>OY754332.1:41392782-42111115 GCA_963573305.1 Pyrrhosoma nymphula | reverse complement strand
AATACAAACAGTAGAATATTCGCGACTTTTCTCGAACAAATGCCAGGCAGAATAACGTATCGAGATCACTAAAATGGCCGCGACTTTTCTCGTAGGTTAGCTATCTGGACGCGCGCGCGTGCTACATAAGAAAGTACAACTACTCGGTAACTCGACTCAGAGTCGATTGACGAAAGACACGAACGAATAGCGTGCGGGCTGACTGGCAGGGGCGGCAATGCGGGCGGCCCCGCAAGGGGGGGGGGGGGCGCGCGCCCCCCATATGTATCCGCCACTGGCTAAGTTGCACATGGAAATGAGACTATAGATGACCTATTTAAATCAGGAGTCTTTTATGATCAAATCACCTTTGAGCACATCACACTGCATAAGCCTTCTACAGCTGTATCACAGATAAAAGCATGGGAAATAGCATAAAACCACGGGATCTTTTACTGAAGTCAGAGTACAAAGGAAAGGACTGTTTCCTGGCTTTAATGAAGAAAATTATCCACAATATAGTCAGCTGAGTAGAAAGGTATCACTGCCAAAAAGTCGGAATCCTAAAATTTATTTGCTTGCATTACATGTACACTGCTAACATCCCCTCTCAATTGAGTACTGGGAGTACTTTTCCACTGTTTTAATCTCTTTAATTCAACCCAGTGCCATCAGCAAGATATACAGGCACCTCTCTTCAAATGACACATTCACCTAGTACCCATATACCTAAGTTTCTTTTGTCTATCTTCCTTTTCACAAACTGTTTTTTCCTTCGTTCCAACCCCCAGCTGTCTGGACTACCATAGCTACGAGCGATGAAGAAAAAGGGATGAAGCATTAATATGAGGAAATATGCCACAGAAAGACTTCGCAAAGATTCGAAAAATCTGACGAGTCAAAAATTTTAGCACATCAACGTCGTCTCTTGATTATCTCAACAAGCAACGGGAATAAAGAATCCGAAAATGTGTATTATTACGGAATACCTCAGAAATCCAAAAGAAATGATCGTTAATTACCGCCGATTTGGAAATAGCAATGGAGTTTTTCAGGAGTTCCGAAGCCTGGAGCGAAAATGCCTCGTAAAAATATATCAATACGCGAAATGACATCCACCCCCGAGTACGCATTGGATCCAGCGCGCTCGAGATCAACCTGATCAGACCAATACGAAACCAACTAACCCCAAATCGGCCAAGTTGTATTTAGTTTAGCTCAGGACGCAAAAAAATGGTAGATAGCGAAATCGCATTTAAAAACCCCGCCAGAACTCTAGTGCCAACGGTTCCGAGTTTTGGCGGTTCAATTTGTTGATTACAACAATTAAAACACGGCGTTATCACGTGATTTTATTTAGCTGAGCGTTCTGGATTAGTTGTTTGAATGCCGGAAGGAGCGAAGGAGGTTTAGTTTTACACTCTAACTAAAGGTAAAATATAACCGCTGGATTAAAAAAAATAACCTTCGCTTACTTGTTTGCATTGCATGGTTCCTTTTAGCATGGCATGTGGTAGTTATCGCAATTATTTTAAGTTCCGCTAGTGCTTCGCGTTTTAAAAAGCACGGCTGAATAAAGAGTCGGTTAGTTTGAATTCAAAATTATTTCGTCACCTTATCTTAATTACAGTTGTTGATACACCGGGAGGAGAAAAGGAGGAGTACATTTCTGCTTAAGGTAACTATATCGGTGAGATTAAATAATGATACTTAGCTAACTACATCGTTTTGCACGACTTGGGAAGTACGTAGCAGTGGACCTAATGGAATAAAACTACAGCCTACTTTAATCTCACGATCAATATTATATCCATCAATACGAGATTGTTAACTTACGTTATTGAGAAAATCTATGTAATAGGCAGACATCTTTTTATGCACGAAAAATCAGAATGAAACTTCGGTCGCGTTCTCTTACAAAAACATCGTTGCGAAGCAATAGGTAGGTACCATAATAGGTGCAACTTTTTGATTAAAACGTAGGGTTGCGTGCATTGAGGGTTGCCGTATTCCAGTCAGTTGATTTTTCACTATACCATAAGCCTATATTTTCACTATACTACAGGGTATACAGGCCTCCGAAAACCTGATATACATGGAAAAGTTATGGACATATTTCTCTAGAAAATGGGCCTGGAAAAGGGAAATGATAAAATAGCCTAAACATTTGCTTTTCCCAAATCAGTCAGATATAGTGAAGCACTGAGACTTCACACTACGTAGAGTGTTTGAATACAACTTGAAGGCACTTTCGTCGGCCGCCGCTCAAATGTTTTTACTAAGTCGAACCGTCCTCCACGCTAGCTTCCGACAATATTCAAACTTTTTCGCGAAATTTCCCAACTGTATTCAAACTGCTCACCATTAAAGCCAGTTAATGATTGCCGTAAACTTAAAACGTTAAATGGTTTCACGTATGTACAAGACATCGGTTAACGATTAGCCGTCAACTGGAATGTCACCTTCGGCTGGATGCCGATGTTTGCATTCGGGCGAGAGCCATCATCCATGGATTTGTTTACTTCCTTCGAAAGAGCGAGAATATGGACGAGCAAGAGTATTATCATCTTTATTGCTGTGATAACTGTTGTAGAGTGCCAACCCTGTTGTAAGTGTAAACACATGGTGGAAAGGTGCCAAGAATTTCTAATCATAAAATCAAAACTTTTCATTGAAAATTTCTAAACGAGCAAACTGTGGAGCATGGACGTAATTTCAGCATTTTAACTGGGGTGGCAAGGCCTACCGGGGGGTAGGAAATACCCCCCAGATGGAGGGGGGATCCGGGGGTCCTCCCAAATTAGGCATGATTAATACAGAATCAAGAAAGGGCCGTGTATGTAGAGTGTATTGTATTATTGTATGTAGTGTTTGTAAAATTTTGAGATTTTTACTTCAAAATTCTGGGGGGACAAAATACTGGGTTGGACAATTCTGGGGTGGCATCTGCCACACCCGAATTGAACATAAGTTGAGCTGGAGACTCCCTTGTTGTTGAATGTACAGAGTTGCGATAACTGAATAATAATCTAGTTCAAGCCAAATTTAAATCTACAGAGTCATGAAGAGCACATTTCAGTTTGTGTTTTACAGTTTTAACAGCATTCTCGGCTAAGCCGTTTGTTGATGGATGATAAGGTGGAATCAGTGAGTGCTTAATTCCATTCATTGACATAAACAATTTAAATTAGTTAGATGTGAATGGTGGCTCTTTGTCACTGACAATATGATCTGGTAAACCGAATCTTGCAAACAAATCTCTTAGGTGATTAATGGTATATTTAGATGCAGTAGTGGGTACTTCTAGAACCTCTTAACCATTTTGTATGAGCATCTTTGATTAACAAAAACATTTATTTTTGAATGGCCCAAAGAAATCAATATGCAATCTAGACCAAGGTTTGACTGGATAGTTCCAGACATGTAGCATACTTTTAGAAGGATTGCTTCACTCCATTAAACAAGATCTACAAGACGTTAAATATCTGCATCAATGGAAGGTCAATAAATGTAAGACCTCGCAAATGCCTTCATTTTAACAATCCCTAAGCGACTAGAGTAAAGCTCATTTAACATGGTTAATCTAAACCTAGAAGGAATTATTACTCTGAGTCCCCATATTAGGATACCTTGTTCAACAGTCAGTTCATGTTTCCTCATTAAATAGGGGGTCAAGGAGTCATCGGTAGTTTTTTCATTTGGCCAATCATAACTGACATAATGAATGATTTTACTTAAGACCGAGTCTTTTTGAGACTCTTTTCTAATGTCTTCAAAACTTAAGGGAATGTCATTCTCAACAATACATTGTAAATATGTGCCAAGAATACCATCAATCCATTGTACATTCATTACACTCCGCTGACTCTTAAGGTAAACAAGAAAAACCATCAGCATTTCCATGCTTGTAAGATCTGACATAACAAATGTCAAAATCATATGCTGAGAGAAATAATGCATACCTTTGTAGTAGAGTAGCTGCATAGGCAGATTCTAAAATAACCTTTGTTTTGTTTTCAGTTGGCTTAATACCAGCTTTGCACAAGGATAATCTTAAATATTATATGGTGTTTGAGAACCGGCTGCACTTGTTTTAGCAACTGTCAATCCTTTTTCCTTAAGGCATTTCCATACCTCACAGAGCATATTAAGATGTTCCATCTCATCACTAGCTGTAACAAGGACATCATCCAAATAAATTGCTATTCCGGGAATACCTTGTAGCGTTTGCTCCATAAAATTTTGAAATATGCCTGGTGCAGAGGCAATTCCATACGGCAATTTGTTGATCATGAACAACCCCTTATGGGTACTTATTGTGCAATACTTTTTAGATGCCTCATCTAGCAGAATTTGTGTACGCTCCCTTTAGATGAGAGTATGTGGAACCACCCTGCAAATTAGCAATGATTTTCTCGATCTTGGGTATAGGGTACCGATCAATGACTAAGTTAGGTACGACACAGTTTCAGGCAATACTTTGTGGAAGTCAATCATACTGGAAGTAAAGGATTGAACACTGCAGCTTCCACTTAGATATTTATTTAGCACGACCATGGTTTCGTAGCAGTGCTACATCATCAGGTGAACAGTAAGTCAAGCATTAGTGGTATATATAGTACAAAACCATTGGGAAAAGTGGGGAGGGGGGGAAAGGAAGAGGTTAAAGGGGGAGGAGTGGGGGTGGGATGTAGTTGTTGGAGGTGAGGTGACTCTGCCACCAGAGCAGCAGAACACCGTGCCTGCTTCATAAATAGGAGGGAGACCTCCCAATTCGCTAAACATTTGCTGGGAGAAGGCCACAACAGCGAATTCCCCCCAAAGGCCCTACACCTCGAGAGGAAGGGGTGGAGATTAGACGCCTTGGAAGAGTTGGAAATTCTGAGTCACCTCACTTCAAAACAACTCGTCAATGATCATTTGTATCCCTCACGCTCTCCCCTCCTGCATTTTCCCTACCTTACCCATTACCCACCCACTGAGACAACCGCTGCCCTACTCTCTTCTCGAGGGGATGCAGATTAGACCCCTTGGAAGAGCTGGATTTTCTGAGTCACCTCACCTCCAACAACTACACCCCACCCCCACTCCTCTCCCCTTTTCCCCTTCTCCTACTTTAACCTCTTCCTTTCAACCCCCCCCCCCACTTTTCCCAATGGTTTTGTACTATATATACCACTTATGCTTGACTTACTGTTCACCTGATGATGTAGCACTGCTACGAAGCCATGGTCGTGTTAAATAAATATAAAAGTGGAAGCTGCAGTGTTCAATTCTTACTCCTGACTAAGTTAGGATTGACAGTGATCCTGAAGTCGCCACAGATTCGAATTTAGCCATTACGCTTAAGAACAGGGACAATTGGTGTTCCCCACTCACTTGAATCAACTGTTGTTAAGATGTTTTCTTCTTGCAAGTTTCTTAAAGTTTGAAATTACTTTTGTAGCATTCATCTGATATCGCACTGATACCAGCCCCCGAATCTACTTCAAATGATATGGGTTTTCTTTCAACACAGACATTTACACTAAAGGGGGGTACTTTTTCCCGAACACCATCCAAATTAAACAATTCTGAAACATAAATAGTATCATCACCGAGATTACTTATACTGTCATTTACAAAGTGTTGATTACTTTGATACCTTTATTTGGCTTTTGGGTTTTGCTTTTCTTGATCAACATTGTAACTATTCACATTATTACCATTAGTTGGTGACTTGCCAAATAGCTTAGAATGACAGACCTTTTGCATTTGACCTTTTATTCTGCAGAAATAACACACACAGCTTCTGAAATAGCACTCGGGTGTTGCGTGATTATTTCTACCACAACACCAGCACTTTTGATCACTTTTCACTGCAACACTTGCTCTTCCCTCCCATTGAGGCTGTGACAATGTGGGTTTCCTTGTCAACTGGTGTGTTGCTGGGGCCATTCGCTGCAGTCGGATGCGGTGCTGTCCTTGTGCGCTGCCTGCATAGGTCAGGGTTGCGGCGTCTTTCTCTGCTGACTCAATGGAAGTTGCTATTTTCACTGCCTTGTTGAATGTGAGGTATGGTCTGCCATCAACTTTTGTTTCATGACGTCGCTGAGAAGTCCACTGACGAGTCGGTCCGTAGTCCGGCAAGGCTTCTTTGATGGCCAAACCGGGCCGGTTGGAGGGAGGACATCCTCTATACCTGGTACTGAGGTGAGGCAGGGGGAGGCCAATCCTCCATACCTCTACCGAGGTGCTCTTGTCTCCTCTATGCAAGTGGCAGACAGGCATGGGGTTGGCACAATGGACCAAGAAAGGTCTAAGTGCCCGGGCTCCTGACGAAGGCCCCCCCAACAACAATCTAATCTAACGCTTCTTTGAAGTCACAGAAAGCAGAATGTTTCTTTGAGCTTGCGATACACTCCGAAGTGGTCTCGAATTCATGCTGTTTCCTCAAGCTGAATTTAAAGCTGTCTGCGATGAATGATGTCATAGGATAAAGGTGATCCTTCACTATTTTAACAAGTTCATCGTAGGTTTTCTCTGACGGTTTGTGTGGTGTGCAAAGGTCCCACATTAAATTGACAGTTTTTACTCCAATTACGGTTAGCAACGTGCTCATTTTTTTCTCTACTTCGAGTTCGTTGCAGTCGAAGAATAGCTCGAACCGTTCGATGTACGAGGACCATGTTTCCTCATTACTGCCAAAATTTGACATAGACCCGATCATTGCCAAATCCGCGTTGCCAGTTGTAATATATCAAGTCAGATGCCAGTTGTAGAACTGCACAATTTATTTAGGACAAAGCACACATCGTACACAGGATTACAGAGCCATCTATCAAATGGATTTTGAGAGCCATTTTTAGTGGGTTTTCAATATACTATATTTTCTTACCGCTTTAAAGGCAGCTGTAATAGGTTTTCACTGTACGAAGAGGTCTCTCTCTTTTCATTCAAAGCCATTTTAAAAATGGCTCTTTAATTTTGGATCCATCCTTGAAGCCACACAAGTTTTACAGGTTCCGCTGAGTCTTGATTGAATCCTTCTGCAAAGTATGAGTGATAAAGATAAACGAATTTTTTACTTATATGTTCCTGCATGAAGAATATATTCTCTTAACAATGCAAATAAGTTCAATAAATAGTACTTAAAATAGGAGAGGATTTATGCTTCAACCTACTAGAAATTGGCGACGTCCTTCTTACTCGACTTTGTTGCACAGTTTTCCTTGGTTACACACACATGGATTATGCCTTGTGGTTCACAGGTTATGTAGTTTGTGTCACACAAAATTCCCTATTAAAATAGCTCATGACAGAATGGTAAAACATGATCTGGGGCTTCAATAACTATTTCATAACTTCCAGTCTCACAAATCCAATGATCAGAGCCCAGGCAGCACACACAATGTAATAGAAATTAAATGCCACCTTAGCATGAGAATTTTCACAAAGCACAATTAAGCTGCTAGTGAAAATGTAGTTACCTATTAAGAATTTACCTTAAAAGTGGACATTCTTACATTTGCTCAAATGATACTGACAATATGTGTCACGGAACTAAATCTTAAATAAAAAATGCAAGGTTAAAATCCAATTCTTGCAAAATAAAATCATTACTTACAAAAATCCAAAGTTTTAGGGGTAGCTGATAAAGGTAAGGGCCAAGGTATTACCCTAACTGAAGCTATATTCAGGGAAGAACTTCAAGAATATAGGGAATTTAATATTGTTGGAATTGTAGGAAAAAGAGGGGATGGAAGGAGGTGGGTGGGAGAGGAATTCAGCAGGAAGGGGATCAGTGATAAGGATAGGACAAATTTTGCATCTCGTGCGATGGCAGGGATTGGGTAGGATTTTGGTGCTGGTGGTGGGTTTAGACAGTAGTTTGGTAGTTTTTCGGATGCTGGAGAGGCTATGGGGGCATCTGAATGTGTGAGTGGGACATTTGGGGAAGATGCAAGTGGTGGTAAGATTTTTTGGTAGGTGGTAAGCAAAAGTTTTTTTTTGTGCTCCTTCCCAGTGTTCCTATGATGGTAAGTCACACACATTACAAAATTTAGAGAAATAATTTCACAACTTTAACTGTCTCTCACAGTATGATAAATTTTAAAAAATGGCTTTAGACATAGTCCTACTTCACAATATTCACATCAGGTCCTCATTTCTATCAGTCTTCATTTTCCATTTTCATTTCTCTTGGAGCAGCACACTGCCATCTGGGTTTCTTTTCGATTTGGTTAGGTGGTATATGACTCGTAAAATTTCTGCCAGTAAGCCTAATAGGGGGTATAGCTTGGCCTCACTCTCGGAGACTTGACATTAGGATCTGCATATTCCTGAATAGATTGCTCGATAAGCAGAATTTCAGGTCCATGTTCATGTTTTCCATGGGAGATACTTTCTTGAATAAAATATATGAATTCCACAATGATTGGTCTATGAAATACCAAATTATCTTATAACACTTTCTGTTGCTTCCTTGATGTTGGGTAATAGAATTGCTACTGATTGCAACAATCAATTCCACCTGTAGTCTTATTATAATCACAAACCATCAGAGGCTTCAATACTTCTGTCCCCTTTTTCAACCTAACAACTCTTGAACCAGTATCATGGCTTGTACTCAAAAGGCAAACTGTTTTCTTATCCTGCCATTTTAACACTGTAACTTTTCCCCCTTGCTAAGCACAAATTTCACCCTTTTTCACTTTATTTCTTTGAAGTCTTCAGCGAGACCCTTTCTATTGCCGTTTTCAGTACCAAATATGTCAGTCTTCTGTTTCACAAGTATCAAGTCTGAAAGTTCAGGTTACATAAACCAATTTTCCATTGTGACACAGTAGCCTTTCCCAAAATATTGGGCAATCAGATGAAGAACACTCTTGCTGCTAACTAGTAACATATTGTACATTTTATTGTAAACTGTACCTTTTTCAGTGTAAAATAGAAGTTGCTTATATAAAAGGAATACGATTCACGATGCAAAAAAAATTCAGCCCAAAGCGAGCCCTCCTCTTTGCTTTCCAACCCTGTTAACCCTTGTGGAGTATCTAACTGTCATGCATACCAAGAGTTTGAACCTGAATGATTAGATAATGAAAATTTTTTTCTGATCTGCGCTATCACGTCCAACATTTCCAGTGTTTTGGATTGGGATGCTGGTCTTTACTCAAGGTTTTATTATTAGCAAAATGAATATATCTAAGGAGCAAAAGATATCTACCAATTGTAATCAATTCAGAAAAAAATTGGAATACACAATATATTCTGTTTTTACCATGACCATTCCTGCTGTGGCATAGTGATAATGCCTTGCAACATCAATATTGCAAAAAAAAGTCTCAGTCAAACAAAATGACTCTACAGATTATTTGCATTCTTCCCATTTTTGCCAAAATTACGGGTGAATTTCTGGTACATTTTTCTTAAAATTAGTTTGCAGTTAAAATGGAGCTTGGTTATGAACTACAAATACAGATAAATTTCCTTTATACATACTAACAAGTGGTAGTCTGGTAGTTTATAATACTGATTTTATTTCCCTGTAAAGTTCAAAAATAGCTGTACGATAATGGAAAGTGACGGGAAGTAATTGATTCCAAGTAATCTGATTACCGGTAATAATTTCATGTGACTGAATTTGACTATTAATCGTTCCTATCTTTCAAATTGCAATTTTAATCGTAATCTACTTAAGAATAAATCGTTACATAATTGCAATTTTTACTAACAGGGTAATTTTTAATTGGCATGAAATCAGTCATTGATTATGTGGATTACTCCGGTTATTTCATTTTTTTTGGTCTGCCAGAGCAGTGGTACACAATCGGTCATTCTGACTATTTGTTTCAACACTATCCTCTTCAGCATATTCTGAAGCCAATTCTTCACTAGAAAGTGGTCGTATATTTGACGGTTAAGGTCATTTCGCACTTACTGTCTGCACCGTGCAGACAGGGGCAACATCACTCGGATGAATCAGAGGATCGACCCTCCAAACTTGAACCCAGCCAAACGATGCCAAACTTTGGTGACTGATCGGGACTTGGTATTTCCATCGTGGCAGGCAGTTGCCCCTCCACTATAAATATTTTTCACGTAATATGTTTCACGAAAGTTTTATCGCAACTAAGCTTCTAAATATCAACTATTGCAGCCGATATACCTCCTGGTATACCAGTACGGCTTGAGAACCACAATCGACTAAGAATTCATGTTTAATTTATTGCTTTGGAGCATATCACCTGATATATCCGCTGTCATACTGTTATATCAGGCCGCTATGTATGGGTTGGATAAGACTGAGTTATTCTAGGTGGAAATATTTTTCTAAATTTCTTGTAACTGAATGGGCCAAGAAAACACTCGGACTGAAACAAAAAGAGGGGATTTCTTCTCACATCTCATCAGTGGTCATGATGCCGCTGCATTCTCGTCTTGTCCACATCCGTCGTTGCTTGTAGGAATGTATTGCCCGATATCCAGAACCTGATATGCAGGAGCCAAACCGATATGATCCTGATATCCGCTAGCTATTTTCCACTATGCCATGTCCTCTCTGTCCAGCAGTGACATACATATTAATCAAATACTTCCAAACCAGTTGGCCACTAACCTTTTCCACTCTGTCATTGAGTGAGACTCCACATAGCCTATAGTTTTGAAACAATTTATGCAATCAAACTCACTACGCACAATTCTGTGATGTAAGTATGACCCCTTTTGATTTAAATATATGTGCAGTAAAGTACATTTTTGTGCACATACAGCTTGATTTGGTCATTTGTAAAGAATACCATGCAAAAATGAAAAATAGTTATTTACTATAAAAAAGAAAAGAAATCAACTAAAATTTAAAACTTGAAAGCCCTGAGGTCTGCTGATATTGAGGCTGATGCCATCTGACTGCAAAGGATTACATCCAAAGAATGATGCATTTATATCACTTGTGCCCTGAGAGGTAAGAAATTTAATACAGTGATCACCTCACTAATGTATATCTTTAATTATTATATACTTGGGGAGGCTAGATTCAAATGACTCATGTATGCAGTTTTACCTTGTGGTTAGAGGTGTCTAGCATTGCAGAATTTTGACCTCCGCAAGAATAATAATCTCACATTTTTTATGAACTCATACAAACCACATGCTATTTATATTAATCAGTTTCTATTGTAACCATTTGCTTTACCTGATTTAGTCCTTGATTTCAAATTCCCTCCCAAATTTGTCCCCTCCGATACAATTTTTTCACACTCTATTAAGGAAGGAGACAAGGGAGAAGCACATAAAATTGGTGAGTGAGCAGGGATAGTTGAATACTGCTGCAGCAGAATGGCGAGGAAATAAAAACATATGACAAGTGAGAAGCAGTGAGTTTTAAAGATGGCCTGGCCTGGGCCAACTGTCCAGTACAGTGGAGCATTCATGGAACAAGAGACAAGCAGTTATATTTCAATGGAGTAGCAAGCGAGTATTACAGTGGAGTTACAGTTGACCAGTTTTTCTTTTTGAGGGTTAAGACAGTGCAGTCCAGTTGCAAGGTAGTTTAATACCAGTTTTAACCCATTCAGTGGAGGAGTTTCAGTCCAGAATCAGCTGATTTTCGAGGGAGAAATTTTTACTTGTTCCAACACACAATCATGGCTGCAAAAACAGAGCAATAGAATGAACCACCAGAATATACCCAACACCATGTTTTTTTCTCTGCCTCAATTCCAAGAAAACATTCAGCTCTGTAATCTCATCACTTTAAATAGTTCATATAAAACAGTGACTGTTTCATCTTGCACTCCAGAGCTCTACTGCATTTATTTTCCTTGAGCCATTTCACAAAACTTTTTATTTGGAAATGCTAAGAAATGATAACTCAATAAGGGTCATCGACATCCATTGTTAAGTCAACAAATAAAATATTGAAATTAATGTCATATTCATAAAACTTCTCCATTATCTGTCTTAAGACAAATATCTTGCCAGTAGTGTTCCTGCCAGGATGTAATCCACACTGGTACTCTTCAAGGACATCCCCCACATAGAATTTTACTCTCTCATTTATCACTCCTGATAAGATCTTCTACACCATACTAAGTAATATGATTCCTCTTTTGCTTTCACACACTAATTTATCCCCATTCTTGTAAATTGGGCAAATTTTTCCTGTCTTCCATTTCTGTGGCATCATTTCAGTTTTCCACATTTTTGTAATCATTCCATGTACTGCTGCCTCCATAGTTTTACCACCGGCCTTAATTCTATGATCATGCCATCTTGCCCTGGTAAATCCATTCAGTCCCCCATCTTCCCATTGTTGTACATTTTCTTCATTACTAACTCAATTTCTTCCATCATAGGCTCCTGCACTACCTCATCACCTCCACATTCATTTTCTTCATGCCCTCTGGACTGCCATTCTTCCATATCGCATGCTTTGTTCAGAATCTCCTAAAAATACTCTGCCCATCTGTTTGATACCATTTTCTCTTCTACAATTACTTCCCTATTCTTATCCTTCCACCTTTGGTTCAAACTCTTTTATCATTCTGTCTACTGCTCTGCAAAATTGACCTATTTCACTTTTTTGATGCATTTCTTCTATTTCCTGCATCTTCTTTTTATACATTGCTTTCTTCTTTTGCTCACATGGTCTATGTGCCTTCTTCCTTAATTGTTTGCACTTCTCAGTGTTGCTCCAGGTTTCTTTCTGCAACATTTTTTCTCTTTTATAGCTTGTCGACATTCTTCAGAAAACCACTCCAGGTCAGTGGCGTAGCTAGCGGGAGGCAGCGGGGGCAGCCGGCACCAGGTGCCACCTGATCAGGGGTGACAACCGACTGTGAAAAAAAAACTTACGAAAATTCCAGTAGGTAGATTAGATTAGATTTAGGTGGAGGTCCTCCAAGGAGGACCTGGGGCACTTAGACCCAATGGTCCATTGCACTAACCACCATGTCTGTAATCACCCATAGAGTCCAGTCACCCTACTAAAGGCTAGCATGTCCTCTACGGGGATACCCCTGACTTCATCAAGTTCCAAAAATGGTGATCCCAGATGCCTAACTCTAGTCCTCATCAAAGCGGGACATTTGCAGAGTACGTGTGATGTTGTTTCGTCCTCTTCCTTGCACCACCTACATCTTGCAGAGTCTGTAATTCTCAGGAGATGAAGGTGTCTCATGACTTGATAGTGTCCAGTGAGCAGTCTCACTATCGTCCGAAGTTGTCCTCTCTGTAATAGGAGAAAAATTCTTGCCAACCCCGGTCTGGGTCCTCCTATCAGGAGCTAGGCTTGCCTGAGCCCCTGTACGTTCTGCCAGATCTCAGAGTGTTGAGCTAGGCTCCACTCTTTGATCTTTGTGATCCCTGAAGAGGGTACGATTGGGATGAAAGGCTCTGGTCCAATTGGGTTCCCACTCGAGCCTTCCTTTGCCAGTTTGTCAGCTATATAGTTTCTGGCTATGCCTATGTGGCCAGGGACCCAGAAAAGTTCTTCGTTGCTCTGTCTGCTGAGAGAATCGAATGCTTCACGGCACTCCAGCAGCAGTCTTGATTTGCCCCATGGAGATATGAGAGCTTTTAAAGCTGCTTGGCTACCTGTGCATACGTGAATTGATCTGCCTTTACGACATAATTCCTTGGCAGCATTGGCACAGGTCAGCAAAGCATAGATCTCTGCCTGGAAAACTGTAGCATACTCCCCCAAAGGGATTGAGAGCCTTTTATCAGGTCGGCGGCAATAAATCCCTGCTCCAGCTCTTTCTTCCTTCCTGGAGCCATCAGTGAACCAGACATAAGCTCCGTTTTGCCTATCTTTACCTCCATCCTTAACCCACCATTCCCTTGCTGGAAAGTGGGTTTTTAACACGTTCAGGACTGAGGATGCACAGGCTGCGTCCTGGCGTGCGCCCGCCAGGACCCGCGGATGCAGCGTGTGCGTCCTGAAGTGTGTTAAAGAAGTGTGTTTAAATGCCGTATTAAATTTTTCTTTTTTTTGGCCCCTGGGGATAGGTATCCATATTCAGGGCGGTCCTGAAAGTGTTAAGAGAGGCAATGTTTTGTTGAACACGGCTGTCATGTCATCTGCGCCATTTCACAAATGGGGCTCCACTCCCTGAGCTCCGTCCATAGTGTTCTGTGGCCGGAAAAACTTCCCCTGTCACTCCATTGTCCCTGTCTCTTGAGACAATAAGCCGTCATCCTAGCTTGATGTCCATTTCAAATAAAACAAAATTGGTTTAAATTTCTACACAGTATATTATAAACCACAGTTAGAATACACCACCGACCAAGGTTTCGGCATGTAATGCCATTATCAAGGTAATGGTAATGCCTAGATAATGGCATTACGTGCCGAAACCTTGGTCGGTGGTGTATTCTGTGGTTTATTATATACTGTGTGGAAATTTTACCACTTTTGTTTTATTTGAAATGGGCATCAAGTATTTCCACAAATTTAAGCATGATACGCTTTATACATCCTAGCTTGAGTTTCAACTTCCACATTCAGTGGAGCAAGACTCAGCAGGGTTTCAAGGGCCAGGGTGGGGGTCGTCCTCATAGCTCCCGTGATACCCATACAGGCCATTCTTTGCAGATGGTTGAGTTTACTCCTGGCAGTGATCTGCCTCGTCTTTTTCCACCAGACAAGTGAGCAGTGTAGAAGGCTAAGCTTTACAACTGCAGTGTAAATCCACTTGATCGCCTTTGGCTGAAGTCGCCAGGTTTTACCATGGGCCTTCTTGCAGGTCCATAGGGAGGCACATGCTTTCTTGATTTTTGCCTCAAGATGCTCTCCCCAGTTTGGGGTCCAAAAGGATTCCGAGGTACTTGACCATCCAGGATGGCTGTAAAATCCTTCCTTGTAGTGAAGGAGGATTAAAACTCTCTCTCTTCCTCTTATTGGTAAACAATATGAACTTAGTCTTGTCCAGGTTCACCGTTTGTGTTGCACCAGACCATCGTCCTGTCTAGGGCTTTTTTCATTAGTCCGGAGATGATGTCAAGGTATTTGCTGGTGATGAGGATTGTCACATCATCTACATACCCTACGTGTAGGCCCCAGTCTTGTTCAGCCTTGTGATGAGCACATCAATCACCAAATTCCACAACAACACAACAACTGGAGACATTACCCCTCTCTGTGGGCATCCTCTGGTCATGGCCACCTCCCTTAGGACAACCTTAACAGTTCTCTCTTCCAACATGTGTCTGACCCAACTCACAATATGTGCGTGGACCCCATGTATCCTGGCTGCAAGGCAGATTTGGTAAAAGGATGTATTGCTAAAGTCTCCCTATATGTCGAGTAAAGTCCCCAATTGGTACATCCCATATTCCAGTACTCCTTCTATCCTAGAAACTAGGTATGGAGTGCTGCTTCGACTGACTTTCTTTTTTGATAGGCTTGCTGAAACGGGTGTAGGGGATGGTCTTTAAACAGTTCCTCTCTTATATACCTGTCCACTACTATCTCCAATGGTTTGAGCATGAAGAACATGAGGCTGATACCTCTAAAGGAGCCAGCCTTGGTATAGTCTGTCTTTCCTGGTTTGGGGATAAAGACAACTTTGGTGATCCTCCAGGTTTTTGGGACATATCCATATGCCAGGCAGGAGCGAAAAATTCTGACAATAGGTAACAGTATTAGTTCCTGTCTCTATTGCAGAAGAATCAGGAAGATGCCATCTTCTCCAGCGGACTTGTATGGGCTAAAGCTTGTAATCACCCATCTAATGGCATTATACGTTACGATGCTGGAAGCCATGTCTCCATTCCGTCTGAGTAGGATGAATGGGAGACCTCCTGTGATGCATCTCCTCACCCTCCAAGAAGCCTGGAAGTGTGTCTCCAGCATAAGCTTTAATGCTTCCTTGTCAGATGACATGAAGTCACCCGAGGGAAGCAAAAGAGATCCCACCCCTGCTTCTGGGTCCTTTGAAATAACTTTATGGAATATTGTGAGTTGCGGAATAGCCTCCATGCTTCCACAAAGTCTACTAAGATTCTCATTTGGAGCTTTTAATTGTCGCTTTGTACCTACGCTGGGCAGCTTTGAAGTTGTCCCAGTCTTTAGGCAGTGTGGTTCTCTTTGCTTTATTAAAGAGTTTTCTGGTCTCCTTACGTAGGTTTTCTAACTCGGTGCCCCACTACGACAACTTACATCCCTCCTTCCTGGTTCTTATAGGGCAACTTGCTTTGTACAATGAGATTATGCTGTCCTGTAGGTACTCCACAGCAGCATCTGTCTAATCCACTTTCCTAAATTTGCATTGGGGTGCCTGCGATACTAGTCCTTCACGCAGTTTTCTACACCTCCTCCAGTCAGTAGGGGAGATTGGGGTAATGGCGGTCAGCGGGTAATGGCAGTCACTATGATTTCTCGTAAAGTGGATAACGCAGAGTCAAACTGATTGGTGCCGCCATCTCACGACAGTTTATGGATATACTACTGGAGCGCTCGCCATCTTGCCAGTCGTAAATTGCCTGTTGTGTAAGAAAGATTGTTTTGACGTTTCGCCTTATAAGAAAGACAATAGTTTAATCCACTATCAGCTCTTACTGTTTACTACTCATGGGACGAGACTGATCTCGCAATAACAAGGTAAGCCATATTGTTCTTTCACTTAGCGTTTTATTAATGTTTTAAGCACTGATATTTAGTTTTTTAGCTGTTGAATGAAAACATGCGGTTGGGGTAATGGCAGTCGCTTTGGCATTACTGACCGGCATTACCCCATTAGTACTCATATTTTTATTCTATGTTTCAGATGCCCAGAAAAAACATAAGGAAAACAGATAAAGCTAAATGGACTGCAGAAGACTAAAATAAAGCAAAAGCAGCCATTACTGGAGGATTATCGATTAGAAAGGCTGCAGATCAATTTAAAATACCATTCAGCACGTTGCAAGACAGAATGAAGAGTGGAACTGATTCTGATCCAAGCTTAGGCAGGAAGTGTGTCTTCCCTCCTGCACACGAAGCCGCTCTAACTGACCACGTAAAGACTTTATCGAAGATTTTCTACGGCATTACTGCACTGAAATTAAGAAAAATTGCATTTGAATATGCAGAAAAAAAACCAGTTAAGCCATAGGTTTGATAAAGAAACAAAAATGGCTGGCCTGGATTGGATGTACGGATTCATGGCAAGAAACAACATTAGTGTGCGCAAACCTGAAGCCACAAGCATCGGAAGAGCCATGGGGTTTAACAAAGAGGAAGTGAATCGTTTTTTCCAAAATTTAGAACAGGCTATGGATAAATACAAGTTTAAAGATACAAACTATTGGAACGTAGATGAAACAGGGATCACCACTGTGCAGGACCCAGGTCTAATACTGGCAGAACGGGGCCAAAAGGGTTTGGGTTCTATAACAAGTTGGGAAAGGGGCAAAAACATTACAGTTGTGTGTGCAATGAGTTCGGGAGGCCTTTATGCTCCACCAATGTTCATATTTCCTCGAGTTCGTATGTCTCCTCTCTTAGAAAAACATGGACCTCCTGGATCAATTTACTCATGCTCTAAGACAGGCTGGATCAATAAAGAACTGTTCGTTGTTTGGTTAAAACATTTTGCTCAGTTTACTCATGCTAGTAATGACAACAAAATGCTTCTTATTCTTGACAATCATTCCACTCATTGCTCAGCTGAAGCCTATGACATTTGTAGGGAGAGAGGGATTGTTATGGTGTCACTACCTACCGCCCCATTCATCACATAGGCTTCAGCCCTTAGATGTAGTATTTTACTCGCCCTTGAAGGCTGCTTACAAAAGGGAATGTGATTTGTTCATGAAGACTAGAAACTTAGTAAAAATAACCCCTTACGATGTAGCAGAGATCTTCAATAAGGCTTATTCACCAGTCGCTACGATTGAAAAAGCAACAAATGGGTTCAAAAACACTGGGATTCATCCTCTTAATCCGGGAGTTTTCACCGATGAGGATTTTTTGGTAGAGGACATCCTCCAGAAGAATCAAGACTTAACGCCAGTGTGTGTGGACGTTCCCTTGAAAGCTACTGCAAATGAAGTCATCGCAGAAGTAGACCGAGACGAAGTCACGACTGAACAAAACTTAGAATCCTCTGTCCAACTTGATAAAGTACATATTCAGACTGACCCACAAATTAAAGTTTCTATACAAGAGATTTCTCCTCTACCTGGATGCAGTAGTTGGGCTAATGAGCCCACAAAAGGAGGAAGACAAAAGCAACATTCTGAGATCTTGACTTCAACACCAATGAAAACCCAGCTTAAAGAAAAAAAAGAAAGCGAGAAGAAAAAGAAGCCAAGATCAAGGAAAAATTAATAAGAAAAGAAGAAAAGAACCAAAGAACTAAGCGAATAAAGAAAGAATTCAATGAAGAAAAGAAAAAAAAGAAAACGGCTGCTGTTGCTGAAAGAAAAATACAAAAAGTGAAGCAAAAGAAAATGAGCAGGAAACTCTTTGAATCTGACTCAGACACTTCTATTGATGACGAAAAGATTGGTGATGACGAATCAGAAAGTGAGTTACTTTTAACGGAAAAGGGTAAAGAAACCTGTTTCTTATGCAAAGACACCGGAAAAGATGGAGAAATGTGGTATCGGTGCACTTCTTGTGCATTATGGGCACATCAAGAATGTTCTGGATGAGACACTCCTGAGGGTTAAGTATGTGACATGTGCTCCGTAAAGTAAAATTAACTTAAGCTTCTAAAAGCTCATAAACTTATGTAAACATATTGGCAGTGCCCTTAAATTTGTAAGCCCTTTTTTACCATGGAAAGATGTTTTTTTAAATAATTGACTTCATATTATGTCCATACTTTCAATTACTTTTTTGTAATTTCTTAAATGTGGAATCATGTAATAAAATAAACATAATGATTTCAGTTTAACGTGTTTATGGCATTGAAACTCCTCATATTTCTTATTTTACAGCCATTTAGTAGAACATGACATTACCGACCGCCATTACCCCAGGGTAGGGGTAATACCGGTCAAAGCTGATTTTGCAATATTTGTTATAATATCAATAGGTAAGCTTAATTAGGGCTCAATTTAAGTCTGCAATAGGTAAAATATACTATATGTAAGCGATTTCACATGATTCTGTTCCAAATTTAAAAAAAAGTGAAGTTTTATACTCATTTTCCCTTAGGTGACCGCCATTACCCCAATCTCCCCTACACATAGGAATCCTGTATGTTATTCGCCTATCTCTAGCCTTAAGAAGAGTGAAAAGTATATGCCGGTGGTCAGACAATGTGACTTTGCCCAACACTCTCCATTCTTTTATGCCTTGCACCATCGAAATCGTGCAGAGCATTAAATCTTGAACTTCTTCTCTTATGCTGTTGGAAAAAGTGGGCCGTGCACCCTTATTCATTTCTGTTTACAGAAGATACTCCAATATGGCCTCTGTGGGCCTGGAGCCTCATATGGTAGGTAGGAGGAGCAGACGACCACCCTCCTCTCATTTTCACCACCCCGAAGACTTAGCCCTACAGCTGCCTGGTCCTGGTGATAAATTCTGGCAAATGCATGGCACCTAACCCATTAACATAGATACAAGCTCTAGGTATTTCGGCTGTGGTACAAAAGAATAATTTACCCATGGTTGTGTTTAAGCCCCTGACTCGACCCTGGAAAACCCAGGGTTCCTGAATCAATGCTATTTTGACCTTACCTTCTGACAGGATCCTTTGCAGGACCCCCGAGGTAGCCTTACTACGCTGAGCGTTGGCTTGGAGGCAGTGATACCTGCCATTTCAGGTTACTTCCTTGTCTTCCTAAAATCCTTCGGCTCCAGGGGTCATTGGTGGCTTCTCCAGTCCCCCCGACCTGTCTACGAAGGTCACTTTAGCTCTTTGCACACCCACATTGGTCCTGAAGGTAGGACCAGACATAAACACCGCAGATGCCTCGTCCACCACCAGGACAGACCTTGTCCCAGAGTCAGCCTCACACCTGTCGTAGGGCCTCCACAAAGAAGTTTGCAGCCCCAGGTTTGCCCTCTTGAGCCTCTCAAGAAGGGTCTTGGTGTCGGGTCTGCTCGGTCCCGGGACCCACACCATTGTCCTACTTCTTTTGAGCAGGTTGTTAGCATCCACAACCTTGACCTTGATGACCTCAAATGGCCCAATGAGATTGACTGCTCTCTTGAGCCAGGAGGCCAAGCAGTCATTGGCACAGGCAAATTCAACTGCGCCATTAATATACCTGTTGGCCTAAAAAGTAGGACCTCCTGGTCTGCTGGGGCTCTCCCAAAGCTCTTCGAGCCTTTCCACAGCTAGCTTACGCCATTCCTCCTCCATCATCACCTCTGGATAATTTACAGACACTATCACCATCCTCTTCAGGTCCTTAGTGAGCTGTGCGTACGTGGGCCCTGTTCTGGCCCTTTTGGTGTCCTGAGAAGCATTTGTTGGGGTTTCCCCTGGCGTCTTCCCTGTTTTCATAGATGAGCTGCTGAAGGCTTCAGCAGTATCCACACCCTGTCTAGGAGCTCCGTTGGTGGGCTTGCCTCCAGCAGTTCTTTCCAAGTTAGGGGGGTGTGCAGGGCCCCCTTCAGCTCTCTCAGCACGCTCCCTCACCTTCCGTCTCCTTTTAGTCGCGCCGCTAGGTCTGGCCTCTGTTGACAGGTCCTTCATTTTGCCCAAGATGCTCTTCAGGGTGGCTCCTGAGTGGAGTCTGGAGGCTCAATCTCCTTGGCGGATTCTGGTGCCTCCTTAATTGTAGACTCAGATGAGTCTGAGGATATATTGCCATCCCTCATGGGTGCAGAGGGAAGGCCTAGAGGTGTGGGGTTCCCCGAAGGGACCCCAAGGTTAAAGGTAGGGTAGAGGAGGAGCAACCATTAGGATCCCCATCAGGGCTCTCCAATAGTGCTTCCTCCATGGTGAAGGATATTGGATTGCACGAGTCCTTGGGTGGAATCCGCTTCTCAGCAGCCTCCGAGGTTTTATTTTTTAAAGATTCCATAAGAGTCCCAAGAGTAGCTAGGGAAATAAAAGGTTCATCCATGCAGAGCCTCGCATACTTGGGTAAGACTAAATAAAACCGGAGGTCGCCCCATATCCAGAGTTTCACCAGTTAACGACTTCTTACCCTCCGCCCCACGGATGCCGTCATCCTTGGCACAGGGACGCACCATGATGATGGGAGCCGTTTATCAACCGCCAAGTCTAGATCCATCATGTTCGGCTCAAAAACCAGGGGCTCCTCGAGGAGGATGTGTCTTTTCACCACGCATGACAGTCTTGGTGGACGTTGCGCAGTCTTTCACAATCGACCCCCCTGGTATCACTTATCCCTCGCCCCCTGCAGGAAAAATATTGCCACAAAAATATTTTACCAATAAACACTATCTGTTGTTTATATTTTCGTAACTCTATGGCTCGGTGGGTCAGGGATTCCCCCAAAATCTGTTGTTTTATTTTCGTTCCTATACACAGGAAAAATTTTGGGTCAGCAGCTCTGTTAGTACAGTACAGCCGCTCAACCAAAGGGTAACATACATCAATGTGAAAGAATGTACGATAAAACAATACTATTACTATCATAAAGTTGTAATTTCAAACTCATTTTATTACTTATAAAATTTAATCATACTTTAAGATTAATGGCTTTTTATTAATTTTAACAGATTTCATTCTTGGGGTGACACCACATTTTCGGCACTAGGTGCCACCCATGCTAGCTACGTCACTGCTCCTCATTTCTTGTGGTCTTTTCTTCCCTAAAAAGTTTCTTACACCACCTCCTTTATCACTTCTTCGATATCTGCCAACTCTTCTTCGACACTTCTTTCAGTTTATTCTGCATCCTAAATTTGTATTCTTCTAGTATTCCTTTATTTTTCATTTTAATCATATTCCACTTTTTTCTCTTCATCCTGTTCTCTCTTCGTACATCAGACACTTTCTCCCTTGTAACTGTATTTACCAGACAGTGGTCGCTATCATAATTTGGCCCCCTATAAGATCTTATGTCAATGACTGATGATGCATGGTGTGCCTTAATCAATAAATTATCTATCTGATTTATGCTGAGCGTTTAAATCTCCTATTACCATTAACAAGTCATACTTCTGTACCTTCCCACTTGTTTATTCTCAATCATCATAAAACTCCGCTTTTTCTTCTGTTGGTGCATGAGCAGTTATAACTGTTATATTTCTAAATCTTCCATTTGGTCTTTCTCTACATATCCTTTCACTAATTGCTTCAAAACCCATTATACCTTTCCTTATTCTTGATTTACCATAAATCCTACTCCATATCTGCCAGTCTTCCTCTTTGGGCCACTGTAAAACAATGTATATTATAGCTTATATATCCTTCTGTTGCCTTGCCATCTAATTTCTTGAAGCACTACCAAGTCATACTTGAATTTTGTTATCTATTTTGCCACTTTATTCATTTTACCAGGTCTTAGTAAAGTCTGAACAATCCATGTTGCAATCCTTAAATCATTACTCCATTTCAACTGCTTAAGTCATTTTCTATAATACCCATCCATTATCCTAGGCTTTTGTTTTGGTTCCATAACGTTTTTATATTGCTTTACGTTGTGGAGTTGTTGGCCCCATGCACAATCCCCAACCTGGAGGACCAGTATATTTTTCTTTGTCTGGCCTATCACCTTTGTCCTGTTCGGCTACGGTGGCCCTGCCAGGAGCTTAAGCTCTCACCAGCATAGCTCAAGGGATCCCTTAGGCACGCAAGCCTTACGTTTTAAGCAAGTTTTATATTGCTTCCCAGTGTGGGGTTGTTGGCCCCATTCACAACCCCCAACCTGGAGGACCAGGTATCTTTCTTTGTCTTGCCTATCACCTTTGACCTGTCCGGCTATGGTGGCCCTGCGAGGAGCTTAAGCTCTCAACGGCATAGCTCGCAGGATCACTTAGGCACGCAAGCCCCCTCATTAATACAAGATTGATATACCAGTGATAGCGGGTTCTTCCAGAACAAGTACCTGTAAAAGGGAAGAAAGCTATTGTAAAACTCTTACCAAAGAAGACCAATGTCAATTCACAATCTCATTTCAGACATATGGGACATAAAATCCACCTGGCATGAGTTAAGGCCTCTCGGTATCGGAAAATCTAGGAGACCCTTATCCAACACAACATTCTCCCCGAATTACCCCAGCACTTACTTTCTCATACCTGCTTTCAAGGAAAATAAGCAGAATGAAAAATCTGATGATTCTTATTTAACTGACAATTGCCCTATGTTCACTGATCTTTCTCCTCATTCGATAGTGAAAGGCTGTATTTACCACATTATACCTCATGACACACTTTTGACTTGGTAAAATGTTTGAAATAGAACTCCATAGGTGCTGATGATATAAATGTTAAAGTGATTGAACACATTCTTTCAACAGTTATTCCCCTTATCCTAGATATTTATAATTGTTCCATAAATTACTCCACATTTCCAACTCCTTGGAAATCTGCTATCATCCATCCTATGAATAAAATTCCAGCACCCAAAGATATGTCTGATTTTAGACCTCTTGCTGTGGTGTGTGCTCTCTCTAAACCTCTTGAGCGCTTAGTGTATAACTCTACAGTACACCATCTATCTCGGCTAAATTGTTTTTGAACAAATATCAATCTGGGTTCTGTAAAAACTGCAGCACTCAGTCTGCAATAATTAAAATAACAGATTATATTTTTCGATCAATAGACAAAAGAAAAATCACTATTCTGGTTTAATTTGATCTTAGTAAAGCGTTCGATTCTGTAGGTTATGATATTCTACTAAGACGCATGGGTCAACTCAAGTTTTCTCCCTCTGTGTTGTTTTGGTTTCACTCTTACCTGTCCAATCGACAGTAGGCCATCAAATACAAGGATGGTAAAGAATCAGATTTTCCATCAGATTTTCCACCAATTTTCCGGGGAGTCCCACAAGGCTCAATTCTCGGACCCTTATTGTTCACCATATCAAAGACCTCACCAGCTCCATATCTCACTGCAAATACCATTTATATGTGGATGACAAACATATTTACCTTGAAAGCTACCCATATGAACTTGACCATGCCGTTGAATTGATCAATAAAGATATTCAATCCATTTGTGACTGGTTGTCCATTAATCAGCTTAAGCTAAATCCAAACAAGACTAAGTCGATAATATCTGGCAGTCTTTCCAATCTTCACTTTATCGCTATGAGTGACCTTACTAAAATAAGAGTACAGAATTTCCTTATAAAATATTCAAATACTTTGAAAAGTCTTGGAGTTCACTGAAATAATACCTTGAGCTGGTGGGAGCATGTTAAAGCTATATCTAACAATGTGTATAAGACACTTTAACAATTGAAGCACTTAAGACATTTGATCCCTATTTCACTTCGTCAGAAGTTGGTTTAAACTCTTGTATTCCCACATTTTGATTATTGTTCAACTATTTTCTCAAATGTTAACACAGAACTATGCACTAAGTTACAGCGACTTCATAATCTCTTGTTTATGTTTTATTTTTAACATCCGTTACGATGAACAAGTTACGCCTTACTATAAAAAAATAAAATGGCAGAAATTGGATAAAAGCTGTATACTTAAAAAGGCTTTACGTTTGTTTAAGGTACTGAAATCCAAAAATCTGTCTTATTTGTATGGAAACTTTATATATATTGCTACTACCAGGAAGAGATCAACTCGAATCACTGAGATATTCTATGTTCCTAAATACCAGTCTTTAATATTTGAGCACTCCTTCCTCATTTCCTCCTGCGAGCTATGGAATTGTTTAACTGAAAATGTTAGAACCTCTTCTGCAATTTCGATGTTCAAGAGAAATATGACTGATCAGTAATGTAACTTAGCTTAAGCTTCTCATATATCTAATCGATATGATCAATTCTTGAAATGTGATTTCATATCTGTACATTGCAATGTTGAGGGAGATTCGTCATGCTATTTCCTTATCATACTGGTTGATGTTGTGTCTATTACTTTTTATTCCATTATTTTTCATGCAAAATGTGTCAGAAATGTGATTAATAATCAATGTTGCCTGTTTTAATTTCTCAATCCTTAATGCCTGATCTTAAATCTGTGCACTGTTACCCTAATTTTCACATGTTATTTATTCTCTTATTCATCGATTATTGTTGGTTTATATGTGGTGCTCCTTAATGAAATTTGTATGTATTGCTGTCACCATTGGTCCCATTTGTTGCGGCATGCAACAATATTTCAATGTTTCAGGGGACTTATAGTCCCAGAACAATAAAGACTAGTTTGTATGTAGAAAAAATAGTTTGTCTGCAGTTGACAGAATACCTGAGTAGACATAATTTGATACCTGCCACAAGTTCAGGCTTCCGAAAACAACATAGCACCTGTCCTGCCCTCATCAAAATCTTAGATAACATATGTAAAGGCATTGACCGCGGTGAAGCCACAATCCTGGTGCTTATGGGTTTTTCCAAAGCCTTTGAGTTGGTGAATCATGAACTTCTTTTGGTCAAGATGTCATATTTTGCAATCAGAGGGCATGCTTTAGCCTGAATTAAATCCTACCTGAATTAACAATTGAAAATGGCAGAAGTCAATAACTGCTATTCCGAGCTCTTGACATTAGCCAAAGGAGTACCGCAGGGAACTATTTTACCTCAGATTTTATTTCTAATGTACATGTCTGATTTACCTCAAGCACTGCCAAATTGTTCCATACATGGTTATGCAGATGATACCCAACTTTATTTAACTTCGAAACCAAATGAGATTCTCTACAATGCAGTGCGGTTGAATGAAGATTTAATTGGACTAGCAATATGGTCCTCTAAACATGGGCTTCTTCTCAATCCAGAAAAATCACTGGCAATATTAATTAGCTCCAGATAATTATGACTATCATTACCTTGTCCACAAATTTTACTATAGAATACACACATCCCATTCTCCAAGAAAGTAAACACCCTAGGAATACTTTTTGATGAAAACTTAACTTTTGAATATCATGCGCTTTCCATGTGTTCCCGTACATGGATGACCCTGAAATATGTTTACATGGTACATGACTTCTTAACACCATTAGAGATATTAAAATTGGCAGATACTTTAGTGCTATCAATCTTTAATTATGGTGATTCTGCATATGGGCCACACATTTCTAAAGAGCTCTCTAATAAAATTTAAAAAAACTACAAAACAAGTGCATCACATTTGTATGGACTTTAAGAAAGGAAAATATTACACCAATATCAGGAGCGCAACAGCACGGGGACATTGCCCCCCCAAGCACGATTGTGGGGGGAAATCGGAGGTAGTGGCTCACTATTTAATGGACACTGCCCGATTTGCAAAATCTCTCCCATCCCCCCCTTAGCTAACTTATACAAATTTTTCAAGGAGTTTGCCCCCCTCGATTCAAGGGGTTGTTGTGCCCCTGACCAATATTAACCCTTTCAGTGTGCAAGACTCACACACGTGAGTCATGGATGTATATGCTTCCCAGGCATGGATAATTTACAGCCTGTGACAAGCTTGAAATGGTAAATTATGCATTTTGTATTATTCCGCCCACAGAAATGCTCGTGAAAAAATAATTATTCACTGAAAGGTTTAACTGCTCAGGTCATTACAAAAATGGAGAATAGAAGAACTATGCCAATTGGCTGCCCAGTTCATAAGGTGTTAAACATTGGAGAACAAATATATCTTAGAGAATTAGGTAATGAAGTATTGAAATGCCTCTCATTGTGTCTTCCTTAGGCCAACCTATCTTTTAAATATCCAACATCAACATACTGTCAAATTTGTGTCTAGTTTCAACTGATTGCCCCCAAAATTGTTAATTAACTCCCCAGCCAATAGATTAATCTACCATTTAACCAGTTCAAAAGAAGCTCAAACAAATGTTATTAAAGATCCAGGAAGAAGGAAATGAATTCTAGTCCAAATAATGTCGTATGCAATAATGTGACTGGTCCAGGTTTAATAGAATTATTTTAACTGTTCATAAATTAATTTACAAATTTAATTATAATTTCGCAAAACATCTTGCACAAAATGAGCCTCATCCAGAGGATAAATTGCTTAAAATAAGGCCATTGATTAACTATTTTCAAGATAGAATGCATGCCATTTATTCCCTTGCAAAAGAATTATCGTTGGATGAATCGAAGGTTTTTTGGAGAGGTTGTCTGGTTTTCCGTCAGCAAAAAATGGAAGTTCACGTTGAGAACCCGACAGACTGGAACTTTTCAATTTATATATTTATTAGATTTTGTGTTCAATGTGCATAAAAGACAAGATATTTCATGAAAAATAACAATTAAAAAGTGTAAATTGCAAGCAGTGTTAGTTATTCTTTAATGTTAGAAAATTAAATTTTGAACTAACGCAAGGGTTTGTCGCAATTAGAATAATAATATTTGCGGTTAATTGTGTAGTGCTGGTTGCATATGTACATTTTTTAGCCTGACAGATGATATCTTTAGAGGTCATGAAAAAAAGTACAAAAAAAATATTTCCCATTTGTTATTGGCAGTCATCGAAATCAAGGCATCCTTTAAATACCAAAATCTGTTGAAAATAAAATAAAAAAATTCCGTCACCCAGAACACCACCAATTTTTTCGGCCATATGGAATGTGTTAAGGAATTGGTACCCAAAATAATACCATACTTCATCACTCCTCTCTTAGCTCTAGTAGGTCTGTTGATGCTAAGAACCCAACTTCGATATATAGATAATCCAGCTAAGTTCAGTGGCGGATACAGAAAAAACTCAAGGGGGGGGGGCAAGTTATCGCGACGATTGTAGCTTTCAAACTGACGGCCTGGCAGCGACTCTGCTTCCCTTATATATGTAGCTCGGTTGTTTCGAGAACATTCGGTGCCAGAATGTTCGCTTCCAGACTTTTAAGGAGTGTGAATAAATACAAACAGTAGAATATTCGCGACTTTTCTCGAACAAATGCCAGGCAGAATAACGTATCGAGATCACTAAAATGGCCGCGACTTTTCTCGTAGGTTAGCTATCTGGACGCGCGCGCGTGCTACATAAGAAAGTACAACTACTCGGTAACTCGACTCAGAGTCGACTGACGAAAGACACGAACGAATAGCGTGCGGGCTGACTGGCAGGGGCGGCAATGCGGGCGGCCCCGTAAGGGGGGGGGGCGCGCGCCCCCCGCGCCCCCCATATGTATCCGCCACTGGCTAAGTTGCACATGGAAATGAGACTATAGATGACCTATTTAAATCAGGAGTCTTTTATGATCAAATCACCTTTGAGCACATCACACTGCATAAGCCTTCTACAGCTGTATCACAGATAAAAGCATGGGAAATAGCATAAAACCACGGGATCTTTTACTGAAGTCAGAGTACAAAGGAAAGGACTGTTTCCTGGCTTTAATGAAGAAAATTATCCACAATATAGTCAGCTGAGTAGAAAGGTATCACTGCCAAAAAGTCGGAATCCTAAAATTTATTTGCTTGCATTACATGTACACTGCTAACATCCCCTCTCAATTGAGTACTGGGAGTACTTTTCCACTGTTTTAATCTCTTTAATTCAACCCAGTGCCATCAGCAAGATATACAGGCACCTCTCTTCAAATGACACATTCACCTAGTACCCATATACCTAAGTTTCTTTTGTCTATCTTCCTTTTCACAAACTGTTTTTTCCTTCGTTCCAACCCCCAGCTGTCTGGACTACCATAGCTACGAGCGATGAAGAAAAAGGGATGAAGCATTAATATGAGGAAATATGCCACAGAAAGACTTCGCAAAGATTCGAAAAATCTGACGAGTCAAAAATTTTAGCACATCAACGTCGTCTCTTGATTATCTCAACAAGCAACGGGAATAAAGAATCCGAAAATGTGTATTATTACGGAATACCTCAGAAATCCAAAAGAAATGATCGTTAATTACCGCCGATTTGGAAATAGCAATGGAGTTTTTCAGGAGTTCCGAAGCCTGGAGCGAAAATGCCTCGTAAAAATATATCAATACGCGAAATGACATCCACCCCCGAGTACGCATTGGATCCAGCGCGCTCGAGATCAACCTGATCAGACCAATACGAAACCAACTAACCCCAAATCGGCCAAGTTGTATTTAGTTTAGCTCAGGACGCAAAAAAATGGTAGATAGCGAAATCGCATTTAAAAACCCCGCCAGAACTCTAGTGCCAACGGTTCCGAGTTTTGGCGGTTCAATTTGTTGATTACAACAATTAAAACACGGCGTTATCACGTGATTTTATTTAGCTGAGCGTTCTGGATTAGTTGTTTGAATGCCGGAAGGAGCGAAGGAGGTTTAGTTTTACACTCTAACTAAAGGTAAAATATAACCGCTGGATTAAAAAAAATAACCTTCGCTTACTTGTTTGCATTGCATGGTTCCTTTTAGCATGGCATGTGGTAGTTATCGCAATTATTTTAAGTTCCGCTAATGCTTCGCGTTTTAAAAAGCACGGCTGAATAAAGAGTCGGTTAGTTTGAATTCAAAATTATTTCGTCACTTTATCTTAATTACAGTTGTTGATACACCGGGAGGAGAAAAGGAGGAGTACATTTCTGCTTAAGGTAAATATATCGGTGAGATTAAATAATGATACTTAGCTAACTATATCGTTTTGCACGACTTGGGAAGTACGTAGCAGTGGACCTAATGGAATAAAACTACAGCCTACTTTAATCTCACGATCAATATTATATCCATCAATACGAGATTTTTAACTTAAGTTATTGAGAAAATGTATGTAATAGGCAGACATCTTTTTATGCACGAAAAATCGGAATGAAGCTTCGGTCGCGTTCTCTTACAAAATCAACGTTGCGAAGCAATAGGTACCATAATAGGTGCAACTTTTTGATTAAAACGTAGGGTTGCGTGCATTGAGGGTTGCCGTATTCCAGTCAGTTGATTTTTCACTATACCATAAGCCTATATTTTCACTATACTACAGGGTATACAGGCCTCCGAAAACCTGATATACATGGAAAAGTTATGGACATATTTCTCTAGAAAATGGGCCTGGAAAAGGGAAATGATAAAATAGCCTAAACATTTGCTTTTCCCAAATCAGTCAGATATAGTGAAGCACTGAGACTTCACACTACGTAGAGTGTTTGAATACAACTTGAAGGCACTTTCGTCGGCCGCCGCTCAAATGTTTTTACTAAGTCGAACCGTCCTCCACGCTAGCTTCCGACAATATTCAAACTTTTTCGCGAAATTTCCCAACTGTATTCAAACTGCTCACCAATAAACCCAGTTAATGATTGCCGTAAACTCAAAACGTTAAATGGTTTCACGTATGTACAAGACATCGGTTAACGATTAGCCGTCAACTGGAATGTCACCTTCGGCTGGATGCCGATGTTTGCATTCGGGCGAGAGCCATCATCCATGGATTTCTTTACTTCCTTCGAAAGAGCGAGAATATGGACGAGCAAGAGTATTATCATCTTTATTGCTGTGATAACTGTTGTAGAGTGCCAACCCTGTTGTTAGTGTAAACACATGGTGGAAAGGTGCCAAGAATTTCTGATCATAAAATCAAAACTTTTCATTGAAAATTTCTAAACGAGCAAACTGTGGAGCATGGGCGTAATTTCAGCTTTTTAACTGGGGTGGCAAGGCCTACCATTGTAGGAAATACCCCCCAGATGGAAGGGGGATCCGGGGGTCATCCCAAATTAGGCATGATTAATACAGAATCAAGAAAGGGCCGTGTATGTAGAGTGTATTGTATTATTGTATGCAGTGTTTGTAAAATTTTGAGATTTTTACTTCAAAATTCTGGGGGGACAAAATACTGGTTTGGACAATCTGGTGTGGCATCTGCCACACCCGAATTGAACATAAGTTGAGCTGGAGACTCCCTTGTTGTTGAATGTACAGATTTGCGATAACTGAATAATAATCTAGTTCAAGCCAAATTTAAATCTACAGAGTCATGAAGAGCACATTTCAGTTTGTGTTTTACAGTTTTAACAGCATTCTCGGCTAAGCCGTTTGTTGATGGATGATAAGGTGGAATCAGTGAGTGCTTAATTCCATTCATTGACATAAACAATTTAAATTAGTTAGATGTGAATGGTGGCTCTTTGTCACTGACAATATGATCTGGTAAACCAAATCTTGCAAACAAATCTCTTAGGTGATTAATGGTATATTTAGATGCAGTAGAGGGTACTTCTAGAACCTCTTAACCATTTTGTATGAGCATCTTTGATTAACAAAAACATTTTATTTTTGAATGGCCCAAAGAAATCAATATGCAATCTAGACCAAGGTTTGACTGGATAGTTCCAGACATGTAGCATACTTTTAGAAGGATTGCTTCACTCCATTAAACAAGATCTACAAGACGTTAAATATCTGCATCAATGGAAGGTCAATAAATGTAAGACCTCGCAAATACCTTCATTTTAACAATCCCTAAGCGACTAGAGTAAAGCTCATTTAACATGGTTAATCTAAACCTAGAAGGAATTATTACTCTGAGTCCCCACATTAGGATACCTTGTTCAACAGTCAGTTCATGTTTCCTCATTAAATATGGGGTCAAGGAGTCATCGGTAGTTTTTTCATTTGGCCAACCATAACTGACATAATGAATGATTTTACTTAAGACTGAGTCTTTTTGAGACTCTTTTCTAATGTCTTCAAAACTTAAGGGAATGTCATTCTCAACAATACATTGTAAATATGTGCCAAGAATACCACCAATCCATTGTACATTCATTACACTCCGCTGACTCTTAAGGTAAACAAGAAAAACCATCAGCATTTCCATGCTTGTAAGATCTGACATAACAAATGTCAAAATCATATGCTGAGAGAAATAATGCATACCTTTGTAGTAGAGTAGCTGCATAGGCAGATACTAAAATAACCTTTGTTTTATTTTCAGTTGGCTTAATACCAGCTTTGCACAAGGAGAATCTTAAATATTATATGGTGTTTGAGAACCGGCTGCACTTGTTTTTAGTAACTGTCAATCCTTATTTCCTTAAGGCATTTGCATACCTCACAGAGCAAATTAAGATGTTCCATCTCATCACTAGCTGTAACAAGGACATCATCCAAATAAATTGCTATTCCGGGAATACCTTGTAGCGTTTGCTCCATAGACGCCTTGGAAGAGTTGGAAATTCTGAGTCACCTCACTTCAAAACAACTCGTCAATGATCATTTGTATCCCTCACGCTCTCCCCTCCTGCATTTTCCCTACCTTACCCATTACCCACCCACTGAGACAACCGCTGCCCTACTCTCTTCTCGAGGGGATGTAGATTAGACCCCTTGGAAGAGCTGGATTTTCTGAGTCACCTCACCTCCAACAACTACACCCCACCCCCACTCCTCTCCCCTCCTCCCCTTCTCCTACTTTAACCTCTTCCTTTCAACCCCCCCCCCCCACTTTTCCCAATGGTTTTGTACTATATATACCACTTATGCTTGACTTACTGTTCACCTGATGATGTAGCACTGCTACGAAACCATGGTCGAGTTAAATAAATATAAAAGTGGAAGCTGCAGTGTTCAATTCTTACTCCTGACTAAGTTAGGATTGACAGTGATCCTGAAGTCACCACATATTCGAATTTAGCCATTACGCTTAAGAACAGGGACAATTGGTGTTCCCCACTCACTTGAATCGACTGTTGTTAAGATGTTTTCTTCTTGCAAGTTTCTTAAAGTTTGAAATTACTTTTGTAGCATTCATCTGATATCGCACTGATACCAGCCCCCGAATCTACTTCAAATGATATGGGTTTTCTTTCAACACATACATTTACACTAAAGGGGGGTACTTTTTCCCGAACACCATCCAAATTAAACAATTCTGAAACATAAATAGTATCACCACCGAGATTACTTATACTGTCATTTACAAAGTGTTGATTACTTTGATACCTTTATTTGGCTTTTGGGTTTTGCTTTTCTTGATCAACATTGTAACTATTCACATTATTACCATTAGTTGGTGACTTGCCAAATAGCTTAGAATGACAGACCTTTTGCATTTGACCTTTTATTCTGCAGAAATAACACACACAGCTTCTGAAATAGCACTCGGGTGTTGCGTGATTATTTCTACCACAACACCAGCACTTTTGATCAATTTTCACTGCAACACTTGCTCTTCCCTCCCATTGAGGCTGTGACAAAGTGGGTTTCCTTGTCAACTGGTGTGTCGCTGGGGCCATTCGCTGCAGTCGGTTACGGTACTGTCCTTGTGCGCTGCCTGCATAGGTCAGGGTTGCGGCGTCTTTCTCTGCTGACTCAATGGAAGTTGCTATTTTCACTGCCTTGTTGAATGTGAGGTCTGGTCTGCCATCAACTTTTGTTTCATGACGTCGCTGAGAAGTCCACTGACGAGTCGGTCCGTAGTCCGGCAAGGCTTCTTTGATGGCCAAACCGGGCCGGTTGGAGGGAGGACATCCTCTATACCTGGTACTGAGGTGAGGCAGGGGGAGGCCAATCCTCCATACCTCTACCGAGGTGCTCTTGTCTCCTCTCTGCAAGTGGCAGACAGGCATGGGGTTGGCACAATGGACCAAGAAAGCTCTAAGTGCCCGGGCTCCTGACGAAGGCCCCCCCAACAACAATCTAATCTAACGCTTCTTTGAAGTCACAGAAAGCAGAAATTTTCTTTAAGCTTGCGATACACTCCGAAGTGGTCTCGTATTCATGCTGTTTCCTCAAGCTGAATTTAAAGCGGTCTGCGATGAATGATGTCATAGGATAAAGGTGATCCTTCACTATTTTAACAAGTTCATCGTAGGTTTTCTCTGACGGTTTGTGTGGTGTGCAAAGGTCCCACATTAAATTGACAGTTTTTACTCCAACCACGGTTAGCAACGTGCTCATTTTTTTCTCTACTTTGAGTTCGTTGCAGTCGAAGAATAGCTCGAACCGTTCGATGTACGAGGACCATGTTTCCTCATTACTGCCAAAATTTGACATAGACCCGATCATTGCCAAATCCGCGTTGCCAGTTGTAATATATCAAGTCAGATGCCAGTTGTAGAACTGCACAATTTATTCAGGACAAAGCACACATCGTACACAGGATTACAGAGCCATCTATCGAATGGATTTTGAGAGCCATTTTTGGTAGGTTTTCAATATACTATATTTTCTTACCGCTTTAAAGGCAGCTGTAATAGGTTTTCACCGTACGAAGAGGTCTCTCTCTTTTCATTCAAAGCCATTTTAAAAATGGCTCTTTAATTTTGGATCCATCCTTGAAGCCACACAAGTTTTACAGGTTCCGCTGAGTCTTGATTGAATCCTTCTGCAAAGTATGAGTGATAAAGATAAACGAATTTTTTACTTATATGTTCCTGCATGAAGAATATATTCTCTTAACAATGCAAATAAGTTCAATAAATAGTACTTAAAATAGGAGAGGATTTATGCTTCAACCTACTAGAAATTGGCGACGTCCTTCTTACTCGACTTTGTTGCACAGTTTTCCTTGGTTACACACACATGGATTATGCCTTGTGGTTCACAGGTTATGTAGTTTGTGTCACACAAAATTCCCTATTAAAATAGCTCATGACAGAATGGTAAAACATGATCTGGGGCTTCAATAACTATTTCATAACTTCCAGTCTCACAAATCCAATGATCAGAGCCCAGGCAGCACACACAATGTAATAGAAATTAAATGCCACCTTAGCATGAGAATTTTCACAAAGCACAATTAAGCTGCTAGTGAAAATGTAGTTACCTATTAAGAATTTACCTTAAAAGTGGACATTCTTACATTTGCTCAAATGATACTGACAATATGTGTCACGGAACTAAATCTTAAATAAAAAATGCATGGTTAAAATCCAATTCTTGCAAAATAAAATCATTACTTACAAAAATCCAAAGTTTTAGGGGTAGCTGATAAAGGTAAGGGCCAAGGTATTACCCTAACTGAAGCCATATTCAGGGAAGAACTTCAGGAATATAGGGAATTCAATATTGTTGGAATTGTAGGAAAAAGAGGGGATGGAAGGAGGTGGGTGGGAGAGGAATTCAGCAGGAAGGGGATCAGTGATAAGGATAGGACAAATTTTGCATCTCGTGCGATGGCAGGGATTGGGTAGGATTTTGGTGCTGGTGGTGGGTTTAGACAGTAGTTTGGTAGTTTTTCGGATGCTGGAGAGGCTATGGGGGAATCTGAATGTGTGAGAGGGACATTTGGGGAAGATGCAAGTGGTGGTAAGATTTTTTGGTAGGTGGTAAGCAAAAGTTTTTTTTTGTGCTCCTTCCCAGTGTTCCTATGATGGTAAGTCACACACATTACAAAATTTAGAGAAATAATTTCACAACTTTAACTGTCTCTCAAAGTATGATAAATTTTAAAAAATGGCTTTAGACATAGTCCTACTTCACAATATTCACATCAGGTCCTCATTTCTATCAGTCTTCATTTTCCATTTTCATTTCTCTTGGAGCAGCACACTGCCATCTGGGTTTCTCTTCGATTTGGTTAGGTGGTATATGACTCGTAAAATTTCTGCCAGTAAGCCTAATAGCTTGGCCTCACTCTCGGAGACTTGACATTAGGATCTGCATATTCCTGAATAGATTGCTCGATAAGCAGAATTTCAGGTCCATGTTCATGTTTTCCATGGGAGATACTTTCTTGAATAAAATATATGAATTCCACAATGATTGGTCTATGAAATACCAAATTATCTCATAACACTTTCTGTTGCTTCCTTGATGTTGGGTAATAGAATTGCTACTGATTGCAACAATCAATTCCACCTGTAGTCTTATTATAATCACAAACCATCAGAGGCTTCAATACTTCTGTCCCCTTTTTCAACCTAACAACTCTTGAACCAGTATCATGGCTTGTACTCAAAAGGCAAACTGTTTTCTTATCCTGCCATTTTAACACTGTAACTTTTCCCCCTTGCTAAGCACAAATTTCACCCTTTTTCACTTTATTTCTTTGAAGTCTTCAGCGAGACCCTTTCTTTTGCTGTTTTCAGTACCAAATGTGTCAGTCTTCTGTTTCACAAGTATCAAGTCTGAAAGTTCAGGTTACATAAACCAATTTTCAATTGTGACACAGTAGCCTTTCCCAAAATATTGGGCAATCAGATGAAGAACACTCTTGCTGCTAACTAGTAACATATTGTACATTTTATTGTAAACTGTACCTTTTTCAGTGTAAAATAGAAGTTGCTTATATAAAAGGAATACGATTCACGATGCAAAAAAAATTCAGCCCAAAGCGAGCCCTCCTCTTTGCTTTCCAACCCTGTTAACCCTTGTGGAGGATATAACTGTCATGCATACCAAGAGTTTGAACCTGAATGATTAGATAATGAAAATTTTTTTCTGATATGCTCTATCACGTCCAACATTTCCAGTGTTTTGGATTGGGATGCTGGTCTTTACTCAAGGTTTCATTATTAGCAAAATGAATATATCTAAGGAGCAAAAGATATCTACCAATTGTAATCAATTCAGAAAAAAATTGGAATACACAATATATTCTGTTTTTACCATGACCATTCCTGCTGTGGCATAGTGATAATGCCTTGCAACATCAATATTGCAAAAAAAAGTCTCAGTCAAACAAAATGACTCTACAGATTATTTGCATTCTTCCCATTTTTGCCAAAATTACGGGTGAATTTCTGGTACATTTTTCTTAAAATTAGTTTGCAGTTAAAATGGAGCTTGGTTATGAACTACAAATACAGATAAATTTCCTTTATACATACTAACAAGTGGTAGTCTGGTAGTTTATAATACTGATTTTATTTCCCTGTAAAGTTCAAAAATAGCTGTACGATAATGGAAAGTGACGGGAAGTAATTGATTCCAAGTAATCTGATTACCGGTAGTAATTTCATGTGACTGAATTTGACTATTAATCGTTCCTTTCTTTCAAATTGCAATTTTAATCATAATCTACTCAAGAATAAATCGTTACATAATTGCAATTTTTACTAACAGGGTAATTTTTAATTGGCATGAAATCAGTCATTGATTATGTGGATTACTCCGGTTATTTCATTTTTTTTGGTCTGCCAGAGCAGTGGTACACAATCGGTCATTCTGACTATTTGTTTCAACACTATCCTCTTCAGCATATTCTGAAGCCAGATCTTCACTAGAAAGTGGTCGTAGATTTGACGGCTAAGGTCATTTCGCACTTACTGTCTGCACCGTGCAGACAGGGGCAACATCACTCGGATGAATCAGAGGATCGACCCTCCAAACTTGAACCGAGCCAAACGATGCCGAACTTCGGTGACTGATCGGGAACTGGTATTTCCATCATGGCAGGCAGTTGCCCCTCCACTATAAATATTTTTCACGTAATATGTTTCACGAAAGTTTTATCGCAACTAAGCTTCTAAATATCAACTATTGCAGCCGATATACCTCCTGGTATACCAGTACGGCTTGAGAACCACAATCGACTAAGAATTCATGTTTAATTTATTGCTTTGGAGCATATCACCTGATATATCCGCTGTCATACTGTTATATCAGGCCGCTATGTATGGGTTGGATAAGACTGAGTTATTCTAGGTGGAAATATTTTTCTAAATTTCTTGTAACTGAATGGGCCAAGAAAGCACTCGGACTGAAACAAAAAGAGGGGATTTCTTCTCACTTCTCATCAGTGGTCATGATTCCGCTGCATTCTCGTCTTGTCCACATCCGTCGTTGCTTGTAGGAATGTATTGCCCGATATCCAGAACCTGATATGCAGGAGCCAAACCGATATGATCCTGATATCCGCTAGCTATTTTCCACTATGCCATGTCCTCTCTGTCCAGCAGTGACATACATATTAATCAAATACTTCCAAACCAGTTGGCCACTAACCTTTTCCACTCTGTCATTGAGTGAGACTCCACATAGCCTATAGTTTTGAAACAATTTATGCAATCAAACTCACTACGCACAATTCTGTGATGTAAGTATGACCCCTTTTGATTTAAATATATGTGCAGTAAAGTACATTTTTGTGCACATACAGCTTGATTTGGTCATTTGTAAAGAATACCATGCAAAAATGAAAAATAGTTATTTACTATAAAAAAGAAAAGAAATCAACTAAAATTTAAAACTTGAAAGCCCTGAGGTCTGCTGATATTGAGGCTGATACCATCTGACTGCAAAGGATTACATCCAAAGAATGATGCATTTATATCACTTGTGCCCTGAGAGGTAAGAAATTTAATACAGTGATCACCTCACTAATGTATATCTTTAATTATTATATACTTGGGGAGGCTAGATTCAAATGACTCATGTATGCAGTTTTACCTTGTGGTTAGAGGTGTCTAGCATTGCAGAATTTTGACCTCCGCAAGAATATAAATCTCACATTTTTTATGAACTCATACAAACCACATGCTATTTATATTAATCAGTTTCTATTGTAACCATTTGCTTTACCTGATTTAGTACTTGATTTCAAATTCCCTCCCAAATTTGTCCCCTCCGATACAATTTTTTCACACTCTATTAAAGAAGGAGACAAGGGAGAAGCACATAAAATTGGTGAGTGAGCAGGGATAGTTGAATACTGCTGCAGCAGAATGGCGAGGAAATAAAAACATATGACAAGTGAGAAGCAGTGAGTTTCAAAGATGGCCTGGCCTGGGCCAACTGTCCAGTACAGTGGAGCATTCATGGAACAAGAGACAAGCAGTTATATTTCATGGAGTAGCAAGCGAGTATTACAGTGGAGTTACAGTTGACCAGTTTTTCTTTTTGAGGGTCAAGACAGTGCAGTCCAGTTGCAAGGTAGTTTAATACCAGTTTTAACCCATTCAGTGGAGGAGTTTCAGTCCAGAATCAGCTGATTTTCGAGGGAGAAATTTTTACTTGTTCCAACACACAATCATGGCTGCAAAAACAGAGCAATAGAATGAACCACCAGAATATACCCAACACCATGTTTTTTTCTCTGCCTCAATTCCAAGAAAACATTCAGCTCTGTAATCTCATCACTTTAAATAGTTCATATAAAAAAACATGGAGAAACCAGCACAACAGCGCTGCAAAAGCCTCAAACAGAAAGTTCATATAAAACACTGACTGTTTCATCTTGCACTCCAGAGCTCTACTGCATTTATTTTCCTTGAGCCATTTCACAAAACTTTTTATTTGGAAATGCTAAGAAATGATAACTCAATAAGGGTCATCAACATTTATTGTTAAGTCAACAAATAAAATATTGAAATTAATGTCATATTCATAAAACTTCTCCATTATCTGTCTTAAGACAAATATCTTGCCAGTAGTGTTCCTGCCAGGATGTAATCCACACTGGTACTCTTCAAAGACATCCCCCACATAGAATTTTACTCTCTCAATTATCACTCCTGATAAGATCTTCTACACCATACTAAGTAATATGATTCCTCTTTTGCTCTCACACACTAATTTATCCCCATTCTTGTAAATTGGACAAATTTTTCCTGTCTTCCATTTCTGTGGCATCATTTCAGTTTTCCACATTTTTGTAATCATTCCATGTACTGCTGCCTCCATAGTTTTACCACCGGCCTTAATGCTATGATCATGCCATCTTGCCCTGGTAAATCCATTCAGTCCTCCATCTTCCCATTGTTGTACATTTTCTTCATTACTAACTCAATTTCTTCCATCATAGGCTCCTGCACTACCTCATCACCTCCACATTCATTTTCTTCATGCCCTCTGGACTGCCATTCTTCCATATCGCATGCTTTGTTCAGAATCTCCTTAAAATACTCTGCTCATCTGTTTGATACCATTTTCTCTTCTAAGTGGAAATTTTACCACTTTTGTTTTATTTGAAATGGGCATCAAGTATTTCCACAAATTTAAGCCTGATACTCTTTTATACATCCTAGCTTGAGTTTCAACTTCCACATTCAGTGGAGCAAGACTCAGCAGGGTTTCAAGGGCCAGGGTGGGGGTCGTCCTCATAGCTCCCGTGATACCCATACAGGCCATTCTTTGCAGATGGTTGAGTTTACTCCTGGCAGTGATCTGCCTCGTCTTTTTCCACCAGACAAGTGAGCAGTGTAGAAGGCTAAGCTTTACGACTGCAGTGTAAATCCACTTGATCACCTATGGCTGAAGTCCCCAGGTTTTACCATGGGCCTTCTTGCAGGTCCATAGGGAGGCACATGCTTTCTTGATTTTTGCCTCAAGATGCTCTCCCCAGTTAAGTTTGGTGTCCAAAAGGATTCCGAGGTACTTGACCATCCAGGATGGCTGTTAATTCCTTCCTTGTAGTGAAGGAGGATTAAAACTCTCTCTCTTCCTCTTATTGGTAAACAATATGAACTTAGTCTTGTCCAGGTTCACCGTTTGTGTTGCACCAGACCATCGTCCTGTCTAGGGCTTTTTTCATTAGTCCGGAGATGATGTCAAGGTATTTGCTGGTGATGAGGATTGTCACATCATCTACATACCGTAAGTGTAGGCTCCAGTCTTGTTCAGCCTTGTGATGAGCCCATCAATCACCAAATTCCACAACAACACAACAATTGGAGACATTACCCCTCTCTGTGGGCATCCTCTGGTCATGGCCAACTCCCTTAGGACAACCTTAACAGTTCTCTCTTCCAACATGTGTCTGACCCAACTCACAATATGTGCGTGGACCCCATGTATCCTGGCTGCAAGGCAGATTTGGTAAAAAGGATGTATTGCTAAAGGCTCCCTATATGTCGAATAAAATCCCCAATTGGTACATCCCATATTCCAGTACTCCTTCTATCCTAGAAACTAGGTTGTGGAGTGCTGCTTCGACTGACTTTCTTTTTTGATAGGCTTGTTGAAAGGGGTGTAGGGGATGGTCCTTTAACGGTTACTCTCTTATATACCTGTCCACTATTATCTCCAATGGTTTGAGCATGAAGAACATGAGGCTGATACCTCTAAAGGAGCCAGCCTTGGTATAGTCTGTCTTTCCTGGTTTGGGGGTAAAGACAACTTTGGTGATCCTCCAGGTTTTTGGGACATATCTATATGCCAGGCAGGAGCAAAAAATTCTGACAATAGGTAACAGTATTAGTTCCTGTCTCTATTGCAGAAGTATCGGGAAGATGCCATCTTCTCCAGCGGACTTGTATGGGCTAAAGTTTGAAATCACCCATCTAGTGGCATTATACGTTACGATGCTGGAAGCCATGTCTCCGTTCCGTCCGAGTCGGATGAATGGGAGACCTCCTGTGATGCATCTCCTCACCCTCCAAGAAGCCTGGAGGTGTGTCTCCAGCATAAGCTTTAATGCTTCCTTGTCAGATGACATGAAGTCACCCGAGGGAAGAAAAGAGATCCCACCCCTGCTTCTGGGTCCTTTGAAATAACTTTATGGAACATTGTGAGTTGCGGGATAGCCTCCATGCTTCCACAAAGTCTACTAAGATTCTCATTTGGAGCTTTTAATTGTCGCTTTGTACCTACGCTGGGCAGCTTTGAAGTTGTCCCAGTCCTTAGGCAGTGTGGTCCTCTTTGCTTTATTAAAGAGTTTTCTGGTCTCCTTACGTAGGTTTTCTAACTCGGTGCCCCACCACGACAACTTACATCCCTCCTCCCTGGTTCTTATAAGGAAACTTGCTTTGTACAATGAGATTATGCTGTCCTGTAGGTACTCCACAGCCGCATCTATCTAATCCACTTTCCTAAATTTGCATTGGGGTGCCTGCGATACTAGTCCTTCAAGCAGTTTTCTACACCTCCTCCAGTCAGTACACCTAGGATTCCTGTATGTTATTCGCCTATCGCTAGCCTTAAGAAGAGTGAAAAGTAAATGCCGGTGGTCAGACAATGTGACTTTGCCCAACACTCTCCATTCTTTTATGCCATGCACCATCGAATTGGTGCAGAGCATTAAATCTTGCACTTCTTCCCTTATGCTGTTGGAAAAAGTGGGCCGTGCACCCTTATTGAGTGTATGCATTTCTGTTTACAGAAGATACTCCGATATGGCCTCCCCTCTATCATTCATGTTACTGCTTCCCCACACTATATGGTGTGAGTTGGCATCACATCCGACAAGGAGGTCCCAATTCTTGGCTCTACAATAGCTTACCATCTCTCCAGTTCAGCCGAAGGTGGTGGGCCTGGAGCCTCATATGGTAGGTAGGAGGAGAAGACGACCACCATCCTCTCATTTTCACCACCCCCAAGACTTAGCCCTACAGCTGCCTGGTCCTGGTGATAAATTCTGGCAAATGCATAGCACCTAACCCATTAATATAGATACAAGCTCTAGGTATTTCGGCTGTGGTACAAAAGAATAATTTACCCATGGTTGTGTTTAAGCCCCTGACTCGACCCTGGAAAACCAAGGGTTCCTGAATCAATGCTATTTTGACCTTACCTTCTGACAGGATCCTTTGCAGGACCCCCGAGGTAGCCTTACTATGCTGAGTGTTGGCTTGGAGGCAGTGAAACCTGCCATGTCAGGTTACTTCCTTGTCTTCCTAAAATCCTTTGGCTCCAGGGGTCATTGGTGGCTTCTCCAGTCCCCCCGACCTGTCTACGAAGATCACTTTAGCTCTTTGCACCCCCACATTGGTCCTGAAGGTAGGACCAGACATGAACACCGCAGATGCCTCGTCCACCCCCAGGACAGACCTTGTCCCGGAGTCTGCCTCACACCTGTCGTAGGGCCTCCACAAAGAAGTTTGCAGCCCCGGGTTTGCCCTCTTGAGCCTCTCAAGAAGGGTCTTGGTGTCGGGTCTGCTCGGTCCCGGGACCCACACCATTGTCCTTCTTCTTTTGAGCAGGTTGTTAGCATCCACAACCTTGACCTAGATCACCTCAAATGGCCCAATGAGATTGACTGCTTTCTTAAGCCAGGAGGCCAAGCAGTCGTTGGCACAGCCAAATTCAACTGCACCATTAATATACCTGTTGGCCTAAAAAGTAGGACCTCCTGGTCTGCTGGGGCTCTCCCAAAGCTCTTCGAGCCTTTCCACAGCTAGCTTACGCCATTCCTCCTCCATCATCACCTCTGGATAATTTACAGACACTATCACCATCCTCTTCAGGTCCTTAGTGAGCTGTGCGTACGTGGGCCCTGTTCTGGCCCTCTTGGTGTCCTGAGAAGCATTTGTTGGGGTGTCCCCTGGCGTCTTCTCTGTTTTCATAGATGAGCTGCTTGAGGCTTCAGCAGTATCCACACCCTGTCTAGGAGCTCTACTGGTGGACTTGCCTCCAGCAGTTCTTTCCAAGTTAGGGGGGTGTGCAGGGCCCCCCGCAGCTCTCTCAGCACGCTCCCTCACCTTCCGTCTCCTTTTAGTCGCGCCGCTAGGTCTGGCCTCTGTTGACAGGTCCTTCATTTTGCCCGAGATGCTCTTCAGGGTGGCTCCTGAGTGGAGTCTGGAGGCTCAATCTCCTTGGCGGATTCTGGTGCCTCCTTAATTGTAGACTCAGATGAGTCTGAGGATATATTGCCATCCCTCATGGGTGCAGAGGGAAGGCCTAGAGGTGGGGGGTTCCCCGAAGGGACCCCCAAGGTTAAAGGTAGGATAGAGGAGGAGCAACCATTAGGATCCCCATCAGGGCTCTCCAATAGTGCTTCCTCCATGGTGAAGGATATTGGATTGCACGAGTCCTTGGGTGGAGTCCGTTTCACAGCAGCCTCCGAGGTTTTATTTTTTAAAGATTCCATAAGAGTCCCAAGAATAGCTAGGGAAATAAAAGGTTCATCCATGCAGAGCCTCGCATACTTGGGTAAGACTAAATAAAACCGGAGGTCGCCCCATATCCAGATTTTCACCAGTTAACGACTTCTTACCCTCCGCCACACGGATGCCGTCATCCTTGGCACAGGGACGCACCATGATGATGGGAGCTGTTTATCGACCGCCAAGTCTAGATTCATCATGTTCGGCTCAAAAACCAGGGGCTCCTCGAGGAGGATGTGTCTTTTCACCACGCACGACAGTCTTGGTGGACGTTGCGCAGTCATTCACAATCGACCCCCCTGGTATCACTTATCCCTCACCCCTGCAGGAAAAATATTGCCAAAAAATATTTTACCCATAAACACTGTCTATTGTTTATATTTTCGTAACTCTATGGCTCGGTGGGTCAGGGATTCCCCCAAAATCTGTTGTTTTATTTTCGTTCCTATACACAGGAAAAATTTTGGGTGAGCAGCTCTGTTAGTACAGTACAGCCGCTCAACCAAAGGGTAACATACATCAATGTGAAAGAATGTACGATAAAACATTACTATTACTATCATAAAGTTGTAACTTGAAACTCATTTTATTACTTATAAAATTTAATCATACTTTAAGATTATTGGCTTTTTATTAATTTTAACAGATTTCATTCTTGGGGTGACACCACATTATCGGCACTAGGTGCCACCCATGCTAGCTACGTCACTGCTCCTCATTTCTTGTGGTCTTTTCTTCCCTAAAAAGTATCTTGCACCACCTCTTTTATCACTTCTTCGATATCTGCCAACTCTTCTTTGACACTTCTTTCAGTTTATTCTGCATCCTAAATTTGTATTCTTCTAGTATTCCTTTATTTTTCATTTTAATCATATTCCACTTTTTTCTCTTCATCCTGTTCTCTCTTCGTACAACAGACACTTTCTCCCTTGTAACTGCATTTACCAGACAGTGGTCGCTATCATAATTTGGCCCCCTATAAGATCTTACGTCAATGACTGATGATGCATGGTGTGCCTTAATCAATAAATTATCTATCTGATTTATGTTGAGCGTTTAAATATTCTATTACCATTAACAAGTCATACTTCTGTACCTTCCCACTTGTTTGTTCTCAATCATTATAAAACTCCACTTTTTCTTCTGTTGGTGCATGAGCATTTATAACTGTTATATTTCTAAATCTTCCATTCAGTCTTTCTCTACATATCCTTTCACTAATTGCTTCAAAACCCATTATACCTTTCCTTATTCTTGAGTTACTATAAATCCTACTCCATATCTGCCAGTCTTCCTCTTTGGGCCACTGTAAAACAATGTATATTATAGCTTATATATCCTTCTGTTTCCTTGCCATCTAATTTCTTGAAGCACTACCAAGTCATACTTGAATTTTGTTATCTCTTTTGCCACTTTATTCATTTTACCAGGTCTTAGTAAAGTCTGAACAATCCATGTTGCAATCCTTAAATCATTACTCCATTTCAACTGCTTAAGTCATTTTCTATAATATCCATCCATTATCCAAGGCTATTTTTTTGGTTCCATAATGTTTTATATTGCTTTACGTTGTGGGGTTGTTGGCCCCATGCACAATCCCCAACCTGGAGGACCAGGATATTTTTCTTTGTCTGGCCTATCACCTTTGTCCTGTTTGGCTACGGTGGCCCTGCCAGGAGCTTAAGCTCTCACCAGCATAGCTCAAGGGATCCCTTAGGCACGCAAGCCTTACGTTTTAAGCAAGTTTTATATTGCTTCCCAGTGTGGGGTTGTTGGCCCCATTCACAACCCCCAACCTGGAGGACCAGGTATCTTTCTTTGTCTTGCCTATCACCTTTGACCTGTCCGGCTACGGTGGCCCTGCCAGGAGCTTAAGATCTCAACGGCATAGCTCGCAGGATCACTTAGGCACGCATGCCCCCTCATTAATACAAGATTGATATACCAGTGATAGCGGGTTCTTCCAGAACAAGTACCTGTAACAGGGAAGAAAGCTATTGTAAAACTCTTACCAAAGAAGACCAATGTCAATTCACAATCTCATTTCAGACATATGGGACATAAAATCCACCTGGCAGGAGTTAAGGCCTCTCGGTATCGGAAAATCTAGGAGACCCTTATCCAACACAACATTCTCCCCGAATTACCCCAGCACTTACTTTCTAATACCTGCTTTCAAGGAAAATAAGCAGAATGAAAAATCTGATGCTTCTTATTTAACTGACAATTGCCCTATGCTCACTGATCTTTCACGATTCTCCTTGTTTGATAGTGAAAGACTCTACTTACCACATTATACCCCAGAAACACTTTTGATTTGGTAAAACCTTTGAAATCGAACTCCATAGGTGCTGATGGTATAAATGCTAAAATGATTGAACACATTCTTTCAACGGTTTTATCCCTAATCCTAGATATATATAATTGTTCCATAAATTACTCCACATTTCCAACTCTTTGGAAATCTGCTATCATCCATCCTATCAATAAAATTCTAGCACCCAAAGATGTCTGATTTTAGACCTGTTGCTGTGTTGTGTGCTCTCTCTAAACCTCTTGAGTGCTTAGTGTATAACTCTACAGTAGACCATCTATCTTGGCTAATTTTTTTTGGACAAATATCAATCTGGGTTCTGTAAAAACTGCAGCACTCAGTCTGCAATAATTAAAATAACAGACGTTATTTGTCGATCAATAGACAAAAGAAAAATCACTATTCTGGTTTAATTTGATCTTAGTAAAGCGTTCGATTCTGTAGATTATGATATTCTACTAAGACGCATGGGTCAACTCAAGTTTTCTCCCTCTGTGTTGTTTTGGTTTCACTCTTACCTGTCCAATCGACAGTAGGCCATCAAATACAAGGATGGTAAAGAATCAGACTTTCCACCAGTTTTCCGGGGAGTCCCACAAGGCTCAAATCTCGGACCGTTATTGTTCACCATTTCAAAAGACCTCACCAGCTCCATATCTCACTGCAAATACCATTTATACGCGGATGACAAACAGATTTACCTTGAAATCTACCCATATGAACTTGACCATGCCGTTGAATTGATCAATAAAGATATTCAACCCATTTGTCAGCCCATTCCAATCTTCACTTTCTCGCTATGAGTGACCTTCCTAAAATAAGAGTACAGAATTTCCTTATAAATTATTCAAATACTTTGAAAAGTCCTGGAGTTCACTTAAATAATACCTTGAGCTGGCGGGAGCATGTTGAAGCTATATCTAACAATGTGTATAAGACACTGTACCAATTGAAGCACTTCAGGCATTTGATCCCTATTTCACTTTGTCAGAAGTTGGTTTAAACTCTTGTATTCCCACATTTTGATTATTATTCAATTATTTTCTCAGATGTTAACACAGAACTCTGCACTAAGTTACAGCAACTTCAAAACCTCTTGTTAACGTTTTATTTTTAACATCTGTTACGATGAACATGTTACGCCTTATTATAAAAAAATAAAATGGCTGAAATTGGATAAACGCCGTATACTTAGAAAGGCTTTATGTTTGTTTAAGGTACTGAAATCCAAAAATCTGTCTTATTTGTATGAAAACTTTATATATATATATATATATATATATATATATTGCAACTACCAGGAAGAGATGAAGCACTGAGATATTCTATGTTCCTAAATACCAGTCTTTAATATTTGAGCACTTCTTCCTCATTTCCTCCTGCGAGCTATGGAATTGTTTACCTGAAAATGTTAGAACCTCTTCTGCAATTTCGATGTTCAAGAGAAATATGACTGATCAGTAATGTAACTTAGCTTAAGCTTCTCATATATCTAATCGATATGATCAATTCTTGAAATGTGATTTCATATCTGTACATTGCAATGTTGAGGGAGATTCGTCATGCTATTTCCTTATCATACTGGTTGATGTTGTGTCTATTACTTTTTATTCCATTATTTTTCATGCAAAATGTGTCAGCAATGCGATTAATAATCAATGTTGCCTGTTTTAATTTCTCAATCCTTAATGCCTGATCTTAAATCTGTGCACTGTTACCCTAATTTCACATGTTATTTATTCTCTTATTCATCGATTATTGTTGGTTTATATGTGGTGCTCCTTAATGAAATTTGTATGTATTGCAGTCACCATTGGTCCCATTTGTTGTGGCATGCAATAATATTTCAATATTCCAGGGGACTTATAGTCCCAGAACAATAAAGACTAGTTTGTATGTAGAAAAAAATAGTTTGTATGCAGATGACAGAATACCTGAGTAGATATAATTTGATACCTGCCAAACAGTCAGGCTTCCGAAAACACCATAGCACCTGTTCTGCCCTTATTAAAATCTTAGATAACATATGTAAAGGCATTGACCGCGGTGAAGCCACAATCCTGGTGCTTATGGGTTTATCCAAAGCCTTTGAGTTGGTGAATCATGAACTTCTTTTGGTCAAGATGTCATATTTTGCAATCAGAGGGCATGCTTTAGCCTGAATTAAATTCTACCTGAATTAACAATTGAAAATGGCAGAAGTCAATAACTGTTATTCCGAGCTCTTGACATTAGCCAAAGGAGTACCGCAGGGAACTATTTTACCTCAGATTTTATTTCTAATGTACATGTTTGATTTACCTCAAGCACTGCCAAATTGTTCCATACATGGTTATGCAGATAATACCCAACTTTATTTAACTTCTAAACCAAATGAGATTCTCTACAATGCAGTGAGGTTGAATGAAGATTTAGATGGACTAGCAATATGGTCCTCTAAACATGGGCTTCTTCTCAATCCAGATAAATCACTGGCAATATTAATTAGCTCCAGATAATTATGACTATCATTACCTTGTCCACAAATTTTACTATAGAATACACACATCCCATTCTCCAAGAAAGTAAACACCCTAGGAATACTTTTTGATGAAAACTTAACTTTTGAATATCATGCGCTTTCCATGTGTTCCCGTACATGGATGACCCTGAAATATGTTTACATGGCACATGACTTCTTAACACCATTAGAGATATTAAAATTGGCAGATACTTTAGTGCTATCAATCTTTAATTATGGTGATTCTGCATATGGGCCACACATTTCTAAAGAGCTCTCTAATAAAATTGAAAAAAACTACAAAACAAGTGCATCACATTTGTATGGACTTTAAGAAAGGAAAATATTACACCAATATCAGGAGCGCAACAGCACGGGGACATTGCCCCCCCAAGCACGATTGTGGGGGGAAATCGGAGGTAGTGGCTCACTATTTAATGGACACTGCCCGATTTGCAAAATCTCTCCCATCCCCCCCTTAGCTAACTTATACAAATTTTTCAAGGAGTTTGCCCCCCTCGATTCAAGGGGTTGTTGTGCCCCTGACCAATATTAACCCTTTCAGTGTGCAAGACTCACACACGTGAGTCATGGATGTATATGCTTCCCAGGCATGGATAATTTACAGCGTGTGACAAGCTTGAAATGGTAAATTATGCTTTTTGTATTATTCCGCCCACAGAAATGCTCGTGAAAAAATAATTATGCACTGAAAGGTTTAACTGCTCAGGTCATTACAAAAATGGAGAATAGAAGAACTATGCCAATTGGCTGCCCAGTTCATAAGGTGTTTAACATTGGAGAACCAATATATCTTAGAGAATTAGGTAATGAAGTATTGAAATGCCTCTCATTGTGTCTTCCTTAGGCCAACCTATCTTTTAAATATCCAACATCATCATACTGTCAAATTTGAGTCTAGTTTCAACTAATTTGCCCCCAAAATTGTTAATTAACTCCCAAGCCAATAGATTAATCTACCATTTAACCAGTTCAAAAGAAGCTCAAACATATGTTATTAAAGATCCAGGAAGAAGGAAATGAATTCTAGTCCAAATAATGTCGTATGCAATAATGTGACTGGTCCAGGTTTAATAGAATTATTTTAATTGTTCATAAATTAATTTCCAAATTTAATTATAATAGGTATGTAGCGGTATATAGATAATTTGTTGAGATTAAAATTTAGGCAATTCTCTCCCAATCTCAGAATTTAAAGAAGGCGATGCATTCTAGTCCAAATAATACTATATGCATTAATGTGACAATTGAAGGCTTCATAGAATTATTTTAATTGCTTGTGAAATAATTTCTTAATTTAATTAACAAGATATCATGTAGATAATCAAATTTCTTGGAATTATCTACCAAACTCATAATTTAAATGTGAAATAGGACATTTTATCATCTACACCTTTTGTTAGAGTGGATTTTATTGCAAAATAAATTAATATTATTATTAGTTGCTTTCTAGGGTAAACCTGAGTTTCCGTATCGCCATAAAAAACCTCTTTTTCACCCACTTCCCGCAATCCAATACCCACCAAAATCACGTCACTCATCATGCAAATATGCACATAAATGCAAAATTATTGCACTTCATTTCGCCAACGGAAATAACAACAACAATGGCCTGAGGACGGCTGTTCCTCCGCTTAGCAATCTTCAAAAAATTTCCGTTTCGGCTTACTTCCCCTAGGTGACGCAGCCATCGACTAATTCTCATCTTTGCTGTATACGAATCTCATCTCTTTAGCCCGCGAAATGAGAATTTGTGCGACGGAATTTGTGAAAGTGCAACAAAAGTTAATTACCCTATCACCAATGCGTTACTATCTTTCATTGCACTTGCACACCTTCCGTCGCACAAATTCTCATTTTAAGGGAAAAGGTGGAAGAATCCTTTAGCGAAGAGGAGCAACTGCTCGATGGTTGCGCTATCTAAGGGAAGCGGTTGTTCCCGTAACTTCCAAATATGGCGGTGAAACACATGAACATTTCGATAATTTTCAAACTCTATTTTCTCTTAAAATACTGGTCCCACGGTAATGCTTTTTACATTTAATAAATGCGTATTTCTGAAAATATCCCTTGGTGTTACAGTAATTTTCCCCATTGACGGAGGCTACCCGTAAAAATATTTTCGCTAGCGTGACCGAAAGCAAGGTTTACCCCTCGTCACGACAATATCACTGGATAAGAGTAGTTCTTCACCGCGGCGCCTCGCAGTTACGCGGCGTATGGAACCTACAAGCGAACATTTAACAAAATGCTTTGATTATTAAGGAAAGTGACTTACCTCAAAACACCCTGATGGAACAAGATTATCCCTTCTGTGAAGTGTGTTCACTCCATGCGAACATTCCGATCTGCTGAGAATTCCTCTTTCACAGATAATATAGTCGCGCATTCGTCACTGTTAACCTTAATGTAGTCACTCCAAGTTTCACAAATAATGAATTTGATCGAATATCATTTTTCTTGTCTCTTAAGATACGTCCTTAGAGGCCCTCAGCGACTCAAAACATTAAAAATTATTCGGGTTGTTTCAGAACATTTTGCTATTGAGATAATGGCGCTGCTATGCGGCAGCTGCATGGAACCAGAAATAAAGCGGTGACGGCGGTGATTTGAACAAACACCAGTGAGTTCCAAATTTCACTGACTGATGAGTGAGGTGGGTTCGAAATACCTCTCAAATAAATCAAAGTAAAAGATCTAACAAGGTCTAACTCGCCAATTATTGATTTCAAAAACCCAAAATTACACTGTACCTAATGAAAATTGGTGCTTCAGGCACAAAATATTTTCCGGCGACGCTGAGATGAAACTCATTTTATTTTTCTGTATTCTCTGCTTTGGGGAAAAATTTTGGAGACTTTTCCACAGACTTATAGTACACGCATATCACAGCCGTATTAAAAGAATGGCACAAGGGCATAACACATCGGTTTTCCATGGTGCATACAAGTATAAATAAGCTGTATATCGCAGCTGTACTTACATAAGGGAATACAAACAATAACTCGGTGTTCCATTATGTAATATTCATGAAAATAAGCTGTATTACGTTATATTGAACTCAGTGTACGTATACATAATGTAAATAGTCACTGTATTACCGCAGTAATACAGGGAAAGCATACATAATTTTCTTTTCGCTCCGCTGGTTTTTGTATTTACAATAGTAACTTCGCTGATTTTGGTGAATTTTTCGATGCGGGTTAGTGAGATGACATCCAGTGAAATTCCCATATCACTGGTCCAAGGATTACCCCAGGAAATTTTCAGCTCTAGAAGATACAGCTTCTCCACCTTTGCTTCCTGTGGCTTGTCCTTCAAAAGCGTCTTCATTCTGCGCCTTGCTTTTCTGTCGGGTGACGAGATCAACCCCGGCCCCTCCTCTGTCCCCCAATTGCGTGTTTATTATAAAAAATGCGGGAAGCCTTAGGAGCAAGCTGTCCATTTGTGATTTCCATGACCACGAGTTATTGCTATTAGACATCAAAGCTTTATCTCAGACATGGTTAACTCCTTCTGTAGGAGACGGTGAATCGTCCTTCTCTAGCTCGCACAGTGTTTACCGCCAAGATAGACCCTCAAGATGGGGTGGAGTGCTTCTCGCAACTAAGCTGATTCACCATTCAAAACGAAAAAAAATTTAGATATTGAATGTGAAATTTTGTGGAGTGAAGTTTCGTTATTCTCCAATAAGCGATCTAAGTTACACACAGTCTTTGTCGGCTGCTTATATCGTCCTCCCGTCAGTGATCCTATCGTGCTGGAAAATTGTCTTGACGCATTGTTGAAGGCTATTAACCCTTAGACTGCGGGAAACGTACATGTACGTGTGTACGGGCAACTGCGGGTCTCCATCAAAGATCTGGGCATTATAATTGAACACAAGCTTCATTTCTATGAGCAAATACAGGCAACTAAGTTGAAAAACATGCCTCTATTAGGTCTTCTCTACCGCTTCAAAAGCATCACAAATGCTCCAGTACTGTAGTCTTTCTTCACATCCATTGTTATTTCGATACTCACTCTGATACTCACTCCAACTTTTCGATACTGAGGCAGTCAAAATAAACCAATATGGTTTATTTCGGCTGCCATAAATCTTGCCACCCTTAGCACTGTCACAACTTTATTTGCAAAAGTAGTGAAATAAAAATAACCCAAATTTACGCAATGCGTCCACGGACGCCATATTATCTTCACACTCTTTCTGTAGTCTCTCCGGTCATATACTCAAATCCGGCTTAAAACTCGTCCCTTGCGCTAAATGCAGGGGGAATGGGTACCTGAGAAGTGTTTGTCGAAAAATAGGATGAATATGGTTATGAATAGGTTGCATTCATGTGCATACGTGCATACCCCATAAATTTTAATTTCTCTGCTAATTCGTTAACTTAAATATTAGTGATGATGAAGAATCAGATTTTTAATTTATGGCCTCCATCTCCTATTTACTCCCAAAAAATCAAATGAATAATTTAAATTTACCCTCGCCAATAAATTTTTCTTAAGCTCTTCAAAAACTCTGAAGAGATACCTTTTCTTTTGGCCTTTCTCACCATTATTTCCCTCAAAGCTTTCTCCTTCTCTTATAATGGACCGAGGTTACACTCTACTTAGCAATAACTTTCTGTGTGTATTAGTGTCGGCCTATGCTCAAAGTCATACAACCCTTCCATATGTTGCCCACACTGTCTGGTTTTCTGTTGGATCCAATGATATTTTTCCCTTGTTCCTGACAGAACCTAAAGAACTTTTCTTACAATTAGCACCAAAAAGTATTTGCCTTCGCGGAAAGTGCACCGATTGAACCCCCTCTGTAGTGACTCCAGGTAAATCCTTATACTATGCGATGTGGTATTCTCATATGCGTTAAAATATGTGGCATCAGTTAGAGCAATGAAAATGATTTCATTTAATGTACTTAGAATCGCTAATTGTAGCGTTACCTTTGGTTTGAAGTTACATGATAGATTAATTTTACTATCAGGTTAAGAACACGAGATATATAAGGGGCGCGGGGTTTATGTACTGGACAATTTCATCTCTAAATCCCACCTGTGATGCAGTGAATATCCTTCGATACAGAGACTACTTTGAATTACCACCGTCTTTAATGCGCTTAGAACATCGTCGCTGTGCGCATTCCGCTTTTAAAAATTGACATGGCGTCGATCAGGAATGCCCCCTCCTTATACTCTGTGCCATTGATATCAATTTGAAGACTTTCGTGTGTACACCAGTTTGAAGAAATAATTTTTTCAGGGAGAGAGTATACAACCCATGGCTTCTTTGCATCGGCTCTCTTAGTCGCCAGTTGCTCTTTTGCTTCTTCTGTAATTTCCCTCTTCAACTAATCCCAACTAATCCTTCGGTGCCAGTTTATCCTCCACTATCTAGTGTATCTTGTCTAAGGCTGTGGATAATCTTTCTCCGATACATTTTTCCGCCAGCATTTTTGTGCCCTATGTTGGTTGATATTTTTTCTTTATTTCTTATATCGATGGCGGCTCTCTATGACTAATAGGCTGTGATCACTATTTATACCTGGACCTGGATAGCTCTTGCGTTGCTTCACTTAGTTCTTGCATCTCACTCCGACAAGTAGGTATGTATTCTATTTTATACCTGACCATACCCCCTGGTATCTTCCATTTGTATGTTCTACACCGATGTTCCTCAAAGAGAGAGTAAGCTACGGCCGTATTCTTCTCATTGCAGAATTCTACTAGTCGTTCTCCGTTTGCCGCTTCGTTTCCAACCCCGAAATTCCCTACGCTGCTTCCCTCTTTTCCCTCTCCCACCACTGCGTTCAAAGTCTCCCAATATGATGAGGCTCTCTTTCACTTCTCCGAGGACCTCTTCCACTTGTTCATACACTTCTTTTAATTCTTCTTCCGTATGACTGAATGGCACGTCGGCATGTAGACCACTATTACGAAGTCCGTAGGCTCTCCTTCCAGCTTCACCATCAGGATCCTCTCTCTGTATTGCCACACCTACTTCACTCTTTGGCCCCATTTTTTCTTTAGAATGATGCCAACACCTGCCATCCGCTGGTCGTCTCCCGAGTAAATCACTCGATATCCGTCGCTACAATTGTCGTCTGCCCCCATCCACTTGATCTCGCTGACTCCGAGGATGTCTAACCCCTAAATCTTCGCATATTCCAGCTTCTCACTCATCCCTAAGTATTACACGTTCCATGTTCCAATCCTGCATTTGTTCATGCCTACTGACGTTCCCCTCCCAATAGACCCCACTCGGAGATCCAATTGGGGAATAATTTTACCCCCGGAAAATTTTACCGGCCATGATATTGTTGAATGCTTGGCTGCACCATCTAGGGAGGCTAATGCGGTGGTTTCCCAATGCCTTCCACATCGCAATACTCCCTTCACTCACATCCGAAGCTGTGGCTGTTGATATCGGACCGATCTTCTTAATCTACGCCAACAGTTCCTTCTGCTGAGACTGCTGTCTTTCAGCAGTGGGGCCGGGTCTTTTGGAAAGCGTGTAGAAAATTGCCGTTGTCTCGTTCCAGCCGTAATATATATCTCCAAAGTCATGAAAATATTTTCCGTCACTTGGTGTCGAACACACTACCACTGGCCCCCCGGCCACAACTTAGTGTTTGAATTTCCCTCATTATGGATGCCTCACCAAGAATATTATGCCATCAGAAAGGTAGCCGATTTTCCCCCAGAGCGATAGTGGTGGCGCTCCATTTGTGGGGAAACTTTATTTCCCAGAAGTACATGCACAAATGGGCTGTACTCTTATTCTTGCACCGTTTTAAAATTACGAACTTACCAAAGAACGGATATTTATGCCCGAAAAAATGCTAATTTTGGCATGGAATACCTAGCCAACTTTGAACTCTGGCCTGGGATTTCATATTCTCTGATCCGTAAGCACTATTTATTTGTACATATTTCGTAATCTCTAACGGCCTTTAGTATATTGAAATATAAACAGAAATCAACTCTTATTAAATACATTAAATTTGGTCTTACCATAAATAAAATTATCTATCTTTCCAAGGATATAAAAACATCAGGCACTTAATACACTAATTTTCGAGATATTTGCCAAAAATAATAAGCCATTTTCTATGTGATACGAGACGGACGTGCGATCCTAAGAAACATTACTAAAATACTGGTAAGTTTTGATGAACAAATCGTGTCATAGGTGTAGCAGTGTGTAGTCAGTTTGTTTTTCAAGTACTTTGTTAATATATTTGCTACTCACCATAATAATTTTCAAAAATTTTCACAGTTTAGTTCACCGCAAACGAAGGAAGTTTTTCAGTGTACGAAAAATGAGAGGTTAAGGTTTTGTTATTGGTCTAGGTATTACAGCGAGATAAAATCCTCTTAGATGCAAGGAAACGGATTTTGATGGTATGGATGGCCGATTCGTAACTCCATACATTACTCAGAATTAGTCCATAGAATATTTATTTTTTTGTGTAGATAACAAACAAAGAATTTCACCGACACGACACAGAAAATGTTCTGTTAATGCCGTCCATCACAATCGAAGGAATAAGACAGGCGGTATCTCGTTACTCTCTTTTAGAGTGTTCTCGTGACACACATACTAAAAAAATACTGGTGTGCTTAAGACCACACGGGATAAGTGTAAACTTCTATGGCGATATTCTGATATATATAGTGTATAAAAAATATTTCATCAATTGTAATATTTACAAAGGTGTTTGTATTCAATAATTCAGCCACGCTTTTATCACTCTTTTTTTCACTACGCCGTGCAGAAAGCTAGACTTACGTATTTTTTCTCTCTTAATGTGAACGTATATACTGTGATCATCATCGACATTTTGCGGTATTTTATTCACCATTGTATTAACCTCAACGGGAACATTAATTACTTGACCATAAATCCCAAACTGACCGTGGATATGTCGCAGTCGCCTTACTTGCATGAAAATAATTCGGGGTGATATTAATCTTTCAGTCACCAAATGTAATGGGAAATTTTTCAAACTATCTGGAAATGGGGGATATTTGAAACCAATACATACTTATAGTTGTGGGATATTATTTTTGTGAATGCTTGTGATACAGGCTGCACATATCTGAAATTCCGATTTCTGAACCGGAACAATTTTCCTGATTAATATTATGCTTTTTGTACTGTCAATATTGGTAGTAGTGAAGGCAGTTCGGGTGCTCCACAGGGTAATCTCCTCCATGGCTGCCGACGTTTCGGGGTACGAGTCGGCAGCCATGGAGGAGATTACCCGGTGGAGCACCCGAACAGCCTTCTCTACCAGCAAACGCCGGGAAAGCATCAGATCTTTTGTCAATATTGGTAAATGATTTTAAATTATTTTGAAATCAAAGTCTATCACAAACATCGCAAGCATGTTCAAATTCATTATTAATAAATTGCTTTATAAATTCTTTATGTGCCGACAAATGTGTTGAGAATGAGCTGTACATGTGCTTGTATGAGAGGTTCGTTAATATTATTTTCGTTTGACACGTCTTTTTCATTCTGCCGTTGAACGAAATCGTGCACAACATTATCAACACTTGAATTTGACTCGCCCCGATCCTCTCCTCCATCAATCAGCATAGCCGGAATATGAAGATCTGGAGTTGGTCCACCACTTTCAGAATTAGGATAGGTAATGTCTTTCCGTGGTATAAATGGCACCTCTCTCGTAGAGGGACCTGGTATTTGCGATCAATGCGATTATACGAATACGAACGAATTTTACGATTTCTCTTGGGAATGAATGAAAGTTTTTTGGAGGGCCCCGCTATTTGGCAATCATTCAATTCCATAGTTTGTAGTAAATCATCGGACCCTTATCTCTCCCTGTAATTTTTAGAACGAATTTTATCCAGGCTCTTTCTATGAGCAGCATCTTCATTTCCTGCACAATCTTTATTCTCGACATCAGCTTTTTTCTTAGCACGATAATTTCTGGCATATTCGGCTTTTTCCTCTTGTTTTCCGCTTCCTGTGCACGGTGCACATTCTTTCTTTCTTGCGCGGTAATTTATGGCATATTCAGCTTTTTTTCTCTTCCGATCCATGTTAGTTTTTTCTAATTCGGGATCAACGTCAATTCTCCCCAATTCTTTCTTTTTAGCGCGATAATTTCGGTCATATTTGGCTTCCTTCCTCTTTCTTTTATCTCTCTGTCCTTCCGCTAAAATTTTCAATTGAAAAATCACACCCATTTCGTCCATTGCTACATTATCCTTTTGATCTTCTTGCCGCTCTCTTCCACTTTCTGCATTTTCAAACATTGCGGATTCAACACAATTTGCGTTGCCTTCATGACGTTTGTCCATGTTTCCGTGCCTACAAAAGAATCCCAAATTAATAACATTTCTCGATAAAGCAGATCAGGTGCGTAGGTCAAATTTCCGAAATAAATTCTCATAAACAACCATTTTTTTAAAAACCATTTTCCCCCACAATGTTGTCGGGAAAAAAAACTTTTTGAAAAGATCAGAACAAAATCTGAAAGAAATTATCAAGAATTGTTCCCAAAAAAATTTCTCAAAGAATAAAAGCTCCACCAGTAGGAAAAGATCTTGGGACCTGACGACGACTCTAACCACTATGCCATCTTACTCTGTTCAAAAAAGATCGTTCTCATGAGTTTACATTCGGCATGCTAAACGGGGCCCCGGAAAGAAGAATCTGACGGTACGTGACGCGATTTTGCTCTTTTTCCCCCATGCCAAAAGTGCCCAACGGGCCAAAAGAAGTTTACACTTAAAAAAAGGCCTTCCCCATGGCGTCAGAGGCCTTCTTTGCTACCTCCAAACTGACATTGGGTAACTGTCACTTAGTGGACTGCATTTCGCTGGTCTCCTACCCCTCGACCCCTCTCATACGAATGGCCATTTCGGAAGAAATTTTGTCAGACCCGTCATTTCATCTCTTCTCGTCATCAGAAACACTATGTGGAAGTCCATAGGGAAGGGATAAAGTTGTTACAAAATATAACTTACTGCGGAAATTTAGATAAAAAAAGAAACCGTTCCCCATGGGAGACAATAAGGCTTTGCGCAAAAAGAATAAGTTGAAGCATTATTTTAAATCAGGAAGTGTTATGAACGCAACAAAAATATCCAGCTAGCGTTTGTAGCGTAGAGTATGAAGCAAATTGTTAAATATAAAGCCCCAAATAAGCAATTAACTAATTCTGATGAGAAAAACCTCAGTATTTTAATTTCCTGCTGTAAAAGACCATTTTACGGCAAGAACTATTGAGGGTGATCCACAGTTTCTATGGAATTAGAATAATAGATGCTACTGCAGTTCTTTTCCAAAATATGGAGAGTGTAATGTTTTGACAGGGTTGATTTTACAATTACAGAGTGTAAATATTTTTTCAGTATTTTTTAATCAATTAATTGACAGAATTGAAAATGAAACAATGAGTAAGTTATACAAAGAGGGAAACTTTAACCTATTCTCAATTGTTCCCTGAATCCATGTATTTTTCCCCATACTTATTTTCTATCGCTAAAGTTGTTTCAATCAATCATTTACTGTAGTCAATGAATGGTTGGAAGCCAATTATATGATTTGCTATGGACACAGTGATTTACCTCTCCGTAATACTAATTGTGCTTTTTCCGATGCGCAAAAATTAGAAGAGATCACCCAATTGCATGAGAACAAACAAGATGGAGTTAACATTTCGGTTGATAGTCATCCGGTTCGCGAGAAGCTTTTTCTGTACCAATACAATTTCGTTGGCTACTCTATTCCGTAAGAATTACTAATGTTAACTTCATTAAAATATTTTATTATTATTTCAATGTCTCATTCGCGAGTATTAAGATGTTTTCCATTCAATCAGTGGTGTTTTATCGTGTAAGTTGATTTAGAATTATCTGCAGGAATATTTTGCTAAATAACAATAGTAAATTATAAAGGAAATGGAGTGTGGGCTTTGGCGATGTGAGAAAATAGTTTTATCGGAAGCCCTTGGATAATTAAATATTAATTTTTCTTTATTGTGGTTTCCTTAGGAAAAAACAAGCAGAGAGAAAAACTTCAAAAAAGTTATGGAAAATAACAAAGAGGAGGAATGCCCATCCGTAGAGGATCCGGGGCATCATGCCCTCGTTCGGCAGCTTGGTGCTAGGATCCCCCAGCCACCGAAGAGGAGCTGGGAATGTTTTCGAAAAGGCCTACAGAAGGAATCTTACTCGAATACCATGCAAAGTCTTCCGGGGCCGTCTGATAATTCACAGGGCACCTCTAAGCCCCGCGGAGACGGGCATACTGCCCCAAAACGCGTGACCTTCAACATGGGATTTTACGTTCCACAGGGGCAGCAGGAGCAGCAGGGGCAGCAGGAGCCGCAACCACCACCCGCGGTCACCACCTCGCCTCGCGGGGTCGTAAGTCCTAGCGGCTTGAGGTATCGCGGCGTCCCAATCAGCCCACGCCTCTACAGGGGTCGCTCCGCTTGTGTGAGCCCGCGCGGATGGAGTACCCCTGGAGGCTCTCTACCGAGTCCCGGTATCCGCGTGTTCCCCAGCCCCGGTGGAAGCAGTTCATCAAGCTATGAGTCCGCCCAGGGGAGCCCGGCGAGCTTTAGTAGCGTAAGTTCAAGCTCATCGGACCAGTTGGACGAAGAGGACGAGCTGTGGGGCACTCTCTTTCAGCGGTCGAAGGGATTCCAGCCGTCTCATAGGCATGCCTCTAGTCCGTATAGAAAGAGACCGAGATACGAGTGACGGGTATCCGATAACTTTTAATTCACCCAGGGTTAATATAATGTACTTCGGTAAATGTTAAATCCAAGATTTTGAGAAATAAAAATTAATAAAATACATAATTGCGTTTATTTTCTACAGCGATATTAAGGATGGTAAGTAAAGCAAATACTTCGGATTGCAGTCAGAAGGCATAAAGTTGGATAATTCGCACTCACTTTTCACAACCATAAACCATTATGAAGAATGATCGAGGAAATAACAGCTCGCCAAAGGTAAGGTGAGTTTATTCCTCTAAAATGATCAAACTTTACGAGTGTCCGAGGGAAAGGAAAGTTTTTGATTCATTGAATGCAGCCTGATAAAGTAGGATATGAATGTTTGGAAAAATTGAAGTCTAATACTTATATGCATTTCCTTCCATTACATTTAATAAAATACTTTCGGAACTGTAAAGTAAAGATCATATTTTTTCCAGGAACAACCACGCAGTCTCTTATTTCATTTCATGTTCTATTCAAAGAGAGTGGATTTTTTCGCTAAACTCGACTCAGTCTTTACATTTTTAGTGTTCCACATTTTCTCACGAAAAACGGGCTCCAAATGTTACGTGAAATATTTACAAATTACGGGCTAAACACTTGACAGCATGAGTACTTAAAACAGTCCGAAAAGGAGAACGTCTTTGTGCACACATTATGAGAAGGAAATCCTTTTTCTCTTATTTTTAAGAGTTCTTGCGTAGCAAATTCAACAGCTGAATGAAATATGAATTAATGTCCCCGAATGAGAACAGCAACTAAGATTCTTTCTATAGTTCCAACTTTTGTAGTGCTTGAGTCTCTCATTTTTCTCTCTACTGAATTACTAAATTCCTCATAGTATCACATGCTTGTAGAACTCACGGAGTACTTAGCCCAGTGCATTCGCCTGTCAGTTTAATCTAGAGCTCCGCTAGCGTACAAGTGGAGCGTAACACGAATATTGATTTGAAAATAAAAACATATGATTTCCCTTCGGCTGGAACGAAGGATTTTTACCCTTTCGCGCCGGCGCCTCACGTTGGAATCATTGGCGGCCCCAAGGGGGGGGGGCTAAAATCCCGGCGTATTTCTTTCTCATAGAACTTAAATTAAAAGCCTAAATTATTTTGTTGATTTTTTGTAATTGAAGGTTTGGTTATTTTACTTTAAAATCCAGTTAAATTTATATAAACTAAAACTGGTTATTTTTCTTTAAAATCCTGTTAAATTTATTTAAAAAAAAACTTATTTTTTTAAACCACAAGCTATATGCGAATGTAAATCAAAAAAATTTTGGAATTTGTCGAAACTTGGTGTTAACCAAAAAGGGAAATATGCATTTAGTAAAAACTTGCTCTTCTTAAAAGGAAAACTTATGCTTCTAAACCACTTATAACGCACCATTTTTCACATAGTTTGTTACGAATTTCCGGGACGAGAGCCCACGAAATTTTCCTGGGGAGTATTCCATACCCCAAGAGCCGCTGGTGCCCCCACACCCCCGAACCTCTGGTCTCGAGACGCCCCTGGTTGGAATAAGCTTCTCCTCTCACGAAAATCCTTAACATTTCTTTGCACTCCCTGTACGGGCTGCGAGAAATAGCTCATGTATGTTTTCTCAACTTGGGACTGCACCCAGCGGGGCGCCGCGCCCCTTCCACGGCCACTGGGCAGAGATAATCTTCACCCCTTTCCGCATGGGTAACCCATTACGGCATGAGGTCGCGGTCAACTATTTGTTTATTCAATGATTTTGCTAAAAGTTTTTTATGCACTCTTAGGAATGTCTGCGAGATATTCACAGAAATTAATTCCTTTTGTATAAAAAACTAAGAAATTAATTGCTTAAGTTTTATAGTGCCTTTACAGCTTTTAAACGAAATTCTACCGTTATTATTAAGTTCTCTACTATAAAAAGCACCACATTAGTTCGGAGTTTCCTTTACACAAAAAAACGTTAAAACTAACGGTAGAACTCCGTTTATAATTTGTAGATACTCAGTAAAACATAAGGAATGGACTTCTGGAACTAAATTTCCTGAGCATAAAACAAATATTTTTTAATTATTCCACTAGGTAAACACACAGTTGACCTCGGACAAATGGCGAGGGTGAGTTAGGCACTGCGAAGAAGGGTCGAGAATTTTTCCGCCCGAAACACGAGGAATGGTCCGAAGACCCGCGGGTTGGGGTTCTAAATGACACCTTTGCTTGCCTGGCCGGGGAGCTGTTATAGAACGTCTTTCGTTCGCTTACGAAGAAAATATTTCGCTGTTCTAATACGGTGTTCGTAGCGAAAGGATTAATTCATTCCAGCATAGTCCTGGTTCACTACTGTCAACGGTAGTTATCCCTGAGGGTGTGAGGATAGAGAATACTCCCTCAAAATAACCCTGCTACTCTTGATACCAGGGATTTGAACCTGAGCTAAACCGTAGAAAATAAACCGGTTTGATCCCTCGGACTCCTCGGAACACTCTGGAGTGGCGCTCCAGAGTGGTATTTGCTGAGTGGAGCAAGGCATATGCCATGAGAAGGGAAAGCTGCCGACCGACATCACGGAAGGCATTGATCTCTTCCCTAGTTCCAAGATTTTTCCGATGAACAATTGTTCTTAGAATAATTGCACATGAGAAAGTCTGTCGCAGTCTTTATCTGGGGACAATCTTGGATCTGAATCATAATTTAAGGGAGCATCTGGATTCAAGCATCAACAAATCATGTAAAACTCTCCTGACATGTCGCCGAGCCTTTGAAGATACCTCACTCACACTCAAGGCGTGTACTGATTCTAGGGTTCTACACAGCTGTAGTAGGACCCAGCCTTTAGGGGTAATTTACAAACTCAACCACACCCATAGATTGTTTAGGCATCACCAGAGCCATGCAAACTGCTCCTCCTCTGACTACCCGGCTGGACGACGGGTGGTGACTCTGATTATTTCTTAGCATAGAATGAATCGTAGCCAACGCAAAAGAAACAATGGTTGTTTCGCGTTTCGGTTTAAGCCCCTTTGCCTATTCATGGCACTGGGGTCGATAGCTGCCCTTTCCCATACACTTCTCCCCTTTCCTTTTTCCTCCCTATTCCCGCAGCCTTCTCTGAGCTGGGTTATAAGCGCGAGCCTGCAGACCCGGTGAGGAGGTTGGCCCCTGCGCGGAAGACCGCTTATCCACTGCTCCTCTACTGGCTCTGGAGAATTCTCTGGATCTCTCAGAATTATATTTCGTGGTGGAAGGACAAGACATAGCCACAGCTTACTGCCCTAGATACACAGACCAATGGTATGGTATGGAAATCTCTCTGAACATACATATATAGACTTTGCTGTCCAGATCTAGCCCAGTCTTTCATATGGGAAGTGACAGCATGGCGGCGAGATTTAATTTCAAAAGTGCTCCTTTCAAAATGCATATCCCCTTAGGGAATAGTGGGATGAAGTGGGTAAATATCATTATAATGAATCCTCTGTATGGTATACAGATGGATTCAGGAAAGAGAACAAAGTAGGGGAAGGTATACAAAGGCTGCCATTCAAGTTGTTTTAATTTTCTCTCAATAAAATATTTCATGGTGTTCCAGGATAAAATTGCTGTCATTTTGACCCATACCCGATAGTTAACAAACACTTGAAGATCTTGGAATCCACAAAGGGAAAAAGGTAAGCCAAACTTTATATGGTGGGACCAAGTCTTAGCATTGCAAGAAAAATTCGGTGGATTCAAGGCGACTCAACATGATAGTTACTGGCCACTCTTGAGTCAACTTTAACCTCAAACTCTTAGGTGAAGTATAATTACCCAGATACCGATGGTGTGAAGTGGAGGCCTTGAGGGGTGTAAGATTATTTAACATGATTTCAGCTACCATTATTCATTCAAAATGACTTTACCTATTATATTTATTTTTGCTTTGTTTCAAGCAAGATTATCAATATATTGGTAATCTGTGAATGAATTATATGGACTTCCAAATATGAATTAAAATATTACTTTTTTACAACAGCTTCTTTGTTTTACTTAACTTTTCATCACTTTATTTTAGACACAATAAAGATAATTATATCACTTCTGCTGAATATCAATGAATATATTATAGAAGTCAGTGAAAGTGTTAAGCTTCCAGTTAAAACTGCACTTTAGTCCCTGGAGATGTAGGCCATTAGAGTATACTCACTTCAAAGATGTATTATCCTTGTCTTATTTTAATTTTCATTTATCCATAATCAGTGAGGGCCTCTTCAATTTTGTTATCCATTCATGTAGCATACAAGTTCGACATGATGTTACAGTGATCATTTTGCAGTGATTGACCCAATAACCTCAGGAGGATTTATGTTACGCATTTTCTGCAATGATGCAATTTAGAGTTAACTTCAGGAAATGAAGAATCTAATGCCTTTATAAAGTCATTGTTGGTGATCATAACGGTTGTATAAATATTATAGAGAAGGATGTTCAAAAGTGTTTATAGTGGAAAATGTATTGTGACAATGAAATGAGCATATTTTTACTAAACGTTACTCTTCAATAGTCATGAGCTGTATTGCACATGCCTAGAGCTCAAATGGAATTTGCAGTGTACCATGTGCAGTCACTTTCAAATGTCTCTTAAATATAGAGTAGTGCTACGTACTCTTTTCAGAAACTTGTTTTTCACTCTCTACTGTCACATTACATAACTCGTTCGCTTTTTGGTCGAATATGAACAATTCACGGGACACTTTCCTAGGTTGATGGTTATAGACTTTTAAATTTTTCTTCTCTGAAATTATGATGTAAAAACATGCCATTTCACTTGGCAGTTTTGGGTCACCCTATATTTATCATTAAAAAATGGAATGGGAAAGTTCCTGCATGGTGTGAGAATAGTCTCCCACGGGCAAGCAGCGACCATGTCCATCAAAATATATCTCTTTTAAAAAGAAAAAACTAATTAATATACGAATGAATATTTAGTTGTCCGGCGAAATTGTCAGCTCAATTTTCCAGTAACTCGATGAACAGTTCAGTCATGGAATACAGAATACAAGGTAAAAGAGTGAATTAGAGATGTCCAAAAGGCGTATCGCCGTTCTACCATTCCCCTAGGCTGCGAGGGCACGAGTCACTTCGCTACCCGCGCCTTGAGGTCGGCGCACATTTGTCCTCCCGCCTCCGTCCGCTTCCTCGCGTTTTTTCGGAAGAGCGGGCATTGTACACCACTCTTCCGTCCGCCTTGCATCATATTAGCCGACTTTTAAATACAGTAGAGTCTCGATTATCCGACCTAAACCGGCCGCCGCAAGGTCGGATAAGTGAGAATGTCGGATAACACGGAAAATAATAAAAACAATGTAAAAAAAATGTTAAATTTGATTTGCACATTGAAAACTTTTCAAATACATGTGTCTTACTTTACTTTATATGACATACAAGTAATGATATGAAAGACTGCACTTGCTATGTGCGACGAAAGGGGGCCCTCGCGCGATAGCCTACTGCATAAATTACAGTAGTTATCGTTCACGGGGACGGTCGGATAACACGGAAGTTTGGATAACCGAAGGTCGGATGGCCGAGACTCTACTGTACCGCCAATGCTGTTCAATGACTGGTGGCTGAAATGAACTCCTGATTCCTCCGTGGGCACCTCCAACATAGACTCAATTAGTGAGACCTGAAATGGGCTAGGCTTATATTCTACGCCACATTGTGACTTATACCTGTGCAGTGTTTTTGCATTGTGTCCGTGCTGTGTTTCAAGATCTCCACAGTTTACATATATGATTTATTAGAAATGCGAAATAAAATTTAGTCCGAAAGTTGTTTTGATTGATAGTCGGAAGTATCGGTGTGTTCGCAAGGCTCCGTAAACTTCGTGTATCGGGAGGCAACGAGCGAAGCCAGCGCACACTACACCGTTTGTATCCGTAAAAATATTCTCGACTAAGAAATCCGGGTGAAGCAGATGGAAGCGGATCAGTGTAGTGTGCGCTAAATTTCGGTATGTTACCTGCAATTCATTCTGTCATATATTTTGGGAGGGGGGACGCTGGAGGAGGCGGGAGGGCCGGTCGTTACGCCTCGGGGGAGAAACGGAGCGCATGGCGTACTGCCATCCTACCGTTCGCATACCCTCCATGGGGGCAAGAGCTACCTTCCGTGGGGACGAGAGCTACCCTCCGTGAGGCCTAGAGCTACCCTACATGGGGGCTAGAGCTACCCTCCGTGGGGACGATAGCTACCCTCCGTGGGGACTAGAGCTACCCTCCGTGGGGACTAGAGCTACCCTACATGGGGATGAGAGCTACCCTCCATGGGGACTAGAGCTAACCATCCGAGGGGACTAGAGCTACCCTCCGTGGGGACTAGAGCTACCCTACATGGGGATGAGAGCTACCCTCCATGGGGACTAGAGCTAACCATCCGAGGGGACTAGAGCTTCCCATCCGTGGGGACGAGAGCTACCCTACGTGGGGACTAGACTTACCATAAGTGGGGACTAAAGCTACCCTCCATCGGGACGAGAGCTACACTCCACCACCCACGCCTTACAGCCCATGGAAACGCGGCTAATCCTAAGTTAGAGGTTTCCCTACCGCTGATGTATCCGTCCCCTACCCTCGGACGTTCTACGTTACCCTCCCTATACCTTCGCATGACTGTAAGCCGTGCGTATCACTACCGTCCGTCGAGTTTCTGCCTGCCCACCACGGAAGAACTTATTTTTGTCAGTTCCCGGGTGAAACAACATCACACATCCTTTATGAATGTCCTACAATTTATAGGACATGCATTATATACCTTAGGGTTCCATTAATGGATATACCTTCTCTTATATCTTGACCTTCAACAAGGTCATAGGAATATATGGATCATGATGCAGACTGTGGATGGCACCATTACATCATATTCTGATTCATCTTCTAAAGTTAGTTAAGTTGGAGGAAGCGATACAGGTAAGTCATTATACAACGGTATTATAGCAGACGGTAAATTTGGATAACACACTGTGTGTTTGAATTTACTACTTATTCCTTTTATCTTAGCAATACAGAAATAACAGTCCAACAAATGGTCTTGTTGTTCACGCCACACCATCGGTATGGAAAAGCTCATGTGCCGACTCCCTTAGACCAATCTATCAGACGTCTCACACAGATGAAAAAGCAGATGTGAGGGGCCCAACTCTTATCTTAATTCCCTACTTTGCTGCCAAAAACTAGTTAATAAAATATGTTCACTAGTGGAGTCAAATGTCGTCGTTGTTCCACGTCAAATCCCCACAAACACACCTAACAGAAGCTATCCGGATCATTTTCACACTTTTTCCGCATACTTATTTACTAATATACAACTGGTACAGTAATTGTAAATCACAAAACAGAATGAAACCAGATTACGTGCTTCCAGAGGAAACGTTCAAACAGTACTGGTGCGGAGTCCATCAGGAAACGTAACCTAGTAAACCTCCACGAAATACATATGTTTCGTTACACTATGACATAATCATGTGCTCATGATTATTTATGTAAATTATAACGTTGCGTAGTGTTGTATAGGCGCATGATTGTGTTACAGTGTATCGAAACGCGTAGTGCCAATAAATATATATTGTGTGGTAGTTTACGAAGTTATTTCATTTCCTGATGGATGTGCATCGCTTCCACGAAAATACGCTTGGGTCAATTAACTCTGGTGTGGTGAGTTAATTGTAATTAAAGAGTGAAATAAATTAACCAAATAAAAAAATCATTTGTTAAAGTGTTTGCCTATTCTTATTAAAGTTATCTGACCATATTGGTAGGCGAGATACGAATAAAATCGTTGTAGCTTTGGGGTAAAGAACAGAATTAATTTGATTTATAATGCGTTTTTATTTATTTTTTTGTAAATGATAGACATTAACGATATCAATTCTCACGATAGCATAATTTACACTTCTCACAGTTTTGTATGGCAATCCTCAAAACAACTATATTTGCAGAGACCCACATCACATAATATACACGCTGTTACAGTCCGAGTAAATTTCCCCTTCTCATGTCAGAGCTAACGCGGGATCTTCGCTGATTCCCTTGGTCCTGCCAGCGTTTATTACCTTTTGCCTCCAAGCGCCTCAGCTTCCTCCCACTTGTACTGCTGGGTCTTCCCCTCTGAAAGCTGTGGGGGGGGGGGGAGGAGTGCTGACACCCCAGCCTCGATAAGACCTCCTACCAAGGCTAGCAGAAATTGCCGACGAGTCGTTTTCCTACCCAAGGAGCTGAGGAGGACGCAACTGTTGACGAATGTTGCATTGATGAGATGGGCGAATAGCTTTCTATAGAATTTAGAACATGACGTTGCTGAGGTTTCCTACATTTCTGCAGAGATGTTGTGGCTTCTTGTGAATTGTCCTCTTCTCCAGATGAATTTTCATCCCCAGACGAAATCTCAGAACACAACGCTTCAGAATCGGAATCGAGGAAAACTTCCTCCTCAATTTTAACTTCCGATAGCTTCCGTTTCGATGTCATAGCCATAAATATTGACTTTTTCGAAATTTTGAAAGAATAAAATAGAGCAAAGATGCGAGGAAAATATCTAAAATGATTGAAATGAAATATTTACCGAAGACAAACTGGAAGACTTCAATAACACTTGAGAAATGGAAGCGATAAACTGCAGTTTGGTAACGAATAGGGATGTGCGGCATATAAAAATATACCGATGTATCGGAATCAGATATTTTCAAAATATGCCGATTAGCTGATAGGTATATCGTTAAAAATATACCGGTATACGGGAACTATTTATATAATATATAATTATACTACTATTTTTGCTGGTATTTTTTATCTACTTGTACCTACGTACATACTATCTTTCGCTAATCTTTTTTAGTTCTCAGAATGCTAGAAAGCGAAGTAGAATCGTGTAAACTATTAAGGATGTTAAGGAAACGAGCAATAAATAGGTAATTTACATTTTTAATTAAAGTATATATTTATTAGAAAATATTTACGAGGAAACATTTGTAAATATTTTTGTTCGATTCATTGTGGTTTCCAGTCCAAGAATATGCGGAATAAATGCACAACTGGTATATTCTAAACATGCTTTTATCAGATAAGCACGATTTTTTAGCCATATTTTTATTCAGAAAGCATATACTCTGATAATTACCAAATGCTATTTTCATCATTCTCAGTTGGGGTATAGTTTTCCATGCCCGATAGCTTCTATAAAAACACAAAAATAGGCTTAGGAGTAAGCCTAAAACAACTTCATCATCGTATTATGACAAATTATGAATATTAGATGTTATCAAGGTAAAGACATTCAGCGCACAAGTATCGACAAAGTGTTCAGAATTAAAATATGCCATGTATTGATGCAATATTTCCAGGAGTGTGGTTATGGCTTAACACATACCTAGCTTGGCTGATGATTTAGTGACAAAGCAAATGTGATTGATCTCAAATGGCAATCAAGGAAACCAATATTTTTTCCAATTGATCCCAAAAACACTATCTGGTTGATATGATTACCAGTCAATCTGCTCCGATCATCAGATGCGACATTGTGGACTAATGAGACGGTACACTCAGATGGTATTAAGGATCTCAGAACAACCATGTATTAAAAGGCCACTCCGGCTAAAGCAGGGAAAGCCGTTCTACTGTTTTGCCAAAATTTTGGAGGGTGCATTGCTCTGAGTGATAACGCCTGGCTGAGATATAATTGCAGTTCATTCGGTATCGAATGTGACGTGCTATATTCGCTCTCTTGTCCTATTACCCGAGCTATTTCATAATGCTTCATAGAAATGGATGCGGAGGCTTCGTCATCACTAATAACTGGCTTTTCATGAAGACCCTGTGGGGTGATGAGACTTGACCAAGGCGATGAAGGTCAGCGTTGACTTCTATACTTCTGTCAGCTATGGCGTTAGATACAACAACTGAAGGAATTGAAAAATGGGGTGAAAAATGAATATAATATATTATTATTCTGTGAACATATTTGCCTTGAATTAATGCTAAGGAAATATGATTCCGATATGTGATATATGATTAATAATCAAGGATAAATCTGAGTGAGATAAAGAGTCGTACACAGGACCGCTCGTGAAAGGTTTCAATAAGGCTCCCCCACAGAAGCGATATGAATAATATCGCGCCGCATCGCGATACAGAATCGCGGTATAAAAGTTTTAATAGTGTTCATTGCTTGCGTTTACACGTGGGCAATTATCACCCCAAGCGTTATTTTTGTAGCAATTTGTTTGTGGCAAATTAACATTTTGAGATTGAAGCGAAAGGCAATCTTTTTTTAGAGAAAAGTGATCATTATGTCTGACCCGGAGCAGCGACTATAAAAAACAACGATATAAAATCAATCTACATAATATATTAAAATTGAATAGGAAGAATAATTTATACTCGCATGTAGTGATGTAAAATACCCGGGTATTTATAAATCGGGGTAAATACCCAGGGTATTTACCCGGGTAAATACTCAAAATTCATAAATATCCGGGTATTTATGATTTACACGATAATCATAACCCATGTTAGACTAACACCTCATCAGACATTTATTTTGATATTTTTTACTTATTATAATCTATAAAAAGTATTTAAGAAGAACAAAAACTTAGACAGCTGTGACAATATTAAGTTTTTATCAATTTTTTCGCAATTTCAGTAGTGAACTATTAAGTTTAACAATCTTATTTTGAGTCAACTCCATGGGTACCTTGATCACTCTGGAATATCTATTTCATTGTCCTCATTACTGCTGTTGATAGTCGTAGAAGAAGAGTTACATGATATTTCCAGCTTATCCTCTTCCTGTTCTTCCATCGGACTGTCCACCACATTGTTTTCCAATTGTTTTGATGGATTTATCTGTTTCTCCTTTTCTTTTCGATTTTTGATACTGTCAAGCAGTCTCCAGCTGTGCGCTAAATAAGCGATTTTTACTGCTTTTTGTGTATTCAATGTATTTCTCCTCTTATTAAGGATCCAGCTGTACGTACTGAATATCCTTTCTGTGGCGACTGATGTGACAGGGGCCTCTAAAGTTCTTACAGCCACATCAGGCAACAGACAAGTTCCTCTCAAACCCCTCCACCATAATATTGTGGTAGTATCTTTCTTTGCCTCTGATACACCTTCCCAAATGAAAAATCATGGCCAAAGTCCCTCTTTATGTCTGTAATCTGCTATATATTTGCGTGGATAAACAATACTCAAACCCATGTGGTTACCAACTTCACAAGTTAAAGTCATTGCATCAAGTAGTTTTTCAGGCCTCAATTTGCAACCCTGTGCAGCAGATCAGCGTCAAAATGAATTTGGCTATCACCAAATTTTTTTCCTCTTCACAAATTTGGTAAGCGCTGGAATCTCTTTATTTAAAGTTGTCTGCATAATCATTACATTCTATCATAATTAATTTCATGCCCAAAAATTGTCTTTGCCTATGTTTTAGTACACAGTATGTATGTCTTTGTAGTATTACGTGCTCTGATTGTATTACTCACACACAGTCGTCAGCTTCAAAACTTTACAGTTTGTTACATATTATACGATATTGAGCCGGACGAGATGCCATCATGCCACGGAAAAAAAACTATGGTTGGGGGAGCCATTGTACTATTGATAGTGCCAGAATTGGTGCAGTAACAAAGATAAGTGATGTCAGAACAATATGCTGGGGCTATGTGACGTTTAGAAATAGGCTATGGCTACCGTAGCCATAAATATTGTTGGCTGAAATATTTCAATAGTCTATGGTTGGGAGAGCAATACATCCGGTTGCGGCAACTATTTATTTTTTCCGTGTGCCTATAGAAATAGCAGTCTGCAACCAGATCGCTTGTGGGCAGGCGTACGTGTCTCTTGCAAGGAGTTTTATTTCAGAGTAAGTGCGTGGAGTAAGAGTTTTATTTTGTGAAATTTTGTTTATAGTTTCAAAATATGCTCATGCGTTAAAATTTTTCATATTCGTCTTTTTTAGTGGAGAGGAATTTATGCACCCTAATGGTTTTGGGTGAAGTGAAACTTGTGAATTCAAACAGAAATTGAGAGCCCGGTACCAAAAATACAAATCTTTAGTACCGGGTACCTCTTTTGGAATTGCAGTTTTCTGATTTGACAAAGTACCCTAATAAGAGAGATTTTCTTTTTTCAGATCTGACACTAGCCGAATATTACTAAACCAGTTGTCTCCAGTTACGTTTCTCCTGGATTTGTGTATGGGTTTAGCTAGTCTCATTATAGCATCGCGAGCCCTGTTAGTCACCCAAAATGGACCCTCTGGTTTTATTCCTTTCGCATACTTCTAAGATGTAGCACTAAAATAACTTGCTATAAGCTAGCACAAAAATTTTCACGCAGTATTTTTCTGGCATTGGTGTAGTAAATTGGCGGGAACTGCATTGTCCTCAAAACGCAGCCAGCATCTCATCTACGGTGACATTATACCTCAAGGAGTAATACTTCTTGTATTTATTGACGAAACTTCCCCAAAAATTTGTGATTGCTATCAATTTGTCTTTTTCTTTTCGCTGGAAACGACTTTCCTTGACGTTAAATATCAGGTATTTTAGCAGAAACAGGAATCTTCTCTTGTTTATCACAAGATGAATTTTCTCTACCACGATGATTCGTTCCCCTCAGTTCATCTATATTCAATAGATTAGCGTGGTATACATCTGCTAGATATATCAGCCTAAACAAAGCACCAACATCAATAGTATCTGTGTTGCTTGCGTCACGATCTCTGGTGAATTTAGCATGGATTGACTTGCTGAGTTTGTGTCAATACTTTTTCGACCATTTCTTCCGTAATAAAACGTTCCCCAGCCGCAAGTGGTGTTGTGACATTTCTTGCTTCGCCAATGACACCAGGAAGTCACGTAATCACATTTTGGTCCGGTGTTTAACATATTCGGTTTAAATTTCGGATAACAGGTTTCAAGAAGTACAAAACTCGAAAACGTCAGAGGTCGCGAGTTATCTTGAGGATGATATCAAAGAGTAATGCCATAAGTCATCTAAGAGATTCTAAAGTCAAAGTTAGAGCATAACGTATATACAACACATCATTGAATACATTGTTGGTTAGAAGAGGGAAGGGCTGAAAGATAGCATGAGTCACTCTTCCCCAGCTCAAGCGTTAGTAAAATTGCATGACATCGTAGGTAAAAGTCATCTCTCAGATAACGGGCGACCGCGACGCACGACGCGGGTTAACTAAGGTAAAACTGTATATGAATACTCTCTCAAAGTCATACTTATCATGGGAATAATTATTATGTCCTATGGTGATCAATACACCATCTTAATCTTAAAATTAAAAATAACTCCTAAGTAGTAGAACTTATAAAATCATAAATACCCTCATTTTGGGTACCCTCCTTGGTAAATACCCATTTATAAATACCCTATCCACTGGGTATTTACCCGACTAACATCACTACTCGCATGTAATCATATTAATCACATTTCAAGTGATTGTAGCATTACGACAATGCAAAAAAACGTATCACTTTCGATAAGACACGTAGTGCCAATGGTGGGAGCTTGAAAGGATAGCCATAGCCACTTACATGGCAGAAGTCTCTTAAAATATTTCATAGGTTAGGCTATGATGTTTCATAAGAGTATTCTATAAACTCATTTTGGAATAAATCCAAGTTAGGGTAAATCTGTTTTCAATTCAAATGCATTCCGTGCGGAATGCCGCGGATCGTGTTAAAGGATGGTATAAAACGGAGGTCATAGATATAATTAGTGCACGCAGGGAAAAGCTGTGCGTAACTTTTTTTCCTGATAATTTTTTTTTTAATTGTTAGATTTGGGAACATTAATTTTGTTCCACCAAATTCGGATTGAATTCTGTAAAGAAAATTAACATCCGGTTCAAAGTAAGGCCTTATTTTGAAGGCACAGCGCTTTACAGAATACGTAGTAGGAGCGACAAATAGGAGAAACACTTCATTAAGATAATTCAAAACCAAGGTAAATAGAGTTCATCATACTTTTAAAAAAATCGTAGTAAAACGGAAAAAACCATGAAATGTTACTTCCCATTTTCCTTTGTTATATGGAATTTTCAACAACCCCACTCTCTAAAATCGTTTTCCTAGTTTAATTACTGAACTTAGGTATGAATATTTTCATTTTGAGCAATATCTCGGGAATCGGAGTTGAGAAAATAGCGCCGAATATACCGGTATATCGACTTTAAAAATACACCGGTATATATCGACATATGAGCAAAAATATACCGGTATATCGATATATACCGCACATCCCTAGTAAAGAATGTACTCACCACAGTGACGAGAGAAAGAGTGACTTTAACCGTACGACACCGTGGAATCTTTTCACATGAGCAATCGTTTCAACGTTAAAAATCGGGGCGCATCGCTTCCCATGGCGCATTCTTGTCGATCCTCCACATGAATCATTTGGTTATTACGCTCGTCATAGATCTTTCCACGGAAAAGTCATGTGATCATTTACCGATTCTTTAAATAATCGACTATACTACCCGTCAAGCATGCGCAGAGCGATGCTCATTCTTCACGATCCTTAACATCCATGAATCGTACGATCCTTCTGCTCGTCACAGAATTTCAGAGAAAAATCATACGATTATTTACCGATTAGTCAAATAATCGCTTATTCTTCCCCTATGTTTGTACCGAATTGAGTCTCCCGACAAGATTATCATACGATACGACTAATCGATTGCCGTACGATAAATTACACCGATCTCTGGGTGTGAGAAGGGGTGCAGGGAAAGCATAAGCATAGGGTGGGAGCGGGTGGAGGGAGCGGGTGGAGGAATTGGGGGGGGGATGAGGATAGCGGGGAGTGGGTGGGCGCGCAGGTGGTCGAGTAGCTTAGTGATCGGCCGTCGCGCAGGGTAGCCGAGTGCCAATCTGAGAGGAGCGTGCGATGGGCGGGCATGGAGGATGAGAGGAAGGAAGGGTTGGGGAGGAGGGGGTGAGAGGGAGCAGGGGAGGGGTGGATGTCACACTGGGGAGTGATGGGTGATGGAAATGACTGTGGACTGCCAGCCCAACAGCAGGGAAGTCTACCAATTTCAACTATTAAGTTATCTAGCAAGAAAACTAAAATTAAAGCCCTTAAGTCTTAGGAGGCCCTAGGACTGCAAATGTGCACATCGCCGTGAGTTTCAATATGAAGCAAATGCTTTAGAGGAAAGACAATAAAAATGTGCGGAAAATGTAGAGGGAAGGCAAGGAGGAGGTTTTAGGAGATTCAAAAAGAGACCGATTTCTACTTCTTCCAGGAATATTACCTAGCATCCTCATGGCTTTTTCAAGGAGTTGGCCAAGTCTTATAGGGTAGTTTAATTGGCCCAAAAGCACGATACATTATTTTATCGACAATGTATGTCTTCATAGCAGACTTAAAGAATGGTGGCAATATCAGTATGATTTTATTCTGGTCGCTGTATGTCATCCAGAGGCCAATTTGGAACATAAATTATCGATATGGGTTTTCCAGCACGAAGACATGCTCACTAGAGTTTGCCTTATTTTCTGAAACGCGAATTTTCTAAAGAATCCCATAAAAATGCTCATGTGTAGTAAAAGCATTCTTCAGGTAAATATTTCAGAAATTCAAGGATAAAGGTATAATTTGCCCTCCCCCCCCTAATTATAATTAAAGATTGAAAAAAATGAATGTAATTAAATATTAATTTCCTGCGGTCTATAATAATAAATAAATATTCAAAAATAGATTTGCAACAGTGTCATAATAACGAAACCATTTTCAGCGATTGCTCATTAATATTGGCAATGTCGACCATCCTATTTTATTGTCACATTCGAATTCACCCACCTCCTCAGTTTCCCTCTGTGGTGGGCGGTTTCAACATGGCAACCCCCGCTCCCCTCCCCTGCCCCAAGCTCAACGCAACCGGAAGTAAAAGCGTTTAGCCGGATCGGAACCCTGCGACACGCAGGCCATGCGTAATGGAAACAAAAAAAATGGAGCGTTATTATCTGTTACAATACTATACGGATCAGAAGCTTGGACACTTGGAAAAGGAGGCTTAAAACAAATTGAAACGTCAGAAATCAAATTCCTTAGGTCTGTTAAATGCTGTACACCACTGGACCATATAAAAAATGAAGACATAAGGCAAGAATTAGAAGTATAACCAGTAACAGAAGTAGCATAAAATTATTTTTAAAAATTGAAGATTATTTATTGAATATGTTGAGCGCATGCCTCTAGAAAGGATTCCCAGAAAGGTTTTAGAGTATAAGCCTTTAGGGAGAAGAAGTGTTGGGAGGCCGAGATCGCGATGGTGAAGCCGGAAGAGGCATATGGCCTAAACCTTGAAAGGAGGAAGAAGAAGAAGATTATCTATTCACACAAGAATGAGATGAAAAAATAATATATAGGCGTGACACCAATACATGACGTAACAATATTGGTCTAAATTGTGACAGGAAATCTTCCGATGAATTATCCGTATTTTACAATACCTGAGCATAGTAATCATACTATTTAGCAGCGCTATTAGCCATTTTGAAAATAATGATTATCATGAAATCGCCAGAAGCTTATTTTAGTCACACCTTCATTATGCATGAAGTACAAACAAGTAATTCGCTATGCTCCGCGGAATGAACAGGAATATCTGAACAGCTAAAATTAAAAGATCAACATTCAACAGAGAAAGAAATGAAAACAGCATACTGGAAAAAACGGAGATAGCTAGTAAAAAATAAGGAAGTTTATTGAGAATATGCCTACACCAACAATAATATGTCATTTAAAGGTCGTTTGCTTACGATGAACTCACTGGCATTTCTAGGGCTAAATTTCCCCCTGGTTCTCTTGGTAGCGCTTTAAAAAAAGATGTTTACAAACCGTCGCAACCCCAATCGTCACCTTTCAAGAGAAGCAAAAATATAACAAATGTTGAGTTAACCGTTACGTGTTTGAGCACATTCATAGACGCTGGGACGTGTGATAACGCCCCTCTGCGTCGTCTGCAAAGCGGTTTCTGTTTCCAGAACTTAACCGGCCGGCCAAAGCCAGCACTCTTCGTCGAGCTTTCGCAGTGATAGGATATACGAGTTGTAGAGCAAATAGAGAACATTACCGAATATAAGAATAAGAGACAATCTTCTTAAAAAATCCAACGTAGGGAGATTGAAGGTTAGTATTTGATTTAACTAGTTTAAAATGTTACCATTTCTTTTAGTTGTAGCCTCACTACTGCTAACATTATGGTTCACAATTAATTTATTTCAGAGAGGAGTGTGTGGCTTGAGATTTGGAGGAATTTTTGACTTCGTCAAAAGTTACTGGTGAACAGAGCCTGTATTATCGACTGACCAAGAAGCAATTGTTAGTTCCTGGTAACTGTGTTTATTTCATAGTCAAAGTGATAGTGTTAATTTCTCAATTATTTTCTAGTCTTAATTGAAAACAGTTTCTCTGCTCACCATTAATCAACTCAGCTACCTAAGATCTCTATCAGAGTGTTTCTTCATTAGATTTGACAACGTACATGGAACCTGAGGAGGGTGGCTCGATTTTATTGGTGAAATCAATGTGAATCCAACCATTTGAACAACACAAGTGCAGTGCTAGTGGTGTATTGAATTCATACACTTTCTCAGTGCGTGATAGTTACGAGCAGACTTCGCTAATTTGGCTTTGGATTGAAAATCATACAGACCTAATCAGTGATTCCATGAAAATAAGAATAGGTAAGTACTTTCTTTCATATTATTTAACATATTTTTAGTTTTGATTGGGAAGAAATTGAGAAATACTCAATGTGAAACATCCAGGCTTCATCGTATCTTACTAGGGCTGACCTAACCCTCTTTGGATTTCTCCTTTCTTCCCCGTGATCACAGTTTCTGATGTGTAACTAGATATCGATTACTGCTTCCTTTTAATTTTGTCTCGACACGTAGAACATATTTTCCGTAAAATTCAATAGGAACCTCCCGAACTAATCAAACTTTTTTTGATCGATGGCTTCACTCCGGTCACTCATGCAACGGCTTTTAATAAATATAACGGAATTAATTATAAATAGCAGTGTCAGCGGTAATGGCTACTAGAGAAGTCATTTATTAGCTTGGATCTCTCCTGCTAGCACTCCACGAAACGTCATTAGTGGGGGATAAAATATGCTGTTATTATAGCGACGAGTTTTTTGTAAACCCAATTATTTCTCAATTTTCTGGTATTTCTATCCTCCTCTATTTTTCATATTCTGAAGAGTTTAAGAATAGAATAACTGATTCTTACGCGAGAGCATAGTGTTCAGGAAACACCGACTTTTGAAGTGCAAAAATTTAATCTTCCTATCTCGAAAGCCGTTATTTACTTGGTTACAAAGCAATATACCTCAGTTTACCTATAAGGAATGTTTAAAAATAATTTTTGTACCTGTGATTGTGTAGAAAAACAAAAACGAAAAGGAGAGATAGAGAGATCAATATGTGTGGGATTTTTAGTTGCATTCCTAACGTTTTAAAACTGAGTAGTGAATTTTCAAAGTGAACCGTTGTTCATTTCAATCATTATTATATGATGACAATAGATTGAATATCTTCGCGGAGTTTACTGCCGTTTAATCTCTTCATTTTCCCGCGCGTCCTTCCGCGCCTGCGTTGACTAAAGTTTCGCTTGCACTCCTGCCCGAGTATTTAGGTCGAAGTTGCTTGTCGGTTGAAGACGGTCGACATAATTTCTGTAAGCTGCCTGTGATAATTTACTTAAGGTGTTTTCAATTTATTTAGGGAATATATATTTGTTCATATTTTATAGATATTAATTTTGATACATAATTTTAAAAACCCTCATCTCATTTGAAGGAGTAAATGAGTAGTTAAGATATTGTGTTTTTTTTGCCAACCTTACTTAAAGCATTGGTCATTTATATTGGACAAAATTTAAATAACCGTGAAGTGCTTGAGGGACCCGTAAGCTTTGCTGATAAAATTTCTTTCAGACACATTTGAAGGATGAAAGTTTGCGCATAATTCATGATATCAACCTCTTCTATTTCTAAGAAGAAAGGGAAAATAGCCTAGAAAAGACCTGCGCGGATGTGACATTCTAATTACCCACAATCTCTCACCCTCTCCGAGCTGAAGCATCCAGCTGAGCATATATATCACACCGAACGTAATACGTGTCAACTTTTAAGGAATAGTATTTTTGTGGAGCACATAAATTTGGTGAGAGTACTGGCTTTCCAATCGTCTCGCCCGAGTCCGGATTCCGGGGGTGGCAAAGTCAGGCGTGTAAAAAACCTGCTGTAGTGGTCGCAAGATAATTGTCATTATAGTTAAGTGTGCCTTGTGAATAAGTCGTATAAGACTGTTTTTCTTTTGACAATTTTAAATACTGTCATTTATAAAAATAACTTTAAAATATATCCTATCTAATTTCAATTTCATAACAGAAATAGCTTAGGGGCGCTCTTACTTTTATTCAAGCTTCTAAATAACGACTGTCGCGGCCGAAATACCAGCCGGTATACTGGTACCGCTTGAGAATTGCAACTGGCACTTGGCTGCGGTTTCATCTGTCGCTGTGGAGTGTATCACCCGATATATCGGTTTTCAGACCGAGACATTGGGCCGCCACGTATCGGTCGGATAAGCCTGAGTTATTCTAGGTGGGCATTTATCCTGATTTCTTGCCTGAGCTCAATAGCAATAAAACCAATGGACAGAAGTAATAAGAGGTGATTATTTCCCACTTCTTATCAGTCGTCGCGCCGCCAATGCCTTTTCCTCTTCTCCTTACCCGTGCCGTCGGTGGGAAATGTATCGCTAGGTATCCAGTATCCGATGTGCCGGATGCAAACCTCGATATCCGCTATTTCGAGCCTTGCTTTTAAAATGATGAGATAATAACATGTACCCATTTGAAGGACTAGAAGCAACAGTCCTGTGTATGGGAACGACAGTATTACGTCACTCTAAAGACACTCCGCATGGTTTCTCATTTCTGGAATGTCGGAATCGCTGACTGCGTTTTCCTTTCGAAGGGCTCGTGCTTAAAACAAAGGGGTAAGTATCGCCACGTTATGGTGCGATAATGTTGAGTGCGCGAGCGTGCCTAGGGGCGTGAGATAAGGGCCTAAGGAGAATTGAGGGCGTCCGGGTGCCCTTCCAAGGGTCCCGCCATCGACGGAATGGGGGAGGACATGCGGAGGGGAAGACTCTTTCGCGTGTGGCAGGTGGTGGCCGGGGAGAAAGTTTTTTGAAGGCGTCATACATTTTCGAAGGATCAATTGTCCTCCGTTCGTTAGCTTCATGAATAACGCTGCTGATGATTGACGTGAATTTAAAAAAACATTCTTGAAGAGAGGATGATGGAAATGTGAATGCCCCTCCCGATGAACGCTAAAATCCATTCCACTTAAACTTTAAAATATTTAAGAACAGATTTGGAGATGAATTTTTTAGAGGGAGGCCTTCATGCATTTCGTAAATGATCAATCATATGTATCTATCATAATTATTTTGTATTGTTGCCACCGCTTCTTGTTCCGCTTGATCCATTTTGAGATTACCAACATAAGCATCATAATTTTAAAGTTCAAATAATTGAAATATTCCAGAATCAAGTCATTGACAATGAAAAATTAAACTGAAGACCATTTTTAACACACAGAGGTGTCCAACATCTACGATATACACAGACTCCAATCAACGTAACATCCGGCCAGTGGTTCTTGGGACACAGACGTATTGTCGTCAGTCGCGGCGGCAAAATATTTGGGTCAAAAAGAGTGATGTGGACGGCTTTGAAACAACACTTTGATACATTTTGGAGATGTGATAAAATATGAATTTTCATTTTGTATTCTATTCAATATAATTGTGCTTTTACCAGTGGAAAACTAGTATATATTTTTCACTCTGTGTAAATGTAGGCAAGTACTATATATGCCATGCCTTTCTGACAATTAATTTTTTATCTCACACAGGTGTCTCAAACGACAAGGACCCATATTAACGCCAAATCCAATCAGTGCTCCCTACAGTGCAAACGCTTACCATTGTCGTCAGTTGCAGCGGAAATACACTAGGAGCAAAAGGACTGATTTGGACGGCTTTTGGCGGCGGTCCTTCGATGATTTTGGTGAGGTGATAAAATATGCATCTTCCTTTTGTAATCTATTCAATGTAATTGTTCTTTTACCAGTGCAAAACTCATATATTTTGCTCACTACATAAATTTACGGAATTAGCATCTGCCATGCCTTGCTGAAAATTAATTTTTATTCAATTAGGTGTCGCAAATCTGTGATCTAAAGAGACCCATATCAACGCGACATCCGGTCAGAACTCCCTACAGTGTAAACGGTCAGCATTGTCGTCAGTCGCACCGGCTATAAACCCGGAGCATAAGGTCTGATTTCGACGGACTTGGGTGGTGGAACTTTGGTACATTTTGTTGAGGTGATAAAATATGCATCTTCCTTTTGTATTCAATCCAATACATTTATGTATTTACCAGTGCGAAAATGGTAAATATATTTTGCTCAATCTATAAATATAAGCAATTAGTGGGTTCCATGCCTTGCTGAAAATTCATTTTTATTCAATTAGGTGCCTCAAATCTGTGATCTACAGAGACCCATATCAACGTGACATCTGGTCAGTGCTTCCAACAGTGCGATCAGCATTTTCGTCAGTCGCAGCGGCATTACACCCGGAGCAAAAAACTGATTTTGACGGCTTTTAGAGGCGGACTTTGATACTATTTGGTGAGGTGATAAAACATGCATGTTCTTTTTTATGGCATTATCTCCCGGCTGTTTATGGCGTCGTTGTTTTTGAGACAACTTTTTCAAACTAAACAACGATTCTGTGAACACGCGATAGATGTAACCGTTACTGTCTAGGCGCCTTGAAAGTCTCCGCAGCATGCTGTTTTTTTATCTTCATTATTTTCGTATTTATATATTAAGTAACGGAGCGTGGTGGCTCAGTGGGTAGAGCGCTTGGCTACTGATCGAAGGGTCCCGGGTTCAATTCCGGGTGAAGCCTTTGGACGCCCCCGAACAATAAAAATCCTCAGAGTGCGAGGTGGTCCAGGGAAAGGAACCCTGAATATGTGAAATTCACACGTCTGTGGCTTAGTTCGGAGTGAGCTCTACCCTCAACTATCCAAACCAACCTTCGGGTTTAATCACTGAGTGAATGACATATTATGCAACAAATAATTCAATAAGGTCAACTTTTCCACCCTGTCGCATTTGGAAACTCGTATACACTAAATTAATCCCCCATTACCTTCAGAACAATTCCAATTCAACCCGTCACCTTTTCAGCTGCGAGCATATCTGACTCAAGAGCAGTGGTTCTTAACCTATTCCTCGTCTAACACCCCGTGAATCCTTTAAATAGGTTCACGAACCCTCACATGTGGCATGATGCAGGTTTACGTGTTTTGTTGGGGACAAAGCTGATGCCCCGCGGAATTTCTGCTTCCAATTTTATGGTGAGGGAAGGAAAGCGTTCTATTCACAATATCACGATTAATTAAATATTAGTGAACAGAAAGCACTATTAATACAATATTGGCCTATATGTTGGCCATTGTCAATCTACACCAATTTCATATATGTGAAACTAGAATGTTCTCTCGAAGGAGAGTAATTCCACACTGCTAACACCGTTGCTAAACACATCTTCAAGTCTTTCAGTTTGTTATTTCGGTCCCAGTCGGAAAAAGCCCATCTTCATAGCTCGGCGTTGTCGGCACAGCGGCAGAAAACAACCGTTGAGAATAGATCTTTAAATTTGATTGCCAGAACGCTGAATTGCTGCACAAGATTCATCTACATCTACAAAATACCCTGCAATCCACCTCAAGGGTGTATGGCAGGGGGTGAGTAGTCACCAACATGCATTACACTATACCCTAAAACTAGTGTATCTACAACTAATGATGCACTAGCATACATCGCTAATGCCTGTCACGAGGCGAAGCCTCACAAGCATGCACTACGCCACAGATATATTACCAATGTTAGAGGGACCGTTAGTATTTACGCATATTGCAACTACAAATACGGACTGGGATTCAAGAGTTATAGCGAAAACATACACGGTATGCTGTAAATACTAGGTAGCAGATAGGCATACAAGTATTAGGGAGAACTACTACTACTAAGAGCTACACTACCAATCGACAAACCTAGCTAAAAGTCTCTTATCGTTCGCGGGAACAATGACATTTTAAATCTGTCCGTTCTGCAGTCTAGTTCCCTAATTTTATTTTCACTATCTTATCTACCGTAAAATGCCGGATTACGTAAAATATTATCAACGTCATCAGATAATATTTCGGCCTGGATCTTACATAATAGATTAAGTTTAAATTTTAATCGTATTCCTTCTGGGTGAAATTCCCTGCGATAGCCACGGCTAAGAAGTGAGAAACCTCGGTGTCTTCCAAAAGTAAAGCCATTCTTGGTAGCTAGCGAGACGTTTAGCTTTCGTCAGCAGGAGTAATAGCTTCTTTTTATAAACACATATCATTTTTAATATGTGTTTGAGCTCTAAGGGTTCCCACCAGTCTGGAAAAGCGAGGATGTCCACTATCTGGTGAAAAAGTAGGTGAATTGTAGCAGCATTATGAGTTCATCGGGATTATTATCGTTATTGTAAGTTTCATATACGTCTAAGTTACAAAATATGTATCGTCTAACGCGCGTCCATTGTAGGCTGGAATAATAGTTCAAATTGTTGTACGTACATAGATAGCTTTGTGCGTGGGTTATAAACGAATTTGTAAAAATTTACAATCTTTTTTTTTCGGTTGGCGTATATTGGAACACGAATTACGAAAAAAACGCATACCAACTCAACACCGTGTGATTTGTAGTTGACGAATACGTGTTCCGCTCATGACTCATGCTCGAGTGTGCTGTCTTGGACTTCTCTGACCATTAGTCTCGTGAAGGAGCGTGAAAAATGTCGTCTTGCAAGTGCTTACCATGTTTTGTAATAGGGTGTTTAGCGTTTCGTATAATGGGTCCGTAATTGTTCTACGAGTTTTGATGTTAGTGCCTTTGTAATTCCAGCCTTAATATATTTAGCAACTTATTTTCTCTGGCGAACAATTGAAAGTGGGGTAGGATTGTTATAAGGCGTAGCCTCTCCGTACAAAATTATTTTCGGTCATTAATGTCAATTTAGAAAAGTTAAGTTCCTCAAGTTGAGGAGGCTGTATCTTCGCGAGGGGTCAACCGATTTTAATACAGTAAAAACACCCGATAAAATACTCAAACCTAATTTTATTGATACGGATTGAAGTTTTTTTCTTGTCATGGGTGTGCAGATACGTCAATGAAATACGCAAGTCAGCAATGTATTTAATATTTAAAGGAGAAATAGTTAAAATGTCAAAATTTGCAGGAGCTTTTTTATTTAAATTCGTAAAATTGCCACGCGAATGAAGTAAATTTAAGGAAACAAGAAATTACGAGAAAAAGAAACCACGCGATTATCTGAGACTCACCGAAGAAGAGAGAACAAAATAGAAGAGGATACTCGGAAGGCAAATGAAGACACTGATAGAGAAATCCTAATGCACGTAATGAATTCTTTTGCTAGGAATAGCAGAGGACTGATTATTAGACAGATAACAATAGAGCTCATGACACGACCGTGGGGTATTTCCTCGCCTCTTGTATTTTCGGAGAACATCGAATTTTTCACAAATATTTACTTTTGCTGCGTGCCTCATTATTTTACTTTCTGCATTGGTCGCTCTTGATAAATACGCCTGTGTTCCACTCAATATTAGAAGTAATGTGCAAGTATATACGTAGCACATTTTGAAGATAAATATTAATTTCTGTTTCTTAACTCAAATTCTGGTTAAGTAAATTCATTTCGCTAAAAAAATTTACCCGATGTGTGATGTACTTTGTAGAATGCTAGGGGTAAATAGTACCGCACAGTAATACAGAGGGCTCGTCCTTACGGAAGAAATGCTATGCCCTTTTTTCGTTTGACTCCTCTCCCCTTTACTGCGTTATGGGTTCAAGGTCGCTCGCCTCCAAGAATAGACTAAGGAGGAGGTCTCAGCTGAGCAAGGGAGAAGCGGCCAGTGACGTCACTGGGTTCCAACAGCTCCCTTCGGAGGGGAAACGCGGCGTTGCTGGCTATGTGCATTTCTACTCAAATCCATTTTGTATTTCTGTGGCATTATATGCTATCCTCTATCTAGACAACGATGCATCGCTAGTGAATGGCTTTTTCCGTAGTAGGTAACATTAGCTTTTGGTTTTAGTGGACATTTCTGAGGTGATCTCATGGGTGATGCACACGCTGCACAACTCCCCTTAAGGCCTGTTTACACGATGCATGCATTCGCGTGGGTACATGCGTGAATACTTGCACGAACACGGGTACCGAATTTTAACAGGGGCTATTTTCTGAACGTGCGTCCATGCATTTGTGCAAGTTGCTATGGTTACACGATGAATTTTTGAAGATGCATGCATTTGCGCATCATCATCAGTGTCGTTGCTGCGAAGGAGCTTGTTGTTTCAGGTACTGCTGCCGTTAGGCTAAATTTTGTCATTTATTTATTTAAATGTCATTTATTGTGCCCTTGCCCGTTTATATTTAGTTTATAATTATTTCACACTCAGGCCGTTTGTATTTGTCTTCTTTGGAGCCTTTTTGGGTGGCCAAGTCCTGGATAATTTTGTAAGAGCTCTTTTTGATATTTTCGAAGTAGCCCTTATGCGTTTATTTTAATATTTCCCGTATGGGGGTTAAGCCTGTTAATTTATATATATATATATATCTTTATTAATTTTCCATCTGCTAATTTTGAAGATGGAGCGGATGTATTTCCTTTCATATACTTCTAGATCTTCCATGTTTCCCGTCCGTAATAGGCCACACCATGCCGGGGCTGCATACATTAATTTTGGTCTTATGAATATTTCATATATTTTAGTTTTTATAACAATTGGCGTCGTCTTATTATACATGATGCTCGATAGTCACGCTCTTGCGGCGAACGTCTTACTCTTTATTCTATTAATGAGATTTCATGCTTAGGGTGCTATTGATTTCTACCCCTAAGTATTTCGCCTTATTCTCCCAATTGATGGGCTGTTCCCCAATTCTTAGGCAGCTTCCTGTTTCTATTGTTGCCCTTGGTCTATGGAATCCCAAGACTTGGGTTTTCTTGGTGTTTAGGTCGAGTCGCCATTTTTTATACCACCTGGTGGCTTCGTCCAAGGAGTCTTGTGCATGCATTTATGCAACTGTCCAGTTTTTACTTTTTGCGAGTAGCGCTACGTCATCTGCACAAAGTGCCCTTGTAGTCTTCCAGTCGGGGTCTTTCGGGAAGTCCGTCATATAGAGGTTAAAAAGGGTTGGTCCAAGTACTGATGTGGCCGAAAGTGGGCGAGTAGCGCTACGTCATCTGCAAACACTGCCCTTGTAGTCTTCCAGTCGGGGTCTTTCGGGAAGTCCATCATATAGAGGTTAAAAAGGGTTGGTTGAAGTACTGATCCTTGGCTTTTATTACCTTTTTATTTAGAGAAGGAAATGGAAGAGCGGAAACTCAGAGCTAGGGAAGAGAAAATACCGAGAATTGAACAACAGGCTTAGAAGAGAAACAACAAAAGCAAGAGAGGCGTGGTGGAGAGAGCAGATCCACTCGTTAGAGAAATGCCAAAAATAAGGAAGAGCAGATGCATTATATAGGAAAGTAAAGGAACTGATAGGCGGTAGTAAGGGAAAGGGAATTACAATGATATCAGGCAGGGCTAAAAAGTTGATCGTAGAACCAAAAGAGATCGAGGATAGGTGGAAGGAATCTGTTGAAGAGCTTTAAGGCAAGGAAATAAGGCCCAGTGCGTTAGATATAGAAAGGGAAGATGACATCGACAGAGATGGCATCGGACCACATATCATAGATAGCGATATCTTTTGAGTTATACGAGACATGAAAATGAATAAGGTGGTGGGAATGGATAGCATACCTGCAGAGTTTCTAAAGGTTATAGCGAAGAACGGAAGAGGAAAACTCTTTGGGTTTATTCGTAGGATTTTTGAGGATAGTGTGGCCGAAAGACTTCGCGAAGACAATACTAATTCAGATTCCGAAGAAGTGCAAGGCAAAAACGTGAAAATACTATAGGTAAATGAGCTTAATACCCCACGCGGCCAAAGTTATTCTGAGAATTATAAATGTAAGGCTATGGAAGAAGACTAATGAATACCTCGGTGACGACTAGTGCGGGTTTAGGAGAGGGATGGGAACGCGAGACGCTATAGTGGTGATGAGGACGCTAGTAGAAATAAATCTCGAGTATGGGCAGGATGTTTTTGCTTGCTTTGTAGATTTCGAGTAGGTATTTGATAGGGTAGACTGTAATAAATTAATGGGAGTATTGAAGAAATTAGGGGTCGATTGGAGGGACAGGGGTCTCACTCGTAATCTGCATATGAACCAGACGGCGCAGGTAAGGGTAGCCGATGGAGAATCGGGATGGGTCATGATAGGACGAGGAGTGCGGCGGGGGTGCCCACTATCACAGTTGCTTTTTAACGTGCATTCAGGAGAAATGGTAAAGGAGGCATGGGGGGGATAAGGAGGTAGGAATAAAGGTAGGAGGGAAGGTGATAAATTCAGTGAGATTTGCAAAAGATCAAGCACCGGTTAATCAGTCTGTCCATGGGTTACAGTCAATGGCGAATGCGTTAGAAGTGCAGTGCAAAATGTATGGGATGAAGATAAACCATAAGAAAACGAAAGTGATGTGATTTTCTATAAGTAAGAAGACGGGGCTGAATATAAGGGTGGGAGGGCACAAGATAGACCACATCGAGCAGTTTACCTATTTGGGTAGTATTTTGGAGGAGTATAGATTTAGTTGTAGGGACATCAAATGCAGAATTGCCGTAGCTAAAGGACTATTTTTAAAAAGAAGAGGATTGATGAGGGGGGATCTGCGAAGAGACGTAAAGAAAAGGCTGGTAAAAACTCTAATTTGGAGCGTGGCGCTGTATGGGTCGGAAACTTGGTCATTGCGAAGGGAGAGTGTGAGTAGACTTGAGGCGTTTGAGATGTAGGTTTGGAGAAGGATGGAGAAGGTGAGCTGAGTGGCGAGGATGACGAACGAGGAGGCATTGGATATGGTTGGAGAGGAGAGGAAGCTGGTGGCAGAAGTTCGGAGAAGGCAGAATAGATGGATGGAGGAGGTTTTGAGAGGGTAGGGCTTGTTGAAAAGGGTGATAGGGAGAACACTGGGGAAGCGTGGATGAGGAAGGAAGAGGATAGGAATTCTGGACGAAAGAGAGGAATAAGAGGGGGTAGAAGATATGAGGGATTTAAGAGGGATCTAATGGCGGGACATCCTTAATAGGGAAAAAGAAAAAACGTTTCAGAAATGAGGATTCAGGATGGGGACTGTCCAAGAACCTATCAATCAGCTGGTAGGATACTTGAATGAATATTAATTATAATTGTTTCATTGATTTAACTTTACTAAAGCATTTTACTCATATTGATATTTATTTTTAATATTGATGTTTATGTTAATTATTGTTCCTATTTCCTTTTCAAAATTCTAACTATTTTAATTTATCTAAAAGTTCTGGTCTTGTCGTGAGTTGGAATTGATTTTTTTCAAGTCGCTGAAGCCAGCAAAAAAGCCGACTGTTCTTTTATCAAAGAATTATTAATTGTTATTTTAAAACGAGACGAGACGATACCGATACGAAGCTGAAGTTCACGAGACGAGACTTGAGACGAAAAACGAGTTTGAGACTGACTCCACTACTTGTCTCGTCTCGCGGCAAAACTTGAGCATGCCCTCTTGCCATATGGACTGACGGAAAGACTTAACTTCTGTCTTGAATCTAAGGCTTTAAATTTTTTACTTCTTTATCATTGCTAAAGCTGGGTTATAGAGGTAGCGAAACAAAATGGTAGTTTGAACGGAGGCCCTTTTCAGTGTAAGAGTCCATTCTTGAAGAACTAGCTCCACACGGAGGAGTAAGATGGTATCCGCGTTAGAGTACTCGGGTTCCAAAAAACTCGCAAATATTCATTTCCAACTTCAAAATGCCCTGCTGGTAAAATTTTTAGGTGCAATGCAACCTAAGTAGTCAGGGCACCTAAAATTTAAATCTGCTGCTATTTGGAATTCTTTGTACACAACAGTAAAAACGAGGAAGTATGGAGACGCTTCGGCACCTCTTCTATTCAAACTTCAAGTGTTCCGTGTACCCAGAATCATGTCCATTCGTTACCACTGTCTTAGTCGATATCTGTTTTTCCCATCATGCATCCGAGGCTTATAATGAGTTTCTGAAAAAAATCGGTTATTTTCAGGGTTTGTCTGTAAGTTAAATACCCATCTATCTTTAAAGACGGTAATTTCTCTCTTCCTCGTTAGTCTTGACCCTTCTTCCAACTGGGGTTGGTTACCTGTCTAAAGTAGGACTGACCAGTTTACCAAGGTTCACCACATGGAGGTGAGGGTAGGAATTGACTAGGGGAGGCTATGCGATAATAGCTGGAAACTACATCATACGGTACGCTTGCACTACCCCATTTGTGCCCCTTAATGATTTCTTTGCTGATTCATGTTTCTTTGATACACTGCAGACATATTAATGTAATAAAGTTCATTCATTCAATACTGACTTGGCCGGCCGTGGCATCAGGTCAGCAAAGAACTGCCCTGGCAGTCCTAGGTCCGTCGACTCGAGTTCCATCGAGTGTGGTTGCGCTTTTCGTAGCGCTTTTCCTAGCATGAAAGTCGTAATTTAGATAGTGCAACGTTACTTCATTAGTTGGAGCTCCGAATAGCCAATAGTGTAGCTGCTACTGCTAATCTAATTTTACATTTACAAGGGCCGTATGTTTTTCAAATGTGTGCAGAATACACTGAAAATTCCACCTGCCGAACGTGAAATCTCTGGAAATCTTAGTCAATGGCCAAAATATTTCATTAAAAATATCCGTCCATTTTGAATAACTTTGAACTTCGTGCTTTTCCACGCTTAATTTAAAACTGCGACAGGTATCACCTAAATAAGGCATCTTCTGGCATAATCCAATTAAAAAATATCCATTTTTTATCGAGTAGAAATCACGTGAAATCTTTCATAAACTTTATATCTTATCCCCATAGCTTAATCGTTCACAGCGTTTTTTGAACTAGCCTCTAACTTCGGTCAAGGGAATCGACTGAGAGTTCGGAAAAGTTTTTCATCGAACCAATAACTCATCGAGGAGAGATCGCATATTACTATAATACAGAAGCGAAGTGACAATGACTACACATAAAGCCAATCATACTCCAATAGTCCATCAGCACCGTAGGTAAACCAATGATTGAAAGCCAGCATAAAGTAGCAGCAGTATCTTGCGAATATTTACCTCAAGAGATTACGTCTTTGGTGGAAGCATTGGCTGGAAAATATTCTTAAATTGTATGCTCTGGCAAATGCCATTTTCAGCCCACTACGACTGGTTTTTTCATACTATTTCAATTAGCTTAACTTATTATTTCAATGTCCACCACCGCCGACACCCCAACCCATACATGTACATAATACCCTGGCAGCCCTGGTGGCGTGTGGCAGGGGGTGTGAGAACACCAGACATGAAAGGAAGGGGAATAGAGGGGAGAGGACAGAGGTGAATTGTATGTTAACGATGTGTCTTATTTTTTTATTGCAATCACAAATGGTGCATGCAAAGAAGGATTTTTTGTACATGTCTGTTCGGCAGTGTTCTCTCAGTGATTCAACCCGAAGGTTGGTTTGGATAGGTGAGAGTAGAGCTCACCCCGGACTAAGCCACAGGCGTGTGAATTTCTCACATCCAGGGTAGGGGGCCCCGACAGTGTATCTCTTTTTTTTATCTCTTCTTTCAGTTCTTGAGATGTAGCGCGGGGTCCAAAACAATATCCTCCATGTCCTACTGGAACTCACCTAGTCGGAGTCTTTCAAGTAATTAAAGCCAAGCGCGTAGCCTCCGAGTCCATAACGGCTCCCGACCCAGTCCATCCATCGGCTCCGTGACACTTTCCGTTCGCTTTTATCAGTTTGTAACGGAGAATGTGGCCTTCCTTTGTATTTATTTTGAGAATATAATCTTCGCAGTAAACAAAACAGTCCGTCATTTAGTTGATAGCAGGTTCGATCACATTTAATTTTGCCTACATACCTATATAAAATAAGAAACATCAAGGCATTTTTAGTGAGAAAAGTTTGGCTACATCATTAGTGTGCAGAAATAAACCCCGAAAGGCCGCATAAAAAGTAATCGTTCACTTGTCCGTTGGTGCAACTGTATAATAAGCTACAATTTATCACCATAAGGACTTGAACCCTTATAAGAAGCTTCTCACCCCACCCTGGTTGAAAACCACTGCTCAAGAGTACACTGCGCAGCGGTACACCAATAAATGAATTTTATGTGAATTATGGTGAAGAAATTTCAACCATTTACGCATTGAAGGGGTTTTCGAGTTACTATTGTGTATTGATACACGTTACATACAACTCAGTGCGTTAATAGTTTGAGCGAGATAGTTCCCTAGTCATAATGGAGACCATATTCGAATTTTATTTTTTTTTATTTCAGCGTTTGTACTAAGTATAGAGTAAATATTATAAATATTGTAAATGGCGCAAGATATAGTTCAAATTTCTCAGTAATTAAATAAATATACCCTCATAAGCCTCTAACTTGACTCATTATTTCACTTTGTACGGTGAAAACACCTTCTCAACAGATGGTTTTTTGCGATTGTAATAATTACTGCGATGAGTAATTGATCAATTTTTATAAATAGTTAAGAAAACATACAAGTTGCACACCGTTAGTTTTTTGACGAAATCTAGGTGTTAGATATTCCTAATTTATTTCAATATTCTTCCTTTGGAGCGCACAGCCGTAATCTATCCCATGTAAAACAGCTTATATATTTAGACAAATTGCTCGTAAAGTAGTTCGGCAAGGGGTTAGTATTTTGATATTATTGGAAATATGGGACTTTTTTCTTTAAAATGAGGTCAAACTCATCAAATTCTAGGTGAAATAATATTTGGCTCAAACTACCTACCTTAAGCAAGAAGTTTTTTCGGTTCGGCTCCTGTATTTCTCTCATTCGCCACCAAGGACTTTACAGGACTCATACAAGCTCGAGAAACATTCGTAACCTTCATAAAGCCAGAAATTTGGAGAAATAACTTTGTGCTCCGAACTGAAACAATGCGCAGAATTCAATGTCTTAATGCAGCACTTGACCAAACTTAGGCGTATGGGTTTATAATTTAAGAGACGAAATCATATCCAAAATATAATGGCCGATTAATCTAGACATAGATACTCATCAATCTCTCAAATTATAGATGCTGTGCGTATCGGATTGAAACCTTCTGATGCCGCTGGTACCACTGGAGTAAAACCCTGGAATCCTTCCTCCGAAATTGAGCGACGAGCTTTTCCATTAGGAGAGTAAAGAAATCCTGACAGCAGAGTTCAAGTACTTCATATAATAGCAATCTAAAAGCATTGAGGAACCGGTGGTTGACAGTCAACTGAGGACGCCCATATCTCAACTATGGACCATCAACACATCAGAAGATCACTCAGAGGGCAAGAACTGCGCCACTCTGCTTCTCTTTCAGTCTCTGGAGATCAACAGGGTAAGCGCCCGCAGGGTAAGCTGAACAATCCTTATGATGATGCAACTTGGCTGCGTGTGACCGAAACGGATGACGCCCCACCACTACGCAGGATTCTGGTTCCGGTGGGCCTCGTGAGAAAGAGGGTAGCGGCGCTGGAGAGCGTCTGTGGGCGTCACGACGCCACCATGGCCGAGCTTCCCGGCGTCCAGCCACCGAATAAGTCACTACCCGTCCGCGAGCGAACCTATTCATCAGCATGGCCTCCAAATGACGAAACAGATTACGCTGGTCCATCCAGAAGAGCCACACCAGGTAAAATAGACACAACTACTTTGGCAGCAACCAATGCAACTAAGGATATTCGCCAGCCTGAAGAGAAAAATGAGCAAGAAATAGGCCTTGCAGCCGACGAAATCTCGCCATCATGTGCAGATGCTATAGAGTATAACTCAATTAACAGCACGTATACAACATGCATAAACCATTGGATTGGTCTTCCAGATGATTTATCGGTGTTTCAAGCACCCTTCGAGCCTTTATCTAAAAAATGAAATGAGGTTTCGTGACCATACCTGAGTAATAATTCGCTTGTTAGGTACCATGAATATTTTCTTTCAGGTGTGATTAAAATTATTTGTATATTTTGAAAAATAAATACAAATGTTTACAATTAAAACCTTCATGTGATAATCACTGCTCAAGAAAACTTTCCAAAAATACGAAGAAACATATTCCTCATTGAAAGTCTGGATAACCAAAAAAGTGATTCATTAACAAAATACCCTTACCTCGGTCAACAATGAAAAATCTAGCCGTGAGAATGTATAGGTGATATGATTTTTCCTGAAAAAATTTTAAGCGTTTTTCAGCCTATGATTATAAATTCAATTCGCGGCCGAATTCACCCAAAGCTAACATTCTACAAAACCTCTCCTTAAATAATCCCACTGTAACCCGTAGGGCACTATGTTAGCAAAGGTGAAACTAAATATATTTTTACGTATTTAAATATTTTTTCCATTGCAGTTGACTATGGGGCCTCATTCTTTTCTCTGTGATTCTTTGCTCAAAAGTACGCTTATGGTGGAGATAATTATTCAAAACCACGATAAATAAGTCCATTTATTGAATTTTGCAAGTTGATCGTCATTGAATGCCAGAGCTCTAAATTATAAATAGCCAAAGCAGCTTTTTTTCTAGTTTTACTTTCTTGCACACAGGGTTATTAAATCAGAATTTGTTTGAAAACACATGGGCGAGCCAAAAGTGTGATTTAGTTAAATAACATTTGGCCATCAGGTGTATGAGGCAAAGTAAAATCTGGTGTTTAAATTAAATTCATCCTGCAAGGTTTGCAATTTGCTGCACAAATGCGTCTCGTGTGGTTGCATACCTACGTACTTAATTTGATAGGACTGCTCAGCTCCCATTATCTTTATTGCTTAATAACATCAATGCTGATACTAGTTACGAGATGCAAATTTCCTGCACATACTCTCGCTTTTGCTGACCAAGTCTGACTCTGACTTTGTGCTCTCGATTTCTTCCACAAACCATTATTTTAGTTCTCATTACTATATTCATATCACATATCGTTCAGCATTCTTTCAAACAATCTTTCTTCTTTGGCAGAATTTTTATGTATCAGGAAGCTATATTTTCCATACTCGAGTATTTCCGTTTTTAATTTTCCCTTCCTTTTTTTCACTTTTTATTGTGACAATGGAAGATCGTGGGTGACAAAGTACACCCTCGCCGTACTCCTTGGACAAACGGCGATTTGTCCTCATCCCTATTAACTTAAAACTTTGCGTTGGAAGAGCTTTATCGCCTTCATTTCTCTGAAGAGGGCCACATTGTGGCCAAAAAACGCGTATTTGACGCGCACATGCGTCATTTTCCTCCTTGTCCGTATTTTATTTCTTGATCCTATTTGAGACCTTCCTCTGTGAGTTCCCAATAAAGTGCGTGAGTGTATGGGTGTTTGTGAGGTCACTGGGGAGAGACTGACTCTTGGAGAGGTATTGTTTTCTCCACAAACATGAGTGTTATGTGACCCATCAGCACGTATCCTTCACGAAATTACCGAAAAGCTCCGATAAGGTACTACTGATGGGTGGCTTGAGTGTGCTCTAAGATTGTCCCTGGCGTGGAATCCCGCTAATCCCGTAAACAACCGTAAGGGTGTTTGATGATCGTAACCCCGGAATTCTAAACTGGGTCCCTTGAGAGCCCAGTGAAAAATCCCTTTTTTTTGAAGAGTGAACGTGTCCCGTGGTTTGGTCACTGGCGAGGAATTAGTTTACCCGTCAACCACCGCAGCGTGATTGATCTGGACTAATTTTAGTTTATGGTGTGTGCCTGTTTTGAATTTCGGGTGATCTCAGGCATGTGGTGCTCAAAACTTTACAAGGCCATTGGAGTGCTATATTCTCGTGTTCTTATCATGATACTTTCACTGCATTGAAGATGGCTCTTTGAACGAATACTGCTTCTTTTCCAAAATAACATTCCCACACATGCATTTCCTTTTGGAGATCCAGAGTGAATAATTCGGTAGGTAATCAAGTAGAATAATCCAAAGTATCTATCATCGGGTCATTTCATTTCGCCGATACCTAAAATATCATGGCGCTAAATAGTTGGTCATCGATCTTGACTGGTGAACCTACTCTCTCGAGTAGTCTCCGCCTAGATATCCGAATGGCGGACTAGTTTACAAACGGAAATTTTTACTCGTAAAGGCTCCATCATGTCTCTTATGTACATAGTAGAGACTCGAGGTGATATGGTGCTGCTCCTCGGGGTAATAATGTGGTGGTTCTCCGTTGCCCTTCGTATCGCAGTTCAACGGCCGTTCAGGTAAGTACCTTCACTCCGCTTGCAGCGTAATGAGTGCTGCTTTACCGATACACGCAATTACATTTGAAGTACTGCTGCTCCCTCTTCCTGTTTTTGGTTCCGTGCAGTTTGGTGGCAGCCACTCGCTAAGTCACAATGTATTCCCAGGTATCAGTTGCATTTTTGATCCATTTTTTCTAAGGACAGCACCCTAGGCCCAACAGCATTTCACTCACGACTACTTATTCGTCGAGTGAAATCGTAAATTTCCCGGTCAACCTATATTTCTAGAGGTTGACCAACCTTTTGCAAGGAATTTAACTACACTCTGTTGCTTTAAGCATTGCCCTGAGGCTATTCTAGCAGCTACTTAGTGACTAGTTGTGAAAAAAGAGGCTAAAAGCGGAAAAAGTGACTTGCCCCAAAGCCGAAAGGGAAATTCAAATCGTATTCTACCAATTACGTGGTAGGTCTATGGACAGATCAGATTTTATTTAACGTTTTGCACCTAAAATTATCTATTTTCCAAAACAAAATTCCATTTTGGATGGCTCATAGGTGACTAAGAGCCATCGCGGCTCATAAGTGTAATGATCAGAAAATATCGTATTCCATTCAATCAGGAAACAAAACAGGAAACATATGAACCAAATTTTGTGGAAGTCGGAGATGGTCGGGGCATGGTCTCATTTTTTGACATGAAATGACCCTGTATTGACATGTTATATATTGGATAAATATTCAATCCTATATTTAAAAAAATTGAATTGAAAACCAATTTACTGAAATACCGCCCATCTCTTTACTCTTCTTACTACATCAGCGAAGCCCATGGACTGCTATCCGACCCCTCCTCCCAAAGCCTTTGTTTCCCATAACCCTGACTCAAAATTCCATGATGATATTATCTCCTTTCTTCACGAAGCTCTGCCCTGGCTTTTTTTTACTTCTTCTCGTCCTAACAACCCCTCGAACGGCATACAAGCTTCGAGATATAAAATTTATTTCCCTTCTTTAGCCCCGTGACGTCGATTCCTGAAAGTCCATTTTCTCCCCTTAATACATTATGTTCTGTCCCAATCACTTCCCACATCCCCTCTTCCCTTGTAACCTTACTCGATGTAAATATTGGCATTTCTCACAACCAGTTCAGCACTTCCGTCCATATTAAACTAGCATATAAACAGTAGTGCCTTAAAACTTCACAGTACCAGGCGTTACCATATGGATCTACATTCTCATCAATAATGGAAAGACTAATGAAAGGATGATGTAATCTACACATAAAAAAGTACTTTATTTGTTTTGCTTCTTAGCATTCCCCCCACTCCCTTGGCCTTGTGACACACATTGTATTTCTCCTCTGATGTAACTTAAACCATCACTCAACCATCCTGTCCTTTTACTTCCTTTAATATTGGTACCCCTTGTTAACCCCCCCCCCCATCCTCCCTGGATTTTTCTACATGTATATTGGCTCGTGACCACCTTATAATGATAATAACTAGAGACCTAGATAATGGCCGCAGAGTAGTCAAAACCCAAATACAGAAATAATACCCGGGAAATAAAGCACTTTTTTGTGAGGACTATACGAAGTCTTTTCATTACTGTTCAGTAGTACCTTCATCACAATATCTGCCACCCCTCTCACACCAAAAGATCCATCCCCTTCTCCCTCTCAGTACGACACCACCACATTTGCTATTATCCTGATTCCCCAGAAAAAATCCACTCCAAATTGCACGTATTCCTTCTCCATTCATTATATTGATTTATCCATTACGTTTAAAGATGGGTAGAAATATTCATTCAAATGGCAACAGTACTCAATGTGTATGGCAAATGGTACAACCTTCACATTATTATCCCGAGACCAGCAGATCAACGCATTTCTTTTTTTATTTGATTTGCTATAACGGATGCGATGGAAAAACATCCTTACCTTACCTTACCTTACCTACGCGGCCACTCAAACCTAACAAGGTTTTTGCACCAACAGCTCGCCGCCATCCAACTCGGTCTTGCATCAGCTCCGGCGCAACATTATACTCTCTATGTCCTTCCCAAGTTGGTCTTCCCAACGCAGTCTTGCTCGCCCCAATGGTCTTCTGCCTCGTGGAACATTCTCTGCCACCATCTTGAGTATAGAGGCCGGCTCCCTCCTGCTCACATGTCCAGCCCATCTAAGCCTTCTACTATTAATCTGGGCAATGATGTTAGTATCTTGGTATAGCTCCCTTAATTCTGTATTGGTCCGTATCCTCTAGGTGCCTTGGTCACATATTGGGCCAAAAATAGCTCGTAGGATTTTGTTTTCAAACACAATTATTTTCTTTTTTGACTTTTTACTTAATGCCCAAATTTCAGACCCATATAGGACCACAGGTAATATTATACTCTTTTAGAGTCTTATTTGGCTTTCCTTTGATAGAATCCTGCTCTTCATTAGTTTTTGGAGGGCCCAGTAACATCTATTTCCTTGCAGAATCCTGAGCCAGAAAAACATCCCTCTCATGAAAATATTACGGAGGTACTGAGGTCTCAGCAAGTAATAAGGAATGTCGAGGAGGAGGGTGACATAATAATTCCTGGAGACTGGGATACGATTGCATGATGTGGATAACAAGGCAGCGATTTTTAAAAATGGTTGGGGGAAGGGGTAATAATGATAAGATGAAGTTAATTATCGTAGATAAGCAGCAAGGAACGTAGCAAGGACTGGGGAAAATCCGAGAGGTGGATCGAGGGCCAGGGAAAGTTCGGATGGGAATTGGATACATGGTGCATCTCTACACTTACATGTTCAGGGCCCTATCTACCCATAACGTTTATTTCTTTATATCAGCGAACGTCCGACCCTTATTCGTCCCGCCCATAAAACCTTTCTTCCCCTTCCCCGCTCACCCAACTCCTCTATCACGATCATAAGCCACCCTTCCCCCCCATTACCTCCTCCAACCACCTACTTTTCCTCCTCCTAATGTCATCCAGAAGTTTCCTTTCTAAGCAATTCCAACAAATGGATTTTCTTCAGTGCATAGACAATGATCCTTTTGCTGGAGCGGGAACTTGGTGGCGTCAGTCTTTTTTCGGTTTTCAGATTGGTTGCCATTTTGGGGGTCAAACTGGGGGGAAGGGGCTGCTCTGTCGAACTTTTCTCCTGCCTGAGGTTAAAGGAAATTTAGAGTCGGAGGGAGGAAGGTTGAGCAAAGCATGCGCGCTGAAAATAGACTGAGGAGAACGCACTATATGAATGGCGCGGAGGAGGAAGTACCGATATGTCCATCTTTTTCACCCGGGCGTCGAAATGGTAATTTGGGAGTCGAGACTCAAGAATACTATGTAAATTTATCATCTTTCATGAAATCAGAGTAAGCAAATACATTTATGTGCACAAGTTGACAGCGAAAGAAATAAGATTCAGGTAATAAGTTACGCCAAATTTTAGTATCACGAAGGGTACTTTTCTAAATGCGGTGTAACTTAAAGTTTGTAAATCATGATTCCATCCTTAACTAATCATCTTGATGAGTAAAACAAAGCTCTTAGTGGCTAATATATATTGCGTTTGTGTTATGTTATATGTAAATGAGAGTAATTGTACTTCAAGTACCTAAAGTTAACATCCAGTAGAGTCTGCCTATGTCATCTATTCCCTAAACTAAGTCAATTGTGGTTAACTTGGAAAAAAATCAAAATAACCCATTTTCCACAAAGAGCTGGTTATTTGGAGGGGGTTAAGGAATGAGTATGTTGAACGAGCAGTCGCATGTTCGAACTTAGGATAGGAATTCTTTATATTTTTTAAAGGTTTCGAAAGTTAAATCAACATTCTTCATGAGACATCACTCATTAGCCGTATATCTTCAAAGAAACAGGCTTTTCGTAAATTTACTTAATATTTTCTTTCGAGGAAAAATCGCGCCGGAGCAGACTCAATTACTCTCGAAGAGGACGCTTAGTTAACTCTCGGATATTCCACTCTACTCTCTCTCTCTCGTGGCTCTCCGTTTGCCTTCCCATAGCGTGCAGAACGCTTCATTTAAATTCCGATTGACACTTCATTGACGCTTTACGCTTTCTTTTCGCCAGGGCGAGAAAGCTTGCGAGTGGGACGGGAGAGTAGGCCGAGAACTCACTGCCCGAATGGAATCACTGACTGCATGGCCATCAAGTGAGCAGCAAGAGGTTTCCAAGTAGAGAGAATTTTTCGGTCATCAGTGCACACTAGCCTGGTTCACAATGAGTATTGAATATCCCAAACTGATTAAATGAAGGAAACTTTGTCTGGTCCACGAAACAATTTTATTTCACTTGCCTAGGAAGGTTTTGACTGACAAAGCCATTATTAATGCAGTTGTACAAGTTACCAAACGAGTTTCTATATGTGCAGAAAGGGATGAAGGGGATGTGTAAAAGAGGGGAAGGAAAAAGGAGAAGAATTTGGTGGAAAAGTAATGAGGAAATAAATACAGATCAAAAGAGTGACATTTAATAGAATGCAAATCACGTGGGTCACGGCGATGGTAGAATCGGGGGATGGTAAATGGAAAGCAGGGGTGATTGAAATGAGGAAACAACATCATTAAGAAGGTTCTCGTAGTTTTTTTCATTTAATAATGGAATACTACAAAGTTATTCCAGTAATCATTGTCTATCCTAGCCGGAGGTGAATTAATGGAAGGACTATGACAGGTGGAGAATCTGTGTGGGGCCAATTATAGTTAGGTGACTTTGTATCTTGTAGCATTTTTTATTATTTTTTTATTTGGATTATTTTGAGCTGCTCCGGAGCTACTAATTTATTTCCCTTCAGCAGGTTCTTCCCTCCCTAAACAGGTTCATCTACAAGAATATTGAGTGCAATGGATGAATGAGTAACGGTGATCTTTACAAAACGGTACTTCATAAAGTAATATCATTGCACAATATACCACCATCTGTCCCTCAACCGGGTAGGGAAATGCTTTACCCTACTTCTTCCTAAGCGATAAGTCATTCCACTCATCAGAAATATTACTTAATCCATACCCACGAATAGCACACATATTCTAGAGCTACAAAGTATTCAATTAAATGCATCCCTGAGTACGGAGTGTGAATGATTTTTTGTATGATCTATGGTATCTTTAGTAATTCTCGTTTTATAATTTTATTGGACAAATTAAAAAAACAATTTAGTACATTACGAAATGAAATACCTTTTGCCTATACTATTTTCTACGTCAGGAAAAAATGGTTCATCAAGAGTTATGTTCACCCAATTAAGATATTCCTTGTAAGACCTGGGGAGTGGGAACAATCTAGTTGTAGTGTTACAAATATAAGAAATGAAATTTCAGACTATCCCATAGACGAATAAGAAGCTGATTTTCAGTGATAGGATGTCTGCTGAGAAAAGTCATGATTTTGGGCAAATAAATATCTTTTCGTGAAAAAACTAAGTCTTTCATAACATTTTAGTAACCATGAGCAACTCTAGAAATTTAGGAATCGCTCCCCTCCTTATCCATTAAAATATGCTCAATGCAAACATGGTGCGTGGGGATATTGCAGCCATTTTTTCGTATTTGTTAGGCATTGCTGAATACGTAAATTATGGAATTGATCATGCTTAATTCAAGAACTTCTATGGGAAGGTACACCTGGGTGACATCAACACACCTGTTACTTAAAGTATCGTTCAGCGAATTTATATTTTTTTCGGAGCTAGATATGAAATGCGAGAATCTAACATTCATGATAGCAGATAAGTATTGAAAAATAAATGTATTCATTGTCTGTATTTTCTGTGACTATAAAATGTTAGTAGGCTGTAGGAGGGTGGTAGGTAGAAAAGTTATTTTGACAAAAGCAGCTATAGTGAGGATATATTTATGGAAATATTGTATTTAATATTAAAGGTTGAGTGATACCAAGGTATCAAAACTCCTCACGTGGACATGCTTTTACATGATGAAATTTTCTCGGGTTTTCCACCGGGTCAGGAAGACGGAATTGGGGGAGGCCCGAGAAAATTTCATCAGCATTGCTCGCAGGGAAAACACCAAGTACTTCATGGTATTACATGTTTTCAACGCATGCTTTCGATGGGGCACTCTGCTTACGATGTCACTTATGAAAAGACAAAAAAATGTAACAATGATCTTACACCTATTCTGTTTCCCCCAGGCAAAATGTATGACTCTTCAAAGGTAAGTATGAAATGATCTTGATTCATAGCGGTGCATATCAATGTAAGGTATGAAAAACTCTCTTCCACATAAATTGTGACAAGAACAACGCCTTTCACAAGCAATCAAGCGAGAACCGGTGTATCCATTGTAGCGGGCCCCATTACGATACTCGCTTGGAATTAATGTAAGAAAATTGGCTGACGGTTTCCGACGAACAATTTCCGACAAAGAGAACATTTTAAATCCAGAATCGTCCTCTGAGCCACATTCTTGCCCGAGAGGATAATGCATTATGCTTTCGGATTCTTTGGCCCCATGCTGTTCAATTAGACAGGAGAAAACTAGAAAAGGGATAACATGAAGGTCATGGGCAAGTGTAACAATTTCCTGGGGAGGAACATGTTTACTCAAGAGCTTGTTACCTGGGGCTTTTTAGATTTAATCAGTAACTAGCAAAATTATTGGGAAATGGAGAAGCTACTTCTGTTAATTCGTTCAAGAGCTAAGAAAAACCAGTCTTCTCCACCACATTTACATGCGCAGTCTGAAAAATACATTTTGGATATCCTTGTTGAGAAAAACCAACTTTGTAATTCCCACAAACTATATTTCGCTGGCACGACGCGCGTTTCACCACACTGTGGCATAGTCATGTGCATTTAAGCGGTTGGTTGAGTGAGAGAATATTCATTTTCTTTCCTTCCATTAATATTGCACGCCCTTTTCTGCCAGCATCCCTGTTGAAATCAGGAAAGCAAGTAAAAACATCCAGTAAGCATTTCACACTCCCTTCGGGAATTATTTTCGTTGATGCACAACTCCGACTTGTTGTTTCTTCAGCCTTTTTCGGGATATTAGAGAACGAAGGAACCTAAGGAAACCCAACCAAGGTATTTGAGGGCGATGCAGACGGGTTGAGACTCTTTTTATCTTACGAATAAAATTTGGTGGAAAAATAGATATATCTCTTATTCCATGGAAATGAATTTCTTTCTCAATGGGATTGAAGCCATCGTACTTATAACGACCGGAAAAGATGCAGGCATTTAAAAATGAGCAACAAGCTTTCATTGTACCACACTCATGCTTCGGCTTAGGAGGTCATGTAGGATTCCTCAGCAAATACCTCTCTCAAGGGCGTCCCGACCCCTCCACCGCCGTCCGCACAGCTCAGCTCCCCTCTTATCTCCCCTCCTCCTCCCCCTGCCTCTCCTCTCCCCGTCGACCTCCCTCGAAAGCTTACCACTTGTTTGCCACCACATCTTCCGTCTCTGTAGTCCGGCCCATCGTAGTTTTTCTTTCTTCTTCTCAACCAGAATTCTAGGTTTACCACGCAACTGCTCGATTGCAAGTTAATTGTTCCAGTGTGTAGATTCGTTTCTAGTCACCTTAATTCTCTCTCATTTACTGGATCATTTGTATTTTTCAACAGTTTTCTTCCCTAACTCTGCGGGATCGTTTCATTTCTGTCCGGCAGTGCCCACGCCTGCAATCCACGCGTAATGACCAATCTAAGTCTTTTAATGCTTTTCATTTATGTTGATCTTTAGACCATATTTATTTATGGGCAATTGGAAAATTTTTCCGATTTAATGCCACACACTCTCGTTGTAGAACTAATAAATCGATTAACGGGATCGTCGAGAGCAAATTTCCATGTCTTAAGCTATCCTTCAATTGTATTTATCTTAAAAAGACCCGCTTGCTGGGAGGAGGGAGAGGGTGGCCTTACTGGTCGAGTGAAGAGGGGAGGGAGTGGGCTTGACAAGGAATATGCCCCACAACTTCGTTAAAATTCAGTTTTATTTATATTTTCTTTCGCACAAGATAAATGACGGATAAAAAATTGTTTTTTTTTTCATAGAGAAGGAGAATCTGCTTTTGTGCCCCGTCGGGACGAATTACAGGTAAGTACACCAACACAGGGAGTATTTCGGATCACAGTCCAAGTTCACACTAGGATCAAAAAATGGTACAACAAGGGGGGCTAAAAAGCCGGAGGCTCTGGGTCTCTCCCGAACAGCATGCGGACCATCTGCGGGTTCCTTTCCCTAAGGCGACCGCAGGCGTCTTCTAGGCGCTAAGGGGACGGAGGAGTGTCCACGGATGGAGGCCGTTGCGTGGCGGAGAGTGCAGCGGTGTTGTGAGTAGCTAGGGCGTCCTCACAGGGGTCAGGGAGGCCGGCGATGACAGGCACTGAGCAGGGCTGGCGCGTTGGGGGTGGGGTGTTGGCCGTTGGAGATGCTGGCTCCTTCGACCCTCTTCCGAAGGGCTCTCTGTCAGCAGAACAGCCTCTTATTGCGCCGCAGCAGGGGTACTCCATCCCGAGCGGCGGCCCACAAGAATGTCGCCTTTCGCCCTGAGACGGTAGGTTCAGGTAGCAGGAGCGGCAATGAACGGCTGAAGAGGACGGGTGCGGGAGCCTCCTCGGATTCTCCACAGGGAGGACGGGAGTGGACGGGTGTGGGAGCGTCCTTAGAATCTCCGTGGGGGAAGGAAGGGCGTCGACGAATGAGGGAGCCTCCTCGAAGGAAAGATCCGGGCGGGTCACCGGACAGCCGATGCCGGACAAATGCCTCGTTTTCTAGTGTTAATTAAATTTTTTTCTCCATAGCATGAGCCAAATGTTTATCCCACATAGCCACGATAGCCACAATCAGCACCAAAAATGGGGTCACTTTCATATTTTTTGATAATTTCATCTCTTTTAGACTTTTAGGAGGAGATCACCATCTAAGGTGATCTCCTCCAGCACCTGGCTGTATTTCCAAACTCATTCTTTTTTCTGAGGCTTTCATATGGCTGTCATGTTTTCAATTTAACCCCTGTGTATGATTCATTAGTGCACTAATGGAAAGGAAAAATACAAGTAGTTTCAGATACCAATACTTATCTGTACGTTTTTATTAAAGTTGTCTTCCTTACATCTGGCACCCTCCTTCTATGTTCTTGAACAACAAGTAACAATTCTTTGGTCAAAGTTCTGCAAAAATCTTTCAACAATTTTACCTTCACCTTTAATTTAAGTTCACCTGTCCGTACACCCCCCTGTAAGCGGCCCTCGACGACACCTTTGCAGGAGCATTTTTGCGAGCATTTTTGGAGGAGATATATCCCAAACAAACATAAATGAAAGTGCTATTCGGAGACAGCGGGATAAGCACAGGGCTAGTTCAGCGGAGAAAGTGAGAGAGTCATTTTCCCCGGACCCTATACTGACTTTGCATTGGAATGTTAAAATGCTACAGTTTCTTGGTAGTAATGACATCAAAGAGAGATTGGCAATAGTTGTTACAGGTGTCAGAACCAAGAAAATGATTGCAGCCCCAGAGCTTCCAAACGGAAGCGGAAAAGCCATTGCAATAGTAGCTTTTAATATAGTGATACAATGGAACATTTCCATGAATGTTAAAGCAATTGCATTTGATACCACCAGCGCTAACAAGGGTTGGTTTATTTTTATTTTCCTGATGTTTTCAGTTAAAATGATGCAACTGATAAGTAATACCAATGTTGTATTCTTTTCAAGGGATTAAGAATGGCGCCGCAGTACATGTTGAGCACTTATTTAAAAAAATAATTTCTATGGTTGCCTTGCCGACACCATATCTTCGAAATTGTTTTGGAGGGAGTTTATCACCAAATAAGGGGACGTTCAGCTAGGCTATAAACTTTGCTATTAAAAAAATTTCCGCGTCAGTGGGCATCTATTGATACAAGTACTTATGAGGCCATTGATAGTTACCCAGATGCCGGAGAAAGTTTTAAAGTGGAGACGAAACTCTCAATAATTAAGAAAACATAATAAAAGATACACTGTTGTATGTTCCACAAAAGTTTACTTGACCGACCCAGGTTTCGACATGTACACTATGTCATTTTCAAAGGTGAAGATACACAGTTTGCGAGCTTATTTATACCTTATACAGAGGATGGGGGGGTTAAGGCAGGGAGGAGGTCGTATTGATGGTGGGAGGGGAAAGAGCTAACGAGGAAATGGATTCCTCAAGGTCAGTGGGTTTACGTGTTGACTCGAGGAGAACTGATAATAAAGGAGAGGAGTTGGAGGGGTACAAAAGGTCGTTTACCACATGTACATTTTTATTACGACATGCTCTTAAAATTTCTAAATCTTCCAGAAAGTCCAACTTTTTCCCCTTACACAGTTTGTGGAGAACTTTGACATTAAAATCACTGCTATGGTTGCAGTCTAACAGTACACTCTACAAGGGCCTTTATTTGCCTAAATAATATTTTTTATCAGAGGTGCTCTACCGGTTAAGGCTGGTTTAAATGGAAGGATAATTCTTTAACAAGCCCCTGTTTCACTCATCACTTGTCGGTGCCCACTTTTATGACGGAAAGTGCGTCATAAAAGTTATTTTGAGGTGGGGGAAATCTGGGGATTTTAGAGAGTTTGGGGGATTACAAAAATGATTGCGTACGGTGGGGGGATGAGTCATTGAGCCAGTGGAATGACGGGCACCGCTACTTGTCTCTCTCCATGATTTCATTCTTTAGATCCGGAATACGTCCTACCCCTCTTAATCTTATCCATCAAATTATCTCTTCTTTCCCCTTCCCCGCTTTTGACAACCCTCTTCTCAATAACAGCTTTCAGCATCTCCTCGCCTATCAATGCCTGTTCCAGCTACTATCTCTGCCTTTGACTAAATGTGATATGCTTTGTTGTGCGACGGTTTGTCATAGTATGTCGAGTGATGAGAATCCCATGACTGTGGATCAAGCCCTGTCAGGAAAGCATTCTCTGGAATTGTCTAAAGCTATGATGGAGGAAATCGATAGTTTGGCCAATGATAATACTTGGGAGTTAGTCAAAAGACCTAAGAATAAAAATTTTGTTGGGTCCAGTACCAGGGAAAATACTAAAAATATTGTGTTCGGCAAACAAAATACTCAAATTAGTGTTTGAAATATAAAATACTTTTGCAGGGTGTATTTTAAATACAAAATTCAAATATATTTTGTGTGATCTGGTGCTTTCCCGGAGTAGTGGATGGATGAACTCTTCTCGGGTTTCCTTCCGGGTTAGACTCTCCATGATGGGCGACGTTTCGATGTCTGACTCGTGCACCGTCATCACTCGTGCATCGTGCACTCAACAGCCCTGATGACCATGCACGAGTCGGGCATCGTCATCGGGTACCATTAAAACACAAGTATTTTGAATAATTAAAGTACTAAAATACATTCCAATCAGAATTAAAATCCTAAAGAGTTTACAGTGAAAACAATAGAACTATGAACACTTCTATACATTTAATATAGAAAACGCGTTTCTGAGCTAAATAAGATGCGTGCTTATGTAACTACCTCTAAGTAAAACTTATTATTTTAAATAAGCAGTGAGTAGATTTAATTCACATGATTCAATATGATAATGGAATCCGTTTACTAGGGTAGAACATAATGTAGCGTATTCGTAGGAACTACTTCGAGAACTTATCGATTAAACCAGTTTTGAACCGAGTTTGAAACCAGACTGGTAATGAGAATGAAGCTTAAGTTTGAAAGAAAATGTATGTCATTACGCTCGCTCAGTTAATTTAGGCAGATATCAAAACATTACAACTGGGAAAGGCTAAGTTTCAAAATTTCAGCAGTAACTCAACAAAAGGAATATTCATTCCTGTAGTCTCCCTCACAAACTGTAAGATATTCCCAAGTTCAAAACCACACACAGCTTTATCTCATGCCGAAAACCGTCAATCCCACTTTAGACCAAGACTATACTGCTCCTAGTCTAATATCGCCAGGAGATCACTAAAACCTTTTCTTCTAACAAATAATAGGTAACATTTGCATTTCTTTTTAAAAATACCTACTTTAATTCTCTCCAGTCATGATTTACTCGCTGCCTCCATGTGCGATCATATACATGGCTGGGTGGACATCTGCCTAAACTTGAAGCTCGTAAAATTATGCTCCATGCATTTTAGAAGGAGAAACAGAGTTTATATACCTTCTCAAATTAAAAATTTTATTGTTTTGTAGTTTCTAACATCAAAAAAATTAATGTGGTCACTAGCACAAACATGAGTAGGATGAACAAAATTATCAAGTTCAAAAAACTGAACTAGGGATGCCAACTTTTCACTCAGTAATCGATTATACTTGTTATAAATTGTAATCGGAAGTTCATCAATCGATTAGACCGATTAATTTGAGGCCAAATAATTGATTAACTTACTATTTATGTCGTGTGTTTGAGCGAGATTTCTGATACACTGTCACAATTTAATTTTTAACACTGTTGAAGGTTAACAGGGTTATTTTCATTCAACTATTCATCCTCTATATTTTGCCCATTGAAAGTTATCATGGACATGAGCAGAGATGGGCAAAATACATTCAAATTGTATTTTGGATACAAAATACAAACTACTCTCAAAAATTGTATTTGAAATACAAAGTTCAAAATACTCGGAAAAACGTATTTTGGATACAAAATACATAAGTAATTTCAAAATACATTTCTAAATACAAAATACATTACAAAAAACCCCTTTGATTACTTTTGAATGAAAATTGCTGCAAATTCAATTCTTCGATAGATATTGAGCAGCTCAAGTATGTTTACCACAAATTTGCATAAAATATAGCTTACTGCTGGAAGATTTCGGGCAGGAAAATACTTGAAACCCATGAATAACACAGCACAATTAATTGATTTAGATGTTATATTTTACCTTAATGCCATTCATAACAAAGCTTAATTTCCTTTTAACAATAACAAGGTCTCAAACGTTGTGTCAGACAAATTATGCCTTTTGCAGTTATGAATAAAACCAGCATACGAAAATAACCTCTTCACAGGAGCACTAGATGTGAGGCTTGTGTTATATTCGATGAACAATTTTTTTACTGTTGGGTATTTGGTTAAAATTGACAAACAGTTTGATTAATCACCAAATTACCTCAAAATTTCTATTTCGTTCCTATTCATTTCAAGTAATCAAGAGTCACACTGATCACCTGGAAAAGAAAAGAAATCGTTATCGGAAGAACCGATATCACTGATAGAGCAGCAGGCTTCACCATTAATTTTTTGCTGCATTTATTAAAACCTGCTGCATACGTGCTCTAAGTCCCTCTTGGCCATTAGGAAGCCACCTCATTTCAAACAAAGGATAAGTGCAAGATGCCAAAATGGCATCATTGACTTCAGATCAAAGACTGAAGTATTTCACAAACCTCTTCTCGAGGTGAGAACTTGAGTAACTTGAGTGAGAACTTGAGTAACTTGAGACCTGTCACCAAAGGAGCACAATAGCATAAAACTATTTGTTCCATCTCCTCCAACATTCCTTTGATTACAAACAAAGAAGGCAACAGCAAACCAAAGAAGCATCCATCTCCTTGACGTTCGTCGATACACAAGGCAATAGGCGTCATGAATTCGGAGTAATCGCGTAGGTACTCCAGTTCAATTGTGTGAAATTCACCGTGAAAAAATCAATCAAACATTCTGTGACCACCAGCGCGTGACTCCTTTAAAGTTACTGCGCGGCCAGTTCCGCAGTTCTTTGAACTCCAATTCAGCTTCTTTAATTTGGACATTGGCCTGAAGGACAATAAAAACAGCCGGTAACTTATTAGTGTGCATCAATAGCTGACCAATAGCATTATACAAAGAGTTCCATCTTGTAACACCAGGGTAACTAAGTTTCCGTCTCAGAACAGAAAATATCTTTTCAGCAGAATGAGGCCGCCCAGATGCATTCCACTAAAATGTGCATTTCCCCAAGGCCATATGATGCACACGTGACAATGATGTAGGTACCACCATTATTTTGGTGGCATCAGAGGTTGATAACAAATTTAATGTGTGCGAAGCACACTTAATGCGATGAGACAAACTTATATCTTCAACTATGTCATTCACATGCTGAGCTATATGAGAGATGGAGGAGTTTTCATCACTCTCTTCATCTTAATCACTCTCATTGTCTCAGTATGGCATTTGAAAATCAACCCCGAACATTTTAAAAGCTTTGGAAAAATTTGCACCATTATCAGTGATTTTGGATACAATCTTTCCAGTAGAGAGACCAAATGAAATATGAATCTCTTGAAGCATTTCTGCAATTTTATCATGGGTATGTGGTCCGAAAAACCTCCTGCATTCCAATGCAGCTGAGAATTTCTTCAATTTTTGATCTTCAATCTAAAACACAAAATATTTTATTATCATTAATAATTTCCCTCTAGTGTTTCATAATTGTCATACTAATTAAATTATCGTTGTACATCTTTGCTTATAGAAATCCTGTCACAGTTATGAAGTAGGCCTGAAGGCATCATTCAAGATGATATCTAAAAATTATTTTGTAGATTCAGAAAATAAGTAAATTAATATCCATGCGCAACATTGATTACTTTACACACATTTATTGCATATACCTCATGCGTATGTAAAATTAATCCATGATACAATTAAAGTTACATAAATAACAAGCATTACCAGATTATTTTATGAAATAGCTGCAACCCTTGGACCATCTATTTTACCAAGTTCATGAGCCTATTTCAAAACATTTTCACTGAGTCAGGATTTCTAAAGAGTGCTGCTAAAGTTTGACTACTTACCCAATGAGCTGAGACCCCCAGAAAACTCCTTGTCTTTGTGGACCATATGTCATCTGAAGTATCTCTAAGTTTGCGTTTGATCTGAGTAATGCACTTTAATTCTTCGACCAAAACTTCTCCTGTCCATTACCTTTACCCCGAAGTACATCCCTGGGAAATATGAAATGGTACACATGTTATGAGTGGTGATGCAAAGCAAAAGCACCCGATTAATTCCGTAAGCAACACAGCTTACATGAAACAGCCTGTTTTTCATAGTTATTTGAGTGCATTATTGTAGTTAAAAGAAAAAGATAAAAATAAAATTTTATTCATGGACTCACTGTCCTTACAAGAACACATTTCAAAATGATATGCACACTGTGCATATCATTTAGAAATGCATTGCACAGTATCCATCATAGATCATAAAATAAAATAAATAAACTAGAAATTTAATTTTTTTAAATCATAAAAAAAACATCTCAAGAAATACATGAAAATTTCAGACAATCTAATAAAAATATTAATAATTATCAATTGCACAGAAATTAATATATATGAACACCATGGATAAAAATAAGAAAAACTCCGAACCTTACAAATGCTGCTTTAGATAATTCTTGAAATAATATTTGGATAAATGAGAAATATCTGCATTTTTACAAAAATAATTATCTTCTCTAGCCATCCTAGACATGGATAAATAGTATAAATAGTTACTACTGGAGTATGGTAGATGAAATAAACTTTGTGACCTAGAGTTCAAGGAAGGTATTTTAATACTAATTAAAGATAACATTTCAGGGCATTGGAGAGAGAATATAAAAATAATAATCCTGAATGTTTTCTGCTGTCAAATAGAGAAATAAGATTAAGCAGATATAACAATTCATCATAGGATCCCTTCCTTTTTTCACTACTAAATCTAAAAGCAACCAGCCTTAAAAATTTATTTTGAACACTCTCAATAGCAGCATTATATTTAAAATGATATGTATTCCATACTGTTGAGCATTATTAAAGCATGGACTTACTAAAGAAATATAAAGCAATCTGTAGCAAAAAATATTGCAAAAATCTTTGCAGTGGCGGCAAATAAAGCCAAGAAACTTATATACCTTAACACTAGAATGACCGGAGTAAGCCGCATACCTACTATGACCGCCAGCGGTCAATTGACCGTTCCCACTTTTCTTGCGCTCTTTCGTACGTTTTCCCTTCGTAATTTTTTTCTAACGAGTTTAGAAGTGTTCTGATAATGTGTTACGGTTAGGCTTAATGTTAGGAAAAAAATTGTACGCTGCAAACAATGTTAATTACACTGATAAAAGTTTTGATTTTAAAATAAAAATGTCTCATTTGCATCGGTAAAAATAATGTCATGTGTTTTAAAACACAAGTAACATTTCAAAACACGTTATTTATCGTAATTTTATTAGATAAAAACTTGATATCGGAGAAAAATGAATTAGAAAAGACAGCGTTACAGTGAAGCGCTACAAATGCGGTCTCGAGGTATTTCTTTACTATTATGAGCACTTTTTGCAAATTTTCTGATTACTTTCACAGTGTCCACACATGTATTTGTAGCACCTTGAGAAAATATACTTTGTATTGTTCTGATTACAGAGACCAATCTGGCATTGTTTGCGAACCTTGCCTAATGAAGGAAGAGATTCAAAAGGTTAAACGGCAAGTCTTTTCTCAATATAAAATGTGGATAGCTCCTCAACTACTTTCATAATGAAAGTTCTACGGGACATCTTGGAGCCATATACACGCCTGTACAAAGTATTTGCATGAATTATTGCTAAGTCAAGTATATTGTAAAACACGTGGACAGGCGATCGGCGTGCCCCGGCCCGGACACTGTATTTGCGACACATTCCATCAACAGTGTGACTACAGTTGGTTGCGTTGTAGAATTCAACTGTCTCTGTTTTTTTCTATTCAGAAGCCTCATTGATGGTTATCCCTGAGTGCATGCTGCTAAGGATCAGCACATTCTTCGGGTTCGAGCAGGCACAGGTTAACATTTTCCGGAACTCTCTGCTCTGTTGGTCTCAACTCGTCCTTTCCCAAGTATGGGAAAGCATTGAGCACGTAACGTTCCTTTGCATCTGTTGCTATCCAGTACTTTACTCCATCCTTGTATGGCTTGTTACCCATGAATTGGGTAAAGAGATATCTACACTTGAATGGGAACAATTGTTCATCTATAGTAATGTTCTCAGTAGGGTTATATATAGCAGGCGATACAGTTCTCTATGAACTTGTCCCACATCTTAGATGCGAGGCAAAATTTGTCAGTTCTCTTCCGTTGAAGCCTGGTTGCCTTTTCATTGAATCTTAGAAATTTTATGATTTTCTTGAACCTATTTCTTCTCATCGTTTTGGAGAAGTAAGCGGGCATCCATTTTTCGTCCCACAAAGAATTGAAATGTAATCTCCGTGGGCAATACGCCCCGCGCGCGTACAGTATGGCAATTAAAGCGTCAAGTTCCTCCAAAGATATAGACCTGTTGTCATCGCCTTTTACGCGCCTCATTTTCTGTTCATTATATGAGCCTAAGTATAGGTTCACAAACAAACAACTGCAAACTAGAAAGGGGGGAGCCGTTCTCCATGGAGCGTTTCGCATACCGTCGCGTATTGTAACATGCCGTGGAAGGTCTTCCCCTGGCTCTCACGGTCAGCCCTACAGGCTACGCGGCGGACAGGGGCAGCGGGGTGCGGCGGCGCCAGGCTTGGCTGCCAGAAGCTACGCACAAACGTAACAGCGCATTTCAGCTAAATAAGTGATCACCACTGTGATGTTTAGAAGCGACTCTTTACGACGCAACATACTCTGGTTTTGCTAATATGCCTCTCATTCATATAAACGGTAAAATCATATGTAAAAACTCTTTTGAAGACAAGAGAGTCAAACTTGAGTGGTGTGCGTTTGTGATAAGATGCACGCTATGATATTTGGCACAATTGGCACCAAGAATCGACAAAGAGATCTAAATAACTGTATAAAATGCAAGAACGGTCAATTGACCGCTCGCGGTCATTGTAGGTAAAAGCTGGCATTACTCTTGACCTGAAGCATACCACCCAAAAAAAAACTTCATTTTCGCATTATTTGTTCCAAAATATTAAAAGTCAAAAAAAACTCAGCCTCCTAAATCGAAAGATAACGAAATGGTACGCGAAAGAAAAACGCAAACGGTCAATTGACCGTCCCCGGTCATTCTAGTGTTAGATACCATCCATTCAATATGCACATCAAAAGTTAGCTGCAAATCAAGCAATACACCCATGTCCTGTTTGCAGTACACCCTGTTTAGTGTTCTACCTGATAAATTGTAACTATTTAAATAAGTGAATTTTCCTCTAAAAAAGTGAGTATATTACATTTATCAACATTCAACTGCATTGAATTATTGATACACCAATAAGCAAGAAAGACAAAGCTGCTCTGAATTCTAATTACATCTTAGTCTGAATCAATGGGACGGAACATTTTTAAATCATCTGCGTATATTAGATACTTTATGGGATTATGAGAAATTCCAATGTCATTGATAAAAACTAAAAAAACTCCCAAGGGGGAGCCTTGGGGAACTCCAGATGCCGCACTGAAAGGAGGCGATACCGAACTCTTGACTTTAACCACAAGTTTCCTATTTGACAGTAAGTACGTCATAAGTACGTAGTAAGTACGTGGTGATTGCTGCTGGGGAAACTATACTACATCTTGTATGTAATTTGAGACGTCTACCGCTGCCGTGCACGATGTTGCATGGAAAACAAAAGGCTCACATTTTGTATTGATACCGCTAACTATCGAAGACATAGCAGTAAGAATATAAGACTAGAACACAGTTTTGTAATGGTTAATTACTTCAGGTACCTACATATCATTCTGGATTCGAAAATTAACGAGATTACGAAATATGTTTCTTCGCTTTCATCATCGCGTGCAAGAAACCACTATTAAAATTGTCAGCGATGACTGAGTTTTTAAGCTTTTGCGAAATCGCCTCACGAGGATTTGTTATATGCAGCAATTATTCGGGAATGTATCACTCTTGTTAATCAGGGGATAACAGAGAGTCATCTTTCGTCGCCCGTCGACTGACGTCAATTGTCCCCTTGCAATTAAAATTGACTTTGGCGAGTCTATAAACATCATTTTTGACAATATGGTGGCTACCGCTGACCACACCTCACACTTAAACAACTCCCTTGCTAAGTGAAAATTAGCATCGTTTATATTTTTTCAATGATTAAATGTGCTCCTACCGTGAGAGAAAGCCCATTTCAGAAATCGCGAACGTCGAGAGAAAACTAACGCTGCTAGAGCCAAAAGTCTCTGCGCACCTAGAGCGTATTACTATCCACATTTTTATCGTTGGTTTACCATTTCAGGATCTGGGTAAGCATTAGGACTTAAAACAAGCGTCCAATGTCGCATATTTAATAGTGGAAATCGCCAAAAAAGTTTACTGCCGAGAATAATGAGGCTTACAGGCTCGCCAACTATAATAAACACCTGACTGGAGACAATTAATGTTTGCAGAGGGGCGGCTAAAGGATATGAATATAAGTAATGTACACTTAATAATATTTTGAGCCTACCTTCAAATGCGTCTTGAAATTTGTGGTGACTGCGTAATTAGTGGATCACTTTTAGTAGTTACTGCGCCACGTTTGCACAACTCGCACTGAACTTTCACTTAACCTTCAAACTCATAAATAACGGTGAAATATTTTCCATCTAGTATCGCTCATTTTGCTGTTGTTTCCTCGTCGCTAGATATCGTTCCTTTTAACCAATTCCGTCAATTGCAACCAATCACAAACACCACAACCTACTACCTCTTCAGAGTACCAAGAGAGAGAGTGAGAGCGACCACGTTTTCAAAGAGTTGGTTGCTGAATGAACGGGGTTTACAGAAGTGGAATAAAGGGCAATTTATTCGTCATACCGATCCTTGCCCTCTCATTGCCTACGCTTACTTTCCAAGAGAAAAGTCAGCCATGATTTTTGTGGCATAGGTATATGAAACATCGTATGCATTTGGTATTTTTATGTATTTTCAAATACAAACTTCTTCTTAATATTATTTTAGATACAAAGTGCAAAATACTATTACAAAAAGTATTTTTGATACAAAATAAAAAAGTATCGTAAATACGTATTTCAAATACATGTATTTTCAATACTGTCCATCTCTGGATATGTGTCAGATAACAAAGTATAAGCAGGAAAATGTCAAGTGAACAGCGGCTCTGTAAGTCAATTCCAACAATAAAACTTACTTTCAAAAATATTCAATCAAGATTGCTAACATCTCTATTTTTATATTATTTTTTCCACCTGACTATTCAGGATGTAGTTCAGAAATGGAATGCAGTGGTTAGCAACTACTCGCATTCATATTACGAGCTTAAGAAATTGCCCACGTAACAAGCTAGTTATGTGAACAAGACATAATATATAGTCTATTAAATGGATATCTCTAAAATATCAATTGAATAGTATTATGGTTTTTATTTAAAAAGTGATGAAACTTCCTTAATCGTTCCTGGTGAAAGTTCCTTAAAATCAGGAACTCTATCATTTACGAAATCATTTGCTTATTTCATAAAATATGGCAACCCGCGAAAAGTTGGTAAAATTGGTACCAACTAATCGAGAACCGGTTATAATCGGGCCTTCCATAAACGAGTAATGTACTCGATTACTTGCATCCCTAGTGCACACGCCTTCTGGCTCAATGACTCATCCCTTATAAGACATATTTTTTAATGTCTTCTTCCCTATCCACATTAACTTTATAACCCACTTTGTGTCATGATCCCCTTTTGTATGCACCATTGAGTGGAACAATTCAATGCAATGAATAAAAAAGTAAGTAGGACGATAATAAATTAACATTTTTTTAAATAAAAAATTGGAGAAATATGAACGGGAAAAACCCATGCATGTACGATACGCTAAAAGCACAATCAACCCACAAATTATTAGGATTTTAAAGAAGTTGTATTTCAGAAGACTATGAGGTGGAATTACATCCCAGATTTTTGAATTCATGCTCAGTAGGTATACAGTTATTCTCAGATTCACAATTATCATGAATAGAGCGATTTCTCAATAAACGACGAATTTAAGTTCCGTCCTCGGAAGGGCAAGCATAACGTTATAAGTTATGATAACCAGTGGCGTACGGACGGGGGGAGGAGTTTAGGGTCTAAACCCCACCAAAAAACATGTTTACCTGAATTCGTTTTCCTTCGTTTACCAATGTATTTTCTTCAAATAAAGTGTGCTAACAGAGATATGCGTTTTTGATGATCTCTAATACCTCTGACATTTGCTTTTATATAATTGCATGATAACGTGTCGCCGGCCATTTGTATGAAACTACTAGAGTTAGTAGTAGTATCTATTATTGGTTTCTATAAATGGCTACTCCAATTGGAATTTTTCATGCACTAGCACATGTTATTCACCTTTAAAGCTTGCATTGGTGTACATACTGACCTAAGCCTGGTGGGAAACTACTGGCGTAATGGGGCTGCATTAAGCATAATATTTATGATAGCTTTTTTTGTATTTTGTTAGTAATTCCTATTGGAATGGGAGTTGCATGGATTCTATATGGAAATTGTTAATAAATTTCACATAGAAATTTTCACTTATTCTCCATGGCTTCCTTGTGAAAGTGGAATCCACATGGATCCATGGCATTTAGAGGACATTTGAGCCTACTTATCAAGAAATATCCATATGGAATCCATTTGGATCCATAAACCTTTCAACATGGATTTGCCATGGAATAAAGGTAGAATTCATGTTGATTAACTCGATGCTGTAAAAAGGTGAGAAGGGCGGTAGTGGACGGAGAGAAATGTAATACAATGCGTGTAAGTGCCATATTATGCTAAGTATTCATACTGTTTTTTCAATTTTAATTGGCTCTTATAATTTAATGAAAATATTTTCCGAAGAAGAAAAATATCATAAAAAAGCAGGAGTTGATAATTTTGAAGGTGGCATATTTCAATGTATGTAAATTATATTCAATTTTAATATTCACTATTTAATGATATATTTTACATTTCAACCCACAAGAACGGGTAAAACAGAATACACAGCATGATGGCAAGCCAAAGATCCGCAATTTGATTTGTGACTCTAGGGAAAATAAGTCTTGGCAATTTTTTAACGCATTTACGTAAAAAAATGACGAATACTTGCAGTAAAAAAATGTTTAAATCCCAGAGTCCCCAGAGAACGCTTCGTTGGCCCAGAACTCAACTCACGATGACCCTGGGTGAATTTGAAAATTTATCGCCACCTACCTCGCGGAAGAAGTACCGAACAATCTCAGCCTAAACCTGAAAAGGTTTCACAGGTTCTTTCACTAAAGAATGATTTTGGGAGGGGGAGTTTTGCGGGCAGCTCGTGGTCGGAGATCTTACGGGACTCTCCAAGGAAATGACAAAAAGTCAAAATGCCCAAGCAACATAAGTCACGTTGACTTCCAGTATGCATGGAATGCATTGGTGATACGCTAAGTTCCCTATCTGCATAATACGAAGATGGCCACGCTCGCCGTGTAGACTAATTTTTGAAAGTTATAGTACATATGTATTAGCCTTTGAAGGATTTACGTACATTTCAATTTACATTAGAATCATCACTCTCGACATGCATTGAACTTGGTCTTCGCGTAAAAATATGTCATATTTGTAATGACCTTTAAATATCAGCCACTTATTGCACTAATTTTCAAGGTGTTAGTTAAAAAAATAAAAGCATTTTTCCACTAGAATTGATACGGCTTTGCGCTTCAATAATACAACATTAAAAACATGAAGTTCTAATGAGCAGATGGAGTCAGAAATTTAGCGGTGTTCCGGTAGTTTTTTTCTCAAGGACATATTGTATGTACAAAATATATTTATAACCAGTTTTATCCTGTTTTAAATTACCATTTTACAGCATGGGCATTTACGTGGGCTATTTAGTGTGATTCAACGTTAAAGTGGCATTAAAAGAATATATTTGCCATATACGTGCGAGGGCGCTTATTGTTCAAAATATTGAGTGTGTAGTGCCTTAAAGGGCTTGAATTTTAGAATTGCGAAGTTTTACTGTTTTTCGGTATTTTTTATCTCTTAGTTGATTGGTATAAAATTAAAATAATGAATAAAATACCTATTGAGGTAAATTTTACTTTACACCGTTTTTAATTTTTCGCAGAAACCATGTCTTTTCTAATAATTTTTTTAGCGTCAACTTCATTTGCAATAAATGAATAATTGAAAGCCGATAAAATGCTTGGTTCTGAGCACAATGATTTTCCTCTCCATAGTATAGTTGTATTTTTTCTGATGTGTAAAAAACTACAGGAGATCACCCACTTCCATTATAACAATCAAAGCGTGGTTGATATTTTGAATTTATAGTCATACAGTTAGCGGGAAACTTGTCCTGTAGCATTATAATAAGTAAGAATATACTTTCTAGTAAGAATGACAGATGTAATCATCAGGGAAATATTATTAAATAACTCCACTATCTCTTTGGAAAGCTCACTATTTCTCATGTTTTTCATTCAATCAGTGGTGTTTTAATTTAGAATTATCTGTAGAAAAAATGTTTAAATAACAAAAATAAATCGTGGACTAAATAAAGTGGGCTTTGGTGATGCTCTAAAATAATTTTATCGGGAGCCCTTGACTAATACGATATTAATTTCCCTTTAGGAAAAAAACAAGATTTAAAGAGGAGAATAACACCTTGAAAAAATAAATGGACAGCAAAGAGGAATTCGTGGACGATACAAAGCGCTATGATCTTGTTTGTCAACTTGCTGCAAATAACCCACGGCCACCGAAGAGCAGCCGTGAATGTTTTCCGACAAGTCTGCCGAGGGAATATGTGGAAGAGAATAACACGTTCAGTCTTCCGGGGCCGTCTAATGCATCACAAAATACCCTCTCCCAGTCCCCATTGCCCTCTGAAAACTGTGAGGCCGCCGAAAAAGAGACCTACGCTATGGGGTTTTACGTTCCGCGGGAGGAACATGAGTTTCAACCTCCGACCGCCGACACCGTCTCACCTCGCGAAGGCAAAAGTCCTCGTGGCGCTTCAGTCAGCATTCGAGTCATGAAACTGTGCGGAACGAGTAACTGTCGAGGCTCTCGACTTTGTCGCGGCATCCTCGTGCTCAGGAGCCCAGCCAGCGTCCAGGAGAGCTCGAGCAGCTCACACAGCTCGAAGAGCTCAAACAGCTCGGAGAGCTCGGGCACATCGAAGAGCTCAAACAGGTCAAAGAGCTCAGACAGTTCAGAGAGGTCGGAGAGCTCATACAGGTTGAAGAGCTCGGATAGCTCAAAGAGCTCAAGTAGTTCGGAGAGATCTACCTCAAGTTCATCGGACGAGTTCAACGAAGATGATCAGTTGGACGAAGATGAAGACCTGATGTGAAGTATCATCCATTAACATTTCGAGCCATCCTAAAAACCACCCAATGAAGCCTCCAGTCCGTGCCGAAAAAGGGCAAAATACGAATGACGTATTCCTCATGAGAATGCAATTCAAGCCTCCATTTGGTGAGGTCAATCTGCTTAAGTTCTCGTCTTCATGTTTGTGTTGAACTGTATTTCATAAAATATTTCAATATATCATTTTAAAATATTTATACTTATTTCATTATACTGCAATATAGTTCAAAGGGTTTCAATGCATTTTAATAAAATATTTAAATTGCATTTATTGTCTACTCTGGTAATAAGGACAGCAACTAAAGTAAGTACATGAGATAGCAGAGAAGAGCCATGAAGACGGATAAGCCGTTATCACTTTACACAACTAGGCCCCATTATGGAGAGTAATCGAGGCAATACACAATAACGCAGGCAAAAACTATGGAGAGCCTAGACTGATTAAACTGCACGTGTTAGTAAAGGGGATAAGGGCAAAGGGAATTTGTTAAATTCATCTCTGAGTGAATGAACGAGTTTGAATTTGATTAAATTCTGGTCAACATGATCACGACGATGGTATAGTTAGTAATGTAACGGGAATCGGAAGTATGTAGGAGTTCGGGGAAAGGGTGGAGCGGAATGGATGGTTTAAGGAGTGCATCGACATCAATCACTTGGTTCGTTGAGTATTCCTAACATTTCTCGCATTTTAAATTAAACCACAATACGTTTGAAATATTTAGTTAGCGATGAAGCTATCGCCACTCATCCAAGAATATCATGCAATATTGGTGTCTTATTATTAAACTAGATTGGCTGTCCAGCAATCTATCAATTTAATTTAAATAAAAACTGTAATTAGCTATTGGGCTAGGAAAGAAATGTATCTTTAACCCAATCATTGGAAAATATTCTTACTACGATCACGGATTCGTGCAATGGCTTAATTTTATTCCTTATTTATATCAACAATATAACTTCTTGAATCACCTGAAAAAATATTTTTATATACTTTGATCTGTATAAAATCAATTCTTGATCCCTAATGTGGGGGCTGAAACTTTAATGTGAATTTTTTTAAAACGCAAAGAAAAACTCTTGACAGCAATGGAATTTCACAGACTGAGGAGGGGAACATTGTGAGGAGAAAATCTTTTACTGTCATTCCCAGGAGTTCTTCCATAACGCAGTCAGAAGCGGAATGAATTATTAATCAATGTACACGAATCTGGACAGTAACTGTAATAACAGGAGCATTCCCTAGTAGCACAAGATATGTTGCGCATATGCTCAGGTTATGCCAGAGAAACATGTTTTGATCACAATATGAGCATGTGCTGAAAATATGCTGAGTAAATGTGCAAATGCATATTTATTCAACATATGTCGGACATATTTCCTGCATATGCTCCGAAGATGCGTTGAGCTTATTTTCGTAAAAATATGTTCTGCGAAATATATTGTCAACATACCGAGAGCATATGTACAGAATGTGTTATGAAAATACGTTTAAAATTTCGACCATGATCCGAAAGACCAATGACCGGCTCCCGGCAGGGTATTTGAAATTTCCCTAGTTTCCCCACTACGCTTCCGAACGAACGAAAACAGAAGATGTCTTCCGTCCGTAGTGTCTGTGATAGACGGAATGGCAGGCACGCGAGGAGGTGTTTGGTATTCATAATTTATTGATTACACTGCGAGAAGGCAATACGCTGGTTGGTATGGTGGGTGAGGAGGAGAAACTTCAGGAGGAGATGAGAATCAGTCAGAGTGGTCAGTTGGAAGCGGTAATGAATGACGAAGGGATGCTGAATAACGTTGTTGAGGGGAGGATGTTGGGTAAGCGGGGAAGGGGAAGGCAAATAACTAGCTTAATGCATGGGATGAAGGTAGAAAGGGTGTAAGCTGAGAATAAAAATAAATTCGGTAGGTAGATTCTTCGCCGTTAAAACACGAGTAAATTTTTACTCTGTTTCATATAAACGTACCTTAAATGGTAAACGACCCTCACTATAAAACCAAATAACAATCCAAACGTTTGCACTCCAACATTTATATTTACAAAAAACTTGCTTACGATTCGTTGGCTACTTTACAAAAGCTATCACGAATTAGTAAAAAAAATGAAATCCCTTAAGGCCCGGCCTAGAGGAACAGGTAGATTTCGAAGTTTTTTTTACATAGAGAGCTCATTTTGCTCACCCCTTGCAGTAAGGGTAAGTTGTGTCAAAAATTGTCCTTATTCAAATAAGAGTCAACATAGAAGAACGTTCAAGATAAAAGAACATCATTATCTGCTTCATCTTAAGATGGTCGGAGGACCGCTGGTTCGTCTTCCTCTCCTGGGTACTGCTTCCTCCCTGGTGGTCGCTCGGCCGGGACACCCTCGCCATGGATGTATTTTGGTGTCGACCGTCGAGAAGGATCGGGGGAAACTTGAGTGGTTGTGCCCTTCTTGTGTATTTGTAATTCGTCACCCAACCGACACTGGTTAAAAGTCTCATTGGTAGCTCTAAATATGGTCGTAGTTATGTATAAGTCCGCAGATACGATCGGTTCTCACAAGGTGGGTATTTTTGAATTTGGAATGTGTCAAGATATAGGGGCAACGAAAATTGGTGGCACTCACTTGTTGAATGCGAAATGTCAGGGAGAGGAATATAATAAATGGGAGGTAAGGCAAAGGGGCAGAGGGTACCTTCAGACGTCCCCAAGGTGGTTTGTCATCTTTCGTTTGGCGGGCATCCTAGTCAAAGTCTACTCAATGATCCTTGGTCCACGGAGTGAAACATTCCAAATAACTATGAGAAAATAGACTTTTAAGTTCCATTTGCGGTGGGCGAAAGGGAAGACAAACGAGGAAGCATGGTATGGTGGGGGAGGAGGGAAAACTTAAGGAGAAGGCTGAGGAGGAGATTGGAACAGGTAACGAAGGGATGCTGAAAACATGATGGAGGGGAGAATCTAGGGTAGGCGGGAAATGGAGGAAAAAGAATCGGCTTCATGGACGGGATGAAGACACGAAGACACGCCGTGTTGTCTCCGTTGACAGCCAGCGAATCTGGGGACAGTTCCTGTCCACTTCTTGGACCTCATACTGTTATTACACACAGTACTGGTAGCCTCCAACAATTCGCCTAACGTGGATATTCTCTCTGGATCCTGCAGCACTTCCGCATCTTAGCAAGCGTAACGATCAAGTCTCTTTCCTTTCGTCGCCCTCTCGCCTTTTTAGATGCTTCCCACATTGCCGCTGGAGGGCGCTTTCAAGGGGGAGGAATCCTATGGAAAGGGGGCATGGATGGGGATGTTGACGTGACAGAACCTCTACACCGGAGGAAGTCAACCATCCCCACATCTCAACACTTGACTGCACTACTTCACATACTTCACTCTCCGTCCGGGCGACCTTGGTCGCCGGACGCACAAATCCATGCACACACTCGCACACATATCCTTACATACCCTTACCCCTACCCAGCGAGCCGAACACAAAGGAATGTGGGGTGGGAGGAGTGGTGAACGGAAAAAGATCCAATGGCCTGAACCATTACAGTATGTCCCTCTTTCTTTCTAAGAGACTTCTGAAGGTGATTTCGACTCCTAGTTTTGAAAAAAAGACATTAATAGTGACCACATTAAAAAATGTCCTCCATAGGACATGAGAAACCGAAAAAATACAGGGAGTATTCTTGATACTCCTGTCGGATCTTTATTTCGTGAATGCAAAATCACATACGTTACTCTCGTTATTGGGAGATTCTTTTGTTTTGTTTGTCAGAAAGAAAGTTGAAATGAAAGAAAGAAAATTACGCTGTACATAACATTTATTCATCGAAATCATTAGTGCAAATGGTTAACCTTTGAACAATTGATCAACGGTAACTAATATTTTCTGCTTTTTAAATGTTAATTTTATATTTCTTGTGTTATTAACGTCTATCTCTTGTTCTCAGCTCTCCGTAGACACCTCGATCACTAAAATCTACCTACTCATTCCGGAGATACAACTGAAGTGAGCTCGCGCCGTGCCCACAAAAGCCCAAGTTTAGACCCCCTTGCGCAGTACAGTGACGTCACCTCGCAACATCCCTTCCGCTCGCAACAAACCATTTCCGGTAGTCGACAAAAAGGACTATCCAGTCATAGTTTTAGATATTCTGTAATCCTTATAGTTTTTTAACACAAGGCCCTCGAAAGTACACAAATATTGGTCGCGGCAGAACCTTACATGACCATAAGATGTTCATTTGCATTCACATCAAAAAATGTTCTCAAGCGTTTCTAAGTCACTGAAATCATTTACATATTGTGACGGAACGCGTTGGGCGTTAGACCATAAACCCCTTTTTATTTCGTCCGCCCCAGAATCTTACGGCCGGGCTTTTCCCCCCTTCCCTCGTCCCTCTTCCTCTTCCCTATCCTTATCAAATTGGAAAAGAAAGTCTCTCGTGGAGGAAGGAAGGAAGTCTTACTTCAATCGTGAAGTAAAAAGGGAGCCACACAAGACCGCGGTCAAGCTACTCTGTCGGTAGATATTAGAGGAAAATACTTTCTCGGGGGGGAACTTGACAGGTGGGACGCTATACCCCCATGATCGCGACGGTGAACGGAACCGGACGGACAGGACAACCGGGCACCGCGTCTAAGGAGTGAAAGACTCGCAGTTACAATTAACCATTGAACCCTTTTATTTAACCTTTTATCGACATATGACACCTTGACAAATATAAATTACCCTCTTACTCGCTAATGGGAGATGAGTGGGTGAGTGACTGGTGAAACATTAATGAAACAAATTTTACAAGCAAAATAGTCTACAACGTGACATGATTTGTACAAAATTAGATGAGATGAAATGAAATTAAACCCTTATTTAACAAGTTCCTCGTCCCTTCCTTTTAGACAAGGCAATAACGTTCATCGGACGGGAAATTAGTGATACAAGGATTAACTTTGAACCAAGAAAACATCTTTCATTTCTCGTTAGTTCACAGGCCAAAGATGTATGAAAACTTCGGATGAGGAAATCGTAACTTCCACGCTTAATGCACACGGGTTGGGCTTAGTGAGGAGGTGAATCCGGGAACACTTAAGGGGCTAGGTGGCAAATACTTAGACGAGTCGAAGGGGCCCGCGGATCCTAGTCGAGGACACGTGGCTTCTCTCCGCATCGGGATGAGACGTGTCAACTTCGATGTCCGGATCGGCGGCTGGGAATCTGCTGGTGAGACGAATGTCCGGCAAGCTGTGGTATCTCATCACCCACCCACGCGACAGGTTCGCGAGGTTGCCTCAAACGTCCACGGCAGCTCTTCTTCCTCCCTTCTTTGGGTGCTTTCCAATCACCTTGCGCAGATTAGCTCACATCGCAACAGATGGAAACACACTAGCGCACACTGAAACAGATGATTGGAACGCATCTGCGCTGATGTGTTTACAAATGGCGGAGCAATCGGTGGCAAAAGTTGAAAGTTCAAATTAAACATGTAGTTTCTGCATTGATAGACGTATACAACTTACATTCTCATCACGCTAGTAAAGCAGTAAAAAATTTAAACACGCTATAATAGATCTACCGATTCTATAGCCATTTTTCAGCATTAAATTACAGTAAATAGAAAACAAATAACACCATTAAAGTTATATGAAAATTTATATATAATACTTCCAGCTTATAGTGTATCCATTTAAGCAAATGAAATAAATCTGCTAAGCATCAAAACAATATAACATTATGGTTTTGCTTACATTTTCCATTCCAAATTTTCTTTAGTGATTACACTAAAACGTTCGAACCGTAAACACCTTTAAAGTAAGTTCCAAGTGCAAGTATAAGGATACAACACAACTATCCCGTTCGTTTCGTACACAACTGCGAAGTCTTCGAACGCTCGATCTCGTAAACACTCCAATTTACCTTAAGTGAAGACAACCTAACAACCTCTTCTTGCTATCGTTCTTTGATATAACTTCTGTCATTATGTTGGGCAAAGAAGATATTACATTTCAGAAATAAAATTTATCTAAGACATATAATACAAATTTATGTTTATTATTCTCAAACTTATCATCATATGTATCTTTGAGATGGTGAAATGCATTTTCCGCCAACAATTTATTTTCCCGCCACCATGTTTCGTCTGCTGAGCGCAGACGAACAACGGTACGGGATGTGAAACACATCCCGTACCGTTGTTCGTCTGCGCTCTGTTTAGCGAAGATGACGTCACAACTGCGATTGGAACACGCTCTGAGATAAACAGTTTTAAACAGATCAGCGCAGATACGCGATTGGAAAGCACCCCTTGTCTGGCCACTTTCTTTCCCTCTCGTTCGTTCCCACTCTCCACGAGAGTCGGATTGCTTCTCTCACGAGTGCTGGATTCCTTCTGTCCGTGTGTGAGCTTGCTTCTGCCCACATACCCTCGTAGTCATATGACCACCCATAATACATTTCACAAAAACAATTGATATGTGATATTTGGGGCGGCAGGTTCGAATTGTCGTGCGAGGCGTTCCCTCCCTGTCCGCTAACCTTGGATAATCCTCATCGACGCGTCAATAAGGGGAATCACGCCTACACGAGCGGACTGTTACTGTATCATTGACATAACTAAAGCTTCAAATTCAGTGCACCCGCCTAACTTGACCACGTTCCCTACTTTCTCGCCCAATTTTTCTAGTTCATACCCCCTGACCACATTAATGTTAGATTCAACTTTCCTACTCTCGTTAGTGAGACGACCTACAAGACCGACAACTGAGGTCATTTGCGGATATCCTGCCGAATAGAGAAAAAAAACTGTTGAATAATATTTTGTTGAACTTTACTATATATGGGGCAAAGTAAACAGTTTTTTATGAAACAGTTATTATTTTTAACTTTTAAATTGTTAACCAAAACGGTTCGTTTACTCACCACAGGCCGAAAGGGTGTACATTCGGCTACACAGCAATGCAAGAACGCCAGGTACATTCCTGAAGTTCTTAAAACAGACGGGGTGTCACAGTTCACCATTTTTGCACATATGAATGGTGTTATTATGGCAAAACTACACATTTTCTCGCTATAGTTTTGCGTTTTTGCAACATATGTCCAACTTGAACTGTTCTTTTCCCATATGGTAATGAGTTTCTCGCTGCTAGCCTTCGTGGACTACACTTCAATTTCTTTCCTTCTTGAATTACATCACTTTCACGTTTTATTAAAGCTTCAGCTATATTAAATCGAAAGCCAGCATGTAAAATGTTATCATTGCTTGCTAATTTATAGATCTTCCAAGAATTCACAAACGCAGTGTCAATATCATTGATGAAGTGGCCACCACCGTTTTTTTTTCCTGTCACGGATGCGATGGTTAGCAATAGCATTATCATGTAACTCTGGCAAAATTTGGCCTCTTTCTCTGACACAGCTGTTACACACCTCTGTAACTATTTATTTCAAATTGAAGACACAAAAATACTCTCAAAGGAGCCAATTTTAATGCTTATCGTCAAGTTATGTTATCTTCTGCTCAAAAATTTTATATACACTATAAAGAGAGGGAGTGTAATGGAGGGTAAAGGACACTTATTCTTCGCAACGTTGTCCAACAATGGCCCAAGTGTGCATCAGAATTGGGAACAGGATGTTGCAGTTACTTTTGGAAAATAGACCAAGAGCAACTTTGGTAGGATATGGACTCAGAAAAGAGGCCCAAAAAGAAAAGGGGGTTAGGGGTGGTGAACTTGGAAGAGATAGAAGTATAAGATCCACAACTGACAATGTTGCTCTTGAGTTCATGCAAAGGCAAGGTAAAGCGAATTGTGCATACACGCTCAAAGAAAACTCTGTGCGGACACGCCTAAATTGGAAATTGTGAATAAAATGCACAGCTCCAGCCAGTGGGGTGTATACGCACCACAAAATTCATAACCTTATAACATTGTAACATCGTATTATTAAAAAGTAAAATTAGGCTAGTTTACATAAATATAACAATCAATTTTCAGTTATAGCAAAAAATGCCAATTATAATGTTAAAAAAAATCAAAACACATTATATGCAGTGCGTCAAATGGCATAAAATATAGAGCATTTTATCGCAAATATATTTATAATAAAAAATTGAAAAATCCCAAATTTTTGTGGTTATTTAGAATACAAGCTTTTTATTATGACTTTAATTAATTCCGTTTAAATGGTGATACATCATTAATGAAATTTATTATACGAGGTGGTGCGTTTTGCACCAATGGACGAAAATGGGTTAACAAGAGGTAGGCTGGGAAACAAAAGGTTTGTTTCGGGGATCAAGGAATGTTGGAGAGAAACCTGGCGTCGGCTGGGGTGGAGACAGAAAAGGAGGGAATTCCTATTTTAAAAGAATATTAGAAAATCTGCAAACCAGACAATTCTAAGGGTGTAGTTGAAATTTATTATTAATATATTGTTGGCGAATTATTTAGGAATTTTTTTCAAAATATGTCATCGTTGCACACCAAAGCAACTGGTCATATATGAAGCGTATTTAATGCTAAACTTGCGTTTGAGTCCATAATTTTTAGATTACGCTCATAAACATAAAAATGGGACAAGATGTGCCAGTTGGACAAAACGTCCGAGAATCCATTTCACTTTTAAAAATAATTTTCTGTCACTGTTTGATATGTTTTTTACTGTATTATTTAATGTAAAACTGTATTACTTAACGATAGATTCGCCAGAATGGAACTGGTCAAGAAATTGGCAGATTATGCAAAAACGTATTACGGGCGTTGTTGCATTTGGTCCCACTGTATGTACTCTATACCATTTGGACAAGTGGCACAACAACATCACGGACCACGTGACCGCATGGATTCTAGGAAGCCATTGATAATAGAAGAGAGTAGATGGGGTCTTGACGTACAAGAGTGAAGCCTGTTTTTTAGATGAATGATCCACCTTCCGTGGCTATCGCGAGCGATTTGTCCATAAATTTGATAAATAATACAATTCTTTTTTGAAATTTTTTTACGTTTGACCTTTTCATTGGTAAATCATAATGTTACCGCAATCATTCCACCACTAATACTTACGTGTTCGACATATTTACTGTGCATCTAATCTTTCAATATGATCCACAGCGCATTTTTATGGCTTAAACATTCCCCTTTGTTATCGTACTGCATGTTTTTTCTCTATTATTTTCTTTAATCTATGAAGGAAGCAATCTACGAGCGTTGGAATAGGCAAAGAAAAAGGTTACTTGAGCATGGAAATTATAATATTCACTTTAATATTAAAATGTTGGATGATTTTCCAGTTATTTAATTAAAATTCGTAGTATCTCCAATTGTATTTTCTACATTGCAACAATTTTAGTTCTAGAAAATATATTCCACAACAGAATAGAGGTAAAAAGTTGGCATTGGACGTACTACGTTTGCTCCTAACATCTTTTTTACTTGTCTATTGTTGAGAACTGGACATCTGAATTGCTCCCCATAGAAGAAAAGAGGTAAAATTCTGACCTGGTAGTACCTTAATAAAGCTGCCTTGCAATATTGTGCAATTGTACGATATATTTTCTATTATTCTGAACAAGAAATCTATGTTGTACCGCATAAAAGAATAAAATGTGGGCCTTGGTAGGATCAAAGTTGCTCCGCCGCATTGCCCACTAGTCCAATGTTGGCCATATTGTCCATTGTTCAGAACAGAAATCTTTCATTCTACGACACCGAGACATTAACTTGTATCGGGTCTGCACCCTCCGTTGTCGTCTCCCCAATTCCCTTTTCTCACGATGGAAAAGCCGCTGTTTTTCTAACAGATGTAAGGGCAATGGACGCGAAATGCTCTTTAGCTCATCGAAAATAGTTTGATCGGAGGGTCCAATTTCCTTCAATATTTCTACCCAACAGCGATTCTTCGAATATCATTTCAGCATTTTAAAGTTAGGTTATCATTTCACCATGGCAAAATTATAATCGCTGTCGATAACAAGTATTTCACTTGATTTTATGAACGCTGCTCCACATGAATATTTTTAAAATTTTAATATCTTCTATATCCCATTTTCAATTAGGAGAAAAAGAGGGAGGGGGAAAGGGGAGAGAATGAGTTAGTGAGCTCGATTGATTCCAGGAAAAGAGAATACCTGGTACAAATAAATACATGCTCGAGGGTCTTTGGATTAAGAGGAGAGGTCGATTGAGGAAGAGAAGCAAGGATGCCTTCGTTAAAAGAAGAGTCAAACTTGGGTTACGGAACTAAACTTCCCAAAACGTCCCTCCCTCACTTTCAAATGCCCCCCAAACCTCTCTAGTATACTTAAAACCACCTTTTAGAGTGGTATCCATTGTTAAGACGAAAATGCCACCCAACGCATGCCATCGCCCTAGATGCAAGACGTGTCCCATCCTCAATACTGAACTTCTCCCCCAAAAATTCCGCGATTTTCCTCGACCCTTCTTTTCTTCTCCTTCATACATCACCAACAATGTGGTTTACAATCTCCTTTGCAATATATGTGAGGCATTCTATATTGGCCTCACCACTGGTCCTCTCAGCCTTCGTATCAACGGCCATAGAGCATCATGTAATCCTTCCTCCCAAAATGCCTCTCTCCCCATCCCCACCCATGCCTCCACCCTCAAGCTCAAGATCGACTATTGTTTTAACGTAGGCGTCTTCGTTTCTCTCCCTCCATCGGCCTCTCCTCTTGATCTGAAGACCCTTGAGTGGGCATGAATTTATTTTTTACAGGCATTCTCTTTTCTTGGAATCAATCGAGCTCACAAACTCATCCTTTGCTCTTTCCCCCTTTTTTCTACTACTCCTTCTTCCCTTCCCCTTCCCTCCCTTCCCTCCCCTTCCCTCCCCTTCCCTCCCCTTCCCTCCCCATATATTTATAAAACTACAAAACTGACTGACTGACTCACTCCTCACTCATTGATACGAATTCCTGGGCATTTTTAATCGAGCTAGAGGATTGTAATTTTCAGGGAAGGGTTTGAATTAGGTGTCAAGTCAGGAAAAAATCGAAAATCTCAATATTTTTCATTGGTTTCGAGTCCAGATAGGATTTTTTTTAACGGATTTAAATGGGAAAAACGAATAATTTACGTGTAGAGTAATTTTCTTTCATATATTAAAATATGAAATAATTAAGATACAAGTTTCATTCTTTGACTCAAAAAATTTAATTCTTGCAACCGAGTTTTCTCTACCGATCGATACACTGAAATATATGAAGTTTAAACGCAAAATCAAGACAAATGTCGATCTTTTTTCATTATCGTTGCTAGGCAATTATATCATTGTTCCCGAGGCTTGCAGTACCTTATACTGGCTATAAAGCATGCATTATTGCGTATTTCAATAGCTTTTAACGATAATATGCCTTCAACCTACACGATTATCAATGTTTTATGATGATACATATATAAACAGTAATTTTTAACATTGTATTCTTGAAAATTATGAGCGAAAGGAATAGAATTATTAACCAAAAATATATTCATAAATGACATAGTATTACACTCTCACATCTATAAATCGTAGTAATGCTCTGATATTATATTAAAATCAAGGAAAAAGTAACAAGCTCTCCCATTAAAAGGATGTTTAGAAAATTTATTAGTTGGAGGCCATGAATTGATTAACACCTGCTAATATATTCCATTTGCCTGGGATTCCCTCTCTCAGTGTTTCCGGTTAACTTAAATCCTTGAACCTTCTTTCTGAAATATACCTGGAAACGCTGTTCTGCAAGTCCAAACCATGTAAAACGATAATGAACCATGTTGCATTATCGCTTGGGTTTAGAAATTATGAATTCAAATACTATATCATTTGTTTAAAAGCTTCAATTTGTTTATATTAATTGAGATCAACAAAAATAAAAATGAAATGTTAAAATCCATTGTACTTAGTTAGGCTGATATTGATTAAATTAAAAACTGCCAAATAAATGTTTTTCAATTTTCAATTACTAATATATTTCTTCAACATTGCACAATGGCATGTAAATTATAGAAGAAATCTAGCGATGACCAAGAAGAACAAAGCATATATATTATGCACCTATTCGTTTACTGCTATATTCTCATAATTATATTCATAGGTCACCAATGCACCTCAATAATTTAATTTCCATGAGTAGTAAGACTAAACTGCTTTTGTTTTTAATGACTTACAATGTACTATCATACGCTCTACGCCTTCCGCTTGCAAACTGCAAGCACCCATTTACTAGTGTATATATAAATGAATAACTATATAAATGTATACGTGTATGTGTACACATATACATATAACAACTGTAGCCTATAGGTATGGCAGGTGGACAGAAAAAAAAACAAAAAAAGCACACGATTACAAATTTCGAATTTTCGACCAACAATGGTTCGGCCTTCTTCAAGAGTTGAGTGGATCTGCGTGGAAGGGGGTTAGACAGCGCGAAGGAAGTAAGGTGGGGGAGAGGGAGAAGAGGGGAGGGAAGAAGGAATGTAGTAGGGGGGAAAAGATGGGGGAAGGAAAGGGGAAATAATGAGTTCGATTGATTCCCGGAAAAGAGAATGCTTGCTACCACAAAGTACATACCAACCTAAGAGTCTTCAGTGAACGTGGAGAGGCCAATGGAGGGAGAGAAGCAAGAACGCCTACGCTGAAACAACTGTCGAACTTGAGGTTGTGGGTGGAGGCATGGGTGGGGAGGGGGAGAGAGTCATTTTGGGAGGAAGGATTGCCTCTCAGCCTCCGAATCAACGCTCATTGACCGTTGATTCGGAGGCTGAGAGGACCCGTGGTGAGCCCAATATAGAAGGCTTCACCTATGTCACAAAGTAGTACGTAAACCACATTACTGGTGATGCATGAAGAAGAAGAAACGAAGGGTAGGAAAAAAATGCGGAATATTTGGGGAAGGGGTTTTGAAATGAGAATGGGACTTGCCTCACATCTAGGGCGATGGCACGGTTTGGGTGGAGTTTTAATCTTAATGATGGATTTGGAAATGGGGTTGTGGTTTTAAGGATACTAGAGAGAAACATAGTTTGGTGGGCGTCTGAAGGTGAGGGTGGGGCATTTGGGGAAGATTTTTTTTGTAGTGAGGTAGTCATAATGGACAGGAAAAAGGCTTCGAGGGTTTTTTAGGGAAAGGACGTAAGGGAAGTAGGTTACTGTATGATAACGGTTTGTCTTATATTAGTGTCTCGTATTATAATTACTAATGGTGTAAGGGAATAAGAAATTTTTGCACCAATCAGTTCGGTGGTGTATTTCTCTTATTTTGTCATTTCTACTAGTTCCAGAGAGATTGCGATAGGTAAAAATGATATAATCCATGCCTGATATGAGTTTTCATGGAATCTAAGAATGGCGTGTCGCCTCCGAGTCTCTAACAGCTCCTTGCCTAGCCCGTTTCTCAGCTACGTGACACTTGTTTTTTGCTCGTAGCAGTTTTTCACGAAGCGTATGGCTTTATTTCTTATTTTATTTACTTCGCAAATTAAATTTTCGCTGTAATAAATTCCCGGTAGAAAAGGGCTCCATTTTTTGTTCACTTTTAACTGAAGGACTAGAATACTTTAAACCTATTACATTTCATTTTGCCCGCATGCCCATATGAGCACAAACTGTTATGAGTGTCATGGTAATTTTTTATTGAGAAATATTTTGCTGCCATATTAATATACTAAAATTCAAATCAAAAAGCAATATAAAAAGTTATCGTAAAGGTAATATTTTATTTTAACGTGCTTCGACGGCTAAGGTCATTTCGCACATACTGTCCACCACTTGCAAACAGGGGCACCAGCACTCGGAGAAATAGGAGGATCACCTCTCCTAATTTGAGCCGAGCCACGCGATGCTTAACTTCGGTGACTGAGAGGGATCCGGTGTTTCCATAGTGGGAGGCTTGGGGTAGCCAAATGTAACCGTTCACTTGTTGGTTGGTGCAACCATATAATCAGCGAGACCTTTTCATCATAAATACTTAAATTCCAAAAAAAAATCTTCTTTCCCCCCTGGTAATGAACCACTGCTCAAGAGCATATCGTTCAACGGTACACCAATAAATGAGATCTTATACGAATTATGGCGAAGAAATGTAACGATTTACGTATTTCAGGGGTTATCGAGTTACTATTGTGTATTGATACACGTTGCATACAACTCATTATGTTACACACGTAGTTTTTGAGGTTCAGCTCCTATCTTTCTATCGATGGCCACTAAGGACTTTGCAGGAATGATACAAACTCGTGAACCTCTCGTAACTTCCATAAAGCCTGATATTGGAGAAATAACTTTGATGTATCAATGTTCAGAATTCAATACCTTAATGCATCAGTAGCCCAAACTTAAACCTAAGGGCTTATTATTTAAGAGAAGACATCATATCCAAAATATAATGGCCGGCTAATCTAGGCATAGATACTCATTGATCTCTCAAATTATAGGTGCTGTGCGTCTTGGATTGAAACCTGCTGATGCCGCTGGTACCACTGGAGTAAAATCCTGGAATTCTCCCTCCGGAGTTGAGCAACGAGCTTTTCCATTAGAAGAGTAAAAAACCCTGACAGAGTCCAAGCACTTCATATAATAGCAATATAAGGCATTGAAGAACCTGTGTTTGACAGTCAACTGAGGACGCCCACATCTCAACTATGGATCATCAAGACCCCAAAAGGCCACTCGATAGTCAAGATCTGCACCACTCCGCGCAGTCTGTTTCTCCTTCAGTCTCTGGCAAACAAAAGGGTAAGGGAAAGCGCCCGCAGGGTAAGGTGGTCAAACAACCCCTTTGTGTCGATGCAACTCGGCGGCATGTGACCGAGACGGATGACGCCTCACCTCCCGACAAGATTCGGATTCCAGCAGGCTTCGTAGCGGCACGAGAGAGCGGCTGTGGGGACCGTGACGCCACCAAGGCCGAGCTTCCCGGCGTCCAGCCGCCGGAGAAGTCACGAGTAGTGGCGAGTCTGGCAGATGACAAGGATTTGGGATTTCATCCTGGAAGCTCGTCAAATAATGATTATGGGTGCAACAGAACATGTACTAAAAAACATGTGCACAAATTCAGGAAGAGGTTAACAAGTCAAAGGCCCAGAGTTCCCACATTGTCCGATTCCGATAGTTCCAGTCAAAAGGGCTTTGTGATTAAAAAAATAGATGATGCTGTTCCATCCAGAAGAGCCACACTAGATAAAATAGACACCGCTATTTTGGCAACAACCAATGCAGCTAATGATATTTGCCAGCCGGAAGATAAAAATGAGCAAGAAATGAACCTTACAACCGACGAAATCTTGCCGACAAGTGCAGATACTGATGAGGATTACAAATTCACTTACATCGACGATCCCACGTACGCAGCATGCATAAACCTTTGGCTTAATCATACGGATGACTTATCGGTGTTTGATACACCCTTCGAGCCTTTATCTGAATAATAATCATATTATATTATGTATCATTTATATATTATATTATATTGTCATATTTAATATATATATATATATATATATATATATAAACGATTGCCCCTCCCTCTCTGTTTCTCTCCCTGTCGCCATTCACGTCTCCTCCCACAACTCCACTTTCAATAACACTTTTAAAGTCGGTCTACTTGCTTCCCTTCCCCCTTCTTCCTCTCCCCTTCAGCTCAAAGATCTTGAATCTTCTTGTATTTTAATCCACCAGGCTTTCTCGCCCCCCGGACTCAATAAATCACACTAGTTTCTCCCTCCCCCTCATCTCATCTCTCCCTGCTTCCTCCACGCCCTCTCCCCGCTCTTCGTCTTTCCCCTCCTTCCCCTCCTACACCTTCCTCTCTCCCTCTTTCCCCTCCTTCCCCTCTTACACCTTCGTCTCCCCCTCAATTCCCCTCCCATACCTCAATCTCTCTCCTTTTCTTCATTCCTACCTTAAACCTTGAGAAAGGTGGAGCTAGACTTCACCGAAATATCGAAAATTTTTATGTGTAAGTGTTCTTTTTTCCGTGTGTATATTTTTTATCGGCCACCCTCTTGGCATACTGTGTATATATATATATATATATATATAACATGTATAGTATATATTATTTTATTCCCATCCAGTTCTGAGCTATGTTTAAAGTTTAAAGTTTCTCAAGCTCATCGGGAAGTTAGTTTAAAGTCGATTGAAAAATCTGTACCGGGCAGACAAACAAGAAAGCAACCCAATAAAACGTTTTAAATAATAATAGTTTGCATTTTATTATCACTAGATACTTTTAGGTCCTGCTCAAATTAATTATATCATTTAATCAATAAAGACAAACCTTTACACCTCATGTGATAACCATTACTCAAGAAAACTCTCCAAAAGTAAGAAGAAACATATTCCTCATTGAAAGCGTGGAAAACAAAAAATGTGATTCAGTGACAAAATATCCTTTCAAGGGGCAATAATGCAGAATCTAGCTGAGGGAATATTTAGGTGAATATATGTACTATCTTCCAAAAACCTTCAGCATTTTGCTGCCTAGGATTATACAATCAATTTTTGACAGCTTTTACCCGAAGTAAATGTTATACAAAAACCCCTCCTCGACTAATTCCACTGCATGCGTAATAAGTCTCGTAAAACTAAATCTTTTTCAATTGCAGTTGACTACAGCCCCGATCTTCACAATGCAAGAATTTGCGCTTCTTCGCTCAATGGTACGCTTTTGATTGGGCTAATTATTTGAAACAACGAATTATGGGTCCATATACCAACTTTGCAAGCTGATCGGCATTGCATGCCATCAATACAAATTATAGACAACCAAAGCAGCTTTTTTTTCTTTAATTTTACTTGCTGGCTTATTGTGAAATTAAACCGGAATTTTCTATTTTTTATAGATTCAACTGAAATGAGTTGAAGTGGCAAAACCAAAATATTTCAATTTACCCTGAATTCCCCCTACTTCAAACTATCCACCAGAAATAGTCTCGAAAGACTCTCAAACGCCCACTTATATGATTTGTCCACTGGTACACAGTATGATTAATAAGAGGTAAGTAAATGAAGAAAAGATTATGAGCATGATGTCCGACGGCAACTGGACGTTCTTCATCAATTCTTGGCTTCAGTAGGGCTCGCATAGCCAGCATGATTGGTTTGGATCCCTGGAAGCAGTGCGTTCCACCGATATTCATCACCGGAGGTGGACCCCAAAAGTTACAAAAATCTCATTCTGTCGATTTTTTTCTCATTTCATGTGATGCTTAGATAGAAATGCGATAAAAGTCATATTTTAGGAATTTTTCAGCCTTTAAGAATTTATTGATTGATGATTGAAATAATCAGAAAACTGGCATTGAAAGAATTGAGATGAGAGAAAGCCCAGGTATATAATCACACCCGAAACGAGTGTTTATGTATTGGAGGAAGAACTCAATCTAAGAAACTTATTGAAATGGTGCTTAAAAATGCATGTTTCCTCGTAACTATTACTTGCCATGCATCATCTGAGAATTCACACGAAACATAAATCAAAACTGTAGGTAATTAAAACGAATATGGTTACAACAAGCCTGTTAATAAGAAAATAAATCGTCCGGTTACTTTTTCATGGGTATAGATATTTAAAATAATTGTTGTGTTTAGCCCTTCAAGCCCGTAAAAGATTCAAATGGATAAAACCCAGTCAACGGAGGAGATTTAAAGGTTTGGATGATCTTTGTAAAGCAGTTTGTAGTAATTGATATATAAGTGACTAGTTATAACTTAATAAATAATTGTTCAATGTTTATGAAATGTTTGTGCTTTGTTAGGGAAGCAAATCTTTTGCTTACAGTTTTCAAAAACCGAAATATTTGATTTTTACTCTTATAATCGCAAATTATGATAAGTTTTTAAAATCAAATTGTTTTTTACCAAATACATTTTTCTTCTAGCAAATTTATGTGTCGGAAGTTTGTTTTGAACAGTATGGTATGAAACATACTTGATGCTTTTATGTACAACAGCGAAAACTCTCAGTCTGATGGCTTAAAAGACCCAGGCTTTCAAACTTATCGTTTTCGCAGTAGACCTCCGGGGACTAGTTTCCTACGCTAATCTTACGTCATTATCGTGCAGCACAAACAATTATATAGAACTTTTCAGTCTTTTGTGATATTTTGACAAAAGTCTGAAAAATTCCCTATAATTATTTATGCTGCACGGCAGCGGACGTAAGATTATCCAAGGAAACTAGTCCACGGCGGTCTACTACGGATACCATAAGTATAAAAGTCTGTGTCTTTTAAATCATTAGAGTACAGTTTTTGCTGCCGTACAATGAAGTATCTGCTACATGCTAAGTATCTGTATCTGCTATATGCCACATGCTAAGGTTGGGACCCGGAAAGGTCCGTAAAGGGAAAGAAATCCGGAGCCTTACACATTAGTAATTACACCGAAGTAAAAAAATAACTCCTGCACTTGTGTGACGCCCAAAGCTCAGCGTGCCCTCGTGATCCCCGTCCACTACTTCCCTTAGATCATCTGTCCAGGTCCCTCTTCCCCGCATTGACCACGCTATCACCCATTTATTCTGGGAAATCACTCATTGCGCGATTAGTGCTATGAGGTCTTGCTCGACGGACCCTTGTGACCGCTCCGCGGAAGGTCCACCCCCTTCTCCCCACTCACCCCATCTCCCTCCAAATCAGGACCCTCCCTTATATGAATATCTCATAACAGGATTTGGGTATATAAGAAGGCTCCAGTGGCTGGCGTCAATCGAAGGGCAAAGTAAGCTATATGAAGACTAGATGAAAGGGGATAGTAGTAGTGGGACGGCACTCTACTCCATTCATCGAAGCAACTTCGTTCCATATGTTGGTGACTATGATAGATGAACTGGACCGGCTCTCTTGGAGGCATTCGTGAGTTCTCACCTCAAGTCGCTTACGCATATTTCAACTCAGGCCTTTCGACTCCATAATCTTTTGAGATAAGCGCTTGAGATATGCGCTCTGAGTGAGCCCCCCCTGACTTCCACTGCCCAGCTCTCATCAAGAGTCTAAAGCAGGGGTCTCCAAACTTATCGTAACGAGGGCCACAATGGGTACTTGAACACTTTTCAGCGGGCCGTAGTAAAAATAAATGCATAGAAAACTCAATATATGAGTTTTATGCTTTTATATGCTTTTAAAATCTTATTAAACAGATTAAAAATTTGAAACACTAATTACTTACAAGTAGTGATCATCCAAGTAACTATTATGCGGCGCATTTCCGCATAATTCTTCTGCGGGCCGGATAAAATCATCTTGCGGGGCATATGTGGCCCGCGGGCCGCACTTAAGAGTCCCCTGGTCTAAAGGAACAGTGAACATAGCCAACCAACATAATATGCTGAAGGAAACGGATAGAAAGTGAAAACATCTTAACCCTCGCCCGCCCTTGTAAACTTATGTGGTCATACTTCCGAGCCAAAATGAAGCTTATTGCTTATTTTTATTATTTCACGAGAAATTAATTATAAATATTCAAAATAGCGAGATCCAATGAGATAAATTTTTCAATAATGAAATTTTAAGTACACAATAGACTATGAAGCATATCGTACTCGCTAGTCGGAAGATATTTCGTTAGCATTATATTTGTTGCCTCAAATTTTACACTCAAACTTAGCGTGCGGGATGGGTACAGAATACGTATGACGGTGCTATGGATAGTTTAAATGGGTCAGTACAGAGAATCTAGAATAGCGTTGACGGGTTCAAATCGATAAATTAATTTTGCATCTGAATAAATTTTCTGCTATCATTTTTACGCGGATAGATGATTGTCGGAAACTTTTTTCATATATTCTTCGGCATATTTCGCGGTATTAGTATCGTGCTGTTTAAATAAGAAAACTTAGTTATGCAAAAAAAAGAGACCTACCCTGGGAAAATTGCTTAGCAACCTGGCGATTTTCCGCAAAGAAGACACATGGGGGAGCCAAAAGTGTGATTTAGTAGGATAATATTTGGACATCGGTGGCTTTTAAAATGGCAAAATGTGATGTTGTAAGTGTCCTCTATCTCCGACTCCGACCTCACCTATCGAAATGTCTTAGTTCCGCTCTCAAACCGTGCGACGATAGGCAAAGTGACTACGCGCGCTGCACCTTGCCCCGAGGTGATCACGCATCGGTCGATGGCCACCGGAGGGACGCTGAGAGAATCGGGGGCCGGTCGTCGATGTGGCGGGCACTTGCGGGCGGGACTGAGAGAATTAATAAATGAGCACAGTGAAAGAGTGAGTTTTCCTTGATTCGCCGTTCCCTGCAATTTGTCCAACGATCCCAGGAAGGGGATTAACAATTTAGTAATATCACCTTTTTAACGACTCTTTGAGGGAAGGCGGGAGACCCGTTTCGCTCTCTCACGATCCACCAAGGTCCGTGGAAGCGATGGTGGCTCCATTTCTCGTTCCTTACGACACGTGAGATGGAACTAATGAAAGGCGGAGGCAAATGAAACGGATGAAGAGTCGAAAGATGCGGATCAAGAGTTGAAGGAGTCGGTGAGTGACGGGAAAGAGCTGGCGAGACCTAGAAAAAGACATGCAGATCACCACTTGAAAGCTGAAGATGGTCACGCCGCCTGGGTGGTGGAGTGGAACTACAAAAATTGATATCACTCGATAAAATGAGAGATTACAAAATAACCCCCCTGGTGTTATAAATATCCTTCAATGTTTGCAATTTGCTGCACAATTACGTCCAGTGTGATTGCATACCTACTCACTACGCTAGGGGTTCTCTGCTCGCAGAGTGTTTCTTGATAATTACATCATTGATAATCCTAATTAGAAGATAGAAAGTTTCCTGCGTTTGCTCCTGTTTTTGCTTACCAAGTCTGACTGTGACTTTGTGTTCTGGATTTCTTCCAAAAGCCATTATTTTATTTTAATTTACACATATCTTCTAATTGCATTTAATCAGAGACTTTTTTTCAAGCAGTTCAGCATTCTTGCCAAACCTTCCTTCTTCGACAGAATTGCAATGTACCAGGATGCTATTTTTTCCATGCGAGTGTATTTCCAAAGCACTGTTCTATTGGGTGTAACCGGCGTCAGGATTTAAAAAAGTTATTTCTTCTCCTTTGCTAAAGACTTCGTCAGGGCTAAAAGACCATTTCACCACAGTACCCGATCCAGCCAATAGAACCCAAGAAGTAGGTCCACCACCACCGTTATCACTGACATACCCATTATTTCGTATTTCCTTTTTTTTAACCTTTGAACCAATACTCGGACTCCTTGCGACCTGGCCTCTTCCAATTGTAACAGACCAAGTCACTCCGTTGGTGTTGCTGATGCTGTTGCTGGCCCTGGCTTTGTCGAGGTAGTTGTGCCTTCTGCTGCTGAGGCGCGGCACCAGAGGAACGGTTGACTCCTCCACCTTTGCCACTTCGGTGTCCATTGTTGGATGATCTTGAACTGCTTGCACGGTGATATGGCTGTTTCCAGCCAATATAGTTAACGTTCCACCATTGGCACCCCCTTGATCAGCTGCCTCCTTCTTCCTTTTTGTTCTTTCATAAGGTCCCAAGTTGAGTGGTTTATTTTTACAGCAGTTCCTTTACTAATGGAATGCTGGAATACCAATTATCTGCCGTCGCGTTCCTTCCTGTGCCTTCAATAGTTCTCACTTAACGCATCACTACAGAATGTGGCTTATAGGACACTTCAAATGGGCCTTCTGGCTGAATCCCAAAGTGCATTTCCATAGTTTTGTTGCACATAATCCTAGCATAAGTAAAAGCAAAAATATTTATCATATATTTAGCAGGCTTACTGGGTATGAACTGACGAAATGGACACTTTCCCTGAAATGGGACCAGTAGTTCGTCTATTGTATAAAAGCTTCCAGACTGATCATATTCCTCACAATTTTGAACCAATAATTCAAAAATCTCCCGAAATGGAGCAAATTTGCCTTACTCACACCGTTGTTGCCTGTCGTGTATATTGTCAAATCGGATACAACGAAGCAAAAATAAAAATCTTTTTAACCTCACTGTTGAATAAAATATATCAATTCCCATGCCATTTTCATCCCAGAGATCGTGGGCATTCGTGATCCGACCAATGTAAGCAACTCGATGAATGACTTCATTTCACACTCATCGTAGTACCGCGTTCTCTTGCAAATGACTGAGAGATACGCGAAATGAACAAATTTGTACTAACTTCTATTGCCTGTAAACTAATGCCATTTACCAGCAGTAAAAAGCAGTCGGGGGTCTTCGCACATCTAGTGGATCCTAGTGTTCCCTCACGGCCTGTCACAATATTTACTGAACGTGTTCTTACATTTCGTGGGGGAGTAGTTTTCTTCCACAGCAACGTACCGTCCTTACCAGGTAAAATATCCGAGCCGCAACTTGCTGTTGACTGCGGGGATTCATGCGAAAAGTTTCCATTGGCATCCGATAAGTCACTTTTTTCAGATGCAGTGTCATGATCTAAGATATTGACATGGTCGTAGTTCTCATTAGCAGATAAATTGCCTTATTCTTCTTCCGGCGACACGTCTTGGATTAGATGAAGAATCAGACTTCATTATTCTTCGTCAGTTGTTTCAGGCATTTCAAAATAATTTGAAAACTCTGACGACACCCCTGTAAATTTCAGAGGATAAAATAAAAAAATATTTACATTTATTGTGTCACTACAATGTTCATTGTACTAAAAGCGTAGCAAATACTGAATATGCCTCAATTATTACTTACGGATAGAAATTAACATCGGCCAGAAATACCAAGTCAGCAGCTTTCCACGATCCCAGGAACTGTGGTGATGTGATACTGCATATAATCTTGACACTTTATATTCTGTTTTACATGAACAGAGAAAACACAATGGAAATAAAGCTCACAAAGTCAAGCTTTCAAATGCATACTGCATTCCCCTTACCTGATGGAAGATAATGTGGATACTGCGAATTTTCAAAACGGGCTGAGACAGGTGGTTTTGTACTCAGCTACTGGATTATAATAATTGGAGAAAAGGACACTTACTCGCGAGTATGTAAGGAACTGGTGAACCGGAAGGGGACCAGAAGGCGAGAAAATAATGCCTATATAAAATAAATTCCCATACATTATCTCACTCACTTGCTTCACGAATTCTCGGAACTGATCTTCTAATTCCTCGTGCCCCATACCGATTTTTCCCCCCACCTCTACCTACCTGTCCTTGCCAAGGTCATCTTATCCGGGATATCTTTTGTCCACTTCCTCAAACATCTTTTTCCACCCTCCGCCCACTCTAGGTCACGGTCTCTCTTGCACCACAGTGCATAGCAGGACATAATGAGGAAAAATGCCCATTCATATTATGTATAACGAAACAGCTGCAGTGGCCAAGCAGTTTTGTGTTTTACACTTCATTGTTCATAATAATATATTGTACCACAATCATAAATTTTTCATATTAAATCATACATCTTAAATGTATTTACAAATGTTGCTAATTTTAAGAATAATAATTTAATATTTTTGTTCTTTTTTGAAAATATAAGTAGTTTTTTTCTGAGTATATTATATATACTGAAATTTCACACCATATTCAGGAACATAGGCAAACAAGTAATTCTATTATCAATAGTAGTATACTCTGACAAAATATTATGGTGACGTAAGAATGTCCATATTTGTTTATATTTACGTGAAAAATGCAGAATTGTTAATTAAAACGGCCACACAGGGTAATTATAGCATATGAATTGCATGGACAGAAAGTCCAACGTTAGTAGGGGGGTCACAGCGACCCCATGAGTTAAAAATTGTAAATAAAATTGAAATTATCTTAATTGATATGAAAATATTTTATCGTACAGATAAAACACTATAAGCAATAATAAATGCGTGGGGGTCTGACAGACCCTCGCGCGCCTACTTAAGGGTTAAGCGCATTGAAAGCGGCTAACAACGTCGCCGTGGCATCCGGAGATGAATGGCCGTCTTGAGCGCGTGCACTAAACGATAGCGCCAACTCTCAATCACTATGTTAGCGGTCGTGACACCAATTAGAATGAGTGGCTCCCTTACGCCGTCTCTGCCAACAATTCCAGCGAGCATTCTAGCTTCGGGTACACCCCACATCAAGTGTTATTTGGCTATCCGATGACGTCACCATTTGAACATGTAACGGGGAACTTTGAGGGACTTTGGGGGAAAAGCTGAAGCACATATGGGAAATTTGTCGAAAAAACGGTGAAAAATCGCGGCATAGGCAGGAAAAGCAATACAATTAGGTTGTAAAGGATGTGACGCACGATTGTGGCCAGCGGGTGTATCTGCGAGATTTTAGTGCGAAAGCGGGGCAAGTCCGGAAGTTGAACAATTAATGGAATGGCCCTTATGAAGTGATTGAGGTAAATCCCCCACCAAGTGTGAAACTCAGCCCTCCAAATAGAATTCTTCTCGTTCACAAAAATCGCGTTAAACCCCGCCCCGGTGCAACGGTGCCCTCCTCCTACTTGGCCAGCGAGAGGCCCCGCGGGAGACCACGGGAAATTCACCGCCATAAAGAAGCAAACGACGAGATTTCCACGGCAGAGACCTCCCTCGAATTCCCCACACCACCAAATTGGGAGGAAGAGGAGAAGTGGGAAGATGTCGATGCAGTCACGTGGGACCCATGCATACCTCAGCGAGAACCGCGGAGGATTAGGAGGAGGAAATCCAACGGCGGAGACGATGAGTTGGCGCCAGACGGCGAACCAATCATCGGAACGCAGCCAAGGTCGCCTTACCGCTTACGATCGAAGGCAGCGGATTCCCCAGAGGGCAGCCGAGAGACGCGTCATTGTCTCCCCTCCGCCTAGCGGAGAAAGCAGACGGCTCGTATCCACCCAGTGAGGCGACGGAGGAGGGGCAGAAGGAAGAACCCCCACCCCTCGCCAACCCCAAGCTCTGCGGTCTTAAATGAGGCATTCACCGATAAGCAAGCTGCTGTGGAACCATTGTGGTATGAGGTATCCTATTCTATCACGTAAGAATGACAAAGGTCAGCCAAATGTTTGAAAATTTTGATAATCTCCTTGGCAAGCATTAAGATGTTTCACTCAATCATGTGTTTCATGGTGCCTGTTGATTTAAAATTATTTCCCGAAAAAGTTTGCTAATTAGAAGAAAAACATTTATTAAATGAAATATGGGCTTTAGCAACAAAAGAGAATGATCTTATTGGGAGCCCTTGAGTATCGAGATACCAATTTTTCCTTATTTTTTTATTTGTAAAAATTGTCCACATACAGCATGCTTGCCAATTTACAGTCCCACAATGTAACAACAACAAAACAAGAAAAAGATACACAAATACATTCAAACAAAAACAATGAGCTCAGTAACAATGTATGAAAATAAACACATAAAAAGAAAGAAGCAATTAAAAATTGCCAGTGAGATACGAAAGAGCACGGCTGTTAAAGGTGTAGGAAGAAGAAAGTGAAAACGGGTCAATATTGACTGGAAGTGAGTTTACCAGAGAAGAGAGGCGGAAGAGGAGGGAGTGCTTGGTCAAGGATAATCTTGAAAAGGGTATGTGGAGTAACGAATGTGTGCAATGTAGGTCTACATGGAAATTTAATGTTGATACTGCCAATCAGTTCTGGACTGTCAATGGCAGAGTTGAGGATGCTGTGGATGAGTTTCAGGTCAGATTTGGGAAATTGTTTAGGGATTATTATAGTAAAAATAAAAATAAAGGTTTTGAGGGGAGATAACCACCATGAAAAAAGTCACAGGCAGCAAAAAATAATATGAATTTTCGTGGAAAAGTTTTCAGAAAGCTCTATTGTGGTGACATGCAGACTGAAATATCATCTTCGGTCTTCTGGGGCTGTCTAGTGTATGAAAAAACACTTTCTCCCTGCCCCCCTCCCCTGCCAAAGATGGAGAGGCTGCCGACAGAGTGGCTGACACTGTGAGCTTTAAGGTTCCACAGGAGTGGCTACCTCAGCCCACAGACACCATCTCGCCTCATACGGGCCGAAGTCTTCAGGGTTTGAGAGTTCAAGTAGCCTCTGTCAACCAGCATGTAAGGAACTCCCATCATTGCTTTTGGCTAAGTCCTGGCATCTGCATGCTCAAAATCCCTTGTGGAAGGAGTTCATCCACGGGCAGGTCCATCTGGGAGAATGAAGACGATGAGCTTATGTGAGCTCACTACCTTTCAGCGGACCAAGGGATTCCAGCCAGCACACAAGCATGCCTCAAGTCCATGGAGAGAGAGACCGAAATATGATTGATAGGTAGCTGATGAGTTCTAAGTAGCCAGCAGTAGGACACACATGAGAAATGGGAAATCCAAGTGTCCATATGACAAAACCAACTACTGTTTGTATTAAAACATAAATCATTGTGATTATTAGTGATGTCCGCCTAGTTAAATGAGAGCTTGAAAAAAAATGACTTTTTTAGTTTACCATAATATTTGATAAAGCTTTAACTAAAGGCTACATATATTTACTGTGGTAAAATGTTGTGTTTTAGGTGTTCAATGTCATATGTAATATGAAATCTAACCCATATTGAAAATAACCTAATAAAGATATTACAAACAGTATATTTTTTATTCATCTCTATCATTGAGGATAGCAACTAATGTAAGTGAATGGGAAAGCAGTCCAGAGCCACATAAGTGGATCATACTCACTTTCCACTACCAGATACTATTGTGGAGGCAATGCATGAAAGTGCTGGCCACAACTAAGGCGAATTCATGCATATAAACTGATTTAACTGTGCATGTTAATAAAGAGTAGAAAGGCAAAGGGACATTGCAAAACTCATCGCTGAGTGATATACATGAGGTACAGTCCACAGTGGTATGGGAATCGGAAGTTTGTGGCTGTCCTGGGATGGTGGGTGGGAGCTAGTGAGATGACAGGGAGTATTGGAGGGCATCAACATTTTAAATGTGGATAAATAATATTCCTTAAAACTAGAGGTAGAGGAGTATCTGAGGGAATGAAAAGTTACAGATTCAATCAGTGCAATGAGGTAAGAAAGGGTTAGGGTTGTCTGGAAAAAAATGGTAGTCTAATGCAAAAGCATCTTCCCTAAAACTTAAAATTCAACCACATATTATCTGAGCTATAAAGTAAATATTAGTTTTGTTCATAAATGAATCACACCTTATTTTATTTTGGTTCACGTTCTTTTCAAAGAAAGTTGAATTTTTGGCAAAACTTGACAAATTAAATAGAAGAGTATTCACACCTTTTCTCGTAATTTGTATCCATTCCAAATATTTATTAACTATTAAATAATCAAATCAGCTAACTGAATTTCTTAAACTGTGGGCAGACGAGAGTCCAAGGGCATGGAAAGTTTTTGATTTATTGCAGTCTGCTAAAGATGACCTGTTTAGAGGAAGTGGTAGTCGAATACTAAAACATCTTCCTTAGAACTTCAAATTTAATCAAATACTTTGGTAATGATATGGTAAAAATCATTTTTGTTCTTACAAGAACCACACAATCTTCATTTTAGTTAATGTTCTATTCAATGGAAGAGTAAATTTTTGTTACTCTCTGCATGGATTCTGGGATTTCACTGCATTCGTTGACTTTTCTGGACAACAGTTTTGCTGACATTCCAGTCAGCGTCTTAAGCTCAAAGATTGGGACATTAGTTTTTGGCCGCCTTATGAAAGTCATTTAAGTAAGTGGCCATTTTTTATTTCGCACTCTTTTCCAAGTGCCATGTAGAAAATAGCCGTTGTCTCAGTTGAAATTTTGTGGGGTCTTGAAAATGTCAACATAAACGAAGGCTATTTTCTACATGGAACTTGGAAAGGAGCACTAAATAAAATTGACTAATCACAGAGCAGCAATAAGATGGGCTTACGTAAGGTGGCCAAAACACCTATGTCCCTATCTTCAACCTGAAGATGCTGACTGGAAAGTCAGCAAAACTGATGCCCAGAAAAGTCAACAAACGCCGGGAAATCCTGGAGGCCATGCAGAAGCCAAGTGATTCATGCTACGGAAACCTAAACACTTACAAATTTTTGTTATGTTTAACTAAATCACTGGTTTTTTAAGTACCTATTCTCCTCTTTTCTCATATTCTCAGTAATTGGGGGCTCAAATTATTACCCAGAATATTTAAAAATTCCTGGAAAAACACTGCAGTCTTCTACAGAGGTGCTCCAAAGTATTCATGGGGTAGAGCAAAGCATAGTATCTCTCACCTCAAGATGGCATAAATGGCAAATCACCTGAAGATGAAATAAATTGTTGAAACCCAGGTCAAAGATTAAAAACTTAAAGTGGAATTTGCAGAATGTGTTCCTTTTCCATCAAAGCGTAGTATACCATTTGAAGGGAAAGCACTCTACTGACCCGCTGGCATACATGGGCTCTTCCAAATTTCCACTATCATTCCAATGATTATGGCCAACCTTAATACCTGGTACCATGAGACTGTCCTGTTTTTGTCTGTGCGTATAAACAGACTGGATTAGGCAGATTTAGAGTCGGAAGCACTCCTTCCATAAATGACAAGCTCATTACAATGCTTCTCTCCAAACCAGAGAGCTCATTCTAAATACCTACTCCTCTCTAAATACTACAAATTTGGTGTCCGACTAGGACTATGGGATAGCCAAATCCTTTCACACTGTGGACTGGTGAGAAACAGCAAGAGAGTGATTTAAACTGATTGAGTTTGGATGTTGAGGTTAGGTAGATGTGGAAGCAGATGGGAAGTTTAGAACAGGGGCTGAGGAATGTGTTTTCTTAGGTCACGAGCAGCATGTGAATGGTTACAATATATGGCATATATAAAATATGAGAGTTGTGACTGGTCACAGGGTACTGTTCAATGAACAGCAGATTCCACTCAAGTCACACAAAGAACCAGAGGAGGGACACAACAAATGTCATGAGAGAGAGTACCTAGGTAGTTAATGCAAAGAGGAAAACGTTGAGTGGGAGGGCTACCTTCATGTATATTAAGACTCAATGAGTATGGTGGTAGCAGAAAGAGCAGGAAACAATCCAGAACACTTAGTAATTGAAGGGATTGGACCAATGGACATGCAGCAATCTGTCATGACTCTCAGAAGGAAAGAGAGTTACAAGATCAATGCATTGCCCTGTTGCAACATGACAAAATTCCACTATAACGTGCTAAGTTGTGACTCAAGTAACATGATCACTTCTATTGTGAAAGAGGCAATGAACGGAGATGAGGTTGAGCTCTGGCAAGATGCTATAATAATAATAATTTATTTGCCCAAGGATCAGATACATAAATATTGCATATGGAGGAGAAATCTATTGGTAAAGATAACTCAAGGTATTTTGAAGAGATCTGACGGTGAAATTGTTCTGGGCTGAAAATGGGTGTAGAAAGTGAAATTAAAAATGGATACATAGTAGTGTTCAACAAAATTGGGCTCTGTTAGTACCTCAGGGTTTTTCCCAAGTGCCCAAGTGAAGTGTTTCCCAAGTATGTATAGATTTCAGCATAACTTATTCCCTTGCAATAAAATGCAATATAATCAGAGTTTAATGGCCATAGTAGTGGAAAATGGGTGAGATCAATGGCATAGGAATGTACTCTCAGTATACTATATATATGTAGTACAATACATTAAGATGTGAACATGAAAATACCTTAGCATTATGAGGAAATTAGACAAGGCTATGTATGTAAAATGAATATAAGTATTTATTAAGTAAGTAAGAGGATTAAATCAGAGTGAGAAAATGATATGAGCATGTTGATGAAATACTTAGTATTCTAAAGCTTAACAGGCTGATCAGTGACCCCTGAGTATATAATGATGAGGGGAATGAGTGTATTGCAAGTATAGGTTGATGATTTAGGACTTGAGAGAAAGAAACTCATAATGGGGTGGACAATTTTCGCATGTACAGGAGGTTCAAACATTGATTAGCATGAACCAGATTAGGGGTCTATGGATATATCATCCATCAGTGGATGAAGCATATACATAGCCTCTCTCTCACCAAGATCATCATGCGTGATGACTAGCAACATCCTTCTCAAGGTGCCCCTGGTTTTTTTCCAAAACATGCCAGATATGGACCTCACAATAAAAAAAATTCTCCTGTCATCACCATGAATCCCTTTGCCAAAGGTTACCATGCCTGCGGGGTTCATCTACATCTACATCTACGATGTACCATGCAAGCCACCACTAGGGTGTGTGGCACGGGGTGATTCCACATAAGGCATGCAGCACTCGTCCTAGAACAAAACAGAACCTCGCACACTCCCCCTGGCGATAGGCGCAGGCCAAAATCAGTCAGGAGAACAGTGCACAGTGCCACCGAAAACTGGGAGAGTGATGCGTAACAGAACATACGAACATGCAGAGAAATGCTATAGACACATAAAGTGGTTAATATTACCGATACTGTTAATTTATGAATACTACGATATGTTACTTCATGCAAAGAACAAAAAATAATAATGCCGGAGTAATCGACCGGTGTGAAGATTTTGTAATGATGTAGTATTATTAAGCACAAATAAAAATTCTACTCTACCTATTGAGGGTGGGAGTTTCATGTGATTGATCTATCGCAACTATTATGATCCCTTTATGGACGTGGGAAAAATGACATTTTAAATCTATCGGTTCGGCATTCAATTTCCATTATTTTATTCCTGTGATCACTCCTACCGTAGTACGTAGGCTCTAGCAGTATATGTTGAACGTCCGGCAAAAAATATGTCTGCTCCGAAATAAGCTTGCGGCAAGCTTGATTCAAGCTTATATTGCTATCTGGGAAGGAAGCACTAACTAAGGACAATACAGGAGTGGTGCGATGCGTGGCAGCTGGAATTAAACCTGAAAAAAAAATGCGTTGTCATGAATTTTTGGAAAGGGAATTATGTTCCATGTAAAAGCTATTACAAAAACAACAGAAAATTAGAGACTGTAGAATCAGTTAAATACTTTGGAGTAAAACTGACTAATGATCTCTCGTGGAGTAAACATATTCGAGAAATTATCGGTCAAGCTAATCGTCAATTGGGATATGTTAAAAGTGTACTTGGCAAGTGTGACGATAAAGTTAGGGAAATCAGCTACTTCTCCCTCGTAAGAACCCACTTGGTATATGTTGCCAGTTGCCCGGGTTGAGGGTAAGAAGTATATAACAGAAAACACTAACACCATGGGGAGGAAAGCATTCACGATTCAGGGTCTCCACTCTGCCACTTTCCACTTCCCCTCTCCTCTTCTTGAATTCTCTTAATTCTATGAGAGTATTTAACTTAAATATTCTGGTATAATCAGCCCCTTCTTGAACAGGAATCAAAGGCTTATAAGTGTAATAACTAGATAGGAGGGCAGCACCATAAGCCTTCACTGCTTCCCCCTCCTTGCAAAGTCCAAACTCGACTGTGAACCGGTAGACCTAAGGAAGAATAAGTGACTAGTTAGAAAACAGCTAATATGTATAGCCATTTACTGTAACGCATTGGTTGCTAGAAGTTGATCAAGAGGAATCAGCTAGGAAATATGGCAATAATTACACTCGAGAGCTTTTCAATCTCTGCATCTGATGCACCCAAATATGCCAATCCAATCTCTTGAGAGAATTGAGCGAAGCTTGGGTCACCAAAGAGAGGCATGTGGCCAAGAATCTCATGGATGCAGTCGCTAAAGAAAGAGAAAAGACAGAAATTTTGTCCCCACGTTCACGCATGCTGGAGACTAAACAGGGCTCATTTGAAGGACCATTAATAGATTATGGCAATGCAAATACAAAATACTCACGGCTCTGGGGTGTGGTATGGGGAAGACTCATGCCTGATGTACTGAGTGCTCTGGAACACCCTGAATGCTAGACTGGCAAGGAAGTCCCTGGAAGTTAAAAAGTCCAGCTGCAGGCCGCAGAGTGAATCCAGTGTGTTCTGGAAAAATATGCCAAGGTAATTAGTCAAAATGGCGGACTCGAGCATACTACTGATTTCACGCATTTGCAGAAGATCCTCACTTTTTAGGAAAGCTGACATGTCCTTTAATTGGGGAATACTGTCCTCACGGAAGATTCCTTCCTTCATAAATAGGGCGAAAACGTTGCGGAATTGGCAGCAAGCATGCTTTTGCATCAAGTCAAGCACTTGTCGGAACACACCAGTCCAAGTGGCAGTCTCTGTCTCAGTGTAATCAATGCAAGGAATTGGTTGACCGCTGTTGATAAGTTTGTTGGCATGATTAGAAAGTATAGAATATTTCTGAATGAAAATATTATAGGAATTACAAGTGCAGTCATCGGGTAAAGACTAGGCGAAACTTACTATTTATAGTCGAAGGCGATGGCCGCTATCACTCTCCTCCTCTCCCTGTACACCTTGTCAGCAAATCCAGGGTGGTTCATGTCGAGCTCAGGTTCATATTTAGTCATAAGGTGGTTGCATTGGTCCAGATCGGATGCGTGCTTGGGAAACCACGGGTCCTTGACCGTGGAGGTTGAGCCAGCGGAGGGAGCTGGGGTAGAGTCAGCTAGAAGAGAGACTCCAGACAGCGAGGATGACTGACGCAACCTGAGCAGCAAGTTCAGAAGGAAGGAGCGAGACATCTGCACCCTTATGTGAACGTCGTAATGTATGTCCTCCGTCTTAGATGGGCGAGATTCCACATGCGTAACTGTTCCCTTGAGCTCCTGTTACAGGTAGAGGACGAAATTAATGAATCATCAGTTATGCGCGACTAATTTTGAGTTCAAGTGTAATGCAGTGGCGGATCAAGGTAGTTATTTTTAGGGGGATCGCTAGTTTGGACTGGGATGCATGAAATATCATGTGACCACAACTTTCCTAGTGTGCCAGGAATTACGGGTAGGATAGCGCTCCCCCTCTCCCCTTGATCTCCACTTTCATCTGCCACAGGTGTAATGTCAAATTGGAGAAGAAAGTTCTGATGAGTAAACTTAAAGAAAGCAACATCCATAGCTCAATGTAGTCGCAGCAACGTTACAGACACGTGGAAAGAGGCAAGAACAGAAATGTAAAAATATTTCAATAATGCAGGGTTAGCCTCAGTGAACTCCTCTTCAGTATTTGAATTAGAAGCCTTGGTGTGGACAATTAAATGAGATAAGTTAAAATGGTCTAAAACTTAGCCCCAGTGAGCTTTCCCGGTGACAGTTTAAAGAAATACTCAATGGTTGAGTCAAGGTGGACGTACCTCGATGGTATTCAAGGTTTGGGCAAGATGATTGGTGCCGTCGCGCAGGCGAAGGACGAGAGCTGCACACTGCACCTGCTCCCTCTCAGCTTCACTTCCATTTTGGATTACCTCGGCCAGGTATGTTACTTCATCAGTCATCTCCTCATCTACGAATGGAAATAAAGGAAATCAGTATTTCATTTAAATATAATTAATAGGGAGAATCTAATTACACAATTCTTTAGACAGGAATGCTGTAAATGGAAAAACTTATTGGGATGTAGATTGAATCCTGTCGTTTCACATTATTAGTCTCAGTATTCACCCAAGGATGCTATTAACCCTCGGATAATTTGTTAATAACCCGGTATTAATATAAATATCGTAAATGATTAACTTGCTGGCTCACTAAAAATTGCCTCATAACTGGAGATACTTGCAAGAATTCACTCCAGAAACTACTTCTGGTCCGCGCGAGTGATAAATGTGTAAAATCTTTCATGTGCATGAGAATATTACGCTACCGCTTTAAAGGGAGCAGTTTACAGGGGAGTGAGTAGATAGTAGTCTACCGAAAATGTGGGCGGATAGAGATGAAGGGTTGGATGAAGAAAGGTTAAGCTGAATGATCAAGAGCCCCTCATGTAATTATCTATTATATCTATCGGCCCCTGCCGCCGAGAGAGCAGGGTTTCACCGAACCCTTTGCGCCTACATTGGCCTTTCCCATTACCATTTGTGCTCGAGAGGGACCGCCTGCGTGAAGAAATAACTATCGGGAGAACGACGCGGTGCAACCTTATGCAACAACTTATTTATCTAGGTATGCAAGACTAAGAATAAACTGGCTCATCCTGCAGCCAGTGAAACATGAGTATCATTCCGGGGGAAGAAAAGAAACGCCTACCGGTGTCATCTTTCTTGGGTGCAGAAGCGTCATCATGGGCGTCTCCGCAGACAACTTCGGCATCCACTTCTCCAGTGAAGATATCATCAGACGGACACACTGTTGACGTTGATGGTGTGTCTGAAAAGGTAAAAAGTCGACGCTAATTGGCAGTAGTCCATGCGTAACTCTTATGCGAACGTAGAAATGGGTAAAATTAAATGACTTTACATTCATCAAATTAAAAACTGCTGCTTACCTGCCTGTTCTTCGTCTTTTTGGATCACATTGGATTCGTCACGAGGGTCTGAAAGAAAAAGAAGCAAAAAAATCCACCTTTAAATAACTTAGGCTTGGCGGTTGTTTTTCAGATAAATAAGGTGGCCGTTTTCAGTTTTTTCTTGATAGGGCAGCTAACACTCACCATTACAGTGCTGGCGCGCCTCTTCGAAGACGCATTGCTTCGTCTGCTCCACGATCATAGCCTCAAATCGGGCATCGTCAAGTGATCGTCGACGGGCGGCGAAACCCTTCTGAAATGAGTAAGACGACAGAAATTTTGTGTGTTACGAGATTCATTTTAAATTTCCTTAGCCTTCAAGATGGACATAGTAACCCAGAGTTTCGGAAAAGTAGTGGAGAACTATTGCTGAATTTCAAAGAATAACTCTGCTCTTGCCGAAGACAAACGCAGCGAGGGCTGAGTTAAATAAATTACCTTTTCTCCCTTCCGCAGTATCCCTATGATATTCAAAAAGCTTTTCATTAACACCCACGTCCCAGATGGAAGCTACTGAGTGAACGTCATTAAAGCTAACTAAAATAAGCCCAGTCGAGATAATCGGGAGAGTTCCTTCGGGGTAGAGATCTTGCCTACATTCTCGCCCGGGGGTTGCAACAGGGGTCAAGACAACGAACTGGGCTTCCCCTCGCGAAGAGTCTAGCGGGAGCGGTTCCCGCAGGCGAATGCGCATGAAATGACACCCGAAGAGATCTCGTTTCTGCTCCTGCCAACGGTCTCGTTGACGTGGTTTGGTTTGTAGAAAAAAATCTACTTGACACCAATGTTATCATAACCTGGAGGATTTCTAACTACATAGATATTCATCAATATTTTTTCCGAAATTACCTTTGTATTTTTCTTTGTAGCAGGGAAATAAGTTGATGAACTTTAAAATTTCATGCATTAAAAAATTGTTTCATGCTTCACTTGTGAGTAATTTTTTCATCATTGCAGAAGAAAGAATAATTATTTAGTATTATTCCACGCAATTTGATTACAGCGACTAAGGTTTAAGCGAGTCATCCTTGGGATAGTGGCCCGTTTTAAACCTTTTAACTAATTGTGCGGATTAACATTGTTTCTTTTGTGATAAATAATTCTTAGTTTAGGATATTCGGATTATCAATTCCACTTATAAATGCTGTGTCATGACATTGATATTCACAAATTTACGATGAAAACTGCAAAAAAAATACCCGGTTTCAAACATCAGCTCGACGCGATACCTTGCGTAACCTCATCGGTTAGGAGTAGGCGCCGAAATGAGTTGTCATATTTCATTTCTACAGAGCTTGCACCACGACAACATCATATAAGAGATAAGCAACAGATGGTGATAGGATTTTGCCAAAATGTTCTCAGCGCAGTCCTTTTACGAACCAAGAAGTGAACTTCCATTTTTCTTAATCAACGCTCCCCTTTTTGGGAACGAGTGTGTTGAATGCGGCACGCTAAAGTGTGCTGGAGTGCTTTATGGGTGCGCTATTTCACGAGTTTACTGAATTGGTGAAGTGACGACGGCGGTTTTGACACCCGAGACACACGCTGCAACCACGGACCATTCGATATTTCATACCAACCTTAGTGAACTTCGATAATAATGATTATAACGGTTAAACGCTACTGAACTACTACACCTATAGATGTAACAGGCCATTTAATTTAAATATTTGCTCCCTGGTGTCTGAAAAAAGTTTTTCTGACGTGAATCACTATAAGGGTGCAAAGTGCTGAGTTCTGGTCTTGACTACGCTTGTTAACTCGTCAATTTACGCTCTGTAAGCTAATAAAAACTGGGATGCGTGAGCTACTGACGGATTTAAAACAGGGCCGCACTGAAAGTTGCCTTGCCGTGACACGAAATTCGTGTGATTAAATTATTGATAATGCTATCTATTTTTGCACTAATTAATAAAGGAAGGAGAAAGGGAAAATTATATAGGTATCTTATATTACAATAACCATTTTGATTTCGCTGTATCAGCCAGCGGCACGAGGCCTTGAGAAACACAGGGCCTGGTGCGCCACACTCGGGCCCTGGGTTAAAATTTCACTCTCCGAACTACGGATCATGTACCATGGGCATACAAAATCATTTTTACATCATAACTGGGGACGGATAACAAATTGTACGCCTCGAGCGGGAAAGTAACGTGTTCTTAGAATTCAGAGAAAGTCTGGAAATTCATCCTAGGCAAGCTAAAATGTGAGTCCAACTGCACTTACCTCAATTCTGTAATACTTCTTGGTGGCGAAAACCTCGCGGGTCTTCTGTAGTGCTACGGATAACATCTTGGGGCAGATGTCCTATCTGTCGGTATTCAGTCAATGAGCTCGGAGAGCGCAGATCACCTTTACAAAACTGGGAAAGTTTTCCTCCATCGAAGTTATAGCAACTGAATATCTGAGAGCACTCTTGAAACCTCTCTGCAACAGTGATCAGCGAAAACAGTGGACAACTAATACCTCAACGCCGCCCAAACTTCGTGGTCTCCTTACAAACGCTTCGCTCAGTCAAACTGCATTCGCAAACGGATGAAATTGTATGCACAGCAGACCGGCTTTCTTCCCGCAATCCTTACAACACCCTTCCTCAGAGATCGCCAAGTGCGTAACTACAGTCTACGGCTTGTCAGGTGCTCCTTTATAAACAAGGGTAGGGGCGGTAGGAGCGCAGCACCATCGCCTTGCCGCCCCTCCTCGCTCTTCCCTCGCTTCCTCCCTCCCGCGCCAAACACCGCAGAAAGCCCTCCAACCGTCCCATCCCCCGCCCTCCCGGCTCCGCCCCCCATCCCAGAGACGTAACCTTCAACTAGGCGCGGCAACTCCCACCCAACCCCTCCTCGTTCCCACCCATCTCCTCCTCCCTTAGCTTCTTCTCGCCTGGCACCCCGTGGCCATGACGAAACTGGAGATGTTCGTACTCGGGGACAGCCCCCGAGTGCGAACGCCATTTGATGGTGACCCACGTACAAGTAGTGATGGAATAAATTGTTGCCGGAGCGAAACGGCTGCAGCCGCAACTGTTTTGGCCTGACAAATGTTTCAAATAGCTGTTGCAAACATCAGGTTAGTTTTGTGATCGTGCCGCAGCCACGACGTTGCCCTCTGTGCTGTGCAGCAGCAACTGATAGCAGAATCTGACTGTTTCGTCATCTATTCTGTTCCAGTTGCACTTCACGTGTGGCTGCGTTGGAATTATAAGCATCACTTTGATGGATTTGAGTTTGTTGCATGCGGTTGCCGGTTCATTTAGCCAACACATGTCCGCCCATGGTTGCAGAAAGAAATAGAACTGTGAAGTATCTTTCATGAATCCAAAAAAATGCTACTTTTTTAAGTGAAATATTTCTTATTATATAGAATACATAAGTACCAGCAATGTACTATTGAATAATTAAATATTAATTAATAACAGTGCCGATCGATCTCCCGCTGTTTTGTGTGCTTCTAGCTGTTGTAAGCAACAGTACGTTTTTCGCGGAACTGCTTCGTCTTGAAACTGTTTCGGTTGCAAAACAGTTGCAATGAAACTGAAAGCCAAGGAACCAGGCTAGCTTTGCATTTGGGTACTCGTGAGGACATTCCTCTTGAGCGAAGTTAAGTGAGTTCTGAGGTTCTTTTTGACCAAATATTGTGCAAATTTTTACCGGGAAGAATATTTATCGTTTTGGTGTTGGAAAGCAACAAGTGAGCTTATCTTTCTCAACTTTTTGCGAAAGATGCCGTGGTCTTCCGTTGACTCACAGTACTCAACTGTGACTGTCACGGACAATCGAAATCTGCATTTTCAATGTTTAAAGTGCCAGTATTTCTTTGGAATTTACTGTAGTTTGTTTGCTTTATTATCTTATGGTACGCAAAGTCTCTTTTTTCCTATATAGACAACCCCGGAGCCTGAATGGAAAATCCCAATTCCATCTTCCTCTCATGGGAATACATTGAGAACTGAGCCCAAATCAATGACCACAAAAAATAGCGTCACTTGTAACTTTTAAAAGATTAAACAAGATTAGGGGTAAATGTTTCGAAGTCCAGTACTAAAAAACAAGACTTTCTCTTTGAAAGTCATTTTCGTCACTTAATAAAGTAGGTATGCACTTTTATTGTGTTTTAATTCGATTTCAGGTTCTTAAGTCACAAAGTCTTATTAAATGAATAGGTTACTAAATGAATATGTCTATTAGTAAGCAAACGTGTTATAATTGTACCGACTTTTTTTTAACTCTCTGAGAGTCCTCTAGCTGTGCTCGGTTATGTTTTTTTTTCTGTTGCGTTTTATTCGTGGTATTTTGAGAAGGGTTCTCAATGTATTCCCACTGTTGGATAAACTATTTTTTATTTTAAAAAATGTCAACTTTTAATGCACAGCTGTCTAATCATAGAATATTGAACAAAACGTCCGCAGCGCTAAAGTTTTATTTTCCTTGGTTACTAGAAATATCGTATTATATATTTTAAGTAGGCTGGATAGTCTTATTTATCGCTAAAATTATTTTTTCGTGAAGACTGTTTACATTGGCACTGTTTTTGGAAAATAAACTGTGTACCTAATTGTTAATGAATATAATGACGTTGATTCATGTGATTGTAATAAAATTCTCAGTGTAGACTGTTCATATGTCATCAATATTTTCCCCTCTCTTGTATATTGAAAGCATTTTGTGGGTGTTTTATAAAATTAAACATATGTATCATATATAGTCCCTCCATATGTATTGCCTGTTTATTTGCCTAGAATTAATTTGTTGCATATAGTGTAAAAATCTTTTAACTTAGAAGCGAATTGCTCATTTGAAACGTAAGTGTCATCGTGTCCTCCGTAATGTCAGCATTGCAGATACTCGGAACACTATAGTTATATACATCACCTGTATTATCAATATTGATTCTTATTTATCTTATGTGGCTAACTTAATTTTGAGCTCTGTACAATGCTTGCCATGCAGTAGGAGCCCCATAATGCATTAAGCGCTCGGGAGACAAATTCATGCCAGTCCCTCTTTCTCCCCCTCCCATGCTTAACCCTTCTTTACTCACCTTGCGCTAAACCTAACTGTACGGTACACGATAATTTAATATAAATAAATACCGGTGATATTAAGCTATTTTATTCTTAGTTCCCGCAATGTTGACATTATAGAACACACATAACGATTCTTCTCATGATACAATCGAGCCATTCGCTTCGAAAATAGCTGAGTTTTAGATTTTGTGTAGCAAATTTTGAAAATGTTATGAAAAAAGCTAATCGTTTTCAGCAAACTGCTAAGAATAAATTCAGACTTCTAATTTCAAAATCACAAATAGATAAAGGTTTCATGTTCAATAAACAATGATTTTTGCAAATAAAATTACGCAAAAGAACATCAAAGGCTACGAAAATGTTTTATTTGAATCTATAAACGTAGAAAAAAAACGTTATTTTGATTGCACGCCACAGTATCACATTCGAATTCCTGGTTTGGAAGATCGTTGCACCGCACCACCTTTTACTCATCAATCGAATCCCTTTCCCCCTGCCTTCCACCCGCCCCACTGGTTTCTCTTCACCACATTCCGTGACTGAGGCTAAAACTGTTCCCTTTCTCCGAGTGACTTCCTCGTAGTTGAGATTGGAAATTTGCAGCACCATGCTATCATCGGTATTCACTCGCGACATGTATCTGGCCACCACGCACCATTCGACGCCCTCGACCTTCGGCTCGGCCAGCACCTCGGTGCCCACGGAATTTCACTCGTCGCATTTTTTCGCTTTGGCCCGGGATCACTTCCGCTTTTGTTCATCTCACCAAATGGTCCTCGGCATTTCTTATGTTTCCCTTTTCTGTGTCATCTCCCTTGAAGACTCCTCCTATCCACCCCTTAAATCCCAACTTTCCTTTCCCACGGCAAGGACTCCAAGACCTGCATCTATTGCACATTCAAATCTGTCCAGAAAATCTAAACCTAATATTCCGTCAAATGTCCCCAGACTATGAATTGTCTGCATACTTAACACATAACTGACTCCTTTCACTGTAAATTTGACGCACTTGGGGCGAAATTCTTCGCTATCGCCCTCGTTATACTCTTCACTCGAGAATGGGATTCACTAGTACCGTTTAGCCCGCACACACCACGACACACCATGGACACATGCGTGCCGGTATACACAGAAACCGGCAGGGTATTCCCGAGATGAACACCCGCGCCACCAGATCAACAGGGCCTCCTCTCTCCACTATCGGGAGCAGAACGCCTGGTATAGGGACCGGCGTCGGCGGTACCAATCCTTTCGTCACTTCCCGCCATCTGCTGCCGCCGCCTGCACTTCCGCGCGAGGTGGTCCTCTGCTCCACTTATGAACAGTGTCTTAAGAGAGACGCAGTTGTGGTGTTTTTGAGGTCCTCGAAGGGATCTCCGTCCGTTTCTCGCCTTAGAAGGCCCTCAGCAGCTTGCAGCGTAGTCTGGCCAGGTGTTCCGTATCGCCGCAGTTGTAGTAGCGCCTCTCTCCCGGGGCCCTAAAAACACGGCGGCTGGCCGGTTCCTCCATCGCCGGGTGACGATTCACTTCCTGGATTCGGATGGTCACCTCGACGAATTCGTCAAACGTCTTGGGCGACGTCAGTCGGCACTGGCGGCCTAACTCACCCGGCAGGCCATTAAGGAACGCGTCGAGAGCACGCTGATCTGCCTCGAATCGCGTCGCGGCGGCATATTCCACTGACGTACCCGCGTCGTATGTATTGGCGTTCACCCACCTCACCCTGTATACAAACGCCTCAATGTCCTCTTGGGGGCCTCTCTTCATGTTAGTGAGCTCTTCTTTTTATATCGTAGCAGGAGTTGCGTCTTCTAAGTCTTCGAAAGACTCGGCATCCCGGCGTTCTTGCTTGCTACGGAAATACTCCACAGTGTCGCCATTCAGCCGCAAGATAGCAACGTTCAGCTTCTCAGCCTCCAAGCGTCGTCGCCCGCTCCAATTCGTCCAAAAAGGACGTAATTGATTCTTCCGGCTCCCCCTGAAAACGATTCGACCGCCGAGAGCGATGCCAAATTCTTCCTAATGCCCACCTCCCCAGGGGTCTCACCCCTGGTCTGACGCAGCCTCTCATTCTCCGCGTGGAGTTCCCTCATTTTTGCGCTCATTTCGTTCAGCGCCTGCTGGAGGTCCATTTCCCGTCCCCCGAAACTACCTCTCGCCGCCATCTCGGTGTCCTCTCCGAGAAGTCCCCGAATGGATTAATGGACCATCGGAAAAATCGGCAGGGATTTTGTAAATGAAACTCTTGAAAGAGGGTTGACAATCTTTATTCTCTCTCGTGGACTAAATCACTCGATTCCCGACCACCCCCCCCCCCCCCGGCGCCCTCCGTCCCTCCTCCCGCTTCCTTCCCCACCCCCTGTTCCGTGGCTCATGTGAAAATGACACTCCAACACCCTCCCAGGGGGGTTATTTTGTAATCTCACCCTTTTTATGACTCTTTGCGGGAAGGCGGGAGATCAGTTTCGCTCTCTTAATGATCGGCTCACGATCGACTTAGTTCCGATGGTGGCTCCATTTCACGTTCCTTAACACAGGTAAGATGGAACTAATGAAATGCGGAGCCAAATGAAACGGATCAAGAGTCGAAAGATACGGATCAAGAGTCGAAAGAGTGGAAGAATCGAATAAATAGACCGGCAGTTAACCGCTTGAGAGCCGAAGATGGTCACGCCGCCTAGGTGGTAGAGTTGAACTACGAAAAATGACGTACTTTTTTCACATTTTATTACGTATTCTCACTTAAGTAATATAACAAAATAACCCTCCAGGACTGTGGGCTGTGGAGTGAGGATTTGTGGGGGGGGGCGGTTCGGAGAACAGGGGGAGAGGTGTATGTATCAGAGGCATCCGAGCCGCTTACGCCGTATAGCCGGTCGTCTAGAAGGGAATGGGTAGCCAGGGGAAGGGGGTGTAGAAAGGGTGAGAACAAAAGTCGGCATCTTTATGCGTACTTACACTTCCAATTTTTTTACCTGTACGATAAATTTATTTGATATCTTTAGTACCTTCAAGACTGGGCGGTAGTAGTAAAGGGTAATTTCGTTCGCTTTTTGGTCTGGATGCTGTTATCTTAATTAAGTTGGATTGGGAAAATATTATTCCCGTACATGATGTACGAATAGTAAAAAGTAATGTGGTGGATTATTTTAAGGGGAAATATCCTACTGTATTCAAGCCAGTACCGGGTGAAGTGAATGTTGTGTTGACGGAAGGATAAGTTCCCGTTTGCTATGGTCCTCGCCCAATAGCTCTTCCTTTTAGGGAAGCTGGTATGAAAACTCTTGATGAAATGGAGGCTAGAGGTTGTATTCAGAAATCATCCTACAATGCCTGGCCCACACCTATAGTAGTTGTTCCGAAACCTGGTATTTAAGTACGTATACGTGGGGATTACAGTATTACTGTGAATCTTCGGCTAAACATGGAACACTATCCCTTACCTGTCATTGATGATCTTTCTCTTGTTCAAGGATCCGTGTTTTGCGTTCTGGATCTCAATTCAGCACATTTGCAGCTGAAGCTGGGCTCTGCATCTCAGGAGATCCTCACTTTGACCACTTATTATGGTCCTTATAGATGATTACGTATGCCTTATGGTTTGGCTTCAGCTCCGGTAATTTTTCGAGGGACAATCTCACAGGTTCTATCGGGTATTACTTGTTTTATTCATTTGGATGACATTCTGGTGTCATTATCCTCGGTCGGTATCATTTCCTTGGAGATTGGAATTAAGTCAGGGACGCTTCCAGTTATACAATGTCACTGTGCAATTGAGTAAGTGTCAGTTCTTGCAGAGTCAATTTCTTTGGTCATACCTACCTTGGATGATGAAGGTCTACATCCTAGTGAAGAGAGGGTCAATGCTCTTTGTGATGCAAGGGAACCTAATTCTCAATCTGAACTTCATTCTTTCTTTGGTTTAGTCACTTCTTCTGCTAAGTTTATCAAGGATATGGCTACTCTTAAACATACTCTATACGCTATAATTCATTAAGATTCAACTTGGAAATGGAGGCCCACGGAAAGAAAGGCCTTGCATGCTTGAATCAAGGAACTTACGAGCGATACTGTTCATATTCCTTATTCTTCTAATCTTCCTCTCAGAATGAATACTAATGATTCACAGATTGGGGCTTCCGCAGTTCTTTCTCATTATTCCCAGATGACTCAGAACGCCCAATCTGTTTTGCCTCAAAACTTTTCTGTGCTGAAAAAAATTACCGTCAACATGAGAGGGAGGCAGCTGTAATTGTTTTTGATCTTAAGAAGTTTAGCAAATATCTCCTGGGTCGTCCTTTCAAGATGTGAACTGACAATGCCGCTTTGGTATCTATTTTTGGATCTAAAGCCAAAATCAGACCTCTCACTACTAACCGTCTCCAGCGATTGGCTATCTTGTTGTTCCCTTTTCAATATAAAATTTTTTTCAGAACATCTGATCAAATTTCTCATGCTGATTATTTCAGCAGGAATCCACTACCTAATAACACTGAAATTGAGGATAAAGACAACAGAATTTCCATTATAGCTATGGGATCTTTGACTGCTAAACATGTATCAACTGAAACAAAAAATACCCCATTTTGAGCAGAGTGCTGACTTATGTCCTTAATGGGTAGCCGGATGATGTTACAAATGAATGGTTATGCCCGTACCACAGGAAGCATCTAGAACTGTCCGCGGAGGTAGGTTATCTGTTGTGGATGTCCCGAATTATAATTCCGATGTCATTGCGGGTTGAAGTGCTTGGTCTGCTCCATGAACTTCACCCAGGGGCTGAAGAAGCTGAAGCTTACATGTACAGAATTATATAGTGTAAATGACTGTTCAATAAATCTCTATCTAAGAAAGTCTTGAACTAAAACTGATTTATAAAGGATGATAATTAGGAGGGAGTATATACTCCCTCCTAATTGTCATCCTTAAAATTTATAACAGAGACTACCTCCGAGCTGGTGTTGCAAGTCCTCTTCTATTGAATTTTCACATATACATAAGAAAGAAAAATCTTATTGGGCAATGATCAAACCCCTACCTTTCCATAAATGTCTTAATAAATTCTGAGGTTATACTTTATTGGAGACGATTTGCTCTTAAAACACGTTTGAGCATTAATTATAAAAAAGGCAATGGGATAAAAAAGAATCAATAAATAGGAAATATTTTTTAATAAAATATTATAATTAGGAAGTTCAATAGAATAATGCGCAATTACATGGCCTACTCTTCATCCACTTCAACAATTGTCTCCAGAAATGGAGCATATAGTTGCTGTTTAAACTGAAATAAAATTTTGAAACATCATTATCAAAGCCATCCATCATGTTTAAATACTGAGACATAAATCAGTGATTTTTTTTCATAACATTCATCTACATCTACGATAGTACCGTGCAAGCATGCTGAAGGATGGAGCCACTTGACTGCGAAACAGATATCAACTGTTTATTGATACCTGTTTTAGCAGTTCCCCTGCTGTATAGATATAAGAAATATCTAAACAAGGGTGTGTGGTGCCGGGTGATTCCACACCACATGCAGCACTCGTCCCAGTTCAAATCAGGAACTCGCACGTTCCCCCGACCGCTAGGCGCAGACCAAAAAGCAGTCAGGAGAACAGCGCTCAGTCAAACCAGAAACTGGGAGAGTGCTACGTAGACTAACATGCTGTACACTGGTAAAAAGAAAAATACTGCTAATTTTACCAATACTATCAATTTAGGAATGCTAAGAGACACTAATTCATGTGGAGAACAAAATAATTCCGGACATTTCACGCGGGGTGAAGTGTTAGTAATGATGTTATGTTCTTAAACACAAGTAACAGTCCACTCTATCCAGTAAGGGTGGGAGTTTTATATAATTGATTTATCGCAACTATTATGATCCCTTAAGTACGCGCAAAAATTTAAATTTAAAATCTATCGGTTCTGTAGTTTATTTCTTTTATCTTATTCCTGCAATCGTTTCTACCGTAATATGTTGGCTCTAAATAAATATGTTGAACGTCCGGCAAAAAATTGCCTGCTTCGTACTTGCGCCAAAGATTTAACCTATGTTTCTCCCTTCGATCAGTTAGATATTCCCACCCTAATGCCTTCAACAATTCGGTAACACTGCTAAGTTTATCGTAAGAATCTTTTACAAACCTTGCCGCCCTCTGCTGTATTCGATCCATTTCTGAGATCGCTCTTTAACCATGTCGTCACATTTTCCTAGATTTCTGTTAATAAATCTCAATTTGCGACTATCCTGTCCGAAGATTTCCCGCGTTTCCCCCAAGAACAACGCCCTTTAAAAATTCAATTCTATCTGCCAAGTAGTGCACCATTAATTTATAGCATCTAGGTCTTCTTGTAACGCATCAGAATCATTCCTTGGATCCCTGTACAACACTGCATCGTCTGTGAAGAGACGAATTTTGCTCTTAACAACAGTAGTGATGCCATTAATATACAAAGAGTATAAGCGACCGGTGACACTTCCCTGGGGTACACATGATATTATTTTTAACTACCTCTGAACTAACGCCATCTAGAACTACCCTCTGTTCGCGGTCGGCTAAGAACTCTCTTATCCAACATATTACGTCGTGGTGTATTCCATAACTTTCCAAGTTAACGAGTAACCTTGAAATAGGGACTTTATTGAAAGCTTTTTTGAGATTTAGAAATACTGCGTCTACCTGCGCAAGCCTTTCTCCCGAGGAAAGAATATCGTGAAGAAAGAGCCAACTGGGTTTCGCAAGATCTGCCTTTCCAGAATCGGAACTGATTTTGCGTTTTCACTATCCAAATACCCCATAATCGAACTGACGATTATATGTTCTAATATATTGTACGAGATGGACGTTAGGGAAATCGCTCTATAGTTACGGGGCTCTTCCTTATCACTACTCTTATAAATGGATGTAACGCTCGCGATTTTCCAATCTTAAGGAAAGCGATGTTGTGCTAGAGGTTTTTCAAATATTATATTCAAGTATGGTGCTATTTCTGAAGCTAATTCTTTATAAACTCGGGCGGAATTCGATCGGGATCATGTGATTTCTTGGAATAAATGGATTTCAGATGTCTTTCTATTCCACGACTAGTGATATTAACAGACTGAATTGGGTGATTATATAGCCTAGGCATTGTATTTTGTATATACGCTTTGAAAAAAGGAGTTGAGGATATTTGATTTTTACAATTTGTTGTTCGCCCCTGTCTCCTAGATTGCTCTTTAGTGCGTTGCCGTTGATCTACTGCCTTGAACTTCCCTCACGTGCGACCATAATGCCTTCGGGTTATCCCATACGCACTCGCCCAATATTTTACTTTTTAATTCCATTAATGATTTTTTGAAAGTCCGCCTTAGCTGCTATTTTCAGTTCCTTGTATTTTTTGCGTAATTTCTTATACTCCTCTTCGGGGAGATCATGATGTGCGTTCTTCATTTTTGCGTGCCAAATTCGTTGTCGCTTGAGAGATTTCCGGACGTCCGCATTATACCACCTAGGTTCAGAATTAACCTTTTTAAGTTTACTTGGTGCAGCGCTATTTATGGCTAGTCGTGTGATACTACGAAAAGTATACTGCTGTTTTGGTACCTCCCTAGTATATGCTTTGTGTGTTCATCAATTATACTGTTTAAAGTATTATGAAAACTGTGAATGTATTAAATTTTTTACGACTTTTTAATGCATTTAAATGACTGAAAATGAAAGAAAACCTTCGTAATAAACAAGCAAAGAAATACCTGATTTCTATTCGCCAATGCGAATTCTTCCTTTCGATCGGAGAAGCTAGTGGCTTCACCCCGGTTACCCTCTCTTCCAGTCGTGCCACTGCCATTCCAATTCATTTGCTCATATGCTACATGTAATTAAAGAGGAGCGCAATTGACATGTAAATAAAATTTTAAAAATAATTCAAATTATTAATAGAAGCAAGGGAAATAGACTCCTATGCATGCGTTTCGGTCATCCAGGTGACCATCCACTGGGGGAAGATTTTAATCTCGTGAACACGTGTGTGTTGCCCGAGGCTAAAAGTCCAAGTGTGAATATACATGCATGTGCTACATCCTTAAAACCTGAAAATATAATATTGCACATGTGAATTCTTAGGAAGATATACCGCGGCAGTACAACTAAGTATGCAACGCGAAAATGAGTCTGAATGAAATGCATTCAACATAACTTGGATGTAAATCTAGACTTGCCATATAAACAGTTCAATTTGAAGAGAATGAACACAAGATAGAAGCCCAGAAATCACTCAATACAGTGGAAGTAGATAATTTACCGAGAATTCTAAATAGCTTACGTAGGTATCTAAATAAAAGAACATTTTCCCCAAATGTTCATTGACTTCATTTTTCACATTGCAGCTTCTAAATGACAGCTTAAATCCATTTAAAAAAGCCACCTTAAGCGCTGTTTGGCCTCATGTGAACCCCTAGGTATACCAGTAGAAACCAGCAAGCGGTCGGAAAATCCGGGTAACTCCAGTCCGACCCTGTTTATTGCCCACACCCGTGCTCGCACCTTATTGTGTGACGTAGATGCCCGTACCCACCTGGTCACTTGTCCTGCTGTGAGCGTTCACTTCATGCACTGACACCCACCCTGCGTGAGGGGAAGAGGAGGCGAAGGGGTAGCAAACAGGCTTTGTGTGAATAAAATACGACCATATATGTGCCCACTCGAAAAGAAGCCCTTGCAGAGTAGATAGGATAGCCTACGGAAACAAGGGGTTGCTGGAGGTTTGAGGATTTGGATGAGCAAAAAGAGCAGACGGTTCTTGATGAAAGTTACTTAAGTAATTTCAATTTGATTGACGAAGATTCTTACTTAGTAGTAATTTGTGAACAGGAAAAAAATGAACCATATTAACCCAAGTGTTTGATGAAATCAACCTCATTTTATAACACTTCTGCAATGTAAACATTTCTGATCTTACATGTAAACCTTTCTGATCATACATGTAAACATTTCTGATCTTACATGTAAACATTTCTGATGGAACATAAAAACATTTCTGATCTTACATGAAAACATTTCTGATCTTACATGTAAACATTCAGTGGATTGATATAAACTATTATTGCATTGGCGGGAACTATTACAAGATGTAAAAAAAATGTAAAAAAATAAAATGTTAATTACCGTAAAGTCTATCATTGCGACAGGAAATCTATGCAAGGTGCACATTTATTTTGCAACGTCTTCAGGTGAAGAGAGTTCATATTTCCCAATTCGTTTAACTATAGTGAAATATTTTCCAAGAACCATATCTTCCACCCTTGATTTCTTGTATTATCAACCAACAGTATCATGTGAAACTTGTGTTAACCAAATTATGCAAAAATCAAAATATTAGTGAACTCAGGAAAAACCAAAGGAGAAACAGAAGGGTTCATGAATGAAGACTGCGGTCATCTGGCCAGGAGCTGGTTGCCCAGCAGATCGTTCAGCCACCCACCAAATGATCGGGTGTAGAGCAGTTTTTACCCTTCGATCTGTTTTGCCCTCACTCCCGCTTATTGTTAGAGGGGAGCGGGAGGGCAGAGTGCCTCTCTCTCGCACAGCTGGGCAAGGGTCGTTTTGCACCCACCTGCAATTTTCAAAAGCTTGAATTTCCAGCCAATGCAATTGCACTTTCCATCCAAACAATATTGTCTCTTTTTATTCTTGAATTGGTTAGTGATGATGAAATGCTCTTCAATAACATTCGTCGTTCAATGCCACAACCAGTTCTTCCTTCATTAGGGGAGGGAGAGTATACATTATTTCGGATAATGTTTACGAATATTTGCAATCTTGTATTGCATTAGTTTTCCCTGCATTTTACATTGGTACTCCATTCCTGTAACAAATAAAACTGCCAACTCTTCACAAACGTCAAAGTGCAATTTAAACTCCTCCTCCTAATAAATTCTAAGTAAAAAAATATTTTGGATGCTCCCATTTTTAAGACTAGTGGTAGAAACTAACTCAGCACATTACACACATTAAGAGCTTGGTGTTGGTGGAGCAGAGATTTCAGAAGAAGGTAGACACATTCCAAGAGAAGAGCATCAAGGAGTTGAAGTCTGACAACGGAGGCGAATATATTACAAGATAATTTCAAGAGCATCTGGATAAGAGTAGGATCCATCACAGACTATCTCCACCATACTCTCCGCAGCAGAATGGTTTATCAGAAAGGTGCAATCTGATTTCAATAACTTTTGTTCGTTGCCTCCTATTTCAATCAGGTTCCCCTCATTCCTTTTGGGCAGAAGCAGTCCAAACCGCAGCATATCTGAGAAATCGCTATCCTTCTAAAGCCATAGGAGGAAGAATTCCACTGGAGATCTGGCTTGGCAGGGAAGTAACATTTAAAGATTACAAATATATCCGTGTCATTGGATGTCCAGCATGGGCTTTGGAACCAAATCCAAGGGGGAAACTGGGTACACGAGCCACAAAATGTGTCATGTTAGGTTACTAGGTTGAATCAAAGGCCTACAGATTGTGGGACATTAAAACCAGCAGGGTAATCATTAGTGGGGATGCTGTCTTCAGAGAAGATAAATTTCCATTTAAGTGTGGGAAAGGACCAGTGAAAGGCAAGACTGGAGATGGGGAGTTCATATTCCAGGTTCATTCCTTTTTTCCCGGAGGTGATAGAGGAGATTCCTAAACCAGAGGACGTGGCAGCAGGTGCAACGATGGTCTAGGGAGAGTCTCCTGAGCCACCAGATGCAACGCAGGAGATGCCTGAACCATGGGAGGCAGTTCCACGCAGGTCTGATCATCTAAGGAGAGGGATCGAGTGTTGACGTTGCAAACTAGTTCATTGCAAAAACCTTAGTGATATTCCAAAGGCAGCAGAGGAAGCATTCCAGGGTCCTGAAGCTGACCAGTGGAGATAAGCTATGGAAGCAGAACTTGATAACATGCAGCAGCAAGAAAAATGGGAAATTGTGAGGCGACCTATAGATCGCAATGTAATTAATAGTAAGTTGGTTTTGGTAAAGAAAAGGGATTAGGAAGGGAATGTGGTTAAGTTTAAAGCAAGGTTAGTAGCCCAAGGTTTTAGCCAAGTCCATGGCATAGATTACGCTGAAACCTTTAGCCCAGTTGTACATAAAAAAAACTATTAGAGTTCTCATGGATATCGCTATTGAGAATGATTGGCAAAAGAAACAATATGATGTAGTAGGAGCATATTTAAATTGCCCCTTAGAAGTTATTGTATTCATGGAGCAGGCCCCTTGCATGAGCAAACCAGGTATGGATCCTAATAAGTTTGTGTACAAATTATTGAAAAGCGTTTATGGTCTTAAACAAGCTGGTAGAAATTGGAACAGTTTTTTGAAAGACTGTTTGTTGAAGACTAGACTGAATAAGTGTTAGACTGACCCTTATGTGTATTTTTATGAATCAGTTATTGTTGGAGTGTTCGTTGATGATTTGCTTGTGATATGCTTACCTAAGGAGATTGAACAGTTTGACGTAATAATACAACAATACATGGAGATAAAAGATCTAGGATATTTGTCTGACCTATTGTCTTGGAAATGTGTTAAAACTAATGAAAAAGACTTGATTGTTAGTCAAGAAAGATACATCATAGACATACTCCATGAGTTTGGTATGGATGCTTGTAAGGGAGTAAGTATGCCATTTGGTTGATAATAAAGCTGCCATAGCTTCTGCATCAATTGATAATGTTTCAGAATGCAGCAAACATTTTAGGATTACGTTTTTCTATGTAAAAGAAACAGTTGAGAATGATGAAGTTGTACCTATTTAAATATGTCAATACAGATGAAAATGCTGCTAATATGTTAGCTAAATCTCCTCAAGGTATTAAAATCAAACGGTTTTGCACGGAACTTGGTTTGTGTTTTTAAATTTTACTAATTAGAAGAAGAGATTTATTTTTGGTGTTATTTATGATTTTTTGGAGAATTGTTTGACTTGTTAGTTTGGCATAGAAATTGAATTGTTTACGATGAGGGGAGGTGTGGGATTTATAACATCGTGAACAAATAATGCGTGTCATCCTAAATAATTTGTATTTGCCGCACGCATTGAGTGTCATTTTTTTATTGTATTGCGCTACAACCTAGGAGAATAAAAGAGTAGCAGTGCAGTTTCCCCGCCAATGGAGTCTTCATCAGTTTATATAAATTTCCCCGCCAGAATATCTGATAGTGGCTATTAACTCAGCGAAAAATATCGACAAAAATAAGGAATGTACTTATAAGCCTCAATTTCCAGAGTACGTAACACCTTTTACTGTCACCATTCCACTGCATAAACAAGCATTTGACCACGGACGCATGCTGTGAGTGGGGCTTGCACTGCGACGATGGGTCAAGATGACCTCCTCTCGCAGGCCGAGAGGGGATCCGGTGTACCCGAGAAGTGCTAATTCATAACACCTAGAACCTATTTTGTTCGCTTTTCCCTGTTCTACACGTACGGCTTGGCTCAGCCGAAGCGCTCAGCCGCGGACGCTTTAAGTCGACGATTCGCCATCTGTCGGCAAGTTGATAAAATTTGAAAGCAGTGAAGCGCAGCCGTCGCAGCTAATGTAAACATTGAGAATAGATGAACTCGAGGAAGTATTTCGGCACGGAGTGTCTTCCGACAGTGGCGGATCCAGGGGGGGGGGGGGGGGCAAAGGGGGCAATAGCCCCCCCCCCCCCCCCCCCGAGACAAAAAAACTCATAGTTCTTGCACATACAAAACTCATAGAAAATCCATTGGGGGATATTTCTTACTCCCTACTCCCCCCGATGGGCATATTATTAGATATTGCCCCCCCCCCCCCCCCCCCCCCCCGCGCCCCCCGAGATGTGGTCCTGGATCCGCCACTGTCTTCCGAAGATGATGATCAGTTGATTCCTGAGTTATATGAATGTGGCAAGATTGAATTAACCCAATAAATACAGTTTAATTTACTGAATTTAGCTAATTTTCCTGCCTTCTTTTAGCTTGTTAATGGAGTTGAAAGGAAAGCATTGGAAAGAAGACGACGAGAAAATGCGAATCTTTCTTGTATCTTCGCTTCCTTAAGCGAATCACCGCTTCGTGACCGGTCGAGTAAGCGAAACATTTTGGCCAGGGCAATTTGGCACGATCGATATAATGACAAAATGAATAATTACCGCCATCTCCTTCGCCTGGAGCTGAGTCAATGTGGTCTCCCCATCCTCGCTCACTACCTCTGCCAGTGCTTGCGCGACCAACGCGAGGTCCGTAGCTTTCTATTAAAGAAAAAATATTACTTGAGTCAGGCATACTATCAAGAACAATTGTCTAATTTTTCAAATTCCCATTACAGGATTAACTAGAAACTTTTATTCACCGACAGTTTCCCCCTCTCCACAGTTGTGATCGCAGTCATTATTTTGGTTGGCCCGGAAACACCGTGATCTATACCGTATTTTATCGTGTTCTCCTCTCCTCCCTCTATTTCCTCTTCGGCCTCCACCTCTGCCCCGGAAACTTCGAGATCCTCTTACAAAAGAGGACCGACGGGTATATGACCAAATATAAATCCTCCTTCCATGGACACAATCGGCTCCCCAGCCAACGTCTTGTGTATGCTCCTGAAAGAAAATGGCGTTCAGAAAAACTTTAATTTCATCGCTATTTCTAATCCAACTGCTAAATTATTGTTTGCCATTCCCCGCTGGGTTCAGTTGGGTAGAAACAATTCATTCTAACCATTTTTTTGTATTCCTCTCTTCAAGTAGGTATAAATAATACTATCAACCCTTACGCTATACAGCAAGAGAAACAAGAACCTAGGACCAATAAAACTGGCTGTACACCACGTTTTTCTACATTCATGACCACGTGACTCAGACAAATGAGCTGCAATACTTGAAACAATCTGAAATATTGTCAGGAGAAAGATACAGAAGAATTATTATAAACGTATCACTTACGATAGGCAGCAAGATATCAATGAATGACACACACTGCGAACATTCAAATACCAATTATTAAACACGTGATATTATTCTCAGACTTTCAACTAAATGAAAATGGCGGCCATATAAGAAATTTGAATAAACGAAACCTCCATTAGTACAAAAAATAAATGGGTAACCCCAGTTAGTTTAAAACTCAGAAATTTCTCCTCCTCTCCTCACCTTTTCTCCCTGCGAATTCCTAGACCTTCACTTATCTAAACATAAGGACCTAGGACCAATAAAACAGGCTGTACTCTACTAGCTTTTATCATTCATGCCCACTTGAGTCAGACAGAGGAGATGTGATATTTTATGACAATCTGAAATATTGACACTGAATTATGGAAAATAATCGTTTTCAACGATGTTGCTGATACATATTTCTGTAGGAGTGGAATCGTCAACAACAAAATTTTTGATACCACTTGTTTGGTATGCACTTCACCATGGGTAAGCCATAATAATGCTTATAAAAATATCAATGAATGCGCCTTGTTTGGACATGCCTTACCTCGAGCGAGAAAATGAATTGGGCTCCGTCTTATTCCCCTGTGGTGTGAATCAGACACTTTGAATCAAAAGGCATATTGTGATAGGAAATTTATAAGAATGGTGTGCTAAATATGAGGGAAAGAGATCGACCTGTTGCTTGCCCCGAGAGCATGAACAACCGTGGCACTCGAAAATTTACAAAGTATTTGAATGGACCATAGCTGCCAGTGCTTCACGTGAAGCTCCTTCTTGGGAAGGACGCTTTGTCGATCACGTCGAAAAAGAGCATGAGCGAACGATGATAAAATAATTAACTTTGATAGCATCGTTAATAATTTTGAGGAAAAAACTGTGATTGGTGAGGGAGGGGAGTTTCCTGCAAGCGAGGGGTATTTAGTGTTTTATTCTTTGTCTATGAGTAAAATCCCAGATGTGAGATGCATCATACAATGTGACTGTACTAGTACCAGCTCGTATGTGAGAATGGGAAATTACACTCATAAAATCTTATCTTTCTTGCATTGTAGACCGTAGGGGTGGACTTCATTTTTGCTCCAAACTATAGTGTAAGTGTTTAACGTAGTCAATTATTTATTAAGTTTTAAGTCCTGGCAATAAAATATTCTTAACTTTTGATTTGGTGCATTAGTACAAAAACTGTTCCTATTACAGCCCTGCCAATTTTATCCTGAGCCATAAGATGCTAGATAAACCATTCATCTTTCAGAGGCATCTGCTCACATGACACCTCGGAAGGTCTGGATTCGAGATTCTCAGCAGGGGACTGGTGGAAATAGAGCCTCTGGTTTACTGATGATTCAACTCTTGCGAGCACAGGTAAAGGCAATATGATAGTGGAGTTCTCTGATAAAGCGATGAACTCCATAAAAGATATCAACTTAGTGCTTGGGTTAGCGTCTCCTTTCGAGACACGTCTTGGCCTTCAGCAAGGACATGCAACCCTATGAATGCTGATGCAGACTGTGGATGGTACCTGCCATGAACTGCCCAGATAGAACAGATTCCGTCGTATCTAATTCGTATGCAGATACCATCCAGTGACGAACTGGATACTAGTACCCGTTGTATCCTTTCGTATCTAGATACGATCCAATACCAAACCGTGTACGAACGCGATAATTATTAGTCCAATGTCAGCTACGAACCGTGTACGATAGGATACAACTGCTAGGCGCGCAGGAATACCAAATGGCCGATGTCATCCACATTTTTCCACTAGCTTTTAAATATTAATATTTTTACAATGAATTTCAGATGCACAAATGACTAATTACTCGTTAAATTGCCGAAAAAGCACACAATCCTAAAATCTGCTGGACACCGCTTCCATAGCCAGGTAAAATATTCCTAATTACCCCACAAACATCAGAAGAAGGCAATAATAATAAGTGTAGGATAGGAAAGAAAAAATAAATAAGATATACGTATATATTTATATACCTTCATTTTTATTTAAAGCAAAAATACATAATAGTCTTTGATGTCCATGTCAGAATGTGTCCAAGCTAAAATCAACATTTCTTGTTTCGTACGTATCTCCTTCCTTATAAAGTTTAAAACAACTATGAATGCAGTAATTTCAAGTAAGGTCATCCACCTGTAATTGAAATATATATATCCCATTAAAAACTTATATCACTGCTTGGGAATGGGTTTCTACACCATCGCATGTGCACATTTTTCTGAAATACACGAAAATACACTTCCTACATTCACCATGTCTTCATTCCGCATCAAAGAACGTTTTGTATGCATGTTAAACATGCTAATAACACTGCATTCGAAATTACACAGACAATGTATCTTTAATGCGCACCTATGCGTTAAGAAAAGCCAGTAAGGATCATTACCAATTAATTAATTAGTAATCGTGTCAATTAATCCTTAATTCGAATTGTGTCAGCAAAAATCTAGTCTAGCAATTGTATTATGAATTCTGAGAGGATTGCGTTAAATTAACTTCTTCCAACGAAAAACATTAATATACCTAGGTATAAGAAGAACATAAAAGATCTTTAAATGAGAGAACTACACATCGTCGGGGGGAGAATAACTTTGAAACACGACGCCTAAATGAAAATAATATTAAAGTTAACTCCGACAACAGTAATTAGAATTACAATGACATTGGCCAAATTACGAGCGCTTTGAAACAAATCACTGGATCATTTATCATTATCACAATTTTCTCATGCTACAAAGATATGAAATTATTAGTTTCTCTCACTATCAGCTTAATAGTGTGTTCCAGAACATCCACGAATTGAAAGACAACACATTAATGTCTCCAACATTAAAATGCTTGCATCAAGCCTCCAAAATAGATATTGAAATTGATATTCAAGATAATTAAATCCACTCACCTTTCTTTCACAATGAGATTCCTTTCTTTGCCAGGATTCTCTTTTTTAGAACTCCACAATCTTGAAAACCGCCGACAAGTGGGCATTGCTCCTTTTAAAAACCCTATCACAGTCTTCTAGCCAAATAATGACTTCGATATAAGTAATGAAATCCGTATCTATCACCGAAAACACTTAGTTGGTAATTAATCTGGCTATCTAAATGAGTGGAAATCCTCCAGGAAAACTTTGCGTATGATTATGATGGATGATGACATGTCTTGGATGATGAGTTTCAACACAAAGAACTGCACATAAAATAACGACCCAGACAGCACAGAGTTCTCTATACATAATGTATTTTAGCTGTATAATATACATTATGTAGGCTTTCACTGTATTACCGCGGTAATACAGTGACTCTATACAGGGATCATACATACACTGTATTCCATATTGTAATGCGGCGTATTTCCATCTATATTACATCATGGAACATCGATGTATTATGCCCGTATTCCATTATGTAATACGGCTATAATATAAATGTATTACAACTGTGGATACATTCGAAATACTGCTTATTTCCAACTGTATTACATCATGGAAAACCGAAGCATTTTGCTTGGATTCTATTACGTAATATGGCTGTGATATGAGTGTAATACCACTGTAGAGAATACTAGTGTGTATCATATGCATGCATATTGGAAAATTTTATAAAAATATGTTATTTCTCATAGCAGTGTAAGGCCAGAATCATTTCTTCTATCTTCATAGTAAACTTTTTCATAACGGAATGGATTTGAGAATTTTTCTCTCAATGCAGTGAGTATTACTTGTATGTATCGGCGACATTATCTCAATATCACCGGAAAAGTTTTATAAACCTACTTATTATAACCGTGGCGTAACAAAATCGATCGTATTTTTCGATCGTATGAAATCTAAATCGATCTCAATCAAATAAATGACCACCACTTCTTCTGCCACGCGTTCCGAAAATAATAATATACAACCTATACATGTAAGTGTTTCGTTAACATGCCATGTGGCTCGTGTGTTTTGAGATATCGGCACAGTCTAGACAGTGATATCGGTATAACTTTCGCGGTTGTTCGCGGTGTTCAAGCAGTAAAAACAAAATACTGTGGCGCGGAAACTTCGAAAGTCATTATGTATCTTTCATTGTTAAGTGCCATTGTCACGGTACTTGGAGGTGTGGTTATGCATGAAATCCAACGTCACTAAGGTGCAAGAAGACCATTTAACGACGGATAACCCAGATATGGCAAGGTAAGTGTAATCTCTTTTCGATCTGCTCTACATTTTCCTAACATTTCATCAGGCGATGACTTTTTGTTGAAATATACCAAATCGATCAGAAAAATAGGTACGACTGCAACTCGCAGTGTGTGCATACAGCATCTGGATTTATACTTGATAAGTTTAGCCTATTAATGGGGTACAAAAATTGAGATGATCGTTTCGATTTTTTTTCAATTTATCAACATTACCTGTCGTAAAATTTCCGTATTAGTTTTGTTTGTGTAAGCCCGTGTTATATTACAGATATTAGCACTGGCCATAATGTTAATTCTTTCATTCCTCAGCGGACGGAACACAGGCATTGAATATTGAGGGCCATTAACCCTTTCGTGCCGGTGAACTTTTCTCGGAAATATCTTTAGTATCCTGGGCTTCATGGGAGACTCAGCTCATCTCTGTTAGGAGGCATTTTGAAGGGAATATCTTCTCCGGCGTACCGACCGCACTCTTCCTTCTCTTCGGTCGGCCTCGACCCTCCGTCTCATGAGCACACCCTCTCACAGCATGGGGTTGCGGTCATTTTTTGTATGCGCAGTGGTTTTTTTAAACAATCATTCATTGCAAACGTGAGAGAATGGATGTCTGAAATGAATTCTCCGTGTTTATTTGATCATTTTAAAATTTTAAATGAATTTATAGATGTTATATTAACGATTTTAGGATATTAATCGGAAAATAATGGTTAAAAGAAAGCTGAAGACAACTCCGTTAATATAAGAGCTAGAATTTCGCTTAAAATTTGTGAGAACATTGCAAAACACAAGTAGTTCATTTCAATGGTTAATGTTTTCGTGTAGCCAACGAATATTTAATTAGAAAATCCACTGCACATACAATTAGTGACGGCTGACACATGCTGAGAGAATGACTGCTAAAGGGATCGAGGGTCGAGCGAACTCCGTTGTACCCTAGGGTTGCTTAGGACGCAATGGACGGACCCGCCCTTCCGGAGGGAGGGAGAGGGGGTTTCGGGAAGGGTGGGAAGGAAGGCGCTCCAATGATTTCCAGATGTTGACAACAAAGCGAGAAGAACTCACGCGCGGGTTTCGAGGAAAAACCTTTCTCGAAATTTTCCAAAGCTTTCCTTGCTTAAGTGATGCGAGTTCATGTGGTTAGTCGCGTTTGGAGAACCATAAAACGAACATCTCTTTGCTTTTATGGAGCCTCTGCGACATTCTATTAGAAGTAATTATAGTAGTTGATCCCAAAACATCGTATTCACAAGATAAGCACTGTGCGGGACAGATCGATCACGTTGAGACCATCGAGAAATTGAAGAATAGCAGAAGTCAATCGTAAGTATTCTATAAAATTTTATACTCTCTTAAGCCGTGTTCACCGAATTCGAACCCGAATCCCTCATTTGCCTTTTTTGGAGATCATGGTTCGAATCCTGGTCAAGTCAAATGACTTTTTCATGGCGATTTTCATCCTTCGGTGTTTTAAAATAACATACTTTTTTCAGTTTCGCGAGGTAAATGACTCCTGCATGGTAGGTGAATTTCATACGTCACATTAAAAGGATAAATGATTATTAGATTATTTTAAATCCTATGTATTTTTGTTGATTTTTTTCTTCCCGTCGATATTCAACGGGCAATTTCTCTAGTGTTCATTTAAGTATTATTAAAATAGAGGTAAAATTATAGACCATATTCAAAGACGTGAGCTATGGCCTATGTAGAATAATTATCAATAACACAGATATGTTGACATTTAACCCTTTTGATCGAGGAATAACACAACTGGAATATTTATTCTTTTAATGCAATCTATGTGCACTTATTTTTTCTCTTTCTTTCAGGGTGGGTGTTGGCCTAAATAAATTATTGAAGCTGTATTTTAATCCTCCAGAAATGTAAGTTTATTTCATTCAATTTGCCAACGATGAAATTTATTTTGTAACTATACGTCATGTTGAGTGAATTTTAACTACCATGTACTATGTCCAACAATACCAAGCATATATCAGGGAAATATAAAAAAGGTGTAGCCATTGCCCTAGAGATATAGCAACTTTCAAATTTAAATTTGTGGGATTATAAGCACTTAAACTGAATTTCTGTTGTATATATTTCAGTAATTGTGGCCAGTGGTGGAGGTTATACCAGGCAGCAAAGAATACACTCCTCCTCTAGCAATACCAGTTACCAGCTCAGAGGAATTGGAGGAGTTAGAGGGTCTATTGGGTAGAGATTCTCAGTTTCAGAAGCATACGGTGTGTATTTTCACTTTTTTTATTCCTTTCATTATTGTTACAGTATATAAGGAACTTAAATGAAAACATAAAATCTCTGGTAATTAATTTTTTAGGATAGCACTATATTAATATAATCCTCTGAATTATATTCATTCCCTATTTCAGATAAAATTGTTTAGTGGACTGCTCACCAAGAACTTTGGTGAGTACGTAAGGGTGAACCTGGCCAAAATAATGACAAGCAGAGTAGCAGAGACGTTGAACTGGTCTGGAAAAAAATAAGAAATCCTTTAAAAGCCTCAAAAATCTACTCAGAATATTGACAGGTTGGTAATTATTGCGGAAAAGCTATTTTTATCAAGATGTTAAGCTAGTAGGCAAAATTTACGATTTCTTGGTGAAGTTGCTTTAAATATAGCATCTAGTAATGGTGGAAACCCATCATATTGATTAACATTATGTATTTACTCTTTCAGATTCAGCATTCCTTATTCCTGGAAGATATGAAGAAAAGTCCTTCAAAATTGAGGTATCAAATTGGCTCTGTCAAGCCAGCAGGAGGAAAAATTAATCATCTGTCTTGATACCTGTTACCATAAATTTAATGGTTAAATTTCTATATTATTCATTAAGAAAATTCTTGATTTTAAATATAATTGTATTTTTTTAAATAATGTCCATTATGGGTAAAGTTTTTCCTGAATTCTGTTAAAAAAATTATATTATAGAATTTCCCTTCTAGAACATTTTCCTGGAAAATGCATTCTAAAATCAGCTTGTGTCATAAATAGTTCTACATTAACTGTGCTCTGCTAACTTTATGCATCATAAAGAAGTTGAGCTAAATAAAGTGGAAACAGGTGGCCTATAGGTGTTTGTGAAACAAAATGCATGGACAACAAGGATTTAATGTCTAAGGAATTTTGTGTAATCCATTTTAAGAATAATAAACCAGGAAGAAATGAAGTAGCATTAATCTTGAGAGGATATTGTAAGAAAATGTCAAAGTCTGCCCTGCGGGCTTGTATATTATAGCAGTATACCTGGTAACACAATTAATTTAGGATGAGAGAGTGTGACAAGTTTTGAGCAGATCGAAATAATAATTAAATTTGTAGTAGAAAATTATTACTTCATTGTAATTGGTGGTTTCAATGCATCTGTAGGCAACAACAATGACCGGAAAGGAACAGGAAACTTTGGATTAGGAAAAATGAATACCAAAGAGTAATGTATTCTTCTTCCTCAGTGCAACAGCCCTGAGTGGACTTTGGCCTTCCTCAAGATGCTTGTCCTATTATCTCTATTTTTTTACCTTCTCCCACCACCTTTCAGCCCGCATAGCCTTCATATCATCTTCCAAATCATGCATCCATCTCTTCCTTTCCCTTCCCTTTCTCCTCCTTCCCTCCATTCTCTCATGCAGCAGATTCTTTGGCATCCTTTCCTCACCAATCCACTCCACGTGACCTAACCAAGCCAGCCACCAGGACTTCACAAATCACAATATATACTCACCTCTTAGAATGATTTATATTTCACTATTAGTTCCAATACTCCATCTTTCTCCATCTGTCATTGAACCTTAACTTCTTCTGCAAATATGTTGTTCAAATACAAGAAAAGCATTATCCGTAGTTGACTTAGTCCATGCCTCCAATCAACAGGTCACAACTGGTATTGTTAATGTCTTAAATAGAGTGACTCTTAAACCTCAAGGTAGTAGGGTTGATTGGCCGAGTTTTATGTTGGCAAAATAATCTCTTTTGCGACTATTATTCTCTTGTAAATCTTCTGTCACTGAGTTCTCAGAATTTAGATCAGTACCAAGGTAGCTGAAATACATCTACAACTACAAAGTGCCGTGCAAGCTACCACTAGGGTGTGTGCACGGGGTGATTCCACACCAGGCATGTAACACTCGTCCCAGTTCAAATCAGGACCTTGTATGTTCCCCTGCTGCTAGGTGAGACCAAAAAGCTTTACCAATTTACACTTTCAAAGTTTTATTGACCAAAGGCTATATTTTTGGTCCCTCTCTATGTTCCAATGCTGACATATTAATGTATTTCGTTTTTCTTTCATTAGCTCTAAGCCCCATTATTTGACTCTTCTCCTTCAAGGTCTTGATCGTTTCCTTGAGGAAATCCATGCTCCATGCCACTTATGCAATATTGGCAGCATAAGCATAAGTCTGAGATAACTCATAAACTATTGTCCCTCCTAAACTCAGTTCCTTGAAAACATCATTCAGAACCAGATTGAATAGCACAGCGCAATGAATTTCACCTTTTCGCACCCCAGTTTTTATGTTAAATGCTTTACTTGATTTGCTACCAATAAATTCCTTGGTCACATATCCTTCCATTGTCATATCAACTCACTTAAGAATAACTTCCAAGTCTCATTCATTATTTCAATCTTTTTCATAAAACTCTTTAAATATTCTTTTTTCTTCTTTCGTAATATTCTGTTTGCTTGTGTCCTACTTTCTTTACATTTTATGCAGTTCTGCCATGTCTCCCGCTGAATCATGATTAATCTATCTTTATTCTTCTTTTCTATATCCTTTACCACACTCATCTTCAAACCATTATTCATTTGCTCCCTTTTTTTTCTCCTTTTGTCTCTTTTGCAGCCTCCTCTATAGCCTTCTTTATTTCAGACTATTTTGTCTGCACTGAGTCAGTCTTAGTCATATCCTGAGGTTCTTGTTTGAATTTCCTACCCTGTGTCTTCTGATATTGGGCAACAAACTCTGGTTGTTGTAATTTTTCCACCATCCCTTCGTATTCTCCTGAGTCTCTTAACACATCCTAGATTTGTGAGTTTTTCTCTAAGCTGAATCTTTACCAAATACTGGATCTGAATCACAATTAGGCCCACATGCTAGCTCAATTTTGTATTGAAGTCTCCGAGGAGAATTAGTGCTTCATGTTAAGGTTATTTTGCTGCTTTCTCTATATAGCCTGTCATAAACTACCTTTTTTCTACATTATCAGCATTGTGCATTGGTGTATGGGCAAAGATAATGGATGCATTTCTAAATCGTCCTTTTATTCTTAGCTTACACATTCTATCTTCCAAAGGTGGAAACCCGAAGTAACTTTGTTTCACCTTAGTGCTGAAAATAAAACCCTTCCCACTTTGTCAAGTTCTTGTTAGAGGGTCACTGTAAAACATGTAGTAGTTCTTCTGGTTTACTCTTCCATTGCCACTCCAACATACTTCCTTTAATGCCACAACATCCATCTCATACCTCAACACTTCCTCAGGGATCTATGCCATTTTTCGAGCCTGCAACATAGTTCTTATATTCCATGTAGCCTAGTTCAAAGTTGTCTTCTGTTTCCGTAGCCAAGTGCATTTGCTATTTTCAATATCCATTAATCCGTCCATGTTCTTAGTGTTCCTTAAGGTTTTTATAACAACATAGTTTCTACAGAGTTGGGTCATTAGCCCCATGCCCAACCCTCAACTTGGAGGACCAGGGGTTGCTCTTAGTCTGTCTGGCCCATTGAGCAGTACCCTTTGGCCTGTCTGGCTTGAGTGGCCCTACCAGGAGCTTATGCTCCTGTCAGCATAGTTCTCAGGGTCACTGTGGCACACAAACCACCAGGTGGGCCAGGCCCTGGACGACCGGCAGCGACTCTGTTGTTTCCTCTTTCATAGGATTCAACATATAAAATGCCTTAGAAAAATGTCTTGTTTCACTGCTCGTCAGCCCCTTAGCCTATTCATGACTTTGGGGTCAAGTGCTTCCCTTTCCCTTTTTACCTTCCAGCCCTATCCTAGTTTCCCTCCTATCCACAGACCCTCCTTTTAACCGAGGTAATAAGCGCAAGCTTGCAGATCCGGGGAGGATTTGATTCTTGTGCGGAGTACCCGCTAATCAATTGGGGCACACAAACCCCCCCACCACGTTAAGGTGGCAATCCTTCGGGAGGTGCTTTGCACTCAAGTTATTTCATTTGAATGATGTGCCATGATGTTGATTTGAATGATGCATCTTATGTGCTCATTTCTATGTTTCTCATACTGCAGAGTTTTACTGTCATTGTCATTGTTCATTGTAATGCTGTGCTGCAGTCCAGAATAAATAATGAGACTGAACAGATATCTGTTGAGTTGAAGTCATTTGAGAAAATAAAGAGATCCATATTGCGAAATATAGCAATAAGCACATATGGTACGTCATTCAAATCAATAAACTTTAATAAGTCACACAGAGGAGAAAAACTGCTTAAGTTTGCTAAGCAATGTGAAATGATAGTTACTTATACATACATTTAAAGCCCCCAGAAGAAGAAGATACACATGGGGAGCTTAAGGGGACATAAAAAGACATCAAATTCATATATATCATATTCACTAATCACACAAAAATACAGAAATTTGATGACTAGAAATTCATATCCAGGGTTTGACATGGACAGCAACCATGTTCTTGTGATGGCAAACTGAAATTTTAGGGTTAGAAAATACCAAAGAGAGATACAAAATAATTTTGTTTAGATAAGTTGAAATAAAATGAGGTAGTTCAAAAGTTGAAATAAATAATAGGTAAATTGATTGTGGAAAAAGATGGATGAGAAGTTATTTAAAAATATATCTCATTCATACACACTCTCATATTCTTACTATTAAGACTCCTTATGTTCCTCCTCCTCTTAGGACTTTCAATTACATTCACCCATTACTTTCTAGATCTACCCCATCCTCTCATGCTATTCACTCCTCTATCACAAATCTGCTTTGTTATTCAATTCTTAACCATTCTCTCAACATGGCCAAACCAAGTTCAGGACTCACTCATTCCGAGCCCTATCTTTTGTGCTTATTCTGCAAAACGCTTCTAAGATACCCAATACCCACTTCATTACTCTAATGCCTATCCCTGCATACCCCTGTCAACAACTTTTGAAGATACTGGGACTAGCAATGGTATTACCTTTATAGAGTCACCCGCAAGTGCACAAAATTATGAAAATACCACAAAGAAAAAATCCGCAAGAGAGAAATGTGCCTTGGTTTTCTGGCTACAGCACTTGGTTCAATATCGAGGGATCCGAATTCAAGTCTGTCATTATGAATGATTTATCCCCAGTGGAATTGTTGCACATATCCAAGAAACACTACCATACAATCAATCCCTTTGATTGTATGGCAGTGTTTCTTGGGTATCTATGTGCAACACTTTTTCTGACTATAAATGTTGATTCCTTAGATAAACATTGTCTTTGATATACTCTAAATCCTACCTACAACTTTCCTTCCAACATTTGCACACCTTATAATCTCTTCAACTATCCTCCCACCTCTCACAAATATTCCAGCATGGTACACAAAAGCATCCACTTGCTTCATTAGTTCGCCATTTACCCTCCTCATGAGGTCATTTATTCCATTCTACATAGGTATATAAGTCCACTACTTTGGTCTTTGATGCATGTTATCATCAATTCCATTCTTCATGTTGCATCGCAAAAGTTATTCTGGAACCCCTGTAATTTTTGTGGGTTGTCAGACAGCAACACAGCACCATCCGCATAGTACTCACACATTTACATCTCCATGTGGATGTTGATACTACCAGCAACTTTCACACCTTTATCCATAAAAGCATTGTGTTCAAAGCTGTTTGATGATTTATGCTCCTGTAGAGGCATTGAGGTATTAAAGTCCCCAGCATACCATCCACAATCCAATGGTATTGAGGAGAGAGCTGTTCAAACCATAAAAAGGTTACTTGCCAAGGAGTTGAATACAAACCCAGGTGCCCTCAGTGACAAGAACATTCACTCAGTCCTTGACAACATTTTACTTGTGTATCGTACTACACCTTTGCCAACAGGTGAGATAAGCCCCTCAGAAGGCTACTCAAGTATAAACCTAGTACCCTCTTATCATTAATTAAACCACCTTCAATAGTCTCACCCTTCCAAGCTCTAGATACCCATAATACAACGTGGGTGAAGCCATTTTGGTTAAAATCAGACCATGTAGTGTCCCTATGAAGGGTGTAATTAGGGAGAGTGTCAGAGCAGTTACTTATAGAGTGTATATTGGAAGCCAATGTCGGTGTGTGCACATGAACCAATTGAAATACTTGCCACCTACAAAAATCATTAATATTCCATGTGTTTCCCCTTTTAAGGCAAAAGGTACTACTGAGTATGGCCTGTGAAAAATTGGGATAGCATTCTCCCTTCCATTGCACCTAAAGCACTTCCAATCCCGGGCGGGGCAGGAATCCTCCTTGTGGAATCTTCCGCACCATTGGCACACAGCATTCCTCTGATACCAATTTGTCCGTCACCTGTTCTCTTGTAATTAAAGAGAGGGTCAGTACGGTTACTTATAGAGTGTACATTGGAAGCCAATGTTGGCATGTGCACAAGAACCAATTGCTTGCCACCTACAATAACCATTCCCAAGCCACATGTTTCCCCTTTCCACTTGCTAGCAGATCCAGATAACTCAGCTGTGGTTGCAGCACCTCTATGGTCAACAGTGCAGACTCCCTTGCTTATTACCCAGTTATTTATTGTAAAGTTCTGTGGGTAAATACGTAACACATTGGAGAGCCATGGAGACATTACGCATCCTTGCTTTATACCCTGTTCTCTTCACCCCTTAAGTAGGCATGTGGAGTCTGACCCCAAGGGTTTAATGAAGGCTATATTTTGTCTCGTGCAACACTGATTTGGAGTGGAAATATTTCATTCAACAATGATTATGAAGCTATTTTTTTCCTCTTGCACTGAATTCATTATATTTGACCCCAAAAATGCAAAATCGACAAAATCACTAATTTCTGAGAAGTACCTATTCCAAACTTTTACCACAAACAGTGAAAGTACTACAATATTAGTGAGCTAACAGCCATTGATAAACAACTGATTTCTTTCAGAGGTAAATGCCCCTTTTGTCACTTTATTGCAAGTAAACCAGCAAGATATGGGATTAAAATTTTCACTATGTTCAACACTAGGAAAATATATTTGAAGTCATGGGAAGTTTATCTTGAATCCTATCCTTGTGTGGGTTTTGCCGGCTGTCAAATCAGCCAGGTATTATTAGTTTTTGATTCATTAAGTGCAGTGTGGTAAGAAAGGCTGAGAGTTATTTGAAAAAAATGAGTGTCTAGTACTAAAACATCTTCTCTAGAACTTCAAATTCAATCAAATACTTTCTGAGATGCACACTAAATATAAGTTTTACCCCGAGAGAAACCACACATTTTAGTCAAAGAAAGTTGAATTTTTCTCAAAGCTTGACACATTTAGTTTTAGAGTATTCCCACCTTTTCTCACATTTCTCTACCAACCAAATGTTTTCCTGATTATAGAGTTAAAAAAACAGCTAACTGGATTACTTAAACTGTGGGCACATGAGAGACCAAGGGCATGGAAAGTTTTTATTCATTGAGTTCAGTCTGGTAAAGATGGGTAGGTATGGCTGTTTTGAGGAAGTGGTATTCTCATGCTAAAACATCTTCCCTGGAACTTCAAATTCAATCAAATACTTTTGGAGCAGTATGGTAAGAATCATTTTGTTCCGGAAAGAGTCACATTCTTTATTTTAGTTCACGTCCTGTTCAATAGAAGCATACTTTTTCATTTTACATGATTAATCATTTGTTTTGAAGAGTATTTACCATTATGCTCACATTCTCACTAATTGGGGGCTCAAATTATTATGAAAAATTTTTAAAATTCCTGGCAAAACACTTGAGTTCCTCTCCACAGGTGCTTTGGAGTGGTGCTCCAAAGTTGTATTGGTGGGATGAAGCAAAGTGTATGCCGTTTGAAGGGAAAGCACTTAATTGGCCACACGGCATGTATGATCTCTTCCAAATTTCCAACTTAATACCTGGTAGCATGAAACTGTATATCTGCTGTTTTTGCCTGTGCATATAAACACTGACTGGAGTAGGTAAACTAAAGTCTCAATCACTTCTTTTCTAATCATTAGGCTCATTCCAAGCTCTCCTCTCCAAACCAGAGAGCTCTTTCTAAATGCTCCGAATTTTGTGCCCAACTAGGGCTATGGGATAAGAAATTACCCTTGCACAGTGGGCAGGTGAGAAACTGAAGGAGAGTGATTTTAACCAATTAAGAGTGTTTAGATGTTTAGAGCATGGCTAGCTGTGGAAGCTGATGGGAGGTTTAGACCAAGGGATGAAGAATACGTTTCCTTAAATAACGAGCAGCATGTGAAGGGATACAAGCTATGGCAAATAGAAAAGAAAGGATGAATAAACTGACAGTCAGCATGACAGAAGCGTGAACACAGTGTGTACTGAATGTCACAAGAGAATGATTATAGTGTGACCACAGTGTCAATACAGTGTCCTAAAAGCATAAATTGGGACTCAAATGCATGCAGAAAGCATGATAGATAGTGTGATGGTACAGTGTGTGGACATTGCATGCACAGTGTTTGTAGGACAACATGTATAAAGTGTGAGGACACTGTGCACACAGTCTGCATACACTGTGGCTAATACCCTCGTACAGTGGACATCACATTGTGGTCACACTGTCGGTCACGCTTTTAAGAGAGCACAGTGTGCGTACACTGTGACTAATACACTTGCACAGTGTGCAGCACATTGTTGTCACACTGTCTGTCACGGTTTATTTTCACCAGGGCTGCTCGAGGAACACATGTTTAAAGTTCAAGCATTAATAGATTGTATCAGATTTGGGGGCTATTGAAATTTTATTCCTCAGTTGAGGAAACCTATACATGGCCATTCTCCCACCAGGATCGTCATGCATGGTGACAAACTATGTCCTTCTTGAGGTGCCCCTGGTTTTTTCCCAAAACATGATGGACATGGTAATCACAAAAAAATGCTCCCATTATCACAGTGCATACTTATGCCTAGGATGAGCCCATCTGTGGGGTGAAGGGTAAGAAGTAGATAACCGAAGACACTAACATCATGGGGAGCAGAGCATCCATGATTCATGGTCTCCCCTTGGTCACTTTCCACTTCTCTCTCCTCTTCTTGAATCCTATGAATGTATTAAACTAAAATATTGTAGTATAACCAGCCCCTTCTTCAACAGCGATAAATGGCTAAATTAAGGCTTATAAGCATTCTGACCTGCAACGATGTTAAATTTACTGTTCTCCAAACACAACTAAATACGTAAATGCATCCATTTTGCTAGCAAAGCTTCAAAAAGTTCTGAGATAAACTCTTTTCAAACTCCTTACTGCTTGCATCCTTTCCTCTTTGTTCTCAACACCTAGAAAACATTGATCACATTTTGCCCTACGTAGAAGCAAACCCAGGCATTTATTTCGAGGGGAGACACTACCATGTAAATTATATATATATAATTATAAGTATTATAAAATTGTTAATATATTTTCGTAAAACCCAAAAATGTCAGGTGGATATATCCTCTTTATGCACCCCCTGGGTTTGCTCCTGCCCCTAGGCAATGGGGCACAACTGGGAATGAGGGGGGGGGGGGGGGGGGGGGGGGGGGGGGGGGGGGCGGGGGGGGGGGGGGGGGGAGTTCATTCCTTGGGCAGCAAAAGCATCACAAATTCAGGAGGTTAAGAGACAGGAGGGTGAGGTGGCTGGATGAAAACTCAATGCAACCTCTGTTGGGAGGAGTAAGATAGGAGACAATAGGGAGATTCAGACTTTTCAGCAACAGGACTGCAAATATAGAAATGTGCATTTTATTGCATAACTGCACAGTCATTTCTCATCCATGTCCTATACCTACTTAAGTCATGTTTCCCCATCCTGCAATTGCATCTCTCCCACATTCTGCACTGATGCACCACATGCTCATCCCACATCCACGTTCTTTCAGTGCATCCTGCACCCATGTCCCATATCTATTTTTCACACCAGCATCCTTTACACGTTCACATACTTCACCACCCACACCCATCTTCTTATTCACATCCCTCCTTTTCAAGTGTCATCTGTTTCCTGGTCCTTCCTCAAATGACTTGCATTCATTTGCATCAGTCAAGGTCCAAAATGTGATGAAAAAACGTTGTGGCATTAACGCTATGAAAAAAACTCCTATGTATATTATAAAAGATGCATTTCCTGAGCATTGACATCAACCTTGTAACATCAAATGTCTAATGTATTGATTATCTGATTGATCCTTGGGTCTTGATTGATGGATATCCAGCCATGGATATGCAGTGCAGGTATCCAAATTAGAGATCTGCTCAAGGTTAGGATATGTGGTGGACATACAGGATATCCATTGGATGATTTGTGCTGTGTGGGCTGTTTCCAAGTACAGCTGGATTCATGATGTATCACTGATTATTTTCTTACTAATGCACTTATTGATTAGATATATTAGGAATTTGCTTAATTGTGAGAGATAATTTGTTTTTATTTAATCAGCTCTGTGAGCACCTAAAAGGAACTACATAGCCTTAGTCGTTATTTTCTCACTATCTTTGGTAAGAATGGAAGTAGTTACCAAGTACATGTTTCCAATGTTGTATCTGACCAAGCTAACTCAGACTTTGTACAAGTGGACTAAGTGACCTATTGAGTGGAACTCAAGTTCAAAGGTGGTGGTTGTGTGAATAAGGTTGGATGAATGTAAGTTTGGTAAAAGGTGGCAAGTAAGGGTGGAAATTACTAAAAATGGCATAAAAGTATATATGCTATGAAATCATATATGGGAGAAGAACACTGTCAGAAAGAAGATTGTAATGAGAGGAATAACTATTTTGACGAAATGACTAAGTGAAAAGTATGAAATATGTTTTAAAAAAATGTCCGTGGAAGACAAACGGAAATGTTAACCTGATATTAAAGAATATAAGTAAGGACAGAAAAAGAAGAAAATTTGAGGATAATAGGTAGGTACTCGTTGTAAAGGTGAAGAGTTGTAAGGAGATAAGACATGGGAAGCAGTGTCACCAATGAGAGAAAAGAATGTAGTTCTGTTTACTGGACAAAATAAATTTAGGGATACCTATTGGATGAAAAATGTGGGGAACTTAATGGAAAAGGCAGTCATAATACAGTGTTGAAGTAATCTCCAAACTTTCACAAATGAAGATGGATGAGCTTCTTCTCAAATTTCATATTCATAGCAATTTCTCAAGACAATCTCAAGACTTCAGACAAGATAAGAGCGACCAAGTCATAAGCTACCTGTGTTGCTCAAATTTATCATTTGGTGTTCTTTTAAGAAAGGTAACATTCACTGAATGGTGGGAGGCAGTTACGGGGAGGAGGAGTGGGGCTAAGTTTGGGATGGGACATTATACATGGGTGAAGGAGAAGAGGAAAAGGGGGGGTGTGGGAGGAAAGGGTGGAGGGAAAGGAGGGGGGTGTGATGGAGGCCAGTCACTGATGAGTGGGTTAGATAATCTGAGGCTTGAGGAGGAAAAGGTTTAAGGAAATTATAGGTGGAAAAGTGCTTATTTGAGGGTTTTGAATGTTGAGAATGCATTTAGGAAACATTGAGAAAAGGGACAGAGGGAAGGAAGTTGGGGAAACTAATATTTTAAACTTTTACATCAACGAAGGAAGAATGCCACGCAAATATTTTTGGATTCACTGATTGCCAAGTAGCATAATTCTTCCTTATCACCCACTGTTCCAACACATCAACCTTTGCTTTCCAGGTAAAGGCACCAGGTTGTAGTCATCAGAATGATCCTCTTCCTATAGGTGTTTCACAAAGTATGACATTTTGGTATTCTCTGTGACCTAAAACCTCCTGTGCTCCTCCACTAGTCTCTCACCCATAAAATTATTTCCATTTGTCCCCACATTCTGCACAACACTCCTTGAATTTTAACTTGTACACACCACTTTTAATCAATAATCTTTGATTTCGACTTTGGTTCTACTTACTAGGTTTATTAAGAACCATAAGTAGATATGATGAGTGTGCAATGAACTGGAATTTAAGAGTTTTCCAGACCATCCATAACTAAATATGCCAGGAGTGGGGACAATGTGGAGCCCATAGCTATAAGCCTTGATTCACCTTTGAGTACGAAATCAACATATTGGTACCAACAGTGGATATGAACAGCGTACACTGAACTGGTATCAATGAGTGTATTTCCCAGATCATCCATCACTGAAAATAAATTCCGTGAGGGAAAGGAGGTTTGAGCCCTGATTCATTTATGCACTTTTACAGCTCCTAAAAGTGTTTCCAGCATCAAGATAGTGATGAAAAGACTGGTGACATCAAACAACACAAACATGCTTTTCCCAGGCAGTGGTAGTTGGTTAGTAAAGTGCAAAACTCCCTTGACTTCTTAATTATCAGAAGTAATATTATTTGTAAAAGTGGTGTTCACAATTAAAATGCCCTGAGGGTTATGCAGAATATGTGTGGAAAAACATGGAGATTCTAGTTCATAATTAACTTTGTGGTAATCCATTATAATGTTTGTCGATGAGTATCTGTTACTAATACCACTTTTATTTAAATTATGCGACCCAGGTTTCAGTGAATAATCACTATCATCAGGCATTAATTGAGATCTGTTTATCCTATTGTTTCCGTAGTTACGTAACAGAAGGGGAGAAGAAGTTTAAAAAGGAGACCAGAATAGGGTAAAAGGAAGGGTAAAGGTATTCATTAATGAGGGTGTTGTCATGGTTATTCAAAACTTTTAAAATTTCCTACTGCTCTCTTGAATCCAATTCGCAGCAGTCATTGCATAATTTTAGGATATTCAATGTAAATCATTCCTGTGGCTGCTACATATTAAGTGTTTAGCAAAATTACTTTTATCCTCTTTGATGTTTTTATAAGCACTTAAGTGTTCTTTTCTCCTGACACAGAAGCTTCTACATGTCTGCCCCATGTAGACACCATTGCAATGGCTGCATTTCAATGAATATACTCCACATCGGTTTAATTACTCAATCGGGTCCTCACATTTTACTAGCAGCTTTCGGAGAGTGGCCTTAGGTCTATAAGCTACTCTCCGAAAGCTGCTAGTAAAATGTAAGGACCCGATAGAGCAATTAACCAATTTGGAGTATATTAATTGAAATACAGCGATTGCAATGGTGTCTACGTGGGGCAGACAGGTAGAAGCTTCTGTGTCAGGAGAAAAGAACATTTAAGTGCTTATGAAAACATCAAATAGAATGTTATAAATGATGATGCAGTTGCTTCAACAAATATAACTTTAATGCACCTTTAAGTGCGAGCACGTTTACCAATGATCGCCCTACTAGGATCCAGACCCCTAACTTCCCGAGTGATGGCCACCACAAACAAAATGGCGGTCAGAATGGTGCACCTATGGGCTGTTACCGCTGCGGTGCCGAGACTTCACACCGGGACTATCCAGCAAGGAATGCTACCTGCCACTACTGCCACAAGGTGGAACATCTGGCAAAGGCGTGCTTTGCCAAACAGCGCAGGGAAGCACAACACCATGAAGCGCAGCAGACGTTTCCCCGAGTCAACAGGCAGCACCACCATCATCGAGCCACCGGATGAGCCAGATACTGATAATCTCAGAGGTAACATAAACACGTTATTGTTTTTTACCCCTTCCTCTGGAGCCCCACCCCCTATTCAAAATGTGGTGTTAGTTGAAGGAATACCCATTGCAATGGAGGTGAACAGTGGTGCAGGACACACCATTATTGGACACCAGGTGTACAAATCTAATCTGAGTTTTTTTTAGAATTGGAGCCTTGTCCAATTAAGTTGACAACTTTGTCAAACCAAAAGTTAAATGTTTTGGGACTGCGCAGGGTTAAAACTGAATTTTGTAGTAATATTGCTAAACTTGTGCTTTTGGTGGCTGATGGATCTGGTCCATCTTTGCTGGGACGCTCATGGTTTGAGCCCTTACATATTGGAGTGGAGGGGGTACACTCGTGTTCATCTGGAAATTCCCTGCCCCCTGAGATTAGTAATTTTAGGGAAGTGTTCGCCCCTGGGTTGGGAAAATACAACGGTCCTCCAGCCCATATCCACCTGAAGGAGGGAGCCACCCCTATTTTTCGCAAGGCCCGTCCAGTCCCCTATGTCTTAACACGTTCAGGACCGAGGACGCACACGCTGCATCCTGGGGTGCGCCCACCAGGACCCGCGGACGCAGCGTGTGCGTCCTGAAGTGTGTTAAAGAAGTGTGTTTAAATGCCGTATTAAATTTTTTCTTTTTTTTGGCCCCTGGGGATAGGTATCCATATTCAGGGCGGTCCTGAAAGTGTTAATTGAAAAGGTTTCTGGGGAAGTAGATAGATTGGTTCAGGAAGGGATTTTAGTGCCGGTCAAGGTTTTGGAGTGGGCCACGCCTACAGTAAATGTGGAGAAGAGAGACGGTACAATAAGAATTTGTGGTGACTACTCCTCGACTGTGAACTTGAACTGCTTGAGGGATTTTACCCTCTTCCCACGGTAGACAAGGTGCTTGGGAAACTAGCTGGAGGAAGGATTTTTGCACGTTTGGACATGTCCCTTTCCTTTTTACAGCTTACAGTGGATGCAAAGACTGCTAATGTGTTGACTCTGATCACCCATAAGGGTCTCTTTCAGGTGACTCGATTGAGCCAGGGACTGAGTAGGGCCCCTGGAATTTTTCAACGAACCATGGAGTCTGTTCTCGCAGGAGTGGATGGAGCTTTGGTGTATCTGGACGACATCTTGATTCAGGCTCCGATGAGAGAAATACTTTGGGAGAGAATTGGGGCAGTTCTTCAGAAGGTTAAAGATGCAGGGTTCAGATTAAGGTTGGACAAATGCCTGTTTGGGGACACCAATATTGAATTTCTGGGATACCAGATAACTGCGGAGGGAATAACTCCAACTAAAAAGAAGGTAACAGCTATCTTATCTGCACCTAAACCCCAAAATGTGGATTGCTTGAGAGTCTATCTTGGACTAATTAACTATTATGATAGATTTTTCCCCAATAAAGCTTCCCAGTTTCACATTTTATGATTTTCTTAAGCAAGGTGCCAAATGGACTTGGGGAAATGACCATGATGAGTGTTTAAAATATGTTAAAGATGTGGTGACTCAATCTGATCTGGTGCACTACGATCCTAATCTTCCTCTTGTGCTTGTGGGTGATGCCTCCCCCTATGGTATTGGAGCTGTGATTAGCCACATCATGCATGATGGCTCTGAAAAGCCAATTGCCTTTGGCTCTCGTACATTAAAACCAGTAGAGAGAAATTATTCGCAAGTGGACAAGGAGGTTCTGGCAATTGTATTTGGGCTAAACAAATTTTATATGTATTTGTGGGGTAGGAAGTTCACAATTTATAGTGACAGCAAGCCAGTGGTTGGAATCTTCAATCCAAAAAGAAAGCAACTGCCTGATGTAATGTCTCCACATGTGCTTCGTTGGTGTTTATTTATGTCGAATTTTGATTAAGACATTATGTATCGCCCTGGTTCTAAAAATTTCAATGCAGATTTCCTTAGCTGGTTGCCCCTGGAGGAGGAAGGAGATGAATCTTTTCCAGATCCAGTGGGTGTTCTCTTCCTTGAAGAAGCAGAGGCTGCTCAACATTCGCCACTGTCTGCTGCCTCCATTGCAGAGGCCACGAGGAAAGATCCTGTGCTATCTAGAGTCCTTGGTGGGGTCCTGCACGGTTGGGATTTCTCTGAGATTTCACCAGAGGTCCAGCGATACCTCAGGGGTCCTCCTGGATCTCTATCCATTATGAAGGGTTGCCTCCTCCATGGCAGCAGGATAGTAGTTCCCTCAGTTTTCCGGTCTGAGGTGTTACGGACGATGCATTAGGTACACCAAGGTATAGTCCTAACTAAAGGGTTGGCCAGAAGTTATGTCTGGTGGTCTGGAATTGACAGGGATATTGAATTGTTAATCAAATCTTGCCCTCAATGTTCGTTGGTCCAAAACAATTCCCCTAAGGTACCCTCAATTCCATGGAGTGTTCCCAATAAACCATGGTCTAGGATCCACATAGATTTTGCTGGTCCTATCTTAGGCCATACCTTTTTGATTTTGGTGGATGCAACATCCAAGTGGGAAGAAGTAGCTTCCACACAGGGTTCCTTATCCTCTCAAACAACTATAAATAACTTGCGCAACTGGTTTCCAACTCATGGGCTGCCAGATGAGGTAGTGACGGATAACATACCAGATTTATGATCAGTAGAGATGGCGGAATTCTTCTGCAAGAATGGCATCTTTCACTACAAAATGCCCCCATATAATCCTGCCACCAATGGCTTGGCAGAGAGGATGTTACAAACTGTCAAGAGGTTGCTTAGTAAATTGCCAGCAAATCAGTGGGAAAAGGAATTGACGAGCATTCTCCTTGCTTTACGTACCACTCCCAATTCCACGGGGTCAGCTCCTTCTGAGCTATTAATGGGGAGAAGATTAAAAACCATGCTAGACAACCTGCACCCTGCTTCATCAAATTCCAAGGAGCAGGAAAGAAATTCTGTTTTATTAGGAAGGAAGGGAACTGCTAATAATTATTTTACTGTTGGGGACACAGTTTTTTACCATCATTATGGCATGGTTGAAAGGGATGATTGTAACAGTTGAGGGTCCACATAATTTTAAAATTCAATCTAATTCTGGGAATATTGAGCGGAGAAATATTAATCAACTCAGTCGTCCGTGGACTGCTGATGAAAACCCTAATGTTTATGTAGATACTAATTCTTCCTCCAATCCTCCTAAGGTACCATTCCTGGCTGAGGGACTCGGAAATCCTGTGGAGGGGAGTGCTTGTATGGGATGGCCTGACAAATGGGTGACGGGTTGTCGAACACCTGACCCGCACTCGGCAGATGACCTTCCAACTCATGAGGGTGACTTGAGAACTAGGCCAACCAGCACTGCTCCTGATCTGGAACCCAGTTCCCCACAACCACGGCCTCAGAGGGCACTAAAAGCCTCAAGTCGTTATAATGATTTTGTTCTGTCTTCAATTTTAACAATGTGATTTTTTATTGATGAATTATATTATTTGCTGTGATAATATTAATTTCTGTTGCATTTAAATAAGAGGGGGGAGAGTTGATATGTATTGTTATCTGTTGTGTGCTTCTGCTATTGTATTTAGTCTGTGAATTGTCATGTGTATAGAGGTGCACATGGGGATTTACCCGCTCTCTCACAATGTAGTCATGGCCAGAGACAGACGGGATGTAAACGTGCTCGCACTTAAAGGTGCAATTAAGTTATATTTGTCAAAACAAACGCATCATCATTTATAACAGAGGATAAAAGTAATTTTGCTAAACACTTAATATGTAACAGCCACATGAGTGATTTTACAATGAATATCCTAAAATTATGCAACGACTGCTGCGAATTAGATTCAAGAGAGCAGTTGGAAATTTTAAAAGTTTTGAATAACCACAACAACACCCTCATTAACGAATGCCTTTACCCTTCCTTTTCCCCTATTCTGGTCTCCTTTTCAAACTTCTTCTCCCCTTCCGTTACGTAACTATGGAAACAATAGGATAAAAAGATCTCAATTAATGCCTGATGATAGTGATTATTCACTGAAACCCGGGTCGCTTAATTTAAATAAAAGTGGTATTAGTAACAGATATTCATCAACGAACATTATGGAGATTCTTTTAGAGGTGAAATTGGAGGTCCTCGGTTACATAGAATACCAAATTGTCATACTTGGCAAAGCACCTGTGGAAAGGGGACTGTACCAATGACTTCAACTCCGATGACGACACCGCTGGTACCTGATGATGACACCGCTGCGTCGAAACATGTTGTACCAGGAAAATAAATCTGTGGAAGGAAACCAAGTTACTTTTTCATTTGGGAATAAGAATGTTTAAACCATACCAAATACAACATTAATAAATTGCATTTAAAAATTTGTGAAATGAAATGCGGTAGCAACATGCAATCTGGATTTCTTTTGTCATAGGTAGTATGAGAAATTTTCTAGAAGAATAATTTAATATTCTCATACAGTACTCTATAATATAATCATTTAAGTAAAATATTCCAAAAATGAGTTGAAAAAGCCTCAATTTATCATTAGACATATTGGAAATTTGTATTTATTTGACTTAAAAGAATATGTTTGGAATTTATTACAATGAAAAATTATTTCAAACATAAGTGAATTTTCCTGAACTACCAAAAATTAAGGTAATTTTCAGGAGTCACAGTAAATTACAAAAAAATACTACGGTAATTTTCTAAAATTACCTCAGTAGTTTTCTGAGAGCCCCATCTCTACCTTCAACACACACTCACTCCCCCTATTCCTCTTCTGCTTCACGTATGTAATGCAACCAACCTTTCCAAACATTACTCCCACCCAGGGGTGCAACAACCCCCCGAATCGTGGGGGTGGGGGCAAATTCCTTGAAAAATCTGTATAAGCTAATCTGTAAGAGATTTTGCAAATTGGGCATTGTCCATTAAAAAGTGAGCCACAACCTCTGATTTCTGGGAGGGGGGCTAGCCCCACCCCCCATAATCGTACTTGGGGGGGAGGGGGGGGGGGATGCAATTACTCCTACCCTTATTTTCCTCCCCCCCATTCTCCCCTTCCCAGCATTATCTGGTGACTAAAAATGCCTGAGAGTCCTGTATGGTATAATTGATGATGTTGAATTTTCTACAACACATATCATGTAAGAAAATTCTTCATGAAATTAGGAACGATTGTCTTCTTTGCTATTCAAAATTTGAATAACTATCAAGACTTGCCCATTATGTCCACTCTGTACATGAGAGGCTACCTTTTGCACATTTGAGTCTCAAATTCAACTCCAATGCATTCAAATCAACTTCCATGAGAAATGCACGTTAGCTTCGTATCTGTTGCTTGCAAGCATTATTCTTTTGCGAAATTGAACTAGAGACTTTGGTCTCACAAATTCAGGAGAAGTGACATAAGTTAAGAAATAGAGTGAACTTTCTTATATTTACCACTGATTTCAGTTTTTGAATTGATATCGTGAAGGCTATTACAAAATATTTCAATACTCCGTAAAATTCAGTGCTTTTTTTTAAATCGTGCCAAAAGGAACACATGCCAGTGTTGAGTCTTGTCTTCATGTGAAAATGCCTAAAGGAATAATTAAAGATATTTTCTTCACCTAAATCCAGAGCTGGATTACCAATAAGGCAACTGCCACTTTATACCCCTTTCTTTTCTTGCAACTTGTTTATTAACGTGGTTGGTTGTACTGCCTAGGACTCCAAGTGTGTTAATCCGTCACTTCCTACAAGGTAAGTCTTTTGCTAAAATAAATTAGAGAAAGTGGTTCCCAGATTTGGCAACAGATGTTGCTGTATGTAACAATACACTGTTTAGTCATGGTTTGTTGAGCTTAGCTCTCTCAATGGTCATCAAACTAGCATAACCATCAAAATTCTTCCAATTAAAAATGCATCTTTAAAAAATATTTGAAAAGAAGTTCTTTGAATAAATTACCACTTTGTACAATGGAAGCATTAACTTCTTTTCCTTTTGCATGAATGGAGATTTAGTGAAAGAAGTGAGGGCAATCAGGGGTTGGGGCTGCCGTAGGAAGCCAGAGGGCATAGCCCTCAATTATTTTTATTTTTGCTGCTACCATACATTTTACCATTATTCAGATTTCTTCACTAAACCTTCAATTGCCTAGGATTTTCCGATATTGGTATGCACTCTACAGGTTGAGAAATGCTGAAGCAGTGGATTAAGTAGACAAATGTAAGAAGCTTTATGTCCAATGGGTGAATGTTAAAATTGACTCCCGAGTCTTGGTAACAATGGATGAAAATGAAATTACTCCTGTTTACCAAATGCTATTCTTCATGTATGTGATGAATGGTAGTTCCAACTTTAACATTAGTATTTGAAGCTACAGTGTTATTACGCTTATGAGCTATTGACCATGTAGGTACATGTTTGAACTGGATCAAAGTGATCACTAAAAACATAAGGAATGAAAATCATGATTTTTGACAAGGAAGACATATCTGATAATCTCTGTATAAAATAATGGGAATTTTGTAAAATAATAAACACAGTGTTTGCTATTCTTATATGCAATACAACATGTATGGACAGGAAGAAGTTCTCAAAGGGGGACACCCTAACTTGTTCCATATTAATGCAATGGTGAAAAATCATTACTGGGCCAACACAGGAAGGCATATAACCTCCCATTACATGCAAAATAGCCATGGGATAACCATCAATGACCTTGAAAATATAAATTACAAAACTAACTTTATAGCATATAGAGAAGTGGAATGTATTGAAAGAGTTTGAGTAAGATCACCTTCTTACATTGAAATTGATTGAATAGTGGAGTTATGTTATGGTCACAGCCAGGAACAAGGAGCTTTAAAATGACAGTTAAACACGTTCCGTGCTCATGACGTAACATCTTTGTCCTGATAGTTCCCTGTGAGTTACTGAAGATGTAAGGGCTACGTGATGTCTTCCTTTAATGGCACCTTCACTCTCAGCCTTAGCCAGCAGCGTTGAGCATGAAAAAAGAGTCTGTCACATGTCTTAACCCTTCAAGAGTGCTGAGAGTATCTTTTGTAATTTGTTTCCAGCCATTTGTTTAGGTTTTCAACCCTATATTTTACAAAACTAATAATTTTTGGAATGAGAGTTCTTACTTTTCTAATGGGTGATTGTGTTAATAGTGCAATCAATTCATACTCCATTATTTCTCTGATGCTATTTCTAATATTATTTTACAGATTGTTAATTGATTTTTTTGTTATTGCATAAAGACGCCAATCGAAAGTTCTCCTTGGCATTATCCTCATTTAGGGTATTTTAAACAATTGTAGAAACTTTACTGCGGTATCCTTTTCGTATTTATTTCAAGTTCTCTGAATTATATCACAAATTAGTTTCTAAAATATTATAAAAATCCTTCCATAAGGAATATTCAACCCCTGCACTTTCTCGCTCTCCCTCTTGGTCTTAACCTCTACTGTTTGGTCCACACCCACTCAAAATATCCCTCCTCTGGACCCGGATCCCCCAGAAATCTCTCATCAGAATGCAGGAGGACCCACGGCAGCTGTCTTCCTCCCCAAGGCTGGTGTAAGGGAAAGGTTCGGGGTTGATGAGAAGACCATCTGGCCGATGCTTTCCCTGAAGAAAGAGGGTGGGGGTGGGAGAGACGGGATTGGCCTCACACTTCTTTGTTTTAAAAATTAGGAGTTTCTTTACGCAGTGTTGCCAAAATAAATTGTAGGAGATCTTTCCATCAGTAGCTGAATTTCACATGTTCAAAAGGTGTGTATTCATTTTAATTCTGATGACTCCATTTATTGGCTTTTTATATTTAATTTCTTCACATGTTTTTTAACATTGAAATGTCTACAGTCCAGAATCTTGTATTTCTGTATGCCGAGAAAAATTGCAGTCAATCTTACCTTTGGTGGCTGTAGTTTGCACGTTCCAAAGGTATGTAAGTATTCATTTAAATCATTAATGAAATGACATTTATTTTCTATAGTATATTTAATTTCTTAATATATTTAAAAATATTGCAATTTCCATCCATGTAAAGTAAATTGGGAATTTTTTTCTGAACTATTTAGATGTGCCCGAGTGATACTAAGTTCATGTTTCTGGTCTTATTTTGTAGCAATTTTTATCTTTCAAAATGCAGTTGAGTTCATGTGTATGTAGATTTAATTTTTAACACAATTCAAAACTTTGATCTCTATTTTGAACTTTACAAACCATCATTAAAACTTTAAAATGTTTTGTCACTATTCACTAGGATACAAAATGCCTAAACAAAAGCCGGATTCACTCCCATCCACGTCCCGAGGAACTCAATCCGAAAAATAATATTTTCCCGAAGAGATATATCAGGTGATGCTGGACATGTTGAAAGAGGACGACTCATCGGACTGGGACCTTCACGCAACTGCGACTGAGAAGACCTTGCAGAAGGTAATGGCAGAGCCTGTGAGTGTCCATCGGCTGTACTCCCTAGACCGCTTTCCCCTACCCCTTTGATTTTATGAAAATGGACACAATAAACCTGACCTACCCAAAACTCCTTTTTCCCAAACATCTGGCCTCTAAGTACTGAAACCTCTGCCCTCCCTTTAGATTATTTTTGTCCGCTACTGACTGACAAGACCGTAGAACTAATAGTCACCTAAACTAACCGTTTAGCGGAGGTGATCATCCTGAGCAACGTGTCTCCTCACTAGATGAAAAGATTTGACGAAAGAGGAATTTTACTTTCAGTGCCTAATTTTCTACAGTGGAACCATCAAAATTGGGCGGATGCTAAATTGTTGAAAAACCCACAATATTTATAATTTACTCAACTTCTTTGGAAAAACAAGTGTTATCCCAACCAGTCTTGTCTAGAACCAAAGGTTTATCCAACCATTTCCCCCAACATTATGACGAATACGAAAGACAGAAAAGAAAGCAGAAGTGGTGTACGGAGTGCTTCCACAATAATGTGCCTAAAGACATGACCTATTATTGCCCCGCTTGCCCAGATGAACCAGGATTCTGCCTTAAGAATGTTTTCAGGCATTTCATTGAAAAATGATTTGTAAATAATGATTGTGTATAAAAAGTTGTAAATTAGTCAGTATTTATGAAAATATGTAGATATCTATAGTGTAAGTATATGTACAAAATGTATGTATATATAGGGTGACCAGAGGTCAGGATAAATCAGGACATATCCTTTTTATCTCTTTGTCCTGGCAGATTTTTACCTTGTCCATTTTCACAAATTTGACTATATTAAAATCGTATTTACAATATTGCCATTCTATTGCTCTTTTATTTAATTCCTTATCAACAGAAGGCCGCATGATTGTCAATTTTATCGATTTTCCACTACTGATCATGGAAGAATTGATAAGCGGAAGTGCAAACGGTGCAACTATTGATTATTTAAAATTTCTATTGCATATTTTAAGCTCTACTACAGCAGTGTCTTTGTTATACCAACTTAGTTCCATGTGGTCCTGTGTATGATGTTGTTTATAGTACAGAGAGCTTTATAAAATATCGGGAAATGCCTAACGTAAGTCTGCATTCTCAGATGTTTTAGCAAACAAATATCCTGCCTTCAAGAAAGGAAAAACTATATGAAGCAGAATGTTAAATATGCAGAGCTGGAGCTAACGTCTCAGTGGCCAATACATATCAGTGCGTCCTCCTTTTTTTTAATTTTGTCCATTCTGAAGCTGCTTGTCCTTTTTCTTAAGTCTGCATCTTGTCACTCTATGCCTATTTAAAATATAAACTTTTAAATATCAATAATAAGGAATAAAAGCCATTAAACAATTTTTAATGTATTCTTACTCTGTGTACAAGTGTTCAAAATTTTCCTTTTATTCTACTTTCTCCTTTATGCTTACTCTAATTTTCATTCTGCTATCTATTATCACAACTATATTTTGTTCTAAATTTGTTAAATTAAAAATATTGTGAAAATGTATCACATTGAATTTCAATGACATCCCCCAAGTATCTAAAACAGAAATATTTCAATGCAAATGGTAAAAATTATGGGTAAAAACTGAAAAAATTACCAGAATAGGTGATTTTTGTGAAATTTTCCAAGGTATAAAAGTTATGGGCAAATAGATATTTAACATTTTAAGTTTGTATCTCGCAAACGATGTGTGTACCTTGATGCTCCGTGAGGCATTAGGGAGAATTTCTATTACTTCTCGTCATTTTCAACTCTGTATTCCTGAGAAGATATCTTGCGGAAAAAGTAACGTGTTTCGCAGGGAAGTATCATCTAACCGACAGGATACTAGTAAAAATGTAACTGAAGTTAAAAAAAAATGTTTTGCAAAATTTTATGAAAGAAATGCCAAAAATATGGTCTTTATATCAAGTATCAATGTACTTTTGTTGAAATAAAAATATAAAATGTTGAAATTTTACCTAAATTTCAGTCATGCTCAAGGAGGTTAAAAAAGAAATGGAAGCGGCAATTCTCTTGATTTTAGAAGCCAATTCCGCCATTACAGTCAGCACAGTTTAGACCTTCCTCTGGCTTACATATCCGGCGGTCGCGTTCGATTTTCGTCAAATCTGAGTATAAAACCACAGACATGGCGATGTTTTGTGACTGGTTTGGCAACACCTACTCAGCACAAAATACATCCCAAGCACCTCTATTATTGCTTCATTCTCACCCATGATCGTTCACGGTCATGCCGCCTCCATTTTATTTTAAACCTCCTTGGTCATGCTAAAATATGCTCGGCATGGAATGTGTTCCCTAGTTGCAGAGGACGTTGTCACAACGTTGTGCTAACGTTACAATGGGAAAAGATACAAGTGCACACAACATATATGCTGGTTGTCACAACGTTGCATGCATGTTGCCTCAACATCCGAATTTCCTGAAAAACCACGTCGCTACAACGTTATCAGTGCCAGGAAACCTTAAAACATTTCCCTAACTTTAACCATCAATGAAATTATCCCACAATTATCATTAACGTTGATAATTTGTCAACAGACAGTTCTTTCCTAGTTACTCAGGTAACACTTTCTCCCTTAATGTCTCCACTGACTCCTCTCTGCCCTCTCAAAATAGAAAATGGAATTAAAGTATTAAATACTAAGCATGTTATTATCACGCGATGATATGTGCAAGTACATTGTGTTATCCTACCTTGTATCTACCCGACTACTATGTATCTATCTAATTATGATAAAGTCCTACGGCTCTATATAAGCACACATCCTTGCCCCCAATATTAAATATCTCTTGTCTTGAAAGTCATATATCACCACTCCCGTGGATTGATGTGACTCCTAAAGCTAATTTTTAAATTTAGATTAAGTGATTATAGTTAAGAGGAAATACCATCCTATCACTATAACAATTGCCAGACTAATTAAAACCTATATTGCCATATAGTATAAATGTAAATGCAATATTACTGAGAATAAACAAGATTTTTTCCAATTCCTACATGTTAGTTCACATTCACGTTCACAAGGAGACTAGTAGAATAAATTTATCAAAATGAAATATTTATACGTGAAGAATGTTTATGTGCACAAATGTAAAGTGCCAGTTTGCCAACTCGTGTGGTATAGTTATAGATAAATAATTTCTACAGCTGACTTCAACATTACATGCACGTTGACTCAACGTCGACTGATAACATTGTTCTGACGTTGATGCAATGTTGTGGCAATGTGCACGTTGTCATATAACAGTGCACATTGTCATATAACATTGTGCACATTGATACAACGTCGTGACAACGTGCTCTACTACTAGGGTTAAAAGGAGTCAACTGGAAGTTCACGAAAACAACCTATTTATCAGCTAAAGTTTAACTAGTGATGGTAGGATTGGATATGAAATAAAACAAGATTAATCCGGAGAGAAGTTTCTGTGTGTAGGACATTTACTTTGGAACAGGGAAGAGCCATATATTGTAAAAATTATTAACATGTTATATTATGTACGAATAGATTAGAAAGTAATAAAACTGGGCCACAGGAGTAAATGAAACAATCCTCCCACTTCTCAAAAACAAGGAAGGAAATGATAGAAATGAACAACTATGCATTGAGGATTGGAATGGAGAATTACAGTCTAGTCAAATCCCAGGACCACTTTTGTAGAGAAAAACTAATAGTTTTGCGGGAAGAGGATCTGTTAACACCCACACCCACATTAAGTGGAGTGGCTGTGAATGTAAGACTTTTGGGGTGGATTAAATGGAAATAAGATTAAAAATGGAATAGCTTTTCAGTTTCATAGTCAATATATTTTCATTTTATATACAGCTTATCATTGATATTGTTTATAAAAATTTGATTAAATGTCTCAGTGTACAATGCATGTTCTTAGATATTAAATGTTCTTGACTAGAATAATCCTACAAGGTTCCACATAAAATTGCAATGCATCATACATCATCCAAGCAGCAGTGGACTGGGTCAATATAGAAATTACCTAGAATTAGTTAAGCCTAGCTTTTTGTACAGAGTTTAGCTAAAACAACACCCCACAGAAAGCCAAGGTTATTAAGTACTAATTTTAGTATACTCCTTTGGAGGCAAAATTTCTTGACTTAACATGGAGAAATTTATTTAACATGATTGGAGTTTTTTCCTGGGCACAATGACTATAAATTAATATGCATTATGGCAAAAGCTGTTTTAGACTAGATCTAGACATTTTTAGTTAAATTTTTACATTTGCAAAAATTGGGATACCCCCATTTTTTGGCTTTGAGTTAAATTTTAGTTTGAATAAATTAAAATATAGGGAATACTTAGAAAATTAATGTCAACTTAGAATCCACTGCTCTTGAAGTAACGGTACTCACAGAAAGAAGCTAATGGTATTCACTTAAAATTAGAAAATATTCCCTTGTCAAAATAAAATATGTACAAATGATAATAAATAGAACACAAAATATGGAAGAAAATTGATCGAGCACTAATCACAACAACAAACAGTATTAGCCTCTGCTCCAAAATACTACAACTTTGTGTGCACCAATTGGCCACCCCGATCCATCACTAATTGCCAGCATGGCATTGGTTAAGTAGAGACTTAAGGGTGAGGAATGCATTGAGCAACACATTTTAACTCCCCAATTTCAATTTCTTAATGCCGTTGTTTAGGTGGAGCATTTCAAGGTTTATCTGCGAGATGAGATATTCCAAACTGTCAATCGAGTCCAGGATTTCCACCCGCTCCGTGTGTGGGTTGAATCTTATTTCAAATGGACGAGACATGCATGTTGACACCCATCTCCTGTAAAGAAAAGAGCAACATGAACCATGTCTTAAGGGTGCATTACAGGAATGAGTAAATATGAAGTTTACTGAAATTCCATGGACCATGAGAATTATTAATTCAGGCTCTTTCAAAGCTACATCTATCATCACTTGTGTTCCCTAAATTCCAAGAAATATACTGAGCAGCAGCAATATCCATAACAATTGAACTAAGACACAGAAGTACCCCATTAGTCCGTCTCATGTGGCTTATACTCCAGGCCCTTACCTGAACTTTTCCTTAGCATCTTCTAAGCTGTCTGCCACATAGTAGACAGGCTGGTAATCTTGGTCCTGATAGGGTTGAACAGCAGTGCTAGCTGGATCAAAGGACCGGTGTTCAGGCTTGTCAGAAAGGGCATGTAGAAGTTCACCATAACTAGATAGGAGGGCGGCACCATAAGCCTTCACTGCTCCCCCCTCCTTGCAAAGTCCAAACTCGACTGTGAACCAGTAGACCTAAGGAAGAATGAGTGACTAGTTAGAAAACAGCTAATATGTATAGCCATTTACTGTAACGCATTGGTTGCTAGAAGATGATCATGAGGAATCAGCTAGGAAATATGGCAATAATTACACTCGAGAGTTTTTCAATCTCAGCATCTGATGCACCCAAAGATGCCAATCCAATCTCTTGAGAGAATTGAGCGAAGCTTGGGTCACCAAGGAGTGGCATGTGGCCAAGAATTTCATGGATGCAGTCTCTAAAGAAAGAAAAAAGACAGAAATTTAGTCCCCACGTTCACGCATACTGGAGACTAAACAGGGCTTATTTGAAGGACCATTAACAAATTATTGCAATACAAATACAAAATACTCACGGCTCTGGGGTGTGGTATGGGGAAGACTCGTGCCTGACGTACTGAGTGCTCTGGAACACCCTGAATGCTAGACTGGCAAGGAAGTCCCTGGAAGTTAAAAGTCCAGCTGCAGGCCGCAGAGTGAATCCAGTGTGTTCTGGAAAAATATGCCAAGGTAATTAGTCAAAACAGTGGATTCGAGCATACTGCTGATATCACGCATTTGCAGAAGATCCTCACTTTTTAGGAAAGCTGACATGTCCTTTAATTGGGGAACACTGTCCTCTCGGAAGATTCCTTCCTTCATCAATAGGGCGAAAACGTTGCGGAATTGACAGCAAGCATGCTTTTGCATCAAGTCAAGCACTTGTCGGAACACACCAGTCCAAGTGGCAGTCTCTGTCTCAGTGTAATCAATGCTAGGAATTGGTTGACCGCTGTTGACAAGTTTGTTGGCATGGTTAGAAAGTGTAGAATATTTCGGAATGAAAATATTATAGGCATTACAGGTGCAGTCATCGGGTAAAGACTGGGCGAAACTTACTATTTATAGTCGAAGGCGATGGCCGCTATCACTCTCCTCCTCTCCCTGTACACCGTGTCAGCAAATCCAGGGTGGTTCATGTCTAGCTCAGGTTCATATTTAGTCATAAGGTGGTTGCATTGGTCCAGATCGGATGCATGCTTAGGGAACCACGGATCCTTGACCGTGGCGGTGGAATCAGTTGGAGATGCGGCAGGGTCAGCTAGAAGAGACACTTCAGACAGCAAAGATGACTGGCGCAACGAGAGCAGCAAGTTCAGAAGACCGGAGCGAGGCATCTGCACCCTTACGAGAACATCGTATTGTATATCCTCAGTCTTAGATTGGCGAGATTCCACATGCGTTACTGTTCCCGTGAGCTCCTGTTACAGGAAGAGGATGAAATTAATGAATCATTAGTTATGCACGACTAATTTTGAGGTCACGTGTGTCAAGTGGGGGTGGATGGATAGCCACTTTCCGGTGGTCTGGAAAAACTTAATCGTGCCTCCCCCCCCACATACCCCCCTTTATCCGTCCAACACTGGTGACACTGGTGGAATGTGAACTGGGAGGAAAAAATAGCTGATGAGGAAACTTGAGAACAACATCTTTAGTCCAATGCAGTCGCATCAACGTTACAGACAAGCGGAACATGGTAACAGTAAAATAAATTAAATATTCCAACAACGCAGGGTTAGCCTCAGTGAAAACCTCTTAATATTTTCTAAGTAGAAGGCTTGGAGTGGGTATTTTAATATATGAAGTTGAATGGTGCAAAACATGAGACCCTGAGGGCTTTATCCGTGACAGCTGAAAGAAATACGTAATGCCCAAGACAAGGCGGACGTACCTTGATGGTCTTCAAGATTTGAGCAAGATTATATATGCCGTCCTGCAAGCTAAGGACGAGAGCTGCAGACTGAACCTGCTCTTTCTCGCCTTCACTTCCATTTTGGATTATCTTGGCCAGATAAGATTCTTCCTCAGTCAAACATCCATCTAGTAAGGGAAATAAAGGAGATTAGTATTCCATTTGATTACACGTCTGAATTTTGAAATTTTTTGTCAGATCCATTATAAATAGATTTTCTTCAATTTTTTATGTTGATCCTAAATGTCCACATTTCTCTGTCACGTCAGGTTTTTAAATAAAGTAGGACTTGTGGTTTCAAGATTTCAAGTGCTATTAATCATATATTATATTAACATCAATTCACGCCATGACAATTTTTGCAATAAACATTTTTATAATACTCTAAAGAACTGCTTAATAACATTTGTGACTTTTGCAACAAAACAAAAAGCAGTGTTTAAATAATTTGTAATGAGAAATATCCCTCTTAACAAAATTACCCACTGGCACTTATACATATAATGCACCTATCAATAAATCTAAAAAGTAAAATGGTGTCTATTCTGAAAAAACTATGTGTGATAGAAGAAAATTAATAACAGTTCTGAAATCAGCATCTCAATGTTGGCTATTATCACTTACTAGTTTTCAATCACCTGATATCATGCAGACTAATTCTATGTAATTAATTGGGAGAATCTAATTACAGAATTCAACCGACAGGAATGCTGTAAATGGAAAATATAGGGATGCAGACTGCATCTGGGCGTTTCACATCAGAAATCTCAATAATTACCTTAGTTTGCGTTTAATCCTCGGGTAATTTTTTAATATCCCGGGATTAACTTAAATTTTAAGCCGCAAATTCCCTCCTCCCTGGAGATACTTGCAAAAAGGCACGATTCACTCCAGAAACTGCTTCTTGTGGTCCGCAATGTGTAAAAACCTTAATGTGCATGGGAATATTGCCCCACCGCTTTAAAGGGAGCATTTTACAGGGGAGTGGTTAGATAATAGTGTACCGAAAATCTGGGCGGATCAAGATGAAGGGTTGGATGGAGAAAGGTTAAGCTGAATGGTCAAGAGCCCCTCATGTAATCATCTATTACATCTAACGGCCCCTGCCGCCGAGAGAGCAGGGTTTCAACGAACCCTTTGCGCCTACATTGGCATTTCCCATTACCATTTGTCCTCGAGAGTGACTGCCTACGCGAAGGAATAACCATCGTGAGAACGACGCGGTGCAACCTTTGGAAACAACTTATTTATCAAGGTATGTAAGACTAAGAATCAACTGGCTCATCCTGCAGCCAGTGAGACATGAGAATCATTCCGGGGGAAGAAAAGAAGCGCCTACCGGTGTCATCTTTCTTGGGTGCAGAAGCGTCATCATGGGCGTCTCCGCAGACAAATTCGGCATCCACTTCTCCAGTGAAGATATCATCAGACGGACACACTGTTGACGTTGAGGGAGAGTCTGAAAAGGTGCAGAGTCCACGCTAATAGTCAAGTAGTCCATGCGTAACTCCACGCGAACGTGGAAATTGGTAAAATAAAACTACTTTACATTCATCAAATTAAAAAGTGCTTCTTACCTGCCTGTTTTTCGTCTTTTTGTATCACGTAGGATTCTTCACGAGGGTCTGCAAAAGAAAGGCAAAAAAATTTAACTTTAAATAACTCAGGCTTGGCGGTTAGTTGGGAGATAAAAAGGTGGCAGTTTTCAGTTTTTTCTTGATAGGGCAGCTAACACTCACCATCACAGCGCTGGTTTAATGCCTCTTCCAGGACGCACTGATTCGCCTGGCTCACGACCAGGGCCACAAGCCGGGCATCGTCAACAAGTGATCGTCGCCGGGCGATGTAACCATTCTATAATAAGTAAGACAAATGTTATGTGCTGCGAGATTAATTTGAAATTTCTCAAGCCTACAAGATTGACATATTAACCAAGTCTCGAAAAAATAATCTAGAGCTATTGTTGAATTTGAAAGAATTATCCGGCTCTTGTCAAAGACAAACAAATACATACGAGGGAAATCTCTGATACTTACATCAAGTTTTTCATTCAGACCCACGTCCGGGATGAAAGTTATGAGTGAATGATAGCTTTGAATAAAAACCTTAAGTCGAGATAATCGGGAGAGTTCCTTCGGGGTGAGTATTTTCCTTAAATCCTTGCCCGGAGATTGCAACTGGGGTCAAGATAAGGAACCGGGCATCCGCTCGAGAATTCTTTCATCACCGCAAAAGAAAATATATCTTTTATTATTACACGCAATTTATTTACAGCGACGAAGGTTTCAACTTGGGATGGTGACCCGCTGAAAGGTTTTCATTAATGCGTTAATATTATTTACAAGTTTATTTCGTTTGTGATAAATAATTCATTGATCTAAGTTTTCTGATCTACACCTACGAAATACCGTGCAAGCCACCACTACGGTATTTCAACACAAGGAATGCAGTACTAGTCAAAGTTGAAATCAGCACACGTTTCCCCAGCCGCTAGGAGCAAACCAATAAGAAGTCAAAAGAAACTGGCGGAGGACTACGTAGAGGAACACGCAAACAAGCACTACACTGGTAAAGATACACCTACTGGTTATTATTACTTATACTATTAATTTATTAAGGATATGAGGTATTATCAAAACCTAACTTCGGTTGAAACCGAGTACGAGGTATTACTTCGGGCAGAAAATTAAATGTCTCACATTTCCAGCGGGGTGTAGTGGCAGCAATAATGCTATTAACATACACAAGCAAAAAGTCCACCTAATGAGGGTGGAAGGTTCATATTATGATCGAACGATTGCAAGTGTTTGGTCTCTTATCGCACGCGGAAAAATTAAAATTCCTCATTACCAGTTCTGCAGTCATTAACTTTTATCTTATTGCTGTGATCGTCTCTGCCGTAATACGTTGGCTCTACAAAATATAGTTTAATTCGCTAAAATTATGACTAATTCGCAATTGCGCAAAAGATTTAACCTGAATTTCTCTCTTCGATCAGAGATATCGACCCACATTACTCAATTTGACAACACTGATAAGTTTATTGCAACAATAGTTTACGTATCTTACTGGTCTCCGCTGTACTCTTTTATCTATTTCGGAGACTAAAAGGTACCCATATGCTTTATGTATACCCCAAGTGAGGTATCAAGTGAGATCACTTAACTTACGCTGATCTTCAATTCTACGTATTACCAGTGTCATAACTGGTATTGACATATTGAAGAGGTAGGTGACCCGCAAAATAAATACCCGGTTTCATACAACAGCTCGACGAGATGCCTAGAGTAACGTCAACGGTTAGTAGTAGCAGCCCAAATGAGGCCACATTTCTATTCTACCCACCTTGCACTACGACGACGTCAAATAAGAGTAACTAATAGATGGTAATAAGATTTTGCTACGATATTTTCAGCGCTTTCTGTTGAGCCGAGAATTGAATTTACATTTTTCTTAGTCAACGCTCACAATTTCGTGAGCTTGAGTGTTGAATGCGGCACGCTAAAGGAGGTGGTGGTTGCGTTATGGATGCGTATTTTCACGAGTTAGGTACCCGAAATATTGATGTTATGATGGTAGTTTTGACAGACGCGCTGAGACCACCAACCATCCGATATAATCTTAAGTAACTTCAACAATAATAACAAAGGGGGTTAATCGAAAACTATACACACAAGACGGCATTTAATTCAATTTAATTACTCCCATTTGTCTTCAACACTTTTCTAAATAAACGCTATTAGTGCAAAAGTTTAATTTCGGTCATAGCTGCACTTGTTTAACTCGTTAATTTACGCTCTTTAAGCTAAGAGAAGCCGGGATGTGGGGAACACCGACTGGATTAAAACAGGGCCGGCCCAAACAAAAAGCGGGTCCTGTTATAAAGATGCCTTGCCGTGACACAAAATTCGTGTGATAAAATGAATGATAATGCTATCTATTTTTGCACTAATTAATAAAGGAAGGAGAAATGGAAATTGATATATCTTATATTACAATAACCATTTTGATTTCGCTGTATCAGCCAGCGGCACGAGGTCTTGAGAAATGCAGGAACTGGTGCGCTCGCACCACACACTGGTCACACCTGGGTTAAAATTTCACTCGCGGAACTACGGACCATGTACCATGGGCATACAAAATCATTTATACATTAAAACTGGGCACGGATAACAACTTGTACGCCTCGAGCGGGAAAGTAGCGTGTTCCTAGAATTCAGAGTGTGTCTGGAAATTAATGCTAGGCAAACTAAAAAGGGTGTCCAACTGCACTTACCTCAATTCTGTAAGACTTCTTGGTGGCGAACACCTCTCGAGTCTTCTGTAGTGCTATGGATAACATATTTGGGCAGATCCGGCCAGTTGATATTCAGTCAATGAGCTAGGAGAGCGCAGGTCACCTTTGCACGGCTGTACAAGCTTTCCTCCGTCAAAGGAACTAAAATCTTCCGGCTCTCTTGGACCGCTCTGCAACAATGCCCAGCGTGTACAGAGGACTTCAGATGTCCGAACGCCGGCCAAACTCGGTGGTATGCTTACAAATGATCCCCTCAGGCCGGCTCAGGCTTGTATAATCTGCAGTGCAAACTTCCTTTCTCACCAGGCTTAAATTGTTAATGCGGCCGACCAATTTCCTTCCCACAATCCTAACCGCCCTCCGGCTTGGATATCGACAAGTAATTGACTGAGACGTTCGGCCTGTCAGCTGCTCCTTTATAAACAAGGGTAGGAGAGCAGCACCATCGCCCTGCCGCCCCCCTTCGCTCTCCCCCCGCTCCCTCCCTCCCGCGCCCGTCGCCGCAGCCGCGGAAAGCCCTTCAAACGTCCCCCCCTCCGCCCCCCGTCCAGGAGACTTAACCTTCAACTCTGCGCGGCTACACCAACCCAACCCCCCTCTCTTCCCTGCCCCTCCACCTCCTCCTCCCTTAACTTCTTCTCGCCCGGTACCTCGCGGCCATGACGACTGGAGATGCTCGTACCTGGGGACTCTGGATCGTATGAGTCCACCCGCACCGCCCCATCTACCACCTTTCAATCGAGTCCTTCCCACCTGCCTTACACCCCCTTCAACATCACGTCCTTAATAACGCCTCCTCCTCAGCCTTCCGAGGAAAGGCAATCTTTCCCCTCCCACCTCTTCATTCGAGCATTCCGCCACCTTCCACCATTCCCCTCCTTCCCAGCATGACTTGATTCTTCTTCTCCTTCACCCACCCTCTGGTAAAACAAAATCCTCCCCCCTGCTTGCCTTCGCGGGTCGAGTGAGCGTGGAAGCTCATGACCTCTAAAACTGTGGATTCCAAATGATAATACGTCAAGTGTATGATAGGGTGTGATAGGGTACGCTTCCAATATTAGAGGCACTGTTTGTATTAATGTGTTTTGCAACTACATAAATGGACAGACATACAAGACTTATATTGAAAACATGAACGGTGTGCTGCTAGTGCTATGTAGCAGATTAGCATACTGGTATTATGGAGTACATCAAATAACTATCTACACTACCTACCGACAAACCTCGTTAAAAGTCTCTTTAGCAACTGTTATGGTTTCTTACCGTTCGCGGAGAAAATGACATTTCAAATGTGTCCGTTCACTATTCTAGTTCCCTAATTTTATTCTCATTGTTTGATCTACCGTAGTGTTTCTGCAAAGAGCAGGGATATATCTATACTCTGTGGTTTCTGTTTTCGCAAAAAGTTATTGACATTAAATGAGTTTGGAACATACATTGTAGATTAAGTCAAAATTTTAATTGACGGTCGGAAAGTGATTCTCATCCTAGTTTCTGCAAAAGGTCAGCAACACTAACGATGTTATCATAACGGAATAAGGGAGAAGTAGCTGATTTTCCTCTCTCTATCGTTGAACTTGCCAAGTGCTCTTTTAACAAATCCCAATTTACGATTAGCTTAGCCAGTAACTTCCCGAATATATTTACATCACGAGATATTATTAGTCAGTTTAAGGTCGAGGTATTTAGCCGATTCTACAGTGAAGTCAACAGTGCCTGGCCAAAGGAGATACTAGATTCCATTTGGAAAAACACCTCATGGAATAATCTCACCACCCGGTCTTCCTAGTGAACATTTTAAGGCTACAAAACAAAGGACGTCGCCTCGATCCCTTGGAGCAGTGGGAAATTATTAAGAGGAAGAAGAAGAAAATCAAATTGTTTAATTACGTTGATTTGAATACCACTCCCCCATCCTAAACCCCTCTTACCTTTTGACGAGAACCCAAAATGTGAAACCTAACCCTAACCACCCTCCACCACCTTAATCCCGCCTCCGTACATTCCTTCCCCAACCTACATGAAGAATGGCGAAGGGATGATATAATCACCCTACCATTCTGTTGACCCTCATACTTCCATTTCCTCCCCCCTCCATTTCACTTAAATACCGAAAAATTCTAACCCTCCCGCCCCAACCCTCAACCCTCCCCTCTCCTTCCTTCCCTCCCCTTTCCGTTGAAAATTATGTATAAATACCCACTTCAAACTGGAACCTGAACGTTGTACCTGAAGATGGCTACAGTATAAAAGCCGAAACACGTGTTGTCAATTTAAAATAAAGTGGACAGAACTATACTGATTACTTTTCATTTCGATTCTCCAGTCCCTAACTGGCTGTTGAGTACACAAGGAGGTTTAAATTAAATGGAGGAGGCATGACCGTGAACGATCATGGGTGAGAATGAAGCAAGAATAGGGGTGCTTGGGATGTATTTTGTGCCGAGTAGATGTTGCCAAACCAGTCACAAAACATCGCCTTGTCTGTGATTTTTAACTTAGATTTGACGAAAATCGAACGCGACCGCCGGATACGTAAGCCAGAGGAAGATCTAAACTGTGTCGACTGCAATGGCGGAATTGGCTTCAAGAATCAAGTGGTATGTCGCCTCCATTTCTTTTCTAACCTCCTTGGTTGAGTATACAAAAGCTATTACGAGGAGCGTTCCTTCACACATTTTTTCAAATTTGATTCTACTTTCCACGTCTCGCACCACCTCTGTATTGACTCGAGGTCCTTCGCTAGCGATTGCTTATCATTAAGGCCACGGTTTTCTCTATACGCAACTGCGTCGTCTGCAAATAGTCGAAGCTTACTCTCAACTACTTCATCGATATCGTTTTAATACAAAAGGGACAGGAAGGGGCCTATGACACTCTCCTGTAGAACACCCGATGTTCTTCGGAAGGACATGAAGGTGAACACACTATTAATTCGAGTTAATAATTATGTGTGATTTGATGTAGCTCATTTTTTTCATTATATCGTAAAAGGCACCTATACAACAAGATTGCTTACGGCCATTGATTACAACGATTTAGTCAAGATTAAGGCTTGTGAACAAATGATGTAATTTACTACTAAATTATAAGTAAATCATGATGTCTTTCTACTATGTAATGAGAGTCAAGGTTTGACTCTGCAAGGGCGTAGGGTTTAAAGCGCGAAGAATGTAAAGCAAAAGACCAGAGTGAAGCACAAAATATGATTGCATACAAATGAAAGCCATGCTTTTAGACTCGCAAAATTATTAATTAAGGGAGGGAGATATTTCCTCTGAAAGTTTACCTGCAGCCTCTTCTTGTAATCGAGGGTTGGGAGATAAATTATTTCCGTCTTCGCAGTAACTTAGACTAAAATTGAGCTCAATTTAGTTAGGACTCAGTAAGTGTTGCATTTTCATTTTTGTCTGTTTTTTCATAATCATTCATATAATTATATTTTTATGTAAAGTAATTATAGAGCACCGAATTTCAAATCATTAATGATGCATATTTGGACCCGATATCTTACAGACATGATCGTTTACGTGCTACGTGCAACGACGTTGAGTATCGTCATAGTGTGTATTTGAAGACTTTTTCTGCATTGTAATGGGGGAATATTGGTAATATTTTCACTTTAATAATTCTTTATGGATGGAATTGCCACAGATTTCCCTTTAATTGGCCGAAGTTAGAGTGAATGACATCGAACGAATCGTGCGGAATTACTTGCAATGAGCTATTAGCCTGTTATTATATTGCTATAACTCTCAGCTTGTTAAAATTCACATAGCCCTCGGCGTCATCTCGGAGGAGCACATGGAAAAAAGCGTTAGGAATAATTATCGGAAAAAATTACTCGCGCAGCCATGGAGTAAGTTTGTAGCAGCGTGCATTTGAACTCAATTCAATAGGAGAGACACTTCTTGAGTGCATATCACTGCCTCAAGTCTGTCTCCAGTACTATAAATACAATGGGTGTGGTGCTATTTTAATACAATTTACTATTAGTCCTGAATGGCTCACAGGCTTTCATCTCCGAAGTTGAGACCCGCAATGAGGAGGTATAGGAAAATAAGTCAAATTAAAAGGTACACAATTCTGATATGAGGTAAAGTTTGCTGGGTGAACACCAAAAATGAGTTCGCAATCAGGCTTCTGCTTTGTTGCCGTGCATGAACTGCTGATCGGCATGAATTTTTCTCAAGGAAAATAGTCTTGACTCCTTGCGCCGGATTGTTCTCTATTATTTACCATCAGTTCCTGCAGAACGGCTTACTAAAATATTTTTCTGTAATGCAAGCACTCCACTTATTCCGCATTCAAATTCTTTTTTTTTCCCTCGAATACTAGCTCAAGTACTTCTTTTACAATCCATCTTTTCCCATTTTCTTCTCGTCTTCCTCCTACTATCTTTTGTGCCACTTAGATATTCCTATTTGTTGTCCTTCCGCCTTTCTTAAAATAATTTCTAATCAGTGAAACGGTCATTTTCTTCCCGAACTACTTCTGCAAAAACTCTCATGTGCCAATTTTATTTCTGTGTAGCTCAGTTTTACTTCCGCTAGCGAATCTTTAATAAGCTTCATATTTTTCAAGCTTAATTAGGCATTTTATTATGACGTAGATGTGTAATGTCAGAGGGTGAATCAAACGTGGATGACCAAGGAGAGGTACCAAAGATCTTTCAATTTTCCCGAGAAATCAAGCAAAGAGTAACCCGAGCACCACTAGAACAATTGTACACACCTAGCCACAGATCTACAGCGTACAGCAACTCCTTCGCAGTACAGGCAGCAAGGTGTTGGAATGCGGTACCCATTGAAATTAGGAACGCATCCGAATGTGTATTCAAAACTAAAATATTTAACTACGTCAATAAATTAAAGTGATTTTACCCTTTTTCAGAATAATATAATTACAAAGCATATGGTCAATATCAATATCGGGACATGTAAATCGGATGGAGCTGTAACCCAGGGGTGGGGGTTGGTACGGTTGTGGCAGGCGATGAGGGATGTAGGTATTTGTTGCCCCGGCCAACCCGCCACCCTCTGAATGAATATCATCCGCAGTTTATTTTTTGGAAGAAAAGAAAATCATACTAAACTATGCCTTTTTTGATAATAGAAATATTGTACATGAACTAAAGATCTGCAAGAGGCAAATTGTGTAATGGGATAATTGTTAATGAGATAAATAATAAAATTGTGTGATTATATAAAAACTGAATATGTGAACCAGGCTGATGGTAAGGAAATGCCCGGGTGGGTGGTGGTGGGTATGATGGTGGCAGGTGAAGAAGGGTGTAGGTTTATGTTGCCCTGGCCTATCCACCACCCCAAGGGTATACCAGACCTGATCTGTATTATGGGAGAGTGTACCATTCATTGTATCTTTTTGTTGAACCTAGAGTCCTTTGGACTAGGTTCTAATAAACACATTATTCTATTCTATTCTAAGCAGCGGAAACTATTTACGGGACGTCGCACTGTCTCTGACTTAGAACCCTCATCGGGCATTTGGCCAGAGAACTTCATCGAGAGCATTTAGAACTTTGGTTTTGCTTCGTTTTTACTCCCGAGAACTAAGGGACGGAGTAATCAAGAATGTATTGTAACCACTGCGTCTTTTTTCAGCGAGGTTATTATTACCGAAGTAAATAAGAATGTGAACATGTGATTTTGCGTGGGTTGGAGTGGTATGGTGTCTGGAGTACTTCGGGGTTTTGTAGCCTCCGAATACCGGAAATTTTCTGCAGATAACTGACCGATACACGAGTACTATGTGGAGGATCCTTTGTGTAGTGTCCCACTTCGTCCATCCTCTTGGCACTTTCCAGTATGTGAGGGAAAATATAAACGTTAGGGTCTCCCTCCACTCTTTAAGAATTACCCTAGCAAGCCTTTCGCAACTAATTGTAAGATACCGATCCTTAATAGCGAAAATATATCTGTTGGTCGCCTTTCCCAAATAACGAGCTAGCCAATTTGGTGAATTTTTTATCTCTTACTTCCTTGAGGATACGAGCAAATTTAATGAGGTCAAAGAGGATTTTTGGCTGTCTCCTACATAATTATTGTTGCTAAGTTGAGTTTGCGATGCATAATGTAACCCTAAATAAAGGTATAAGACCTCCACCACTATACGTCTCAAGATTTAGTTGTGTTAAGACAGTTAAATTAAGTTAAGACAGTCATGTGTGAGGCAGCGAGCGAGGTACTCAGCAGCAGCTCTGAAAGTGAAGGGCAACTTGCATAGATATGGGTTCAGTTTAATTCCTCGTGAACGTGTGCTCTGTGTACTATGAGGAAAATCCTACAAAGTAGTTTATGGCTTATTAAGTGAATATATTCTTCAGTGCAGTTTATACTTACAAATCTGTGTCATCATATTATTCCCTTTAATAATGGCTGAATGCCGTGTGTGTAGTAAAAACATCCAGAGTCGTCAGTTGAAAATTCGCTGGAGTGAGTGCAAAAATCAGTGCCACGGATATTGTGGTGGCAGGATTTCTAAGGACGATTTGGAGTTCATAACTGCTGAACAGAAAATCTGGCGTTTTCCTACCTGTTCCGAGGCAAGGAGGAAAAGTATGTCTGCACTTTCGTCAGCTGAAGTTGGATCAGCTAATATCTTCCAGGTAATATTTATGCTTGAAGAAGCCAAGAAAGATAGAGAACGAATGGAAGTGGATCTTAATAGTTCCATAGAGTTTGTGCACACAAAAATTGACGATAATAAGAAAGTTCTAGAAGACCATTGTTCTAAGATTGATCAGTACTTAGAAATTATCGATCAGCCAAAACAAGAAAATGTATCCCTGAAAGACCGTGTCGCTGCATTAGAACAGCGTGTGGATGACAACGAACAGAATTCCCAATCAAATGTTTTGGAAATTCACGGAATTCCGCCAGAACCCAACGAGGATGTGCTTGAGGTAGTTATAAATGTGAGGGCTGAACATGACATAAAGATTATGATAAGACTAGTGATATGGTGGACTTCTGCCATCGCATGAATAAGAGAGAGCCAACTAAGTCACCGGGCATTATAGTCAAATTCGTCCGCAGTTTTGACAAGGAGGAGATGATTCGGAAAAGAAGAATTAAGAGGACCCTTTCAACCCGGCACATGGGCTTGACGTCAGACATCCCCGTCTACATCAATGAAAGCTTATCGCTCGGAAGAAGAAAACTTCTGGCAACGGCTCGTGAAGTCAAGACAACAAAAGGCTACAAATACCTATGGATCAGGAATGTTAAAATTATGATACGGAAGAAAGAAAAAGACCAAATCATTCATATGAAATCTTCCGATGATCTTCAGAAACTGTAAGATCTTATTAATTATTCTTAGAATATTCATAACTAACAACAACTACGTCGTTTTCAATCTCTTATTCGCTTACATTATACAGTATTCATGTATTGTCACCTTCTTAAAGGTTTTCCAATTAATAGAAATAATACAGCCAAGCAATGGAGAATCATAGATAGGCTCATAGGTTCGAGGTCAGAGAAACGTAATATAGATAAGATTAGATCCTTAGACAACAATACCGTATTGACTAGCTACCAAGATATAGCTAGTGAATTTAGCTGCTATTTTGCTAAAATCATTGAAAGACTTAGAAACGACAATAATATTAACATCAGTAGACTGAATAAGAACTATAACTATTGGTTTCCGCCTTTTCAATCACAGCAATCGTTATTCTTACTCCCGACATCCTCAAAGGAAGTTAGGTATGCAAATCATAAAAGACCTAAAACCCAACTCTTCAAAAGGAGTAGATAACATAACATCAAACGTTGTGAAGGCCATAAATAAAAACATTGCTCCTGTGTTTGCATTTATCGCTAATCTAAGCATGGAAACGGGAATTTTCCCCGAAGAGTTAAAATCGGGAGTGGTCATACCAATTTTTAAAAAAGGGGATAGGGCTGATACAAACAATTATCGACCAATTTCTCTTCTTCCAATTTTTTTTTAAATACTAGAAAAAAATTGTGAAAACAAGGCTTTTAAGTTTCCTATATAGCATTAAATTTTTAGTAACAGCCAATTTGGTTTTAGGAAAGGCAAAAGTACTGAGGATGCTCTTTTAAAATTTTGTTCAGGTATTTTTGAAGGGCTTAATGCAGGTAATAAAAATGCTGGGCTTTTTATTGACATGACTAAAGGTTTCGATTTGGTTGACCAAAAAATATTGTTATATAGACTAGAAGAAGCTGGTATCAGAGGTATTCCTAACAATTGGTTTAAGAGTTATTTGAGTGGTAGGACCCAATTTGTAAAAATTAACGATTGTACCAGTAGTAAAGTACCTCTTAATTGTGGAGTACCTCAGGGTTCTGTTCTGGGCCCATTATTATATTTAATTTATGTAAATAACTTATGTTCTGGTTTATTCAATGGAGAATTGACTTCATTCGATGATGATACAGCAGTGCTATATTCAACTTCCAGTATAACTGACCTCGCACTAAAAGTGCAAAATGATCTCGACAGACTAAAATATTGGTTTCTCGTTAATAAAATGTCCCTAAGTACTAAAACTAAACACATTATATTTAATTCAAAGAATGTACCAGTTCCAGATATCAATATTTTTACAAGTGTTCTCGTTTTATATTTTTGCATGGAAACATATGTGACAATTGTATAAAAATAGAACATGTAGACCAAATGAAATATTTGGGATTAATATTAGATAAAAATTGTAACTGGAAACAGCATATCATCAAACTCAAATCAGAATAAATTCTGGTGCAAAGAAAAATTTATTTGCTAAGGTTTAAATGTCCTTTATCAGTAATGAGATCTGTTTGTTTTGTTTTAGTGAACTCGAGATTACAATATGGTGTAACTTGCTGGGGTAGCACGTATTGGACGAATATTCAGCCTTTACGTGTAATCCAAAATAAAATTATACGTACCATGCTTCGAGCAGCGAATACGCATACCTCCTTTCCATTATATACCAATTTGAATATTTTACCTCTCAGGCATTTATTTATTTACAAGATACTCAGAGTAATTTATAATAGAGGAGGACAAAGGAATAAACCGTGCCTACATAAATCAAGGCTAAGAAATAACACCAGTATTACAGTTCCGAGGCCTAATGTTGAAGCATACAAACATTCATATATTTATATTGCACCTAAATTATTTAATAACTTGCCTAGAGAAATATCTGCCATGCAAAGTGAAGCCAGATTCCTTAGCCTTATAAGAAAATGGTTATTTACGCAAATAGATATAGATTATATTCTTTAATGTTAAAGTACCTACCACCAAACATGTCATTGATATCACTATGTAATATTTATTCACTATTTCCTAAATTGTTACTTGTTTTGTATCGTTCTATTGTTAAATGCATTAAGTCTATTAATTTCAATTTATGTTATATTGAGCATACGTTAATGTGTAAATATCAAGGCCAATAAATATACTTATAAGTTGTTAAATTGGCTGCTGCTGAACACAGCGTACTTAATGGATGGCAACCCCAATACATGTTTCTTCAGGGGTGCCTAAGTTCACTAAAATAATTGTTTAATGGAAATTGAATAATTTGTTGTGTGAAATAAAATATTATTATTATAATTATATGCGAATACCTGGTAAACGCCAGAGTAATAAAATGCATATCGTCATCATTGGAAGTCTTTCAAATGATGGGTTGGTCAAATCCTCACCCTAATTTATAAGCTGAGTGGGAAAGAATGGGAGGAAAGCGAATACCTGCAATGCTGATGAAAGGAGGGGAGGCCACTGAAACTACGGAAAGTGTCATTGAGTGGGGAAGCGAGGTTCTCAGAAAGGAAATGCTCGATTCAAATGAGGCACATTTGACCGGAGGGCAATTGAAGCGATCCGCGAGAAGCTATAGACAAGGCTTTGATTTGTTTATAAAACCACCCACACTACTTTCATGATCAATATTTACCTGCTCTGCATATTTACCTGATTCTTTTACCTGCTCTCCAAGGGTGAGGTGCTTACGGAGCTCCTTGAACCGGTTTCGTCACTGGCCGTCAACGTACTTAAAGCACATAGAAGCTTCAGTCCTTTGTGCAGTGTCTTATAGTGATTGTAGCCGTCGTTTAGTTATTATTAGCATATATGAACCTGTGTTTTCTTTGTATTATATTTTTTTGTGTGAGTGAATCCGGTAAAGCAGCGATTTATCCTGGTCTTCGAGCTTTCTATGTGCTCTCATGTGAGGGTGAAGTGGACAAATAGACGCTTAACAGCTTTTTCTTTCCCTTTATATTTAAAGTATCATATTGTGTTTATCTTTTGATCCTTTTTGCTTTTGTCGTTTTTGGGAGTGTTTACTTTATTACTTAAGCAACTAGTTTATTTATACCTTAACTGTACAGGTGTCGTAGTGGTAATTTCCTCAGACACTTATCTTTTTTTTTACTTTTCTTTAGTTTGAGGGTGTCTTACGATTGGTAATACTAAAGTGAATCACCTTCATTGCAAGCACTAGCATATTAGGGATTGGAACCGGAACGCGTCCGGAAGGTGATGACTTGCGGTTGCCCATTTGCAGTATTGTTCCACCGACTGACCGCGGCCTCCATGTTTGAAGCAGTATTGACTGAGGCTGTGGATATTTTGGGTAAGCATAGGAGCTGAATGCGTAGATCTTCGGCAGGTGCTCGGATCGTGCCGGGCTCCCCTCAACCTTATCACGTTTTCATAAATATTTCGTCAGCTTTACTTATCACACATCAGGTCTCATCATCTACCACACGAGGTGCTAGCCCTCAAGGTTCGCTTCCCGCAAAACGCTTTAAAAAACCGCAACAGTGATAAAGAAAGAAGGTCAAAAAGCATGCAGAATAGATGGGTTATTTCTATCGTGGGGTATTTAATGCTTCTGTTAAGATTTAATTCAAATCTTATGTAAATGTATGCCATGATTATAATAGTTGAGGGGTAACTGAAAATGGCCGAAGCAGAGACAACAAGAATATAGGGCAAGAGGAACGGAGTCTGTAGCTGCTGGGGGGAAAGATGTCAATGAATGAGGAACTAGTTGGTTTAATAGAGGAGTGTGGAGCTTTACTTTGGGAGATTTCAGCGGATAAAATATTAAAGAGGAAACAGAGAAACAAACTTCCTCTGTGAAGCTTTTAATGTAGGTATTAGCTCAATACTGAAGATGATCCTATGATCGGATGGCTCAGTGCAGTAGGAGACGAAGCGCAATGGAGGATTTGAGAGAGAACATTAGAGATATTCTTTGCAATCATAAGAAAGAATCGTTTTCTTTTCTCTGTTAAACATGACTAGCAGCGTTACTGTGCCTATAAAGTGCTGCCACTATCGAGAGTTTTTAAATCTGCTAGGTTTGTTTATTTATGGTCGGTATTATCTTTCATTCTCTGAAAACTTGGGCCACCAGTGGCACTGAGCCCTCCAATTATAGTCAACTTGATCTTTATGATGCCATATATTCCTTTTTTTCTGTTTTTACTGTGAAAAATATTTAGTTGCTCATAGTGTATTTATAAGTGCACGTTGAAAAAAGACGCTTCTGCAGGAGCGATCATTTCTTCGAGTGGTTTTGGTGAAATTTTTGTGTTTACTAGATAATAAATTTCGTTTGGTCAAAGAATCTTTAAATAATTTCATTAAGCTGCCCAGTATGTATATTTACACTTGCATGTTTATTGAAAAAGGACGTTTCTGAAGAGATATCATTACCACCTGGGGTTTTTACGCAATTCTTGCATTTAGTGGTAGTCAAATTTCGTTGGGCTATTGAATCCTTGAAGTATTACTTGCCATATTAGTGAATTCGTACCTATCGTGCTCGTAGTTACCTTGAATAAAGAGGCTTTTGCATTATTATTTTCTCGAAGGTTTTATATTCAGCCTTAATTATCATCCGTTCAGGTTTATTTATATATTGAGGTGTTACATACAGAATATGAGACGTTAACCTATTTCTATCGTTATTCAATTAGTCAAAACAATATTGCAATATAATGTTATTGAGGTGTGGTAATGTGGCATTTCTGATACCGAATTTGATATCAGAAATCTCTCTTCCTCCACAAATCACGGATAATTCATTTTCTTGATTGATCACATTGATTTTTAGTGTTACTTATTAGGTATACCCTCTTCTGTCTACTCTTAAGCATATCTTTATTGATTAGGTTAGTACATTATTTTTATGCAAGTTCATGGTAGTTTTCGGATTTATTAGAATATTGAAGGGCCGCTTGGATTTTAATCTCTTTATGCCTTCTTTTATTGCCTTTCATAATCTGCTTGTATTTTCTGAGGGTTTTTGTTTGTAGAAAGATATGGGTTGGACTGTTAATTATGTTTTGGAAGTGAGTTCTCATATATAGCTGTTCTTTTGATCTGATGCCTTTGCCTGCCTCTTTTCCTTGGTTTCAGAGTTCCTGCTGCGACATACAGGCAAATTGGGTGACAATGAAGAGACCTATTTCGTACTTTGTTCCCTCTGAGGAAGGAAGGCATCGTTGGAGGTTCCTCATAGACACAGGATGACTCTTTATTAAATTTCGGCATAATGGATTGTCATCTTTTAAATATTACTATGTACAAGGAAATAAATATTTTTCTTTAAGGACATGAAGAGTGATGTATTTAATGTTTTTAATCCTTTTTCTTGTGACCTTTCTCCTTCCTGCCATAGTATATTTACGTGTCGTTAACCAGCAGCGTGCTGCTGTTTTTCAGGTTTTAGAATCAATTTGGTTGTAATACCTTCAATCGGTGTCTTTAGCTAAGCTGTTCTTCAGTTTATTCATACGATTTTTATAGCAGACTGCCATTTTAAGGGCTTAATCTTCTTTTGTGGAGTAGGGTGGTTGGTTTGAAGTATTCTCAATTTAGGCTTTCCGAGCGCTAGTGTAATATGTTCCCTAAATTCCCACCCATGTCAAAGTGTTCCACGTCAAAAGTCCACTTGGACGATAAAGAAAAATTATGTGGACTATATCTAACTTCCAGGGCATTTATGTAGTGATTTGGCATCGTGATCTTTGGTGGAAACAGGCGACATTAAATTATAATGCGTGGTTTACTCTAGGATTCTGTTGCAATATGGTTCTAATTGCGGTAATTTATTCCATCACGTCACTTGTAAATGTAGTAGGTAGTTTTTTCCTAAATCAGGGTGTGATTTATGATAGAATCCGGAGCGCAATGACGGAGGATTTCTTCTTTTGAACCGCCGCCATTTATCATTAGTACCATTGCTCGTCAATGGCGGCGCTACTGCCGGCACTGTCGAAAAGGGGCGGGGCATGCGGAATGGTTTGGCAGCACCCCCTGGAGGAAGATGGCCACCCAGTTTCTGTATTCATGACAGGATCATACAGGATGACCCTGAGTTTGCTTTTTTTGCAAGGATTGTGAACTCTCAGCCTGTCATCTGCCAGCGACGCGTCGCGACGTTTGGAATTTCTTTTCCAATAAAAGGGGATTTTACCTGACCACAACATTAAAACAATACCGATCGTTCTTCACGTGATTTAGAATCATTCCGACAAAAAGCGAAGAGCGCAAACATACAGCGTAAAATAAAATGTATTTACAGAATAGCCGATGTTTATTCCTGATGAATATTCTTTAAAAACGCCGATGGATGGAAATGTCTGTATATCTTTTTGGACTGATATTCTAATTTTCCGAAATACCAGAAAATTAAGGAGAAACGTATGTTCATTTGATGTGCCAATTTACCCCACCCCACCCTCGAAACCTCGAGATTCGAAAATCCTCAGAGACTCTCGGAGAATCCTCGAAGTGCCTGAGAGCGATGAGCTAAGTGCCGCGATCTGCTCCGGTCAACGCGAACACTCAGGTCATCGCGATTTCAGCAAGTACACTCCTTTTATTCGGCCCGCGTTGGTGCTGACATCTTTTTCCACTTTCAAGTCGACCTGTGAACTTTCCAACCAATTCAAAGTGCGATAGCACCTCCCCTCCTCTCCCCACTCCTCCACTGGTCAGCTGATTCCCCTCCTGCGCTGACACAGTGCACCGCGAGCACACCAGCCCTCTTTGAAACTGACCGCGGCCGGAGAAGCACGTATCGGCTTGGTGGCACTGGTGACTTGTGATCATCTTGTATAGACAAAGTAAATGGTATTTAGCCTACTAGCAAAGTTAACGGTATTTAGCCTAGCTTGTTTCTTACTGTAATAATTGTAATGATATAAATGCTGTTTTTGGAATTTGATCAAACTAGCTAAGGTTGTTTTCATTTTTCTCTCGTTTCCGCCCACCAATTCGCAGTCAATTCACTCGCGACGTCAAGTTTCACTGGCTTGCGTTGCATTATAGTTTATTAAAATATTTTATCAATCACATAAATACCGGTTTACCAGTATTTTTTCGTCGGTACTACCGGGCGAGTAGTATTATTGCTTTTTAATACTCATCCAAAAAAATACCGGTACTTTTTTGAGTACCGCCCATGCCTATTCTGTAGGTTCAAAATAGTCTTGGCCAAATGTCTTCTGCATAGTTATTGAATTCATTCAGTACACGTATTAAAAACGTAAGCCTTTACTACAGAGTAATTAATAAGTTTACATTATCCACATTTGACGACTTTACTGAAATTAAATTAAAAAAAAAACAGCGGCTGTGGATGCCATTATCGAAGTTCTTTTATCGTTTAGTGCACTTCAACTTTGCTACCGATTTCGTTTGAAGTTCGTTGCCTAGTGCACAGGGTCTAAAATAAATAGAAAGCAAGTGCGATTTTGTGGTTTAAAGTGAGGAGCGCACAAGAGTGAATGGAAACCCCCCTTTCGTAGACGTTGACCTACTGATTTTATTCTTGTTTTGGAATTCCTCATGAATGTGTTGAAGAAAATTTGCGGTGAATCAGCCAAAGTTCTTGAATGAACTGGCAAGTGAATGTACAATGCAAAATGTACATAGATTTCAGGTCGCAGAATTTACGACGACGTAGCTTGAAAGCCGTTGGCGAGCTGACTTTTTTGGAAAGCACTGCTAAATTATCTGGTTTCATTTAACGCTGAAAATGTACTCAAATATAAGAACTTGCAAGATAAAATTACACTGCAGGATTTTATGAACAGTGCTCCAAGTATTTCGGGTAATCGCAATGCCTACGAAATGTTCTTTCCTCAACTTTACGAAATAGCTATAACCTATTTTTGGACAGGATTCAGAATACCCTTCGCTAGTTCAAAGTGCAATTCAAAGCCATAATGGAAACCATCATACAACTGAGGAGTATCTTAAATGTGCTGCACGGAAGAATTTCCTTTTAAGTATTTGTAAATGCCGGAAAATGGTTCGCTCTTGAATGAACTGTGTGGTCACCTCCAAGGATTTCCGTCTTAGGTATGTGTTTCTTCATATCATGTTATTGGAGAGCTAAATTATGTCATAATCGGGTTTATACCAGCTGATTGATAGGTACCTGGGCAGTTTCCACCTAAACTTCCCCATTTTTGGGTTATCTTTTTACTTTCCTGCACATTACTTGCTCGCCATCAGCTAGTCAACAGCTCATCAACCCACGGTACTCTTGCTCTCTGCCTCTCCTTAAGTCGTCCAAAATTTCTAACTTCTCCCTTCCCATCTCCCCTGCACTTTCCAAGCACCATTTTTCCCTCTATCATCCTCGTCAACATTGCTTTATATTTCACCACGCCCTACATCTAACTTACCTTGCTCATCCCTTCTCCCCACAGCACCGCCCGATCTTGATTCGTCAGTTTTTCTCCATCCAGTCGGAGAGGGAGGGTAAGTGGACCGTCTTGGGGCTACACTGCGATGAGGATTGGTACCAATGGACTCGACAATCACTACGTTTACCAATCGATCTCAGATCGATCTGACCGGCTCCGCTCGGTATGGTAAACGGAGCCGGCTGGCCAGATCGATCTGAGAAGCGAGCCGAGTCAGCCCGCTTTCACTAACCGGTCTGAGATCTCAGATCGATCCGAAGATGTCGGAGCGTGGCGCTCATCGTTCTTCTTTTGGTTGCCCATGGTAAACAAAATATAATTGATATCATTTACGGCGTGACTTGTTGTAAGAAGGGAAAGGAGAGAAGTGTGCGGCTGAAATACGCAAGAAATCTCAAAAATAATTCAAACTACTGAAATCGATAGTTCAATATCGATATTTTCAGACCATTTTGGTAAACCAGGCGATCTGAGTAAGCTTGCTGCTGAACTATCAGATCGGTCTGAACTCAGACCGATCTGAGATCGATTGGTAAACGTGGTGAATGACGGGTTAGACTACTCAAAATCACCGGAAGACTTCTGGACGTATTGAACAGTCTAGCTTCATATTTGACAAGCTTGACTTCCTCCTTTCCATGCAATTAGATTTGAACGGCTTCCTGTAAACAAATCTAACGTTAGGTGAGAAAAAAGCTAAATCTCTGTCTCCTTTTCGGCGTTTCCACTCCTAGTTTCTTATTTTTCTTCCGCACAACACTTCATTCTCTCTGCATTTGATTCATTCGGATGTCATAGTTAGCTAAAGAACAATAAATTCTTCACGTGAGCATAGAAAAATATCTCGCAAAACAGGTATAGTATTCTGTCCTGTTCTGTAATAGTCTTTGATTTTATTGATTGAAGTCATAATTATTAATTATTATTTATTTCGTATGCCATTTGTTAAGGTACAATACAGATCTTAGCGGAAGAGATTGATAATGTATTCGTAACAACCATATAGAATACATCGCACTATTTCACATAACTACAATAATCTAAGGCACTTATACCATCTACGGGCAAGGTGGACTTAGAACCCACGACCTTTGGTTAGCCCAACAGGCACGCTACGAATTGAATGGTCGAGGTCAGAATATTTCAGTTATTTGGCTCATTACTTTCTTATTCTGACCGCAATAATATCTTTAAACGATCGAATATGGTCGCAAACTATATAACCCGAAATTACATAGCGGTGATTAACATATAGGGAGCTTGTAACTGAAGCACTTCCTTTGCAGCTCTTGAAGTCACACTCATCTTATTAGGATTGATGTCATTAGGCAAAAATTTTATTTTTTTATTTAGAATGTAAAGCCTTTGTAAAATCTTTTTTAACCTTAGTAATACCGGGAAGACCCAAATTAGGTAATAAGTTAACCCCAAGATTAGTTATCACAGAGAGTATTTTGTAATTCCGAGGATATTTTTATTCATAGCTCTTCACCACTTTCTCACGAGACTTTTGGAGACTCGTGGCGGTAGTCTCGTCACGTCTCGCCAAGTAGCGGTATCATCCCGAGTCCTGGTCTTGAATTTCCGACCCCGGTCTCATCTCGAAAGCGAGACTCGAGACGTGGCGAGAAAGTCTCCGAGTCTCGCGGTAGCACAAAGTATGATGATGGCGGTGAAAAAAATAACACCTCAGGAAATACTTTCATTACTGAGAAAACTGTAGTTCAATGTTCCTGAAATTGCAGTCGCATGTGAGAGAAAACTTATTTTCTTTTATTTACGCAATTTGTTTCCTGCAAACTACATTCCAAACTACATTCTACAAACTACATTCCAAAGTAATTTTGCAAGTGTAAACAAATTGAACATCGTGAATAAAGATCATGAAGTATTTTACCATCATATAGCCAACATTTTAATTCTCACGGTCTATATCAGCTGAGAAGTAAAAAACAAACTAATTTCATAACTAAAGTCATAAACATGAAAAGAGTCATAAATAATTAAAGTAATATCAAAACAGGGAACTGCGCCTGACAAGCTCCGAATTTGTCGGATTATCCTGGCAGCCAGTGTCGACGCCAAAAGTCAAATTCCTCGAGCTTCGAAATTAACATCTGTGGAATAAAGAAAACAAATTTATTCTTTCGTTTGTAGCTTAGAAGTATGAAGACGAGGACGATACCTCGTCTAAAAACTCCTTCATCAAATCAAAAAAATCAGGTAGTACATATTCATGTCGACACCCCATACCGTTTTCCCATTGTCCCACACTCTTCATCGAGGCAAGGGAGTGATCTTCTTCCAAAAATGCGATTGATCGCCTTTATCTTCTCACTGCACTTTGGGTTTTCCGAGAATTTCTCGATTATGTCCTCATGAGTTTCTACGGTACAGTCAAGGATATTTTGAGTAGGATTTTCCTCCGTTGCAGGTTTGGGAGCGTTTAGGCATCTAAGATGGACTGAAGAGCCAACTTCTGAGGGTAAGTTATTATCCAGGGATGAAGGCCCTGGGTTTTCACCATTCTTAGACTCATCTTTCATCTCCTTCTCTTTATTCGGTCGCAACGCATACAAACGCGCGGGCGTGAAACCTTTTCTGCTGTCGAACAAATGGTGAATTGAACGCGTGGCGTCCAGTACTGCGGCCGTGAATACTCTTTTTTTCTCTTGAAAACTATTCAAATTCTTTATTTCGTTCGCGGTTAACTTGCGCACAGTTTTTTGCGCCTTGATGTCTTGAGAGAGTTCATTTTTAGACGCGCTGGAGCATCCACTATTTCCCTGATGAAGAATGCTTTCATGATCAGTCGTCACAGCCATATCAGTAGGTAATGAGGGTATCCCAGGTGGATATGATACTACCCTTACCTTATTCGGCCTTGGAGAAGGTAAGGTTCGTTTTCTACCCACCCTAGGGTTGAATACCCCTCGGGATTGATATGCTGGTTCCGTAAGGTCAGAACTACAGGACGCAAGACGATTGGGGGCCAAGCATCTCTTCCGAAAGTTCTTAACGCCTGATCCTTGTGTGTTGGGTTTGCGGGCAGGTTGGATTGGCGGCATAAGGTTTGGACCTTTGATGGAGGCCTTGCTGAGCATTCCGGTATTTTCCTCCTCAAGGGAGAGCAACTCAACGAGTCTTTGGGGGTCTTCGTGAGGAGCCGAAATGGATATTTTATCCCTTTTCTCCTTGAGATGGCGCTACCTTACTGGTCACTTAAGGTTTTAGTAAAATCCCTCGCAGGGGTTAGTTGAATTATTGAGGTTCACTAACACTTTTGCATGTGTTTACAGAAGACAGCCAGTATAGTCCTTTTTGCTCTATAATCAATTGAAGAAAATTCTATGGAGTACACATCGATGAATCATTTCACTTTATGTTCCTGGGTTGCGGCACTCCTTCAAGGATACCTAAGTAGATGACCATTCAATGCCCAAAGTCCTCTGTAAAGAAATATGTAATTACATCAAAGAGAGATACATGCAAGATATCTGCTTTTAGACGTGTTAACCTACGATTTATATTAATTTAAGGGTTATATTTAAGAATGATATTCAGGGACTCATGAGATATTAGTGAGTAGGAATGATGGAAAAATGATTGCTGTGCTGCTTATATCTCGAGATTTTTATTAAATCCCTCACTGGAGTAAGTTTTAATAATAGGTATACCCACCCTGTGTATGTCTTGTCAGAATACAGGAAGTAAAGCATGCCCTTGTTGCTCTGCATCCAATTGGAGCAAATGCTATGGAGTATGTACCTATCGATATCGATGAGTCACTTCACTTTACTCTCGGCGTGTGTTCGGCACTCTTTCAAGGACACCTGAGTAGATGAATATCCAATTCGGAAAGTCCTGTGGGAAGAAATCAATAATTACATCACAAAGAGGATTATAAAAGATCTCTGCTTTACTACATGTTAATCTAAGATTTTCCAAGAGTGGATTTCCCACTTCGGATCACCTCTGATCAGGGGAGGTTTTGCTAATGAAACTCAGCAGGGTCAACCATTTTAGGAAAACTGGCCATCACCCATCAGCCAATGGGATGGTAGAATGCTTCCACTGCCAGCTAAAATCAGCATTCCAATGCCTTTGTGGCCAGAAGTGGGCAGACATCCTTCCTGCTACATTGTTAGGTTTGAAAGTGGCATGGATGGAAGGCATACAAGCTACTCATGCTGAGTTCAAGTATGTTCTACATCTGCCAAGGGAGTTTATGTGATGACATTCCATCCCCTGTTTTTCATTCGTTTATAGTAACCATATCCACCGAAGGTGGCCTTGGAAGTGCAGACAGAGGGAGATAAATAAAGCTCTACCTATAAAAGGTGCCAATTGGAGAGACTGAGCTGCTTGACTTGTAGTAGTGCATCCTTAATAATTACCTAATTTAGTGTATTCAATGAAAGTAATATATTGCTATCATTATAATCTGTCAATATATCAGTCATTACCGCTCATTTTGGTGTAGTTGGTTAACACCCTAGGCACTGGCAATGACCCCCTTAACAAAAAGAAACTAAGGGTAAGTTTACATTAATAGTAATAATTCATTATTAATACTTAATTCATAGATAAGGTGATTTTCTAGAATGCACCTATACAAGAATCATGTCCTCGGGAATTCCAAATGGCATTTCTATGGATACTGTGTTCTCTCTCCCTCTTCTGCACTTCCTATGGCAACCAACCATGTGCTTTGGTTATTCTAAACACATGGCATCTAGGGCACAGAATGGAAGCACAACCTCCAATTTAGGTTAGAGGGCTCTTTTCCTGGAATGTTGACCCTTAGGAAATGTAGCATTGGTCACCCAATAATTATTATGTTCGAGTAGCCCAAGGTTTTCAGCAATGCACTTTAAAGGTCAGTGGTTGCATTTAAAATGCTGCCGGCAAAGGTAACCATTGGCAAAGCTTAATAATTAGTGCAATTCATACTCATTGATGATGACGTATTAGGGATTGTAGGCTTCACGGGGTAACCATGGCAGTTGAACACTACTGAGGGTGTGTGCAAAATAGTTAAAGAATGGGTTGCATAGTATCTATCAGAACTCGATATGATTTTCAAATTTAAGGAGAGGGTCATTCAGTAGGCATATGACAGCAAATGTTTTTGGTTTATAAAGCAGTTGAGGGCAAAAGTTCATATGTGATGTGAAAAAGCTTGGTATTTTTCTATATTCTACAGTAATAAAAATTACCAATCTTTAATCAAGTCAATTCAAACTATAGTGCTCCTTGTGGGACAGACGCCGTACTTCGTTAAGAATTCGACTCATTTCATCGATATCTTGAAGAATATCACAATCAACGAAGACGACATCTTAGTCAGTTTGGATGTTGTCTGTCTATTTACCAACGTCCCGATCCAAGACAGAAATTAAGAGAGAGCTCACCTCAAACGGAGTACCAGGAGATTTCCCGGCATTAGTAGAGTACTGCCTCCGCAATTCATATTTCCTGTGGGAATGGAACTACTACGAGCAAGCAGAGCCATGGGCTCACCATTATCCCCAGTAATAGAACCTCTTCATGGAGAATTTTGAGAAGAAGGCCCTCGATGCTTATGACAAAAAGCCATCTCTATGGCTCCGATACGTAGACGGAACATTCGTCATTTGGTCACACGGCATGGAGGAACTCCAAACATTCCTCTTGCATCTGAACTCCCAGCACCATGCCATACAATTCACTATGTAGCCAACTGCCATTCCTGGATGTCTTGGTGCAAATGAAAACTAATGGCAACCTAGGACACGATGTATGCAGGAAGCCCACCCACACTGATCGATATCTCAACGCCGCCTCACACCACCACCCTATACAAAAGACGTCGCTGATGAAGACACACTTCAGCCGCTCGAATCGATCGAACCACAGAAAAGATCGCGAGAACCTTAAGGAATCACGGCATCACCATCAGGTTCAGCTGTGCTACAAACACTGGGGACAAATTACCGAAGCCTTAGGACAAACTTCACCATGACCTATACGAAGGCGTATACTAGATACCATGTTCCTGCGGTAAATCCTACATCGGGGAGATATGCAGGTTACTGGATGCACGCATGCAAGAACACCGACGGGTGACAAAAAAACAAACAGTTCAAGGTGTCTGCCATCTCAGGTCACGCCTGGACACCGGGAAACGACAAAATAATTGACGAACCCAGTGTAATATTTAGAGAAAGTCGATATTACCCAAGACTGATTGGAGAAGCTATAGAGATAGCAATTACAAATAACTTTAACAGAGACGAAGGATACCACGTGAACCATACGTGGAAGAGAGTCCTGAAACCAACCATTAGAAGAGCGAGAGTAGCATCCACAAGGAAGGAAATTTCGTATGGTGGCTTAATTTGAGTCGTCGAGTATCGGGGTAGGCCGTCGCACAGTGGACAGAAATCGAAAAAAGCTGGCCGAAAGTAAAAAAGTGATTTTTTTCAAGCCAGGAAGCTGAATCTTGGCATAAATATTTTCAGAAGGCCTGTGCATGCGATGAAGCAAAGCATTTTCCTTAGTACTCAACAATTAACAATTTGCATGAGGTCAAAGTTGCACAAATTTTGCAAAAATTGTCTACAATGAATTCTCTCAAGCCCTTGCTAAGCCTTATAGGTAAAGAATTGAATTAAAAAGTGATGCAGTTAGATGAACCAGTTTTTTATCGAAGTTTTAATGTAGTCTACTTACTTTTAGTATCATTATTTACCAAATATTAAAAAAATGTCGGACCCTCATTTTTGGTCATTTTTTAATATATGTAGACAAATAGTTATTTGCATCGCCGAGCATCGCGAAGTAACCTATATGGGTTACTTCGCAATGGGTTACTACTCTACAAATTTTCCACAGTGCGAATCCGATGAGTTATGCTGCGACCGTCTGCGACGCCGAATTTCACATCGGTTTTTCGATCGAGCGGTCGAGTCTAGTCCATCCCGCCTGCAACGGGGAGTAAGGTGGCGCGGCAAGTGTGTGGAATGGATTGTAGCCGCATCCACTCCGCTATGGAGATTTTAGAGATACAAAAATTGAAAAGAGCCTCCATGTATTATATTTTGGAGAAATCGCGAAAAAAATTGCGTATTTTGTCACATGGGGTAAAGGTTTAGGAGATTCTGAAAGACTGCTTTCCTCGGGTGCACCGCGGGCGCTTCTCTTTTTAGCTAATTGACATCGCCTACTGACGAATACGTACTCTTTTAACGGAGACAGCATGCATACCACACAGGATTATTGTCTATTCGAGGCCACCAACCCACAGCTGGTGTCACACGGCTGCAAGTCCCCCGCCCCCTGCACTGAGGTTGGGCGTACGACTAAGGGTCGTTTATTGCCACCGCGGAACGTTTTCAGGGAATCTGCGGGGTTACGATCCCGATGCTTAATTATTTTGTGTATTTTTAATGTCAGTGTCATTTTTCATTCAGTGTCAGGGAGAAATACCGTGGAGGGAAATAATTTGCTCTATCCTTTTACATCATGATTACGTGAGTTTATCTTTTCTTAAAATGTAACAAAATATGCACTACAAAATTAATTTTTTGCTTGTATTTCAACAATTCACTATCTGAATATTCACCGTCATCATTGTCTGAATAAATCAGATCTTTTTCTGTTTCACTCAATAAGAGTAGCCCTTTCACTTCCTTTGGCGAGCTTGTGGATTGCTTATGAAGAGCTTGAGTTCAGCTGGAAATTAGAGGATCTGATGTAAGGAGGAGTCTCTGAAATAAATCCTCAATGGTGGCCACGCTGGATGTTTTTCTGGAGAAATGCCCACGGAAATTTCTTATGTCTTTATTTCGCGCTTCTATCGCCTCTTCAGATAATTGGCCCAATGGTAATATAGACTCCTTTGCGATATCGGTTCCGTGAATCAAAGTTTGTGTACCGTGGGCGGCATATGATACCACGCTTAAAATTGCACTATTCTGCATTTTCCCAGCAGTACCGCCTAAACTCGACCTATTTAAGAGGCAGGCCCCTCGCTATTGCCTTTAATATTATTGAGAAACTCTTAATCAAGTTTATGTCGATTCCTGTAGTGAAAATAGGAATTTCTTAGAAGAAATAAAAGGTGGCCTCAAGCAAAGAGACTTCGATGTAGCATCAGAAGGTGTTAATAAAGCATTCAGAAAATTATATTTCCCTCACACATGTTATTTCTGAAGATATGGGAAGGTGCTGAGGGTGAGTTTTGCAATAAAATATTTTGGAATGAGAAAGTAATTTCTCCAGACGCCCAAAGGTGCCTAATAAGGGTTGTAATGCAAGCACAAATTTGATTTTAAAATGGTTCTAAGTACAATATTACTTCTTAATAATTTTGAATCGTTCGGATATAATTACATGACGGCGTTGAAGAACCTGGAAAATTTTGCAGCAAATGTTCGGGGAAAACGGCATTTACTTTCAGCCATTCATCTTAACGCATCAAAAATCTCTCGTTAGTCCGTGAGCTTTGTTCCCACCGCGACGCATATCCATTAAGAAAGAACCTCTTAACGTAATCACTTAACTCCTTGAAAACTTCATTATTCATTTCCAAATGCAACCTTTCGGCGAGACAATTTAACAAGTACTTTGTCTTCATACGAAACGCATTTTTCACTCCCATTATATTCTTATGCATTGGTAAACGTGTGTACCAATCGTGGCATTTTTATTCATTCATTAACACCATCAACCCCTAAAAGAGAGACGAAACTATAATCTTAAAAGGAAATAGGCGAGTACAATTTCGTGCACATTCCAAAAGACAAGAATATTCGTAAAGCGAATTGGCATGATAATATGGATTCTGCAATAATAGTGACGTGTTATGATCAGAAGCAATTGGATATAAAAAATAACGCATATATATAATAACGCATTATATTCTTTTATATCCCTCAGCTAACCGTACCTCCTCCTTCCTCTTCCTCTCTTCCCTTCTATTATTAATTTCTGTAGGCTGCTATCTAATAGGGTATATACCTTGGAAAAGCGGGGATTTTTGAAGTGGTTAGCCAAGTATCCACACCACTACGAGTTGTAGAGGGAATTTCGAGAGATCCAATACTGACACCAATACGAGTGACATCCAAACTTAAGTTTCAAAATACTACTGCTTCACACCACTGAAAAATGAAACTGAATGATTTAGTGAATTTCTTTGGAGACTAGAAAACGTTCTCCCAAAAGTATCCGCAAATAACTGAGAAAAGGGCTCCGCGGTGCCAATAAACGACCCTTCGCCGTACGCCCAACCGCAGTGCAGGGGGCGGGGGACTTCCAGCCGTGTGACACCAGCTGTGGGTTGGTGTCACACGGCTGGTGATTTATTCAGACAATGATGACGGTGAATATTCAGATAGTGAATTGTTGAAATACAAGCAAAAAATTAATTTTGTAGTGCATATTTTGTTACATTTTAAGAAAAGATAAACTCACGTAATCATGATGTAAAAGGATAGAGCAAATTATTTCCCTCCACGGTATTTCTCCCTGACACTGAATGAAAAATGACACTGACATTAAAAATACACAAAATAATTAAGCATCGGGATCGTAACCCCGCAGATTCCCTGAAAACGTTCCGCGGTGGCAATAAACGACCCTTAGTCGTACGCCCAACCTCAGTGCAGGGGGCGGGGGACTTGCAGCCGTGTGACACCAGCTGTGGGTTGGTGGCCTCGAATAGACAATAATCCTGTGTGGTATGCATGCTGTCTCCGTTAAAAGAGTACGTATTCGTCAGTAGGCGATGTCAATTAGCTAAAAAGAGAAGCGCCCGCGGTGCACCCGAGGAAAGCAGTCTTTCAGAATCTCCTAAACCTTTACCCCATGTGACATAATACGCAATTTTTTTCGCGATTTCTCCAAAATATAATACATGGAGGCTCTTTTCCATTTTTGTATCTCTAAAATCTCCATAGCGGAGTGGATGCGGCTACAATCCATTCCACACACTTGCCGCGCCACCTTACTCCACGGTGCAGGCGGGTTGGACTAGACTCGACAGCGCGATCGAAAAACCGATGTGAAATTCGGCGTCGCAGACGGTCGAAGCATTACTCATCGGATTCGCACAGTGGAAACTTTGTAGAGTTTCCCCATATAGGTTACTTCGCGATGCTCGGCGATGCAAATAACTATTTCTCTATGTATATTAAAAATTACCAAAAAAGAGGGTCCGACACTTTGTTTAATATATTTGGTAAATAATGATACTAAAAGTAAGTAGACTACATTAAATCTCTGATAAAAAAACTGTTTCATCAAACTGCATCACTTTTTAATTCAATTCTTTACCCATAAAGGCTTAGCAAGGGCTTGAGAAAATTCAGTGTAGACAATTTTTGCAAAATTTGTGCAACTTTGACCTCATGGAAATTGTTAATTGTTGAGTACTAAGGAAAATGCTTTGCTTCATCGCATGCACAGGCCGTCTGAAAATATTTATGCAAAGATTCAGCTTCCTGGCTTGAAAAAATCACTTTTTTACTTTCGGCCAGCTTTTTTCGATTTCAGCCCACTTTACGTCGCCCCGACCCGAGACTCAGAGACCTAAAGACCCGGGGTTCACATGGGCGGAAAGCGGAAGACGGGAAAGCATTAAACCAATCAAAGGTTGGCGGAGAGTAAAGGGGTGGAGCTGCTGCCGGCGAAATGGGCGGAAAGAAATATTTGATATTGTCCGCTTTCCGCAAGCGGAATGTGACGTCAACGACATTGTAACTGCTACATCCGCCGTGTTTTCAGGAATACAATTTAAAATTTCGGGAGCAATAATTCTGTAATAAACTGACCCTTTGCATGAATTTCCATGTTTCTTTTATAAAATAGCCTTTATTTGTATAATAATGACCTTATTCATATATCCTTCTCATTCCAGCTCTCACGACGGGTGACGAACGAGCAATCGTCGACACCTTGGCACAGTGGGCGGAAATCGAAAAATGCTGGCCAAAATTCCAAATTTTCACTTTTTAAAATTTTGCAATGATAAAGTCTGATATTAGAATATCTATATGTTAATAAACTTCGGATATTTTCTATTTTGGTGCATTCTTTAGATCAGCAGGAGGCCTCAAACTTGAGAAAAAATCATCAAAACCTAAACTCGTAATTTTTCGCGAAAATAGCATCATTACCTTTGCTCATGAAGCGTGCAACTTTTTTGTTTCAGACGCTCGAACATATTATCCAAATGCTCACAAACTCCTCAAGAGTCCAAGCAAAACATATTTTGTTTCTCCATGCAATTTTTTAAAGTGCTTATTAAATATTAAAATATGCTCTATTTTTAACCAAATATTTTCAGTTAATAGAAAAAACTTTATGTTGGCGGCAAGGATCAATGAAGATATTTATACTAGAAGGAAGAGTAAAGTCTCCACTGTAAACTGATACAGAAAAATCTTGCCCCAAGACCCATTTAATTTTAATATGAATAGATCCGCTATTTCCGAAGACTGGGGAGGGAAGTATCCCTCCCTTCTTATACATATTCCATCCTTAGTGGAGAGGATATGTATAAGAAGGAATCCCTCCACAAAGGATGGGATATGAATGAACAGTTCTCGGACTTCACGCCGGGTCATGTTCTCCATAATTTCCGACGTTTCGACGAGCGACTCGCCCATCACCATCAGGGATTCAAGAATCCAAGATAATTGGATTCTTGGATCCCTGAAGACGATGGGCGAGTCGATCGTCAAAATGTCGGAGATGGGGGCGTCGTTTACTCGGAACCGAAATTGCTATTTTATTCACAAAATCGTTAGATGGAAACAAAATATTAATTTTAGTGAAAAAATCAATCGTCTAACTGTAGCCATTCACTCATAAATTGCAATTAAAACACGCAAAAGATGACGCTCACCGAATGAGCTGCACTGAGACCTTCCACGTCATCCACCTCCCCTCCTTGGCTGTTTTGGTGAGTGGAGTGGGGGTGGAGTTGGGGAGGGGAGGTCTGCCTACACAGCTCCTGGCGCAGCAGATTTTGATTGGGTGAAGAAGCTGTGCAGTCTCAGCTGTGATTAGATCAATTCTCTGACGACGTTGATAATATTTTACGAAATCCGACATACTACGGTAGATCAGGTCATGAGAAAAAATTAGGGAACTAGACCGCAGAACGGACAGATTTAAAATGTCATTTTTCCCACGAACGATAAGGGACTGCTGCCAATGAGACTTTTATCTAGGTTTATCGTTAGGTAGTGTAGCTCTTAGTAGTAGTAGTAGTAGTACTCCTAATACTTGAATCCTTATCTGTTACCTAGTACATACTAACAGCACGCCTTGCATGAATTCTGCATGGGTCTTGAGTCTCTGTCCACCTGTGTAGTTGTAGAATGCATGTATATTGACGGTCCCTCTCCATTGTGATAACATCTGTAGTGTAGTAGTGCATGCTTGTGAGGCTTCGCCTTGTGACAAACATTAGCGATTTATGCTAATGCATAATTAGTCGTAGTTAAACTAACTCTAGGGTATAGTGTAATGCATGTTGGTGATTACTCACCCCCCCTGCCACACACCCCTGAGGTGGATTGCAGGGTATTTTGTAGATGTAGATGAAGGGTTGACGTAAGAAGTCTCAGCACGCCCATTCCATTGGTAGGGTTAAGAACATCAGTTTTTCGTCGCTTATAACTCGAGAACTAGGTGACGGATCGAAAAACAAAGAAATACTTTTATTTTACAAACTCTATCAGATTCGGCAATAAACCCAGTGTGAACCCCGAGAGCTCTTCATTCACATCATTCGCCGGGAAAGGCTACAGTCATACAAGGATGAGATATGTAAAAGAAGGTAGGGGCATTTCCCTCCCCAGTCTTGGGAAATAGCGGATCCATCAATATTAAAAGATAATCGATGCCGTCTTTCTACCACCATGCCAAAACTATCTTTGTAATTTGACAAGCTATTCCTTCCAAAGAAAAAGAAATAATATGATCCTCCTGCTCGCTTTGGCCAAATTATTTACGCTAATTATTGTAAAACTAGTTAACGACAACACGCTCGCTCTCACCCACTGAGTCGCGGAGGTTATTGCTGATTAAAAATTGTTTAGCTCGCATATTTCGTATTATCGCCCTATGGGCGCCAGACGGCGACAGTCAAAATACGTGCGTATAGATTTTATGACTTGGCGAACGTTTCGATGTCAATTTTTCTGCTCAAACATGCCGGCAAATCTTTTTTCTATTTAATCCTTATCATTCCCTCTTTATTGAGTGTCATCATTCTCAGACCTAAAGTCAGCGAAGTAGCAAGTTGCGACTCTGATGGTCCGGGTGAAAAAAAGATTAGTGGGGAAAAAGAGAATAATAATGTAGAACAGTGGTCCATCGCATCAAGCAATTTCTCATCTCTTGGTCTCTTGAGGAACCATGGCGTCTCCCGCCATGCGTAAGCTGCCACGTGCGGATCGCTGTTCGCACGGCTGGTGGTTGCTTCAGTAAAACTAAAAAATGTATACTCACAAGCCTGAATCACACGATCATTTTTCATGAACAAGTTGAGGTATCATTTAAGCTGTGCTTTTCAATGATAGGGAAAATGGTAGCGTAAGACATCATCTTCCATATCTCACGGTCATTTGTGTCGTAACTATGATCATCATTTCCGCAGCCGGAATTTTGCTTACATAATCATCGACCGTAGCTGTTTACTACCTTAATTAAGTTAGATCAAAGCTCACAAGTGGTGCCACAGTTCACATTTGCTGCCGAGCGCTCTGATTGGCTGCATCCTGTTCCTAAACCTGTTTCAGTGGAACTTCAACGACTTATTCAGACACAGTTTCTTCACTAAATCAAATACATTGCGAAAAACTTATTCCCAACCCTGGTATCAGTGGAACTTCACCTGCGTATTCTGATTATAATAATGATGAATATCTTATTACGACAACAGATTCTACCCTGGTATTGGAATCTTCTTGTGAGCAAAACCATCTCTCATAAAATCGGAAATATAATCAATGAGAGGGGAGTAATTTCCGTCTGTGTATAATGATGCAAAAGATTACTTCAAAAGTCCAAGCATAAACGATCTGTCACATTTTTTTCCTACCATTCCCACCAATCCAAGGAAACAATTTGCCTTTTACAGAAAATAAAACAACATTTCCCATCAAACAAAGTGACGGCCTTTCTTCCCGTAGACGGTGGCTGTCCAACAATAAAAAAATAAAACTGTATTGTCTCATTTCCTTGGTCTATAACAAAATTAGTTCAAGTTTTTGTATATTATTTGAATATTGGAGGCACGTACATCAAAGAATCTGACAACCTGAAGCCTCTAAAGGACATTTAAATTCTGTCTCTTTATTCATGACAGCAAAGAAGGAACAATCTACTCATGATCTACTTTTTCATATCCAACTGCAAAAATTGGAAATTTAGTATTGGAAACAAGATCGTTGATTTTTTTAAATGAATAGGCAAACAAGTTCTTGCTTGCCAAACATCTACAGAACAAGCACACACATTCAATGAAGAATCCATAAATCACGGTAATGTTTTGGAAATTCTATTGCTGCTCAGGAAACATGATTCAAATTTAAAAAATCATATGGATGCAATTACTAGGAATAGTAAACAATACCATGAGGCAAGAAAACTTACAGGGAAGGAAAATGGAAAGAAAAATAAAGTAGTGGGAAGCGGAGGTTTTGTTACATTTCTTAGTGATAACACTGCTATGAAAACAGCCACAATCATACGAGACGAATTCGAATAAATTATATCAGCAGGTACAAAGGAAGTAGTAAAATTCTCTATATTAATTGACATAACAATAGATTTTCAAGCTGTCTGAAACAAGATATAATGTAAGACAACAACTTTTATTGACCTATAATGGGCGTGGAAAAATGTTGTTTTGCCTGTTCGGTTTTTCCAAGTGTTTAGGAAGAGAGCTTAAAGCATTTTATGTTTTGTGATTATTTTAGTGTCTTCATTTTAGTAATAAATTGGTTTATCGCTTTATGAAGTGTTTTATTTCTATGCTCCTAATTATATGCCAGAACTGATAAAAATATTTTTGCTTACTTAAAAAAATACTTTTACCTTTATTGTATGTGGATTTTAAATGCAGTTGCCACAGAGTGGTTTTTTAATTCTTGAACATTCGCTTTTTTCTTCATTTCAAGTTCATAGTCTTATACGTAAAAGACAAAAATCATGATTTAAATATCTTTAAATGTTCTTGCTCACATTTTTTCAAACTAGCATACTGGATTTTCAATTCTTCAATAAGCCTTCAAATAACCTCAAAAGGCATTTTCAAGCACAGCATGGTTAAGTTTTAAAAAACCCTGGACCCTAGGTATTCCATAAACCCGGAGCCCGGAGGTATCCCTCCCCAAAAGTAATTCCTCGGTACGCCCCAGGTTGGCGCCCTCATCACTGCCTGTCCCCCTCCCTCTCAAGTTACTCAGCACGGGCCTGAGCACACTACTAAAACCCAAAAGGGTAGCGCGGATAAAAGTTCTTTATTTTCAAGCCCTATGAATTACTACATAATTTTATATCCGAAAAAATATGAATTTATATATTCTGAAGTATATTCTTTTCAGCTGCACCACTTTTGTTCGTAAATTCTCACTTTAATTTTTGACTTTTGTCCAGCCAGATCGCGTTCTCCGACCACTGTTCTCAGCCGCCCCAACCCGAGGGACTATGACCCAAAGACCTCCAGTCTATTCCTTGCCGCACCCACCGCCCCCACATCCGGCAGCCGCACCACCTCTCCGCCCGCTCCCCGCTGACGCCATCTCCCTCTGCCGCACCGCTCTTCTCCCAGGTGCCGTCGAGGGCGGGGATGCGGTCACCGAGACGCGAGACCCCTCAACGAGAGTATTTCGACCCGGTGCCACCAACGCTTCCCTTCCCCCGCCTCCAACACCACCGCTGGCTAAACAACAATCCATCGACAGATTTGACGATGCCCAAGGACACCCACAACACTCCCCACCGCCTTCCAGATCACCTCGCCTCTTCCTCCAGCCTCCTATCCCCAGCCCGAATTCATCGGTTTAAGAACCCTTGGGACAGAGTATATGCAGAGTGGCCATAATAACTTGAACTATCATTGCCGCTATACCTGAACCTGAATTGGTTGCACTGCATGCTATTTTATGTTATGATTTTTTCGCGAGTCCATCGTACTGTTAGCCAGTTCCTTTGGCGCAAAGCATTTACAATCACTGCATTGAGCTCAGGGACGTCTTGCGAATTTTATGTTTGGAAGTTGTATGTATAAATGGTAAATTGTGTAAATGATTTATTCAGACCTATCTAAAATCAAAGATGTTTGGGCAAGAGAAGGAGTTCATTTCGATTTAATGAGGATATTGGAAAATTTGCGAAAATGACGACTTTTAAAGGTGACGCATAATTTTATTGTTTAATTGGGGTGTACGTGATGGAACTATGAAGTAAATTTGGCCAAACCATGTCATCATTTCACTCCAAAGCACCGATTCAAGAATAAAGCGTATTTACATCGTTTAACTTGCGTTTGAGGGCCTAATTTTTTGATTCAGCTCAAAATCATGAAAATGAGACATGGTGCTCATGTTGGGCGTCATTTTCCGAGATTCTTTTCTCTACAAATACCCTTTCTTTCACTTAAAACCACTACTTTGCTATCGATTGATCGGGATGGAACTGGCTAAGAACATTTTAGATTGCGCAAAGATTATTTCAGCCACTGTTGCTTTTGGCCTCTCTGTATGTACTCTGTACCCTATGAACAAGAAGAACGACAACGTCACGGACCACGTAACCACATGGGTTGTGGGGTGTGGGCAGACCTAATAATGGGAAAGAATTGACAAAAGCTGAGGGAAGCAAATGGTCCGGATGAAATGAAAAGAAGTTAAACGCGAAGTAATGCTGACAACGCTGGACTATTTAAATTAGCTCATGAATGCAATATCGCACTGATTGTGTCATTGAATCCCTTTAAAAACTATGCAGAATAGGCCGACAGTGTTCTCGCGATATGAATCCAGTGTTATCGCCTGCGCTGAACGCGATAGCAGAGTGAGGGGAGGAGGGGTGCGGGGAATGCGGGGCGGGTGGCGGGAGGGGGGAGTGGAACACGTGGATAGCGGGGAGTGGGAGGGCGCGCAGGCGGTCGGGTAGCTTAGTGATCGGTCGTCGCGCAGAGCAGCCGAGTGAGAGGAGCATGTGATGGGCGGGGCTGGGGGAAGAGTAGACGAAGAGGGGTTGGGAGTAGGGGGTGGGGAAGGGGTGGATATCGCAGAGGGGGGGATTGCGGGAGTGACGGGTGATGGAAATGATGACAGCGGATTGCCATCCAAAGAACGGGGACGTCTACTAATTTTTAAAATCAAGTCATCCGGCAAGACAGCTAAAATTAAAACCAGCTGGGCCTCCCTGCGGTGGTTGGCTTCAGTGATACGGCGAAATATCTCATGTTTGGATGTTACTCAAATTTACAGTGCTGACATTCCCATTCAACGTCAATCTAGTGAAGTACAATGTGGCAGAGGGTGTTGCAGCCTTGACACGTCAGCGAGTGGAGTACGTATCAGCACTCGGAAACTTTAAAGAATTATGGATTCGTCTTGAATATTTAATTTAACCTATTAGTTACCGGTCATGAACACTTCAATAGAACAAATAAAAATGAATATATAATAACACACAAAACAAGTCAATCGATAAAATCCGACAATGAAGCAATTTTGACGAAAACCCTTTACGTATGATGACGTTTGTTTCAGCCAGAGAAATATGCAAGGATTTAATGATTCTTCGACTTGTGATGTCATACACTGCTCGTGTGCACTCTAGCCACTCTTCGTCTCTCCTTTCTGGGGGGTATTTTTTAATCTCACATAAGTGAGAATACGTCATAAATTACATAAAATTACGTCATTTTTCGTTGTTTCACTCCGCCACCCAGGCAGCGTGACGGTTTTCGGCTCTCAAGAGGTGATCGGCAGTTCATGTTCTAGACTTACCAGCTCTTTCCAGTAACTCACTGGCTTTTTCGACTCTTGAACCGTATCTTTCGACTTTTGATCCGCTTCATTTGCTTTCGCCTTTCATTAGTTCCATTCCACTAGAGCTGTGCCGTTCATGAGTGATTCGTTCATTTTGAAAGATTCATTGGCATGAACCAAATGAATTGAATCACGTTTTCTGTTCAAATGGTTCATAATGAACCAAATCAAGCTGTTCTCGATCATTCTTGAATCGTATGATTCTTCGGTAGAGTGGTATGAGTGAAGAATCACACGATTCATGAGTGGTCGAGATCAAATTGATTTGGTTCATTTATGAGCCATTTGAATGGAGAAGAACTTGACTAGCACCAATCACTCATACTGTAATAAGTGATTTGTGCAGAATGATCGCGATGGTGGAGAATCACATAATTCAAAACTGTTCGCGGATTCTTATGCTGGCTGGATAAATATTTCGAAATTTAGATACAATAATGGATTCTATGTTATTCATATCCAATAGACTTTAGTTATACCTACAAGGAAAGCAAACGCCGAAATGTTAATTGACCGCGCTTTTCAACTTTTTGGGAGTGAAATTAATTTGCCATTGCGTGTACTGTATTGTAAGTACTTCGCAGGGCAAAATATGCGTTACTCAACTTGAAGATCAGGCAGTAATATAATGTCAAAGAGAATATTGTATCGTAGGATTGAAGTTATGCTACATATTAGTAGGTAGTTATCATTACAAGGCATCCTCCTCATAATTAGTTTTTCATGGATTGATTTAATATCACCCCTTTCACCATCGAACACACCGGAATAATTTCCTCCAAGATCTTCAATCGTTGCATATTTTATGTATAGAAAAGGGTTTGTGCACGCTAAATAAGCCTTGTGGCCGCATAATGAATTTACTGCTAAAAACTTAACGGATAATTTAATATTCGTGGCGATAATTTTAACTGCATTATAATAGTTCCAAAAACCGTGAAATAAGATTGGTAACGATGGAAAGGTATATGTAAAGTACCGACTAAGGCGTAAAAATATAGGCACAAAAAAAACTCACACGTTTGTGAGTGTCAAAACACAAACGTGTGAGTTTCCTGTCCTTTTTTAGTCCCCAAGCATCGCAAGTACCTAAATAGCTTCACAGTTGAGTGTCTCCAGTTGTCGAGAAAGTATACTATAGGTAGGTATAGGTAAAAAATTAATGATTTTTAGGAACACAATACCAGGAAACATTATTTAAGCTGGTTCAAGGATAGGCATTTTCAGGTTCAACAAGAGTCATCGCATATTTCGAGGTTAAAACTGAAACAATCTAAGAATCAGAAAAACACGCAAAATCCGAGTAAGCAGAGTTGACTTCCCAATGGTACGGATTGGTCGGATTTAGTTCACTGCCTTAGTATGGTTCATTGTAGCTCTTTGATTCATCATAGTTAAACCACTCATCGTAGTCAAATCATTCGTCGCAGTTATTTGGTTCTTCATGGTTCATTTCGTTCATTACGAACGAGTAATTGACATGAACCAAATAGCATGAATCGAATCTTCAAAATGAACCAATTCCAACCTCTACATCCCACGTGTCATAGGTAACGTGAACTATTTAATTCCACGGACCTTGGCTGATCGAGACCCGATCATTAAGTGACACGTCCAAGTTCCGAGGGAACGATGGTGGCTCCATGTCACGTTCATTAAGACAGGTGAGATGGAACTAATGAAAGGCGGAGGGAAATGTAACGGATCAAGAGTCGAAAGATACGGATCAAGAGTCGAAAGAGCGGATCGGTCAAAGAAAAAGACCGGCAGATCACCACTTGAGAGCCGAAGATGGTCACGCCGCCTGGGTGGCGGAGTTAAACTACGATACAATGACGTAATTTTCCACATTTTATTATGTATTCTCACTTAAGTGAGATTACAAAATAAGCCCCTATGGTCAAGTTCCCATTCATTGAGGTTGTCGCTTAACTAGCGTCCGTGACTCAAGGTACGCAATGTCGACTTTGTTTTGCATAACATTTCCGTGTCGTGAGCTCCGATTTCAGCTGCTGCGGATGATGGCATATGAGTTTACCGCATAAAATGTAACTACAGTGATTGACGGATTCTGCGTTCGCACGCGATAGAGCCGAGTAGGGAGGTGTGGTTGAAATGACTGATAGTGAGCTATCACCACCGCCCGTGACCCGACGTTATGACCCTCGCCCTCCAAAAACTACTTTCCTCATCCAGCTGGAAACGAATGACTTTTATGACTTCTCTTGAATAGGATCAGTTTGCTCACTAATGTGATTCGTTATTTTTCACCAAATCCGTCGCAAACGGTCCATGTCTGATGTACAGGTGTGGAACGAACTGATCACTTAACATCAGAAACATGAAACTTCACGAGCGCGTACAGGAGAGAATATCGTAAATATTATGCTCCAATATTTTTGGGATCGTTGGCTTCAGCTACCGAAACAATATATTACAGCCGAAGGAAGCACAACAGCTAAGAGCCATGATCATTTGGGAGAAAAAAAGAATCATATTGTAAAGAAAATGCCACCGAAAAGAAGTTAATTAGATACCGGCTCCGCTAAACTCGGAAAACCGTCGAAAAATGTGTCCGATAAACAGGATGAAAATATAGAAAGAATAGGAATTCGTGAATGATATTCGAAAATATTGTACTAGTACCCCAAAAAACAACTCTATGTTTCCCCATTACGAAAGTGGACTTATCTTACAGTTTAAATGCAAAGTTCCCCGAATTAAGTCAACGTCAGGTGAATCTACTTGGGCTAATTGATTCATTGCGATAATGGAAACCACTTGTTGCCGATCTGCACGCATACAAACCCGATCGGTTTCAATACCAAAGGGTATTGTCGAACAGGCAGTATGTTGAAAATGACACCGCCCCCCCACCCCATCGATAGCCTTGTAAATTACGTCTTTAGCGTAACCTATTTGCAACCGTGAAAATGGTCCCGCAACGTTGCAACTGGGTGGGTGAATGAAATGTGAGTGGGATAGCAACTAGTTGTTTCTTTTGCCAATGTTCACCGAATTTTGTTTTTTCACAACCGCAATTATTGTGTTAGCTCATTACAATGAACTTAAGAGCAAGAAAAACGAAGCCTACCCCGAAAAATCCGTTTTTTTCGTATGAGTCTGAGTTGAGGATCCTCAGAACGTTAAAATGAGTGTGTCTACGATTGACTAAATACGACTCTACCTCTGTAACACTGCAGATGTCTAATCATGGTACTTAAGATTACAACATTCCATGGAGTCATCAAGCTACCCAGTGTTTCAAGAAGTTATATGAAATGCACCCTTACCTAAATACTATGTAAAACTCTCATTTATTAATACCACATCCTTCGATATTTAAATTATTAACATATGTTTGATTAAAAGAGCAGTACTTTACGGAGGAAGGAGATGAAAACAGCAGAATCATCCGAAAAATAACAGGGATTACAAATGAGGAAGTTTATTTAAAAAATACTTACGCCAAAAACTATACTTACCATTTAAATGAGGATTACGTATGATGACATATCTGGCACGTCAAAGGATGAACTTCCTCCTTGTTCTCGTGGTGAGAGAAGGCACTTGAATAGTCACCTGAAATATATATGTCGTTAGAACAGTTCTTCACTCCGCTCAAATTGCGCGGCCTTTTTTCCTAAATGGAAAATGGCACCAATCAGCTTGCGTCAATTATTTCAAAAGTTCACATTCACATATGCACAAACCTTTCCTAAATAGAACTTCGCTGATCAATGTTCCAAAATTCCTAAAGATGTCACCACCACTGGAAGAGCACAGGTGTTCAATGCACTTATGCGGACACCAAATTTCACAGCACTCCCAAAATCTTAATTATTCTGACAAATGAAGCGAAGAATTGACACAATTATCACCGCACTGCTCAGTTATTAGCACAACCCGCTCACCACTCTCTCGTTAGATGTGCACTCATCTCGAGTCCAATCCCAACTGCTCCTCTCGTAGAACTTGAACCCGTCCGACTCAAATCCAAACTGAAGTCGGGTGTTTCCTATTACGCGATTTTCATTCGTCCAGGTGCAGTTTGAGCTGATGTCAGAACTTTCTTGAGCCACGATTGGTTCAGAGTTAAATAAACAACCCACAACATCCTGAATAAAGGTTAATCAGTGCTCCCCCACCCCGTCCCAATACCAAGTTATACTTACGAGGCTTGGAGAGAAGGGGGAAAAAAGGGAGGAAGGCATTTTCTGGAAAATTCTTTCGATAGTAAGAGAAATGTTTACGGAAATAGATTGCGAAAATATAACAAGATATCTTCTCAGAATTGACATTCCCGCAAGAAAGGTGGTTTGTAAACCATCGCAGCCTTATTCATCACTTTTCAATGAAAGCAAAATATAATAAAATGGTGTGTTTACAAACAAGTAAGTACGCGCTTTCACAGACGCTTCGGTGGGGCGTGCGATAACGCCCTGCTGCGCCGTCTACGACGAGACTTCCCCTTCCTGAACTAGGAGTTGAGACTCTTGAGTCGAGCTTTCGCAGTGATAGGATATACGGGTGGCAGAGCGGAAAGAGAAGATTACTAAAGATTAGGAATATTTTTTAAATATAACGTTTGGAGGTTTGCATTTTACTAAACTAGTTTAAAATGTTACCATATCTTCTTTGTCGTCGTCTCACTATTTTAACATTATGATTGATAGCTAATTTATTTCAGAGTGGAGCGTGTGACTTGAGACAAGGAGGGATTTTTGTCTTCGTAAAAGTTACTAGTGAACCGAGCAATTTTTAGCGGCAAACCAAGAAGCAATTGCTAGTTACTGTTAACTGTGTTTATTTCATAGTCAAAGTGATAGTGTTAATTTCTCAGTTATTCCTCAAGTACTAACGGAAAACAGTCGCACCTCTTACCATTAATCAGCGCAGCTACCTCAGATCTCTATCAGATAGTTTCTTCATTAGCTTTGATAGGGTACTAAGTATTAGAAACCTGAGAAGGGTGGCTCGATTTTATTGGTGAAATCAATGTAAACACAATCATTTGAACAACACAAGTGCAGTGCTAGTGGTGTATTGAATGCATACACTTTCTCAGTGCGTGAAATCAACGAGCAGACTTTGCTAATTTGGCTTTGGAATGAAAATCATACAGGCCTAACCAGTGCTTCCATGACATAAGAATAGGTAAGTACTTCCTTTCATATTATTTAACATATTTTTAGTTTTGATTGGAAAGAAATTGAGAAATACTGAATGTGAAACATACAGGCGATTCTTCGTTGTATCGCACTTGGGCTGATCTAACCCTGTTTTGCTTTCTCCTTTCTTCTCCTTTTTCACACTTCCCGAAGTGTAACTAGACATCGATTACTGCTTACTTTTAATTTTATCTCGAGATAGCACTCAAGTTATTAATCGCGGGTGAGATATGTTGTTATTACAGCAAAAAATATTTTGCCAATCAAATTGTATAAATTTTCTGGTGTTTCCATCCTTTTCCTCTATTGTACACCCACTGAAAAGTGTAATAATAGAATGACTGGTTGTTATGTGAAAGCATAAATATCGGGAGACACTGACTTTTGAAACAACACGCGTTTTGCGAGTCACGCTGTAATTGAATCGTCTTATATCGGAAGCCGTTACTGATATTCGACTACAAAGCAATATTCCTCAGCATATCTTCAAGGTCCGTTATTACCAGTGATTATGCAGAATAATAAAGACGTTGAGGAGAGGTAGATCAATTAACTAGCGATTTTTACTTACATTCCAAAGGTATTTTAACTTAATATAGAGTAGTCAAAGTGAATCGTTGTTGATGAATCATTTTCACATACTAATACTAGATTGAAGACTTTCGCGGATTTTATTGTCGATTAATCTCTTCATTTTCCCGCGCCTGCGTTGTATGGCGACAACAGTTTCAATGTCACTCGTGCCCGCGTACTCAGGTTGAAGTTGTTTGTCGTTTGAAGAAGGTCGAGGTGGTTTTTAGATGCTGCCTGTGATACCGTATTTCTCCGAATATAAGCCGCACTTTTTTCCCGATTGTGGGTCCTCAAAATCGGGGTGCGGCTTATATTCGAGGTGCAGTTTAAATTTGAGACCTTTCTTAATAAATCGTAAAAATGACCGATTTGAGCAAACCAGCCATTCGGATTCACGCGGACGCCTGCTAAACTCGCCTAAGCCACGGGGAAAGTAAGAAATAACGCTGAAAAAGGTCAAATTGGTGCACAATTTATTCATATAAAAAAGGTTAATATAGGTAACATTGTGCCACAGTTACATAGGTAATGTAAAAACAGGTATAACATTCTAATGCTTAATACTGTAGGTAGTACGGGATGCACTTAAAAGGGTGCGGCTTCAATTCGCGTATTAACTTATTTCCCTGCTAGAGACCCCAAAAACGGGATGCGGCTTATATTCGAGTGCGGCTTATATTCGGAGAAATACGGTAATTAATTTTCGGTATTTTCAATTTATTTAGTGAATATATATTTGTTTGCATTTTAGAATTATTAACTTAGATACATGTTTAATTAGAACTCTCATTTGATTTGGAGGAGTAAATGACCAGTAATGATATTATGCTTTTTTTCTTTTGATAAGACTGTGACGTGCTTGAAGAACCCGTTAGCTTTGCTGGCAACGTTATTGACTAGGCCTCTTTCCAGGATGAGAGTTAATTCATTATATCTATCCCTTCATTTCCAAAACAAATACGGAAAAAACTAGAAAAGACAGGAGCGGGTATGATCATCGATATTATCCACAACCTCTCACCCTCTCCGGCGATGTGAAGCCAACAGATGAGCATATATTCCACTCCGTACGTAATACGTATCTACTTTTAAGAAATAGTATTCGTGGAGCATATCAATTAAGTTACATTACTGGCTTGCCCTTTGTCAGGCCCAGGTTTTGATTCCGGCGGTGTCGCACACAAGCGTGTAAACAACCTGCTGCTGTGGTCGACAGGTGACTGTCATTTTAGCTTAATGTACCTGATGAAGAAGATGAGCGCATTGTTTTACCTTTTTAAAATTTTGAATGCTCTTTTTTATATTATATCAATAATTGAACCTATCAAATTTCAATTTAATAGCAGAAATAACTTATCGGTGCTCTTACTTTTATTCATGCTTCTAAATTTCGGCTATCGCGAACGATATACCGGCCGATATACCGGCCGGTATACCGGTACCGCTTGATATCGGAAACCGACTATGCGTTGTGGTTTCATTCATCACTTTGAAGCGTATCGCCTGATATATCGGTTTGACAGACCGATACATCGGGACGTCGCGTATCGTTCGGACAAGTCCGAGTTATTCTTCAGGGGATTTTTCTTCAATTCTTGTCACTGAATTGGCCATTGAGCATAATAGAAAACAAAAACTCGGACTGAAACAATAATAGGAGATTTCTTTCAACTTCTCATCAGTCGTGATGCCGCCAATGCCTTCTCATCTTCCCCGCACCCGTCGCCGCCCGTGCGAAGAAGAGGAAGAAAATATATTTATATATTTTATACATATATTTCCCGATATCCGGTACCCGATATGAAGGAGACAAACCGGTAAGAACCCGACACCCGCTATTTAAAGCCTTGCTTTTAATATGAAGCAATCATAACTCAAACCCATTTGGAGAACTAGGGCCTGTATAAGCAACACTTCTGCGCATGGCAACGACAGTATTACGTCACTCGAGAGATACCCCGCTTGGTTACTCATTTCTGGAATGCCGGAATCGCTGACTGTTTTCCTTTTCAGAATCATTTTAAGAACGACGCGGTAAGTTTCGCCGCGTAGTGTTGCGACGATGTGGAGTCTACGTGCGTGCCTAGGGGCAGGAGATAAGGGCCAAAGGAGAATTGAGGTCATCCGGGTGACCTTCCAAGGGTTCCGCCATCGACGGCAAGGGGGGGGGGGGAGTTGCGCGGAAGGAGAGACTTTAGCGTGTGGCAGGTGGTGTTCGGGGCGAAAGATTTTTGAAATCCTTAATGCATTTTCGAAGGATCAATTTGCTTCCGTTCGTAAACTTGATGAATAGCGCTGACTGTTGACTGACGTGAATTTCAATAAATCATTCTTGAACAGAGGCTGGTGGAAATGGAATACCCTTCCCGATGAACTCTAAAATCCTTTCCTTAACAGTATTAAACTAATTAAGAACATATTTGGAAACTTATGTTTAGGGGGATTCATGTATTTTTTGAGGGATTTATGCATTTTGGAAATGATGTCACATTTTTATTATAACTTTTTTACTCTTACCGCCCTTTCGTGTTCCTTGGACTCGGAGTGTGACTCGGACTTAGAAGCTCGGTCAACACGCACGTATTTACGAGATTTTAACTCTCCTAGGATGACCGAAATGCATGAATAGGAGTCGAAATGCCTTTGTTTTCATTGAAAATTTGGATATATCACTAATTTACACAAAGAGCATTGGTAAATCCAGTGAAGTAATTGCCTATTGACACAACTCACTTTTGCAATATCTGTTAAACACCTGATGATTGTGTGATTCCTGGTTCCAAATTGTAATGAATGCAGAAATTATAAACCTGCAATTCCAAAAAATCAAGGAAAGAGAAAGATTATACTGTTCCAGTGTAAAATTAAATATTGACGGTGTTCGTTAATGTGAGGATTACATCATAAAATAAATATAAAATACATACCTTATACTGAATAGATTACTTTCTAAAATATAAAATAATTGGGAATTTAATTCCTTTAGTGAGAAATCGAGGATCAAATAAGTAAGAATGGAAACGTATACTAATAACTCTTCTTTACACACAGGTGTCTCACATCTGCCATTTACAGCTACTCTTATCAACGTCACATCCGATAAGTGTCCCCTGGACTGCAGACGGTCAGCATTTTCGACAGGCGCAGCGATAATTCACCGTGAGAAAAGGACTGATTTGCACGGCTTTTGACGGCGGTTCTTTGGTACATTCTTAGGAGGTGATAAAATATACATTCTCTTTCATATTCTATTCAATATATTTGTGCATAAACTAGTACGTACGAAACTTATATACATTTTGTGTACTATATAAATGTATGCAAGTACTATATGCCATGCCTGACTGAAAATTCATTTGTAACTCACACAGGTGTCTCAAATCTTTGATCCAGAGAGATTCATATCAACGCAACATTTGGCCAGTACTCCGTGGAGTGCAGACGGTCAGTATAGTCGTCAGTCGCAGCGGCAATACACCCTGAGCAAAAGGACTGATTTGCACCGATTTTGGCAGCGGTCCCTAGATTCATTTAAGTGAGGTGATGAAACAAGCATTTTCTTTTTTCATTCTATTCAATATATTTTGTACTCATCAGTGTGTGCGAAAGTTACATATATTCTGTGCACTATATAAATGTACGCAAACAGTTTATACCATGTCTTGCTGACAATTAATTTTTAACTCACACAGGTGTCTCACATCTGTAAACCAGAGTGACCAATATCAACGCGACATCCGGCCAGTGTTCTCTGGAGTACAGTCGGTGAGCATTGTCGTCAGTTGCGTCAATACACCCGGATCAAACGGGCTCAGTGGGACGGTTTTTGGCGGCGGTGCTTTGGCACACATAGGTGAGGTGATAAAATAAGCACTTTATTTTCTTATGTTATTAATATTTTTTCGTATTGAACTGCTCTGTAACATATCATTCAGGTTGGCAACTTTTCCACCCTTGCGCATTTGGAAACTCGAATAAAGCCAAAATTGATCCACCCTTCCCCTCAGGATCGCTCCAATCCCGCGCTTCAACTTTTCAGCCGCAATTATATCAGCCTCGTGAGCAGTGGTTCTTAACGTATTCAGCTGCTAACAGCTTAAGGTAGTTTGGGCGAAAAATCATTTCACCTAGAATTAATTTCACAACATTTTAAAGAAAAAACTCCCATCTTCCCAATAATATCAAAATTTGAGCACCTTACCGAACTAATTTTCGAGCGATTTGCCCGAAAACACAAGCTGCTTCACATGGTATATATTACGGGTGTACGCTCCAGAGGGAGAACATTGAAAAAATTAGGAATTTATGACACCTAGATTTTGTCAAAAAACCAACGGTGTGTAGTTTGTATGTTTTCTCAACTATTTATAAAAATTAATCCATTACTCACCGCTTAATTTTTACAGAATCGCCAAAAATGAACGTCTATTTTGAAGGCTTTTTAGCCATTCGGCATGAAAAAAGTGTCAAATTAGATACTTAGGTAGATATATTTATTTAATTACTGAGAATTTTTGTCATATATAACTATATGTTTGCACCATTAATGTTACAATATTTACTTCATACTTCTTATAGAAGCAGAAATTAAAAAATAAAATTCGAATATGGTCTCCACTATGACTAGGGAAATATCCCACTCAAACTACCTAAAATTCTCTAAATATTTTCACGCTCCCCTTGCAAACATTTTGAATTTTTATTCGCTTGGGAGACTCCCAATTTGGTTCTCTACTGAGTAATAATATGAATGCAATTTAATTAATAATGGTTTTTAAATTAAAACAAATACGAAATTAGATTCACTCCTATTCAGATAAAGGTTTAATTTTTTAATCGGAAATTTTTAAATTATTTTTGAAGTTTTTGATTTTGGTATATTTCAACTGTATTTTTGAAACGGGCCTTAATATTTGAATATCCACACGCATATCGTCGCTCGTACCCAAACGATTTCTGGACTTTGCTATTAATCCCATCCAATCTCACACAGGTAGGTGTTATCAAACGGCACCCAGGTTTCATTTACTGTATTAAATGTATAACCCAGGTTTTGGTATGATGGTGGAGAAAATGCTGATGACCCTCAGAATACCTGCTTACAATTTTGTGTTGAGGAGAGGAAACCGTTTTATTCAAAATATCACCATTAATAATTAAAACTTAAGAGAACAGGAAGCACTGTTTATTCAAAATTACCTATATGTTGGTCGTTGTCAACCTACACCAAATATACGCAACTAAAAAATTCTCTCAGAAGAGGGAGTAATTCCACCCAACTAACAACGTTACTAAACACACCTTTAAGTCTTTCAAGTTACTATTTGAAACTCAAACGTAAGAGCCGATGTAAATGCTTCATAGTTCGGCGGTATAAAGCAATCATTGGGAATCCGTCGTAAGATATGATTGTCAGGCCACTGACATACTGCAAAAGATTTGTACAGGCTGAAACTCCCTGCGATAGCCGGGGTCAAGAAGCGGGAAAGCTCGCTGCCTTTCAAAAAAGAAACTACCCTTGGTAGCTAGCGAGACGCTTAGATTTCGTCAATAGGAGCAATGGCTTCTTTTTATCAATACTCATCATTTTAATATATTAGTTGCCAGGGTGTCCACCAATCTGGAAAAGTGGGGATAATGCAGATATTTCCGCTTTCGGGTAAAAAACAAATTAGCGTGTAACAAGTGTAGCAGAATTATCATCGGGATTATTAAGTTTAAATAATATGCTACGTGTATATTATTAAATATGTATCGTCCGACATGCATTTATCGTATGTACGTTGGCTTAATTGTTCAAATGGTTGCACGTACATCGTTTGGTGCTTGGATTATAACACTAATTTCTAATAATGTGCTAGTACGTAGCACATTTTGAAGTAAAATGTTTTGTTCTCTTTATTAACTTTCCACTAAGTTACTTCATTGTGCCAATGAAATTTACCCAATGAATAATGTAATAGCGTTGTGGGTTCAAGGTTGCTCGCCTCCAAGAATAGACTAAGGAGTAGACTATATATATATATATATATATATATATATATATATATATATATATATATATATATATATATATATATATATATATATATCTTTGTTAATTTTCCATCTGCTAATTTTGAAGATGAAGCGGATGTATTTCCTTTCATATACTTCTAGATCTTCCATGTTCCCCGTCCGTAATAGGCCACACTATGCCGGGGCTGCATACATTAATTTTGGTCTTATGAATATTTCATATATTTTAGTTTTTATAACAATTGGCGTCGTCTTATTATACAAGATGCTCGATAGTCACGCTCTTGCGGCGAACGTCTTACTCTTTATTCTATTAATGAGATTTCATGCTTAGGGTGCTATTGATTTCTACCCCTAAGTATTTCGCCTTATTCTCCCAATTGATGGGCTGTTCCCCAATTCTTAGGCAGCTTCCTGTTTCTATTGTTGCCCTTGGTCTATGGAATCCCAAGACTTGGGGTTTCTTGGTGTTTAGGTCGAGTCGCCATTTTTTATACCACCTGGTGGCTTCGTCCAAGGAGTCTTGCGCATGCATTTATGCAACTGTCCAGTTTTTACTTTTTGCGAGTAGCGTTACGTCATCTGCATACAGAGCCCTTGTAGTCTTCCAGTCGGGGTCTTTCGGGAAGTCCGTCATATAGAGGTTAAAAAGGGTTGGTCCAAGTACTGATGTGGCCGAAAGTGGGCGAGTAGCGCTACGTCATCTGCAAACACTGCCCTTGTAGTCTTCCAGTCGGGGTCTTTCGGGAAGTCCATCATATAGAGGTTAAAAAGGGTTGGTTGAAGTACTGATCCTTGGCTTTTATTACCTTTTTCTCACTTTTTATATTGCTCCATTTTACAGAAAATGTTCTGTATCTCAGGTATGAGTCTATCCTTAAGAGGGCCCATCCGGGGAAGTTCTGTTCCTGTAGTTTGTAAAGTAACCCCTCATGCCATATTTTATCAAAAGCTTTGGAAACATCCAGGAAAACTCCTATCGCCAATTCATTCTTATTAAAATTGTCATATATGTAGTCCAGGACTCTGTGGACTTGGTGGGTTGTGGACATTTCCTTTCGAAATCAAAACTGGTCATCCGGAAGGAGGTCCATTTTTTAAATAATCTAAGATAGGTGTCCACTCACGCATCTTTCCAACAGTTTTCCTAAGTTGGAGAGTAGCGATATTGGCCTGAAGTCTGTCGATTTTATTTTCTTCCCACCTTTGTTTGGAATATATTTTATTGTTGAGTCTTTCCACATTTTGGGAAAAAGCCCTTCCCGTAGTAAAAAGTTGGCAAACCGGAGGAACTCGCCTTTGGCTCCAGGAGGCATTGTACTTATCACTTCATTCGGTAGCCCATGAGCCCGCCCGGTTACATGCACCGTGTAAACAGAACTTTAGTCACTCATTTTACGTGCAACTTCATTTTATTTTGTTTTTACTCTTCCTTGGACTATAACCTTGTCAAGGTGGAAGGGCTTGCATACTCCGATGACCCCTAGAGATGAACTGGCGGGAGCAATGCTCCTGGTAGGGCCACCATTGACAGATAGGTCGAAGGTTAGGAGACAGACGAATGATAGTCCGCGCAGCGTCTGTACCTCAATGGGGCGGCCTCTCAAGTGATGGTGTCACGTAAAAAACACTACTGATTAAGGCCACGAAATAATATCTAAATTTATAAAACCTTGAAATATTGGACAGCTCTCATATGAAAATGAATCCTGGCAACTACGGGACTCGACCCAGTAGGCCTGGTGTCGTACCCGGTAGCGGTGGGAGCAAGGCTCCTGCGGTCGTCAAAACACGAAATCCTTGCTTGGAAGTAGAAACAAATGCAGCAGGAGAGGAAAAGAATATACAGAAGAGGAATGCAACAATCACAATAGGCACGTGGAATGTTTGGAATATGCTAAGGGCGGGCAAGCTAGAGAATACAAAATAAGAAATGGAGATGGTGGGTGCAGACATGGGCCTCGGCGAAGTAAGATGGAAAGATAGCGGGGACTACTGGAGCAATGGTAATAGAGTATATAGTGGAGGGAATGAAAGCCAGCGCGTGGTTGCATTCGTAATGAACAGGAAACTTGGTAGAAAAGTACTGTATGCAGAACAGGCGAGAGATAGGATAATATTCGTGGAACTAATGACACATCTAAATAATTTAGTTATAATGCCTTCCTCTAATCATAGAGAGGAGGAGGTAGATGGTGTATATGGACACATAGAGGAAATAATTGGTAGTATGCCTGGGAGTAAGCACTTAGTAGTAATGGGGGATTGGAACGAGGTGGTGGGTGAAGGAAGAGATGGAAGGTAGGTGGGCGATTACGGGCTAGGAAGGAGAAATGACCGCGATGAGAAAGCGGTGTAATTTTGCCAGAGAAATGACCTAGTGATTACTGATACATGATTCAGACATCATCCTCGACGTCGGTACACTTGGTAGAAGTTGGGAGACACAGATAGGTTACAGATGGATTATATAATGCTTCGTCAAAGATACAGGAATAGTGTTAAAAACTCGCATACTTGTCGAGAAGCTGATCTAGACTCAAATCACAACTTATTAGTCATGAAATTCCAGTTAAAACACAAAAAAGATATTAATAATAATACGGAGGCATTAACTGGGGCAATGAAGAAGTATTGAGAGAAGGATGATGAAATAATGGGTACGGATCATGGAGTGAGATCAGTTGGAAGATAAATGGGGATGTTTGAAAAATGGAATTGTAAAAGCGGAAAAAGCAACGGTAGGCACAGTCAGTGCAACTACAATTAGAAATTCATGGATCACGAAGGAGATGATAATGGAGATGCAGGAGAGAAGGAAATGGAAGAGCGGAAACTCAGAGCTAGGGAAGAGAAAATACCGAGAATTGAACAACAGGCTTAGAAGAGAAACAACAAAAGCAAGAGAGGCGTGGTGGAGAGAGCAGATCCACTCGTTAGAGAAATGCCAAAAATAAGGAAGAGCAGATGCATTATATAGGAAAGTAAAGGAACTGATAGGCGGTAGGGAAAGGGAATTACAATGATATCAGGCAGGGCTAAAAAGTTGATCGTAGAACCAAAAGAGATCGAGGATAGGTGGAAGGAATCTGTTGAAGAGCTTTAAGGCAAGGAAATAAGGCCCAGTGCGTTAGATATAGAAAGGGAAGATGACATCGACAGAGATGGCATCAGACCACATATCATAGATAGCGATATCTTTTGAGTTATACGAGACATGAAAATGAATAAGGTGGTGGGAATGGATAGCATACCTGCAGAGTTTCTAAAGGTTATAGCGAAGAACGGAAGAGGAAAACTCTTTGGGTTTATTCGTAGGATTTTTGAGGATTGTGTGGCCGAAAGACTTCGCGAAGACAATACTAATTCAGATTCCGAAGAAGTGCAAGGCAAAAACGTGAAAAGACTATAGGTAAATGAGCTTAATACCCCACGCGGCCAAAGTTATTCTGAGAATTATAAATGTAAGGCTATGGAAGAAGACTAATGAATACCTCGGTGACGACTAGTGCGGGTTTAGGAGAGGGATGGGAACGCGAGACGCTATAGTGGTGATGAGGACGCTAGTAGAAATAAATCTCGAGTATGGGCAGGATGTATTTGCTTGCTTTGTAGATTTCGAGTAGGTATTTGATAGGGTAGACTGTACTAAATTAATGGGAGTATTGAAGAAATTAGGGGTCGATTGGAGGGACAGGGGTCTCACTCGTAATCTGCATATGAACCAGACGGCGCAGGTAAGGGTAGCCGATGGAGAATCGGGATGGGTCATGATAGGACGAGGAGTGCGGCGGGGGTGCCCACTATCACAGTTGCTTTTTAACGTGCATTCAGGAGAAATGGTAATGGAGGCATGGGGGGATAAGGAGGTAGGAATAAAGGTAGGAGGGAAGGTGATAAATTCAGTGAGATTTGCAAAAGATCAAGCACCGGTTAATCAGTCTGTCCATGGGTTACAGTCAATGGCGAATGCGTTAGAAGTGCAGTGCAAAATGTATGGGATGAAGATAAACCATAAGAAAACGAAAGTGATGTGATTTTCTATAAGTAAGAAGACGGGGCTGAATATAAGGGTGGGAGGGCACAAGATAGACCACATCGAGCAGTTTACCTATTTGGGTAGTATTTGGAGGAGTATAGATTTAGTTGTAGGGACATCAAATACAGAATTGCCGTAGCTAAAGGACTATTTTTAAAAAGAAGAGGATTGATGAGGGGGGATCTGCGAAGAGACGTAAAGAAAAGGCTGGTAAAAACTCTAATTTGGAGCGTGACGCTGTATGGGTCGGAAACTTGGTCATTGCGAAGGGAGAGTTTGAGTAGACTTGAGGCGTTTGAGATGTAGGTTTGGAGAAGGATGGAGAAGGTGAGCTGAGTGGCGAGGATGACGAACGAGGAGGCATTGGATATGGTTGGAGAGGAGAGGAAGCTGGTGGCATAAGTTCGGAGAAGGCAGAATAGATGGATGGAGGAGGTTTTGAGAGGGTAGAGCTTGTTGAAAAGGGTGATAGGGAGAGAGAACACTGGGGAAGCGTGGATGAGGAAGGAAGAGGATAGGAATTCTGGACGAAAGAGAGGAATAAGAGGGGGTAGAAGATATGAGGGATTTAAGAGGGATCTAATGGCGGGACATCCTTAGGGGGGAAAACAAAAAAACGTTTCAGAAATTAGGATACAGGATGGGGACTGTCCAAGATCCAATCAATCAGCTGGAAGGATACTTGAATGAATATTAATTATAATTGTTTCATTGATTTAACTTTACTAAAGCATTTTACTCATATTGATATTTATTTTTAATATTGATGTTTATGTTAATTATTGTTCCTATTTCCTTTTCAAAATTCTAACTATTTTAATTTATCTAAAAGTTCTGGTCTTGTCGTGAGTTGGAATTGATTTTTTTCAAGTCGCTGAAGCCAGCAAAAAAGCCGACTGTTCTTTTATCAAATAATTATTAATTGTTATTTTAAAACGAGACGAGACGATACCGATACGAAGCTGAAGTTCACGAGACGAGACTTGAGACGAAAAACGAGTTTGAGACTGACTCCACTACTTGTCTCGTCTCGCGGCAAAACTTGAGCATGCCCTCTTGCCATATGGACTGACGGAAAGACTTAACTTCTGTCTTGAATCTAAGGCTTTAAATTTTTTACTTCTTTATCATTGCTAAAGCTGGGTTATAGAGGTAGCGAAACAAAATAGTAGTTGGAACGGAGGCCCTTTTCAGTGTAAGAGTCCATTCTTGAAGAACTAGCTCTACACGGAGGAGTAAGATGGTATCCGCGTTTGAGTACTCGGGTTCCAAAAAATTCGCAAATATTCATTTCCAACTTCAAAATGCCCTGCTGGTAAAATTTTTAGGTGCAATGCAACCTAAGTAGTCAGGGCACCTAAAATTTAAATCTGCTGCTATTTGGAATTCTTTGTACACAACAGTAAAAACGAGGAAGTATGGAGACGCTTCGGCACCTCTTCTATTCAAACTTCAAGTGTTCCGTGTACCCAGAATCATGTCCATTCGTTACCGCTGTCTTAGTTGATATCTGTTTTTCCCATCATGCATCCGAGGCTTATAATGACTTTCTGAAAAAAATCGGTTATTTTCAGGGTTTGTCTGTAAGTTAAATGCCCATCTATCTTTAAAGACGGTAATTTCTCTCTTCCTCGTTAGTCTTGACCCTACTTCCAACTGGGGTTGGTTACCTGTCTAAAGTAGGACTGACCGGTTTACCAAGGTTCACCACATGGAGGTGAGGGTAGGAATTGAGTAGGGGAGGCTATGCGATAATAGCTGGAAACTACATCATACGGTACGCTTGCACTACCCCATTTGAGCCCCTTAATGATTTCTTTGCTGATTCATGTTTCTTTGATACACTGCAGACATATTAATGTAATAAAGTTCATTCATTCAATACTGACTTGGCCGGCCGTGGCATCAGGTCAGCAAAGAACTGCCCTGGCAGTCCTAGGTCCGTCGACTCGAGTTCCATCGAGTGTGGTTGCGCTTTTCGTAGCGCTTTTCCTAGCATGAAAGTCGTAATTTAGATAGTGCAACGTTACTTCATTAGTTGGAGCTCCGAATAGCCAATAGTGTAGCTGCTACTGTTAATCTAATTTTACATTTACAAGGGCCGTATGTTTTTCAAATGTGTGCAGAATACACTGAAAATTCCACCTGCCGAACGTGAAATCTCTGGAAATCTTAGTCAATGGCCAAAATATTTCATTAAAAATATCCGTCCATTTTGAATAACTTTGAACTTCGTGCTTTTCCACACTTAATTTAAAACTGCGACAGGTTTCACCTAAATAAGGCATCTTCTGGCATAATCCAATTAAAAAATATCCGTTTTTTTTTTCGAGTAGAAATCACGTGAAATCTTTCATAAACTTTATATCTTATCCCCATAGCTTAATCGTTCACAGCGTTTTTTGAACTAGCCTCTAACTTCGGTCAAGAGAATCGACTGAGAGTTCGGAAAAGTTTTTCATCGAACCAAGAACTCATCGAGGAGAGATCGCATAGTACTATAATACAGAAGCGAAGTGACAATGACTACACATAAAGCCAATCATACTCCAATAGTCCATCAGCGCCGTAGGTAAACCAATGATTGAAAGCCAGCATAAAGTAGCAGCAGTATCTTGCGAATATTTACCTCAAGAGGTTACGTCTTTGGTGGAAGCATTGGCTGGAAAATATTCTTAAATTGTATGCTTCTGGCAAATGCCATTTTCAGCCCACTACGACTGGTTTTTTCATACTATTTCAATTAGCTTAACTTATTATTTCAATGTCCACCACCGCCGACACCCCAACCCATACATGTACATAATACCCTGGCAGCCCCAGTGGCGTGTGGCAGGGGGTGTGAGAAAACCAGACATGAAAGGAAGAGGAATAGAGGGGAGAGGACAGAGGTGAATTGTATGTTAACGATGTGTCTTATTTTTTTATTGCAATCACAAATGGTGCATGCAAAGAAGGATTTTTTGTACATGTCTGTTCGGCAGTGTTCTCTCAGTGATTCAACCCGAAGGTTGGTTTGGATAGGTGAGAGTAGAGCTCACCCCGGACTAAGCCACAGGCGTGTGAATTTCTCACATTCATCTCTTTTTTTATCTCTTCTTTCAGTTCTTGAGATGTAGCGCGGGGTCCAAAACAATATCCTCCATGTCCTACTGGAACTCACCTAGTCGGAGTCTTTCAAGTAATTAAAGCCAAGCGCGTAGCCTCCGAGTCCATAACGGCTCCCGACCTAGTCCATCCATCGGCTCCGTGACACTTTCCGTTCGCTTTTATCAGTTTGTAACGGAGAATGTGGCCTTCCTTTGTATTTATTTTGCGAATATAATCTTCGCAGTAAACAAAACAGCTCCGTCATTTAGTTGATAGCAGGTTCGATCACATTTAATTTTGCCTACATACCTATATAAAATAAGAAACATCAAGGCATTTTTAGTGAGAAAAGTTTGGCTACATCATTAGTGTACAGAAATAAACCCCGAAAGGCCGCATAAAAAGTAATCGTTCACTTGTCCGTTGGTGCAACTGTATAATAAGCTACAATTTTTCACCATAAGGACTTGAACCCTTATAAGAAGCTTCTCACCCCACCCTGGTTGAAAACCACTGCTCAAGAGTATACTGCGCAGCGGTACACCAATAAATGAATTTTATGTGAATTATGGTGAAGAAATTTCAACCATTTACGCATTGAAGGGGTTTTCGAGTTACTATTGTGTATTGATACACGTTACATACAACTCAGTGCGTTAATAGTTTGAGCGAGATAGTTCCCTTGTCATAATGGAGACCATATTCGAATTTAATTTTTTTTTATTTCAGCGTTTGTAATAAGTATAGAGTAAATATTATAAATATTGCAAATGGCGCAAAATATAGTTCAAATTTCTCAGTAATTAAATAAATATACCCTCATAAGCCTCTAACTTGACTCATTATTTCACTTTGTACGGTGAAAACACCTTCTCAACAGATGGTTTTTTGCGATTGTAATAATTACTGCGATGAATAATTGATCAATTTTCATAAATAGTTAAGAAAACATACAAGTTGCACACCGTTAGTTTTTTGACGAAATCTAGGTGTTAGATATTCCTAATTTATTTCAATATTCTTCCTTTGGAGCGCACAGCCGTAATCTATCCCATGTAAAACAGCTTATAAATTTAGACAAATTGCTCGTAAAGTAGTTCGACAAGGGGTTAGTATTTTGATATTATTGGAAATATGGGACTTTTTTCTTTAAAATGAGGTCAAACTCATCAAATTCTAGGTGAAATAATATTTGGCTCAAACTACCTACCTTAAGCAAGAAGTTTTATCGGTTCGGCTCCTGTATTTCTCTCATTCGCCACCAAGGACTTTACAGGACTCATACAAGCTCGAGAAACATTCGTAACCTTCATAAAGCCAGAAATTTGGAGAAATAACTTTGTGCTCCGAACTGAAACAATGCGCAGAATTCAATGTCTTAATGCAGCACTTGACCAAACTTAGGCGTATGGGTTTATAATTTAAGAGACGAAATCATATCCAAAATATAATGGCCGATTAATCTAGACATAGATACTCATCAATCTCTCAAATTATAGGTGCTGTGCGTATCGGATTGAAACCTGCTGATGCCGCTGATACCACTGGAGTAAAACCCTGGAATCCTTCCTCCGAAATTGAGCGACGAGCTTTTCCATTAGGAGAGTAAAGAAATCCTGACAGCAGAGTCCAAGTACTTCATATAATAGCAATCTAAAAGCATTGAGGAACCGGTGGTTGACAGTCAACTGAGGACGCCCATATCTCAACTATGGACCATCAACACATCAGAAGATCACTCAGAGGGCAAGAACTGCGCCACTCTGCTTCTCTTTCAGTCTCTGGAGATCAACAGGGTAAGCGCCCGCAGGGTAAACTGAACAATCCTTATGATGATGCAACTTGGCTGCGTGTGACCGAAACGGATGACGCCCCACCACTACGCAGGATTCTGGTTCCGGTGGGCCTAGTGAGAAAGAGGGTAGCGGCGCTGGAGAGCGTCTGTGGGCGTCATGACGCCACCATGGCCGAGCTTCCCGGCGTCCAGCCACCGAATAAGTCACGACCCGTCCGCGAGCGAACCTATTCATCAGCATGGCCTCCAAATGACGAAACAGATTACGCTGGTCCATCCAGAAGAGCCACACCAGCTAAAATAGACACAGCTACTTTGGCAGCAACCAATGCAACTAAGGATATTCGCCAGCCTGAAGAGAAAAATGAGCAAGAAATAGGCCTTGCAGCCGACGAAATCTCGCCATCATGTGCAGATGCTATAGAGGATAACTCAATTAACAGCACGTATACAACATGCATAAACCATTGGATTGGTCTTCCAGATGATTTATCGGTGTTTCAAGCACCCTTCGAGCCTTTATCTAAAAAATGAAATGGGGTTTCGTGACCATACCTGAGTAATAATTCGCTTGTTAGGTACCATGAATATTTTCCTTCAGGTGTGATTAAAATTATTTGTATATTTTGAAAAATAAATACAAATGTTTACAATTAAAACCTTCATGTGATAATCACTGCTCAAGAAAACTTTCCAAAAATACGAAGAAACATATTCCTCATTGAAAGTGTGGATAACCAAAAAAGTGATTCATTAACAAAATACCCTTACCTCGGTCAACAATGAAAAATCGAGCCGTGAGAATGTATAGGTGATATGATTTTTCCTGAAATAATCTTAAGCATTTTTCAGCCTATGATTATAAATTCAATTCGCGGCCGAATTCACCCAAAGCTAACATTCTACAAAACCTCTCCTTAAATAATCCCACTGTAACCCGTAGGGCACTATGTTAGCAAAGGTGAAACTAAATATATTTATACGTATTTAAATATTTTTTCCATTGCAGTTGACTATGGGGCCTCATTCTTTTCTCTGTAATTCTTTGCTCAAAAGTGCGCATATAATGATGGAGATAATTATTCAAAACCACGATAAATAAGTCCATTTATTGAATTTTGCAAGTTGATCGTCATTGAATGCCAGAGCTCTAAATTATAAATAGCCAAAGCAGCTTTTTTTCTAGTTTTACTTTCTTGCACACAGGGTTATTAAATCAGAATTTGTTTGAAAACACATGGGCGAGCCAAAAGTGTGATTTAGTTAAATAACATTTGGCCATCAGGTGTAGGAGGCAAAGTAAAATCTGGTGTTTAAATTAAATTCATCCTGCAAGGTTTGCAATTTGCTGCACACATGCGTCTCGTGTGGTTGCATACCTACGTACTTAATTTGATAGGACTGCTCGGCTCCCATTATCTTTATTGCTTAATAACATCAATGCTGATACTAGTTACGAGATTCAAATTTCCTGCACATACTCTCGCTTTTGCTGACCAAGTCTGACTCTGACTTTGTGCTCTCGATTTCTTCCACAAACCATTATTTTAGTTCTCATTACTATATTCATATCACATATCGTTCAGCATTCTTTCAAACAATCTTTCTTCTTTGGCAGAATTTTTATGTATCAGGAAGCTATATTTTCCATACTCGAGTATTTCCGTTTTTAATTTTCCCTTCCTTTTTTTCACTTTTTATTGTGACAATGGAAGATCGTGGGTGACAAAGTACACCCTCACCGTACTCCTTGGACAAACGGCGATTGGTCCTCATCCCTATTAACTTAAAACTTTGCGTTGGAAGAGCTTTATCGCCTTCATTTCTCTGAAGAGGGCCACATTGTGGCCAAAAAACGCGTATTTGACGCGCACATGCGTCATTTTCCCCCTTGTCCGTATTTTATTTCTTGATCCTATTTGAGTCCTTCCTCTATGAGTTCCCAATAAAGTGCGTGAGTGTATGGGTGTTTGTGAGGTCACTGGGGAGAGACTGACTCTTGGAGAGGTATTGTTTTCTCCACAAACATGAGTGTTATGTGACCCATCAGCACGTATCCTTCACGAAATTACCGAAAAGCTCCGATAAGGTACTACTGATGGGTGGCTTGAGTGTGCTCTAAGATTGTCCCTGGCGTGGAATCCCGCTAATCCCGTAAACAACCGTAAGGGTGTTTGATGATCGTAACCCCGGAATTCTAAACTGGGTCCCTTGAGAGCCCAGTGAAAAATCCCATTATTTTAGAAGAGTGAACGTGTCCCGTGGTTTGGTCACTGGCGAGGAATTAGTTTACCCGTCAACCACCGCAGCGTGATTGATTTGGACTAATTTTAGTTTATGGTGTGTGCCTGTTTTGAATTTTGGGTGATCTCAGGCATGTGGTACTCAAAACTTTACAAGGCGATTGGAGTGCTATATTCTCGTGTTCTTATCATGATACTTTCACTGCATTGAAGATGGCTCTTTGAACGAATACTGCTTCTTTTCCAAAATAACATTCCCACACATGCATTTCCTTTTGGAGATCCAGAGTGAATAATTCGGTAGGTAATCAAGTAGAATAATCCAAAGTATCTATCATCGGGTCATTTCATTTCGCCGATACCTAAAATATCATGGCGCTAAATTGTTGGTCATCGATCTTGACTGGTGAACCTACTCTCTCGAGTAGTCTCCGCCTAGATATCCGAATGGCGGACTAGTTTACAAACGGAAATTTTTACTCGTAAAGGCTCCATCATGTCTCTTATGTACATAGTAGAGACTCGAGGTGATATGATGCTGCTCCTCGGGGTAATAATGTGGTGGTTCTCCGTTGCCCTTCGTATCGCAGTTCAACGGCCGTTCAGGTAAGTACCTTCACTCCGCTTGCAGCGTAATGAGTGCTGCTTTACCGATACACGCAATTACATTTGAAGTACTGCTGCTCCCTCTTCCTGTTTTTGGTTCCGTGCAGTTTGGTGGCAGCCACTCGCTAAGTCACAATGTCTTCCCAGGTATCAGTTGCATTTTTGATCCATTTTTTCTAAGGACAGCACCCTAGGCCCAACAGCATTTCACTCACGACTACTTATTCGTCGAGTGAAATCGTAAATTTCCCGGTCAACCTATATTTCTAGAGGTTGACCAACCTTTTGCAACGAATTTAACTACACTCTGTTGCTTTAAGCATTGCCCTGAGGCTATTCTAGCAGCTACTTAGTGACTAGTTGTGAAAAAAGAGGCTAAAAGCGGAAAAAGTTACTTGCCCCAAAGCCGAAAGGGAAATTCAAATCGTATTCTACCAATTACGTGGTAGGTCTATGGACAGATCAGATTTTATTTAACGTTTTGCACCTAAAACTATCTATTTTCCAAAACAAAATTCCATTTTGGATGGCTCATAGGTGACTAAGAGCCATCGCGGCTCATAAGTGTAATGATCAGAAAATATCGTATTCCATTCAATCAGGAAACAAAACAGGAAACATATGAACCAATTTTTGTGGAAGTCGGAGATGGTCGGGGCATGATCTCATTTTTTGACATGAAATGACCCTGCATTGACATGTTATATATTGGATAAATATTCAATCCTATATTTAAAAAAATTGAATTGAAAACCAATTTACTGAAATACCGCCCATCTCTTTACTCTTCTTACTACATCAGCGAAGCCCATGGACTGCTATCCGACCCCTCCTCCCAAAGCCTTTGTTTCCCATAACCCTGACTCAAAATTCCATGAAGATATTATCTCCTTTCTTCACGAAGCTCTGCCCTGGCTTTTTTTTTAGTTCTTCTCGTCCTAACAACCCCTCGAACGGCATACAAGCTTCGAGATATAAAATTTATTTCCCTTCTTTAGCCCCGTGACGTCGATTCCTGAAAGTCCATTTTCTCCCCTTAATACATTATGTTCTGTCCCAATCACTTCCCACATCCCCTCTTCCCTTGTAACCTTACTCGATGTAAATATTGGCATTTCTCACAACCAGTTCAGCACTTCCGTCCATATTAAACTAGCATATAAACAGTAGTGCCTTAAAACTTCACAGTACCAGGCGTTACCTTATGGATCTACATTCTCATCAATAATGGAAAGACTAATGAAAGGATGATGTAATCTACACATAAAAAAGTACTTTATTTGTTTTCCTTCTTAGCATTCCCCCCACTCCCTCGGCCTTGTGACACACATTGTATTTCTCCTCTGATGTAACTTAAACCATCACTCAACCATCCTGTCCTTTCCCTTCCTTTAATATTGGTACCCCTTGTTAACCCCCCCCCCATCCTCCCTGGATTTTTCTACATGTATATTGGCTCGTGACCACCTTATAATGATAATAACTACAGACCTAGATAATGGCCGCAGAGTAGCCAAAACCCAAATACAGAAATAATACCCGGGAAATAAAGCACTTTTTTGTGAGGACTATACGAAGTCTTTTCATTACTGTTCAGTAGTACCTTCACCACAATATCTGCCACCCCTCTCACACCAAAAGATCCATCCCCTTCTCCCTCTCAGTACGACACCACCACATTTGATATAATCCTGATTCCCCAGAAAAAATCCACTCCAAATTGCACGCATTCCTTCTCCATTCATTATATTGATTTATCCATTACGTTTAAATATGGGTAGAAATATTCATTCAAATGGCAACAGTACTCAATGTGTATGGCAAATGGTACAACCTTCACATTATTATCCCGAGACCAGCAGATCAACGCATTTCTTTTTTTATTTGATTTGCTATAACGGATGCAATGGAAAAACATCCTTACCTTACCTTACCTACGCGGCCACTCAAACCTAAGAAGGTTTTTGCACCAACAGCTCGCCGCCATCCAACTCGGTCTTGCATCAGCTCCGGCGCAACATTATACTCTCTATGTCCTTCCCAAGTTGGTCTCCCCAACGCAGTCTTGCTCGCCCCAATGGTATTCTGCCTCGTGGAACATTCTCTGCCACCATCTTGAGTATAGAGGCCGGCTCCCTCCTGCTCACATGTCCAGCCCATCTAAGCCTTCTACTATTAATCTGGGCAATGATGTTAGTATCTTGGTATAGCTCCCTTAATTCTGTATTGGTCCGTATCCTCTAGGTGCCTTGGTCACATATTGGGCCAAAAATAGCTCGTAGGATTTTGTTTTCAAACACAATTATTTTCTTTTTTGACTTTTTACTTAATGCCCAAATTTCAGACCCATATAGGACCACAGGTAATATTATACTCTTTTAGAGTCTTATTTGGCTTTCCTTTGATAGAATCCTGCTCTTCATTAGTTTTTGGAGGGCCCAGTAACATCTATTTCCTTGCAGAATTCTGAGCCAGAAAAACATCCCTCTCATGAAAATATTACGGAGGTACTGAGGTCTCAGCAAGTAATAAGGAATGTCGAGGAGGAGGGTGACATAATAATTCCTGGAGACTGGGATACGATTGCATGATGTGGATAACAAGGCAGCGATTTTTTAAAATGGTTGGGGGAAGGGGTAATAATGATAAGATGAAGTTAATTATCGTAGATAAGCAGCAAGGAACGTAGCAAGGACTGGGGAAAAGCCGAGAGGTGGATCGAGGGCCAGGGAAAGTTCGGATAGGAATTGGATACATGGTGCATCTCTACACTTACATGTTCAGGGCCCTATCTACCCATAACGTTTATTTCTTTATATCAGCGAACGTCCGACCCTTATTCGTCCCGCCCATAAAACCTTTCTTCCCCTTCCCCGCTCACCCAACTCCTCTATCATGATCATAAGCCACCCTTCCCCCCCATTACCTCCTCCAACCACCTACTTTTCCTCCTCCTAATGTCATCCAGAAGTTTCCTTTCTAAGCAATTCCAACAAATGGAATTTCTTCAGTGCATAGACAGTGATCCTTTTGCTGGAGCGGGAACTTGGTGGCGTCAGTCTTTTTTCGGTTTTCAGATTGGTTGCCATTTTGGGGGTCAAACTGGGGGGAAGAGGCTGCCCTGTCGAACTTTTCTCCTGCCTGAGGTTATAGGAAATTTAGGGTCGGAGGGAGGAAGGTTGAGCAAAGCATGCGCGCTGAAAGTAGACTGAGGAGAACGCACTATATGAATGGCGCGGAGGAGGAAGTACCGATATGTCCATCTTTTTCACCCGGGCGTCGAAATGGTAATTTGGGAGTCGAGACTCAAGAATACTATGTAAATTTATCATCTTTCATGAAATCAGAGTAAGCAAATACATTTATGTGCACAAGTTGACAGCGAAAGAAATAAGATTCAGGTAATAAGTTACGCCAAATTTTAGTATCACGAAGGGTACTTTTCTAAATGCGGTGTAACTTAAAGTTTGTAAATCATGATTCCATCCTTAACTAATCATCTTGATGAGTAAAACAAAGCTCTTAGTGGCTAATATATATTGCGTTTGTGTTATGTTATATGTAAATGAGAGTAATTGTACTTCAAGTACCTAAAGTTAACATCCAGTAGAGTCTGCCTATGTCATCTATTCACTAAACTAAGTCAATTGTGGTTAACTTGGAAAAAAAATCAAAATAACCCATTTTCCACAAAGAGCTGGTTATTTGGAGGGGGTTAAGGAATGAGTATGTTGAACGAGCAGTCGCATGTTCGAACTTAGGATAGGAATTCTTTATATTTTTTAAAGGTTTCGAAAGTTAAATCAACATTCTTCATGAGACATCACTCATTAGCCGTATATCTTCAAAGAAACAGGCTTTTCGTAAATTTACTTAATATTTTCTTTCGAGGAAAAATCGCGCCGGAGCAGACTCAATTACTCTCGAAGAGGACGCTTAGTTAACTCTCGGATGTTCCACTCTACTCGCTCTCTCTCGTGGCTCTCCGTTTGCCTTCCCATAGCGTGCAGAACGCTTCATTTAAATTCCGATTGACACTTCATTGACGCTTTACGCTTTCTTTTCGCCAGGGCGAGAAAGCTTGCGAGTGGGACGGGAGAGTAGGCCGAGAACTCACTGCCCGAATGGAATCACTGACTGCATGGCCATCAAGTGAGCAGCAAGAGGTTTCCAAGTAGAGAGAATTTTTCGGTCATCAGTGCACACTAGCCTGGTTCACAATGAGTATTGAATATCCCAAACTGATTAAATGAAGGAAACTTTGTCTGGTCCACGAAACAATTTTATTTCACTTGCCGAGGAAGGTTTTGACTGACAAAGCCATTATTAATGCAGTTGTACAAGTTACCAAACGAGTTTCTAAATGTGCAGAAAGGGATGAAGGGGATGTGTAAAAGAGGGGAAGGAAAAAGGAGAAGAATTTGGTGGAAAAGTAATGAGGAAATAAATACAGATCAAAAGAGTGACATTTAATAGAATGCAAATCACGTGGGTCACGGCGATGGTAGAATCGGGGGATGGTAAATGGAAAGCAGGGGTGATTGAAATGAGGAAACAACATCATTAAGAAGGTTCTCGTAGTTTTTTTCATTTAATAATGGAATACTACAAAGTTATTCCAGTAATCATTGTCTATCCTAGCCGGAGGTGAATTAATGGAAGGACTATGACAGGTGGAGAATCTGTGTGGGGCCAATTATAGTTTGGTGACTTTGTATCATTGTAGCATTTTTTTATATTTTTTATTTGGATTATTTTGAGCTGCTCCGGAGCTACTAATTTATTTCCCTTCAGCGGGTTCTTCCCTCCCTAAACAGGTACATCTACAAGAATATTGAGTGCAATGGATGAATGAGTAATGGTGATCTTTACAAAACGGTACTTCATAAAGTAATATCATTGCACAATATACCACCATCTGTCCCTCAACCGGGTAGGGAAATGCTTTACCCTACATCTTCCTAAGCGATAAGTCATTCCACTCATCAGAAATATTACTTAATCCATACCCACGAATAGCACACATATTCTAGAGCTACAAAGTATTCAATTAAATGCATTCCTGAGTACGGAGTGTGAATGATTTTTTGTATGATCTATGGTATCTTTAGTAATTCTCGTTTTATAATTTTATTGGACAAATTGAAAAAACAATTCAGTACATTACGAAATGAAATACCTTTTGCCTATACTATTTTCTACGTCAGGAAAAAATGGTTCATCAAGAGTTATGTTCACCCAATTAAGATATTCCTTGTAAGACCTGGGGAGTGGGAACAATCTAGTTGTAGTGTTACAAATATAAGAAATGAAATTTCAGACTATCCCATAGACGAATAAGAAGCTGATTTTCAGTGATAGGATGTCTGCTGAGAAAAGTCATGATTTTGGGCAAATAAATATCTTAGAAAAACCAGTCTTCTCCACCACATTTACATGCGCAGTCTGAAAAATACATTTTGGATATGAAAAACCAACTTTGTAATTCCCACAAACTATATTTTGCTGGCACGACGCGCGTTTCACCACACTGTGGCATAGTCATGTGCATTTAAGCGGTTGGTTGAGTGAGAATATTCATTTTCTTTCCTTCCATTAATATTGCACGCCCTTTTCTGCCAGCATCCCTGTTGAAATCAGGTAAAGCAAGTAAAAAGCAAGTAAAAACATCCAGTAGTAAAGCAAGTAAAAAGTAGAAAGTAGAAAGCAAGTAAAAAGTAGAAAGCAAGTAAAAACATCCAGTAAACATTTCACACTCCCTTCGGGAATTATTTTCGTTGATGCACAACTCCGACTTGTTGTTTCTTCAGCCTTTTTGGGGATATAAGAGAACGAAGTAACCTAAGGAAAGCCAACCAAGGTATTTGAGGACGATGCAGACGGGTTGAGACTCTTTTTATCTTACGAATAAAATTTGGAGGAAAAATAGATATATCTCTTATTCCATGGAAATGAATTTCTTTCTCAATGGGATTGAAGCCATCGTACTTATAACGACCGGAAAAGATGCAGGCATTTAAAAATGAGCAACAAGCTTTCATTGTACCACACTCATGCTTCGGCTTAGGAGGTCATGTAGGATTCCTCAGCAAATACCTCTCTCAAGGGCGTCCCGACCCCTCCACCGCCGTCCGCACAGCTCAGCTCCCCTCTTATCTCCCCTCCTCCTCCCCCTGCCTCTCCTCTCCCCGTCGACCTCCCTCGAAAGCTTACCACTTGTTTGCCACCACATCTTCCGTCTCTGTAGTCCGGCCCATCGTAGTTTTTCTTTCTTCTTCTCAACCAGAATTCTAGGTTTACCACGCAACTGCTTGATTGCAAGTTAATTGTTCCAGTGTGTAGATTCGTTTCTAGTCACCTTAATTCTCTCTCATTTACTGGATCGTTTGTATTTTTCAACAGTTTTCTTCCCTAACTCTGCGGGATCGTTTCATTTCTGTCCGGCAGTGCCCACGCCTGCAATCCACGCGTAATGACCAATCTAAGTCTTTTAATGCTTTTCATTTATGTTGATCTTTAGACCATATTTATTTATGGGCAATTGGCAAATTTTCCCGATTTAATGCCACACACTCTCGTTGTAGAACTAATAAATCGATTAACAGTATCGTCGAGAGCAAATGTCCATGTCTTAAGCTATCCTTCAATTTTATTTATCTTGAAAAGACCCGCTTGCTGGGAGGAGGGAGAGGGTGGCCTTACTGGTCGAGTGAAGAGGGGAAGGAGTGGGCTTGACAAGGATTACGCCCCACAACTTCGTAAAAATTCAGTTTTATTTATATTTTCTTTCGCACAAGATAAATGACGGATAAAAAATTTTTTTTTTTCATAGAGAAGGAGAATCTGCTTTTGTGCCCCGTCGAGACGTATTACGGGTAAGTACACCAACACGTATTTCGGATCACAGTCCAAGTTCACACTAGGATCAAAAAATGGTACAACAAGGGGGGCTAAAAAGCCGGAGGCTCTGGGTCTCTCCCGAACAGCATGCGGACCATCTGCGGGTTCCTTTCCCTAAGGCGACCGCAGGCGTTTTCTAGGCGCTAAGGGGACGGAGGAGTGTCCACGGATGGAGGCAGTTGCGTGGCGGAGAGTGCAGCGGTGTTGTGAGTAGCTAGGGCGTCCTCACAGGGGTCAGGGAGGCCGGCGATGACAGGCACTGAGCCGTGACCACCGAGAATAAGGCCTTCGCAAGCAGCCCCTCGAGAGTTGTTACGTCATCAGAGGTGGGGTTAGGCGTGGGTGGTCAAGGGGTTGGTCTCCTAGAGGGGTCTGGGTATTGGTATCCTTGAAACCCTTGAAACAGTCCCCTTTCGGCTTTAGCCATTACCACGAGTGATCTGGTGTACTCCCTTAGTGTTGTGAAGCTGGTGTATTTTCATTGAGAAAAACGTAATTTTGGATGAATTCAAGTGAATACGAGTTCTTATTCAACAATGCCTAACTCGTGTTGTGTGCCAGGATGCAAAGGAAATTACAAGAAGGGACCTAAAGTGTCTGTTTTTAACTTCCCGGCGGACGAAGATATCCGTGCAAAATGGATACGTGCTATAAGAAGAGAGAATTTTACTCCATCGAAGAATAGCAAGGTATGTGATTCCTATTACATATTTGTATAATATTTCATCTAATTACGCATAAATGACCAAACTTAGCAGTCTCTAAGTCATAATGGTATTTGTGTTTCATCCCTCATGTGAAATAGTCGTTTTATTCTTCACTAAACTAGTTCTTTAAATTATACGATTGAATCAGTACGCAATATTTTTTGTCCTTACATATCAATTAGCTGAAATTGACTGTCGAAGCACGTTAAACTAAGTACTAATAACCCTTAGGGTTTTTAGTGCAAAAAGGCAAATTGTCTGAGAATTAATACAATACAATACGCTTAGACATGGAACTTTTGCTACTGATTTTGTATTATTACATAAAAATGCCATACTTAAATGTTTCTCTGTAATTACAGGTGTGTGTAGAGCATTTTACTTTACATGATGTTCTTCGAGAAGTGACTGAGTTCGATGAGCAGACCGGGAGAAAGGTGACGGCACCGTTAGTATTTCCTCGTCTTCGGCCTGGCGCTATACCAACCTTGCTGCCAAACTGTGCAAAGTACCTTTCAACAGAGAGAAAAGTACGTCAGAGCCCAGAGAAGAGGAGGAAGATAAAGGAGTTATCTGCTCTCGCTCAAGCAATGGAAGACAGCGTAAACGAGAAAGAACGGTATGATCAGGAAAGAGCATTTAAGAGTGTATCGGAATTGGCTGAGAAAGTGAGATTTATTGATTTGGGCAACTTCTGGTCAGTACTGCACAAGGACGGCTGTGTTATTTTTTTGAATTTAGAATTGTTCCCCAGCCCTGTTTTAAAATACTCTGTGGTGGTGAATGAAGATCTTATGGTAACTGTAAATTTTGGGAAGGTGCCTATGTCAACATTGGGGAAGTTATGTTTTCCTTTGAAAGTTGAAAGGGTAGATGTGCTTAATGATATTTTATGTAAAATTTCTTCCGATAAGTTTTGCAGGGATACGGATAAACTTAGCACAGCAAAAGATTTTCTTGTAGAGGTAATGCCTAAAGACGATCCTTTTTATGATTTCACCTCCGAGCAGCTTTCCATTAAATGTATGAACAAACCAGATTACAGTGTGGAAATGCTAATATTCAGTACCATTTTCCATAGTTTATCCCCCAAAGCATATAGCTTTGTGAGAAGAACTGGGAAGTTAATTTTACCCCATCCCTGTACTATACAAAGGATATCTTCTTCCTCAAACATTAGCCCTATGTGTGAGCAAAGGGACTCAAATTTTTTGAAGTACTTAAGACAAAAGTTCCCATTCTTAAAAGATCAAGATAAGAAAGTGCTGCTCATGATAGATGAAATCCACCTTAAGCCATATTTTGATTATAGGGGAGGATCTGTTGTAGGTATGGCTCATGACAGTGAGAGAATGGCAAAAAGTGCTCATGTCTTTATGATTGCTAGTATAACTTCACCTTACAAAGATGTTGCACATGTTTTACCTGTTAAAACTATGTCATATAGTGATTTGCATCATTACATCAGAAAAGTTATTCTTGGTTTAGAGGAAATTGGCTTCCATGTCTTTACAGTCATCAGTGACAACAACTCAATCAACCGGAGAGCCATGTCACAATTTTCAGTCCCACCAAATTTTCAGATTGTGTATCCCCACCCCTCCAATAGTGCAAGGCCGTTGTTTTTTATGATTGATCCTGTTCATCTCATTAAAAGTATCCGAAATAACTGGTTGAACCAAAAAAATGATGGAAGATGCATGTTCTTCCCATCTTTTGCTAATCTAACTGGGGATGCCGAGTTTCACTCGGCATCATTCTTTGCATTGAAAAAGCTTCACAGCTCTGAAGTGGGTAATTTAGCTAAATTTGGTTATAATTTAACGGCTAAAGCTCTTTCTCCATCTAATATTGAACGACAAAATGTGAAGTTAGTGCTACAAGTTTTCAGCGAATTTGTAATTGCTGCCCTTTTAGAGAGTGGTGAATCATTTAAAATTCCTCATTATAAAAGCACCGCAGCCTATTTGAATATAATATTGCTATGGTGGAAAATTATGAATGTTAAGTCATGTAATGTTGGTAACAGACTTAACGATTCATTTAAAAGTCCCTTGACTCCTACATGTCATGATAAAAAGTATGACTTCTTGCATGAATTTTTGGATTGGCTGGATAAGTGGGATGGAATGAAGTGCTCAACTGGGCATCTTACGAGGGAGACTCACTCTGCATTAAAACTAAGCACATATGCCATGCTAGAAATTGCTTCATATTGCAATGCTGAGCTTGGGTTAGATTTTATTTTGCCTGGAAAATTCCAAACGGATAATTTAGAAGGCAGATTCAGTCCGTATAGACAAATGTCTGGTAGCCAGTTCCATATTTCCATCAGGCAATTATTCGAGTCTGAAAATAAGTTAAGGCTGCAGGAGAATATGAAGTTGGGGATCCTATCTCGAAAGCATGGAAATATTGAAATAAGTGAATTTAACTTTGACGGTAACTTTCGTAATGTAGATGATAGTGCCGAGTGTGTTGCCCTTTTCGATGTCAATGTGAGTGAAAAAGATGTTCTTGCAGTACATGACTCACTGCCAGTGCTTGCGTATTTATCAGGCTATTGTGTATTTTGTGTAGTGAAAAAGTTAAAGTGTGACAGCTGTAAAACCATGTTAACTGTCCAGAAGGACCTCCATTTTGATGATAGTTATAAGTACATTATTCGAATGGACAGGGGTCAGCTTCTTTGTCCTACTCCGGAAGTAATTAACTTAATTATGTACAATTACATTTTGTTAAAAAAATTATGTTTTGATGAGGAGGAAAAATTTCTGCGTGTTTCCTGTCAAAGGCTTCTGGCAGTCGCTTTGACTGAAAAATTGGTGGACTGTGAAATGTTATTCCCTGTGGACTTTTGTGAAATCGGCCATACTGCTGATAAAGTGTCTAGAATGTTGTTGTGGTCTTCAACCAATATATTTATAAACAATTATTGCAAAAAAAGAAATGATGAGAAACTGGGAGAGTGTTCTGGGAAAAACCGGAATCTTGTTAAATTTAAAAACTGAATTTTATTGTATTTTGATGAATTAATGTTCTCTAGTAAAATATTTCAGCTTTAAATTTTTATCGTACTTCTTTCTCAGTGTACCCTTCCCCTCTGTGCAACTGCATTTTCCCCACAGATATATCATTCCTGGTAACCAGAATCATTACTTAGGAATTTCAAATGAAATTTTACTGTGTGAAAAAAACGATAAGGTAAGTAATAATTATTCAAAATTGGTTTAATAGTTGGATTCTGAACTTAGCGAAATTAGCAATTTATGTTCCAACGTCGTAGTGAAATTTTAGAGTTTTGCTGTAGATGCCGTAGTGATTTCGAATAACAAGTGAGAGTTTCATAGATAATCAGAGGATGCTTTCGTAGGTTATACGTTTTTATATCTTTTCGATGGCATATATAGCACTTTTTAAAGTTTCTTGAGAAACAAAACGCTTGGTAATAATTACGTATCTCAAAAAAACTATTGCATTACAACATAAATTGTTCTATGGTTATTTCCCGAACTAATCGTTAGTAAATCTATACCATTCATTCCTACATAGCATACCACGCTTGCTCCCATCAGCTTTCACTTCCTAGCACCACCTCTGATGACGTCACGACTCGTAGCGAAGGCCTTATTCTCGGTGGTCACGACTGAGCAGGGCTGGCGCGTTGGGGGTGGGGTGTTGGCCGTCGGAGATGCTGGCTCCTTCGACCCTCTTCCGAAGGGCTCTCTGTCAGCAGAACAGCCTCTTCTTGCACCGCAGCAGGGGTACTCCCACCCGAGCGGCGGCCCACAAGAATGTCGCCTTTCGCCCGGAGACGGTAGGTTCAGGTAGCAGGAGCGGCAATGAACGGCTGAAGAGGACGGGTGCGGGAGCCTCCTCGGATTCTCCGCAGGGAGGACGGGAGTGGACGGGTGTGGGAGCGTCCTTAGAATCTCCGTGGGGGAAGGAAGGGCGTCGAAGACTGAGGGAACCTCCTCGAAGGAAAGATTCGGGCGGGTCATCGGACAGCCGATGCCGGACAAATGCCTCGTTTTCTAGTGTTAATTAATTTTTTTTCTCCATAGCATGGGCCAAGGGTTTATCCCTTATAACCCCACAAAGCTTGAGTCAAGATTAAGAACCAGTGGGGAGAACTGAAGGAGAGGGAGGTTCTTTGGAAGCAGAGGATGGGTAACCAATTTTATGGGCATTGGGAATGTCTAATTCACAGGAAGGTTTTTACTTTCTCCTATCCCAACCCACGTCATTTTATTACTGTGTGCTACTAGTTAGCTCAGAGGTGGGGATCTGCGCACTTTTACTGTCTGCGGCCATGGCTGAGTAGGAAGTGGCTGTGGAAGGAAGTGAGCAAGTAAACCTTCTTTATTGGTATCAATGGAATTTCATTCTTGAATGGAGGTGGATGTGGTGAAAGCTTCTTCATGCGCTCTTTAAATTTAATGTTTTACATAAATTCTCCCAAGGATGAATTCTGTGAAGGGTATGAAAGCTTGAGCTGTGGCAATTCTAACCATGTAGCTAATTGGTACCAGAGGTTTTCTCAACTTACAACATCCAATGTTCGTGAGAACTTATTTGTGACATTAATTGTTTGCATTACTGTAAAATAAGGGTTCGAACTCTTTCATGCCTACATTAATAACAGCAATTTATAATGTGCACAACTGTCAGTAGAAGATTTGTTCGGGATATTGAACTTTGCACCCCCTTTGGCAATATGTTTTGGTGCCTTCTATCCAGTAATCTTCAAAATATTTCAAATGTATAGTGAATAACCATTTTCTCTTTTAGAGCATTTCACAGAATATTCACCAAATTTTTTTTTTAAGTGGCACAGAGCTGAACAGCTACAGCAAACAGTTACACTTTTCCCATTGATGGAAATCATGCAGTGAATTGCAAAGAAATCAATAAATAGTTTTTAGTAATTAGCAAAGGGTAAATGAAAATGTTACGACTGACCCTTTTCAATAAGTGCTATTCTAATGTTATTTTCTAGTGTTAATGGCATTTAAGACTCACTGTTCAACTTAAAATCTGATCACTTCCTTTGATAAAAACCAATATTACAAAGTGCCCATCTTAACAGGTAGTAAAATTCACACATCAGAGTACATGGATCAGCATCTTTCCCTGTGATGCGTGTGGTGTCCCAGAAAATGTTGGCCACTTGACATTTAGAGATTGTGCCACAAATCGTAAGTAAAAACAAAAATGCATCAGCTATAGCAATTGAACTACTTTTATTCTAAATAAAGATTTAATAAATGTATATGGCTATGGTAAACAACTATTAGCTGTGTACTATTGTCACTCTTACCTCACTAATCAATCATGGTTGCAATGTATTAGGGTTTACCAAGGTAACTAGTATTATTATTTTCAAATATCTTGGGGGCTGAGAGGCAGGCCCTAAATTTGTAGGGGTGGGTGCCTTTCTGGAAGGCCTGGAACTGTGTAAATGCCTCTACTGCAAGGGAGCAAGGAACTGCCCCAAAAAGGGGTGGCTTCTGCTTGACGGTCAATATTATCTCTCAACCCCTTCAGTGGAAAAATCCACGTGGCCCACAATGAGATTGAGACCCTGGGGGCTCATAAAATATGGCAAAACAGCAAGCAGATTCACAAAGTTCCCCCAACGGAGGTTCAGAGTGACTAAATTTTTGAGAGGCTAGATCCTAGCTCTGGGAAAGCCACGTGCTGAGCAACTTTCTTTTTGTGCACCCCCAAAAATTTTTGTCCTGTCTCTCAGTTCCCAAGATATATGAAAAGAATAAAAATATGTTGAAACCTTTGAGAGTAAATAAAATAAGTTTGAAAATATTACATCATGCTATTCTTGAATATCAGACATTTTCACAAATAATGCCTCAAGTTCCATCTTATATAAAGTATTTACATGGAGCATTTTCTCTCGGCTAAAAAATACATATTTCATTTAACTCACTTATTGTATCCTTACCATATTTTCCAACATGTGAAAATTGATGGCACTAAGTACCTGTGCAGGTAGAAATATATACATTTCTCACCATGATTACAGAAATCAAGATGCCATTCCTGAGAAATGATGCCACTGGTACTGTTTTCAAAGTACTGCATCCACTGCAGCTGTGATGGCATATAAGATGCAGGACCAAGTTTGATGCCCTCCCCCTGTTTCAGCAGTACATCTTAGGAAAAAAGATCTTACATACTAGGTATGTGAATTGCATTCACATATGAGACCCATGGCTATTTTTTGGTACTTCTTAAATGACTAATAAGACCTCAAATATGACAGTACTCTTGACTCTGAGAGCAGCTTTGTCATTACACTAAAACTCGTGGGTAACTTCTTCAGAGGTTTCCAACCGGGTCAGGAGTTCAGGTACTGACGTTTTGATGACTAAGTCAGCCAACATTGTTGAGGTGATTAATGCCAATTGTGAGTGCCATTGGCTCGCCCACTCACAACAGGGCCAAGTATCTTATCGGTATCATCGCTCCACTCATAGGATGATGCGAACACCACATCAAGAACTCGGGGGACCTTGTAAAAAGGTTGTAGGACATACACCTAGCTCCAACAGACATCTTGGTCAGCTTTGATGTCATCTCATTATTCACAAGAGTCCCCTTGCGAGAGACACATCAATTCCCGGAAGCCAGTTTCAATGAAAAGACGGTTAATCTACTCCACCATGTGCTGACAACCACATACTTCCTCCATAACAGGAAGTATTATGAACAACGGGATGGGATCGCCATGGTTTCCCCTCTCTCGCCAGCTATTGCCAGTTGGAAAGGGACCTGAGGAAGCCTGCAGGATAGCCGGCAAAATATTGCCCCTGTAAATGGAACCACGCGGTGGAAATCCCAGAAATCGGAATAACCAACGCTCATCCAAGCCCTACGGAAACCTACATCAGAATAGTGAGTTATAGTTTAGTATAGTTCATTCAAGAAACGCAGACACCATCAGCAGCACTGAGCATTTTAATAAACAGAATAAACTAACCAATGCTGCTAAGTTTTTCCTCCATTTATCAATAAGTGCATGACATTTAGGAATAAATAGCATTTTCCTCTATTTTGATTGGTTAGGAAGTGGAAATACTTATTTGAATAGGGCTATTTTCAATCAAAAAATATATATTTTCCAATTGATATAGCCACGATAGCCACAATCAGCACCAAAAATGGGGTCACTTTCATATTTTTTTATAATTTCATCTCTTTTAGACTTTTAGGAGGAGATCACCATCTAAGGTGATCTCCTCCAGCACCTGGCTGTATTTCCAAACTCATTATTTTTTCTGAGGCTTTCATATGGCTGTCATGTTCTCAATTTAACCCCTGTGTATGATTCATTGGAGCAAATCTGTTCAGCAAACCTGCATGCTTACCTCAGCTAATGAAGTAAGTTCTTTTTCCCTGGTACATACATTCATATTTGATCTGGTAGTAAATGATTCTTCATTGGGACTGAAATTATTTTAGACATGGTACACAAAAAATTTCATTCACCCTTACATATCATCACAATTAATTTGAATGTTTTAGTCATTATGGACTAAAATTATAGCTGTTAAAGGAGTGTAGCTATGGTGACATGATACATTTGGAAGTCAGATAAAAATACAAGACACACAAAAATAGAGAGTTTTTCAAATGCGCAACTGATAACCTTGCTATAAAATTATATGAAATCATTAAAGATTTGAATCAAAGTTATGGCCCTAATCTTATGGAGGACACCAATTTACCACTCTTTTAAGGGCCTTATCATATTAGTTTATATTACACCATCATCTTAATAAGTCGTTGAATTCTAAATTGGGTTGACCTCAGTCTACTTACCCCTGTACCCTGTTAACTCCTCATGCCTTGTTAGCTCTTCTCTTTCATGCACCACTTTCACGGGTTTAACCTCACTGTAATGGTGTCCCCGACTTGGCTTGGTTGTCCATTCACCTCAGGAGAAATGGAGTGGGTGCCAGTGCAGAATAGGAGAGGGGGGAGGAAGCACCCCATCTGCACTCAGAGAAGAGGGGGGGAATGGAGAAATGGAAAATAACAGGGTTAACCTTATTGTTTTTTTGATTTCCTCAGATTATTGCTGGCCACTTATATGCCAGCATTGTCATCATCATCGAGAATTGGGAAGAAAGGTAATGGAAGAGAGAAAGGAAACGATCAGGGGAGAGTTTCCTTAAACTAATCAAATGAGCCGCTGACTCACTATCACCTAGCACGAGCTGCCATCATCAGGTTTGCTCTTTCCTGCTGTAATTGCAGGCCAAGTGGACACTCTCTGCCGAGTGCTGTTGACGACCTCTCATGTAAGCTCAACAAGATGGGTGCTTTAAACCAGAATACTTCTGAATGTCACATTATTCCTCAGTCCTTCTCATTCTTCTCTCATGTTAATCCTTGTTTTTAACATAATCTGTCAATATATTCAGTATTCACCGCAAGCACCAGTTTTCAAAGCATCCATTCCCTTCTGATACAATTTTCTCATGGCCCATGTGACAGATCGTTGATGAGTATAATTTTATCTTTTGCTGGAGTATGGCCTGCCTGGTTCTCCTGCTTTTCTTGAATCTGTATTGGTTGTTCAAAAAGCTTGAGTCATTGAATGAAATGAAAATGAGACAGGTGGATGTTTTGTGTGTATGTATAGGACAACGAGGGCTAGGGGTAGAATGTAGTTGCAACTGATGGCAGCTGATAGGAATTATGGCCATGAGTTGACAAAAGCGAGCCCAGCAGTCGAGATGCAGGGTTGATCCGAAATGAGTGTTAAGATGCAAGAAAGGGAATACAAGCTAGTATCCCCTAGATTGACCTGAGTTTGTTTAAAAGTAGGTAGTAGAAGAGTTGTGATTGTGGCATTTTATGTACCACTAGATGGTGAGAGTGAAACATAATTTATGTTGAAAACAGAGAAAAGTATTGAAAGACAGTGACTATAGTGAGAGAAAAATAGTATAAGGTTCTATTATTAGTAGCAAGGCTCAAGGTATTAGGTGGATGGCTAGGCTGGGTGTGAAAGGGATGCCTTTGAGGAAGTATTTGAACAATTTAATGACCCTAAAGTGAAGAATTATAATAAAGAAAACATGGTGTATGTGTGCTTAGAAAAAGAATAGTATGTCATGAATAGATGGTTTAAACATAAGGATATTCATTAGCATACATTTAAAAGAGATGATTGCAAGCCATAATTTAATTCAATGAGTATTGTGGGAAACTGAGAGAGTCAGTGAGCACTATGTTGGCAATGAGGGGTACTGAATGTAGAATAGACCACTATTATTTGGTGGTCTGTAGTGTGAATCTGGGAAGAAAGTAGATTCCAAAGCAGAATGTTGCGTGCAAGAAAAGTGGAAAAGTTTGTAGATAAGGAAAGATTACTGTATGGATGCATGCTTGAGGGCATAGTATTCATGAAGTGGAGGGAATCGTTAATGAGAGCATGAGTTATGTCTGAGTTAGTTTGAAAAGAACAAATGTAGAATGAGGTGTAATTGTACCTATGTGAAAAACGTGCAGTAAGGAAAAGAAAAGGTGTTGCTTGGTGGAATATAGGATTGGAAATTGGGGTGAGTGGAAAGGCAGAGGGGAGTCCAATGGGGGTAGTGCATGTGTACCACATAGAGCCGACTCCTGCTGGCACTGCTTAGCCTCTCCTACCCATTTCCGACTCTCACCTCCAAGTGAGTGACCACGGAAACCTGAGCAACTTGCGGAAGTTAGGAAGCCCGACCCTGGTGGGAAGCAGATCAGGGCTAATGAGAGCTGGAGAAAATGGCCCTCGAAAATGGGGGCCCATTCCGTAAAAAAGATTGTTCAGGAACCTCTATATAAGCCTCGGAATGGACGGACAAGATGACAGCGACCCAAGAAATGTTAGGACATAGAGCTTGGATTTTGGAACACATGAAGGTTATACAAAACAGGAGCCATGAAAAGCCTACTAACCCAATCAAAGCAATGCAACATGCAAATCACAGCTGTATAGGAGACTCCACCATCCCGGGATGGGAATCATGGGCAACAAAACTCATACAATCCTATGCAGTGGAAAAGAAGATTCAAAACATGATTTGAGTGTGGAATTTCTTGCAGAACAATGACTGAAAGGCCACCTCCTCGATTTCACGCCCATTAATGAAATAATATGTGTATTACGTTCAAAAACAAAGTTTCACAATATCTCCATGAATAATATACATGCAGATACGTACTGAAAACAAAAACGATGGCACGAAAGAAGACTTTTACCATATTATGGAAAGAGTCTATGACGCAGCCCCATCCTTTGATATAAATATCATCATAGGAGATCTCAATGCAAAAGTGGGGAGGGAGCCAATACACAGAAAGATAGTTGGCACCAATAGTGTACACGAAGTAACCAATAACAATGGTCAGAGTTAATAGATTTTGCAATCAGCACAGATCCCACGTTAAGACATACATAAATGGACATGGATGTCGCCAGATGGGTAAATGTTTAGTCAAATTGACCACACCATCATAGACAAAAGGAATGCCTAAAGTATACATAATAGATACGAAAAACCAGACAGGGTGCAGACTGTGGATCAGACCTCCACTTGGTGAGGGCTAGATACAGGTGTTGAATAAATGTACATATTCCCCAAGAAACTACCAGAAAAAAGCACCAAAAATCAACATTAAGAGGTAAAGTGAACCACCTGGTTAAGGAGGACTTCATGACTGAAATAGAGCAAAAACAAAGGAAGACAGATAGGTAAGAAGATGAAAAAACAGATAGAAGCAATCTGGTGAGGCCTGAAGGAAGACATAACAATCACAGTCTACACCCAATTGGGTATTTAAGGAAGGAAAAGCAGGAATGAATTATATGGTGAGGATTGTAAAATAGCATTAGGAAAGAGGAATGAAGCTTGCAAAGCATATATCACAAAACCAATGTGGAATAAACGAGCAGAGTACAAGGAACTAAGGAGGGAATCTGATAAGATCTGCATTAAAAAGGAAAGGAAACACCTGAACGTTGCCATTCAAAAATATAAACTAACTACTAAGAGAATGAGCTGCCTATCAGGGAATAAACTACCTAAGAAAGGGTTTTAAGCCTTACACAAGCCTAATAGGGAATGAAGATGGAAACCTAATAGAAATCAAGGAGTCATGACTGCAGTGAATGCAAGGTGGATACAGTACTTTGCTGACAAGCTGAACCAAGGCAGAATCATTGAGAGGGAAAACGGACAAAAGCACCAAGATGAGGAGAAAGAAAACCCCAAGCAAGACAGCAAAACACCCACAATGGCAGAATTTAAGCAAGCTTTTAAGAGGGTTGAGAAACAACAAAGCCGGGATTGATGGAATACCAGCTGAAATACTTAATGAAGGCTGGAATCAATAGCACAGAGCACTATGGAAACCCATTTGCAAAATCTGGAATGAAAATACCATTCCAGATGAATGGGGAGTAAGCGTGTTATGCCCCATATACAATAAAGGAGACAAGCTGGAATGCAAGAGCTACAGAGGCATATCACTTTTATGCACAGGCTACAAGATCTTCTCACTCAGAGGAAAGCTATCACCTATAGTAGAAAAAGTCTATATGGAAGAATATCAAGTGGGTTTTAGGCAAGGCAGATCGACAACAGACCAATTATTCTCCATGAAGCAGATCATGGAAAAATACTGGGAGTTCAATACCATTGTGCACCATATGTATGTTGATTTCAAACTAGCATATGACAACATTGATAGGGAGAAGCTGTATAGTATAATTCAAACCTTTGGATTACCTCAGAAACTGATTCGCCTTGCTAGAATTACAAGTAGAAACTCAGTACCTACCTACCTAGAGTAAGATCTCAGAGGGATGAAGACAGATCAAAACAGACCCCCCTCATAAAAAAACAGGGACTAAGACAAGGAGATGGACTGGCACCTATGCTCTATAGCCTAGCTTTAGAATATGTCACCAGACAGCTGCTGATAGGTACTAATGTCACACTCATACATAAACTAGACCAGTTAGTGGGATATGCGGATGATCTGAACATAATGGTCAGAACCGAAGGTGCTGTGAGAGAAACATGCAAAACTGGAGGAAAAGGCAAAAGAAGTGGGATTTGTGATCAATAATAACAAAACAAAAGAAATAATACAATCCAGATAGAAAGAGAAGAAACAAAAATGCACATGGGAGAACATGATATAGAATATGTGGATAATTTTGTGTACCTCGGATCCATGATTACAAATGAAAATGAGGAGCTGACCAAAGTGAAGAGAAGAACAATACCAGCAAACCAGACACTATTCACTCATGCACTTGCTAAAACCAAGAGACATACACAGACAAATACAAATAAAGCTATACAAAACAGTAAGCCTCATAGTGGCACAGGAACACTAATAGTGAGGCAAAGATCAGAAAATATGCTACATGTATTCGAAAGAAAGGTACTGCAAAGGCTATGCAGCCCTGTGGAAGAGAATGGGCAATGGAGGCGATGATACATTAATGAGCTGTACAAATTATTTGATGAAGTTAGCCTAGCCAACTTCATAAAAATCAAGAGACTACAATGGGCAGGGCATTTTTCAGAGGGTGGATGATAGCAGGACAGTGAAGAAAGTCATCAGAGGGAAAATGGAAGGAAAGAGACCAGTGGGGAAACCTGGGCGGGCAAGGCAGAGAGTGGTGCAAGGGATATCCTAAGAACCACAAACTGGAAGGAGGTAGCAAATAATAGGAATGATTGGCAGCAAATTCTGGGGGGAGAAAATACAGATTGATTTTGAAGGGAATAAAAAGCTCTTTTGGAAATGGGTAAAAAGGGCAAAGCAAGGGGAGAGTAGGGGAACGAATGCAATAAAGAGCAATAAAGAACATAAGTGGTGAGTTTGTGTAGGATGAATGCAATGCGAGGAAAATTTGGAGGGAGTACTTAGAAGATTTCTTTAGTTATGGTGCAGATGATGTAAGTGAACTATACAAAATGTGATGTAGGAATGTCAATAGGAAAGTAGAGCTAACAACAATACTTGAAAACAAATGGTTCCAAATTATTTGCATAAGGCAATCAATTTTCTTGGTAGAGAAGGGAAGAATGGACGTAAAAGTTTGAAAGCAATTAGTTGAATATTGTGGGAAAAGTGTGTAGAAAAACATGAATCAAAGGTGGAAGATAACAGTTCACTGTGTTTGGGTTGTGCAATGCGTGTCTATGCCTTGGAGGGGATGTGTGGATTAGCTGTTTGTACATGAGCAAGTACATATGTACTAGAAAAATGCATAGGTGTATAATTTGGAAGAATTTCTTTTAAGAAAGTATTATGTGCCTATGTGATTTCAGAGAGGGCATACGGCAGGGTAAATAGAAATAAGGCATGGACAGTTTAGTGTCTGTGAGGTAAATGAGTAGTTAGGTACTAAATGTTACAAACGTGATGTATAACAATGATATGACAATGGAAGGTTTATGGGAGAAGAAGCTTACCTAAATAATATATTTTATAAGGTGGACTGGTTGCTAAGAGCAAACTCAAAGTCATTAAAATCAATTAATATTTACAAATGTGGAGAAAAAGAAATAAAAATATTTGTATGCTCAAGAACACATGCTCAGAAGCATAAATAAACACTCAATGCCGTCAAAGCAGCACCCAAAGGCTTTTCCCTGCACTCCATTGGTCCTCCTCCATATGATCTGCTTCTGATGCAATATATTTCCTGGAATGTGTAGCAGAAAATTCTTCATCTCAAAGGTTTTATTTGGTGATCTGAAAGAAAAATCAAGAGCAAAATTTGACTGGTAGGGTGAATGAGGGACTGACTGACTTCAGTTAGTGACTGCGAGGTGGGTTTGAATTAGAATTCTAATACTCATGTGGATTTCTCTCAAACCTTCCAGGGAAGCATTCTGGAATCAAATGTTTCCTCTGATGAGTTTAAAGTCCCTCTATATAAAACCAACAAACCTCTTCCCAATGGCAGCTCCAGCATAGGATTGTGCATTTGAACTACTCTCCAGTCCATTTTTGGTTAAATAATATCTTATATTTTTTAAATGTTGTGCAAATTCACTACACATACTCATGAATGTCTCATGAAATCACTTTACAATATTGTCATCAGCAAGGCTTGGGCAAACATCTTACTGAAGCAATAGGATTTGTCAAGGGTTGTCTTTGGTTGTATTTGTCGAAGGTGCCTTCGGCACAATGGTGTAGCTTCAGTTTGAGCCAGCTGGGGCGGTCGATGTCATTTGCCACCCTTTCCTTAGGAAATATTGAAGAAATAGGAAGTTTTGAAAAATCCTTTCATTTATTTTACTTATAAATTAAAATACAAAATAAAACATTAATTTTCTTGCTTTTTATTTCAAACTCTTTTAAGAAACTATCAAAATCTAAACCTTTCGTAAGTTGATATTTAGTATGTGATATAGTAAGATGCCTTTACCCATTAGGGACTGAATTAATTAAGTTAAAAAGTCATTAAAATTTTCATATCATAATATGCGTTTATGCAAAAGAAACTTATTTTTACTATTTTTGGTCCAATAAATATTGTTATGCTTTAACCACATGGTAACAAGTAAAATAATTTCAATGGCAGCCTCTTCTTTCTTGGTTTTTCAATGTATTGGCCACTGTTAATTCTCTGAATAATACTTTCTTGTATATATATATCAGGAGAAATTTGGAAAAAATGAACAACTGCTTCATTAAAAAATTTAAATGATTTAACACAGTGCTCCAAAAAGAACAAATGTTGGCGACACATGAATTACCAATGGTATACATGTCCCAGAAACATTGTGCTTTTGTATCAATTCATTAACTTTCTCGATTCGTTTATTTTCGTTTAAAATAAAATTTATGAAGTTTGAAGAAAAAAATCAATTACTATTAAAAAATAAATTAGCTTACGACTTTGCCTTATGATAGCACTAGTCCGTAATGGGTTAATTGTTATCTGCAATAAATTTTATCTGAAATAAATAATTGTAAACTCTCGGAATCGTCGATAATGTTATTTTAAAAAGTTGTTAACATTTTTGTTATGACAGAAATTCCTCCCCAAAAAAATCCCGCGGGCCGCCCACCCACCTAGCTACGACACTGCTGCTTCAACGCCGGCGGAACTGTCGTCGCAGAATATGACAACGCGGAAGACAAGCCGGAAATCCCACTACTTCAACTTCACCACTCCGCGGAAGCCTCCATCAAGAAATGTCATCCTCACCGTGGTTATGATTCAAACTCGGCAAAATGCGGCTGTATTCTTTATGGCTATGATTTGCAGCTGAAATTGAGGCAAATTCCACCGAGTTAGCGGGTATCTCAGGGGCCGGAAAAAGGTGAGGTTGCACTTCCTTAAACACACCATGGGTTCATCAACCCTACCGCGTCGCCATTTACCGCGAAGCTGATGTTGTGCTGTCAACACATGTTTTATTCTTTCTCTTCTCATGAGGTTCTGGATTGTGTTTGTAGGTAATAAGATATTTGGTGGGAACTAAACCTATGTAATAACAGAGTAGAACTTATTGTTAGGAAAAAAACTCATTACGTTTTTTTGTAGCAGAAGCCTATTTGCGGAAACTCCTAGTGTACGGTGCCCTCGAATCGGGGTGTATCACGATTTTCGCTTTTTTCATCATCGCATAGAGGACCACGGCAAAGGATAATTTTCATATTATCTCTTAAAGATTCCCAGGGCCAGATGTAGAGGAGTCTAAATCTGAATGGAAGGGGAACCTCCCGATTACGGCCGTGACGACATTTGTTGCAACTGTATTAACTTTTATGGTTTTATTCGTCGTCTAAAAGAACGAAAATTATTTATAACGGCTTAATATCGTACAGATCACTGTCCTTAATCGTGTATTAGCAATTACCCATAGTGAGTAAGGTCATCAGTGGGTATTCCGTGGCCCTCGCTTTTGGCTTATTGCCTAAAAGATATACATGTTTTGATAAAAGATATACAAATTTTCGAGTGATAATCTTCCATTGTGCACCACCACATTTTCCGAACACCAGCCACCTCTGCTTCTTCCCCGCACAGCACCACACCGCTACCTGCTCGCCGTGAGGCTCCCCAGAAGATCGCTCGGTCGCCTCGTCCAAGGCCACTTGAGGAGAATGCATCCTTTGTTCTCTCTTGTAAGGTTCTTGGTTCCCTCCATCCCCCGGTCGTGGAGCGCAACGTCTTGTGGCCTGCTTCAATTAGAGATTTCAGCCTGTGACGATTACGGATTACCATAGCGCGGCTAATCAACGTCTTCTAGTATATTCTTTATTTATCAAAACCATTTATGACATCATCAAAATCCATTTTGTTTTTTTTTACATATACTGATCGCATAAAAAGATTGCTTAATCTCAAATTTTCCGTAATTGTTAATTCACAGTATAGTTGATGGTTTTCACTTTTTATTGTTAAAAAATGTCTAATTTTCTTTTAATGTCAAAAATTCCGTTCCGAAAAAAGTTCTGACCGGGGTGGACCCCTTCCGCCCACCCCTGCCCCTTCCGCCCACCTCTGCCTACGCCGCTGACACACCATTGGAAAGAGGGTAATGTGGAGAGAAGGGGAGGGGAGGCTGAGGTAGGCGAGGTTGTTTGTGCCGTGCATATGTGTTTCAGGAATATTGCATGGAACATAAGTAATGCATAAAATGGCCTGTACAGACGGATTACGGGAAGAATGCTATCCCCCCCCCCACCCCACCCCCCCCCCCTATCCGATCAAATCAAAGTAAGGTCCATGCATAAGCATCCCCAGAGTGATTTCATTATAAAGCATCTCCTCTGCGATTAAGAACTAAAACTGTGCCTAAATTTCTGCTGGAGGCTTTTTTTGTCAAGAGGGAAGGACTCCTTGGGAATGGAGGAAGGGTGGAGAGAAACCCGGTGTCAGCCTATGCCTGCTCCTATTGATTGGCAAAAAGGGGTACACAATTAATTGTCTTTTCCAATGGATGGAGTACTGCCCGGTAAGGGCAGGAGCGTTAATTGTGAGTCATTGACTGCACCTTTAATAATTTTTTGAAATATATCGAAAAATAATTCTTGAACCTCATTTTATTTAAGTGCACAGATATGCGTTTGTACGTTTGAACACACCATACAAGCTGTAATGGAAATGATACCAGAATTATATTTAAAATTTTCTCCTTTGTTAAAGAATGTTATGACTAGAGTTTTCGGCCCTGTTTTCGAAATTTAGACGTCATTATAATTGAAATAAGTTTTTTTGAAATACTGAACTCAAAATGATATCTTAATGTTAGTTATATACAATTATAATAATAAGAAATGTATCATTTCACGTTAAGAAGAAAATATGTGCATAGTTAATAGAATTATTACGAAATATAAGTCATTTTCCATATGGCTACGTGTTAAAACAGCATTAAATGGCCAAACAATCGGTATGATGTAATTTTTCCACTTTTATCTATAGAGATCACTCATGAGAACACATGTGCAAAGTATCACGCAAACCTGTGCATTACAAAAATCGCTCCAACCACCTTAAATAGCACCTTAGTAGAGATCGGGATTAAGACTCTTGTCCGTTGAAATTTCTTCGGCGAGTTTTCTCGAATTCACACGAAGAGTCCACCTTGTTGAGTAAATTACTAAGCCTGTCCTTTAGTTTTACGGCTGGTTTCCTAGCACCCCCTGCCGCACGCCCTTGCGGCGGTTCGCGGGTGCAGTATGCAGATGTAGCTAGACGTCCTAGGGCGTCGCATTTCGAGGGGCATGGCGCCCTCCGCCGACCGCGACGTGGTCCGCGCTCGACTGCAGCGGCGGCGCATTCCTCGGGAGCCGACGGTGTGTGTCTCGGCGAAACCACCAACTTCCGCCGGATCCCTCTTTTTTTTGGCGGATTTGAACCATAAATGCGGTGCCGGATCCAAGATTTCCGCGAGTGGAATTGTTCTAATCGTGGGAAAACCGACAAAAAATCAATGGTATTGTGTACACGGGAGCTCCGTGACATTTGCTCTGCTAAAACAAACGAGGAAGAATGATGGCCATTGCCGTAACGATCCCATGGAAAGGGAGAAAGAGCAAAATGGTTTTCAGCTGCAGTAGACGATTCAGTTATTTTTCTCCTGCTTGAGAGAGCTCCTTTTCATCCACCTACGCTACTGTATTGATTTCTTCTCTACAACCGTGGTATGGTGTGATAAATACGCGCGAAAATGTCGAATTCACTAAAAGTCATTCAATTTGTTGCTCGGATATTACCGCCTAGATGTTTTTTTTATCTGTTATTCATCTTCAAGTGCAATAGTACTCGTAAATAAATAGACGAATTAGGAACCTCAGACGCAAACCGAATTAGCGAATCCAACAGCAGGAAATAGCGGGATAAGTGGTAGCAACGAACTCTCAGCAGTCGCTCGAAGAACAGTCACTACGTCCCTTTAACAAATGCCATGCATCGAAATACGACCACGGAAGTCGATGCACGGTTTTGCGGAAGGGAGTGTTGAGTCGACTAGTCCACGAAAAGGATAAATATCTCCCAATGATGACCAGTAACACGAGTACATACAGTTAACGAAGGGCGGGAATAGAGCCAGGGAAGGGATAATTAAGACATAAATGTGAGACTGTCAGCGAGGGTAAAGTGCTACCTGTTCGTTCACCCACTCCGGGATCTCGGATTTACCATTTTTATTTTTTAAATTACTTTTTAGTTAATTTATATATTGATTTTTAATCCGAACTTTTAATCTTTTCGGTCTTTCAGGGATTCAGATGTTTTTCAGAATGAAGAATGGGGTGAGAGAAGAATACAAATAAAAAAAACAAAAATGTTATTGAAATGAGAAAATTAACCTATGTTTAATGAGTTTTAACAAAAATCAAACGTACCTACTAACGTATGACTATGTATACCACCTAAGCATATTTTTTTAGGCTTTCGGGCAATAAAATTGTGTTTTAGCATTTTCTTTCGACTGGAAATGGTCGACATTTATGAAGGGTTAGCAATCATAAATGGACACGGACGCTAAATCAAAAATTGGCCACTTTGAGTGCGCAGAGGTAACGCGATCCCTAATTGGATGCTATGTGGCGAGAACTTCAAGTGCACTACTCCGTCCGTCGGATGAGACGTTAAACTGTGGACCCGTTGGCGTCTTTCGTAAAGCCGAGGCTAATACAGCCGCCAGGTTTCTTTCCTCCCATTCCTCCATTCCCATTAAATCCTTCCATTGCCTATCTCATCATATGGCGCCGTTGACTTCAGCATTCGGGCGCCTCTCCAAATGACCAACCAAATGATGGAAAAGAATGTGGGGGGTGGAGGATTGGGTGGAGAGAAACCTGGCGACGATAATAGCCTCGTCTTAACGAAATTCGTATAGAGGACCAACGTCTCATCCGATGGAATGAGTTAAAGAGACTGTAATTAAAGCTAAATATAAGATTTAACCAAATTTTCAATACAAGCAAAGAAATTTAGACTCCTATGCATGCATTTCGGTCATCCAGGTGACCATGGACTTTAACTCTCGTAAACACGTGCGTGTTGTCCGAGATTTTAATTCTCCCGGTCGACGGTCACCTGGATGACCGAAATGAATGCGCATAGAAGTATAAATTCTTTTGCTTTTATTAGCAATTTAAATTAATCTTTAATTCAAATTCACTTGTCAATCGCTATCTTTTTGAAGTGTACTTGAAGTGTTCTCCGCATACCACACAAGTACGGATCGGGATTCCTCTGTAAATTATCCGCCAGGGCCGAACCCGAGCGCTCAGTACTCAAGCCATCACACAAACCCGATCCTCATGTCGTATTCCTTTTAGAGAGGCATGCCTCGCCAGGGTAATATCCCTGTCCCTTTCCCTCGTGGCCCTTTCATGCTCTTCGGCCATTTCAGCCACTGAGTGCTTGGACTCCCAAACGTATCATTTTCCGCAATCACTATCAAGTAAGTGATTTTCTTTGATTGTCAGATGATCTCCGACTTTTTCTTCCATATTGGGGCGAGAAATGATGCATTCTGCGAGTTTAAACGTAAATTTTTCAAAATATGTGGTACTGTTACACAATCAGTTGACGTGTTAGTTCTTTAATTTGACGAGTGTCTGCTTGCGGGCGTTCCTCCGCGTGGTGCCTTTCTAGGACAACAGTTCCTCCAGTCATCCTGCTGACGTCTTCTGACCTGAAGGCACCAGCAGGATGGCTGGAGAAACTGTTACCCTAAAAAGACACCACGTAGAGAAACGCCCGAAAGCAGACACTCGACATGCTAAACACCGCGGAAACCTTCGGATCAAGTCTTTTAATTCTTCACACAGTTCCTTAAGCAGAACGTTTTGATGACCGCAATGGCATAACCATCATTCTAGGATTGTTGGTGTATTTTTTCCTATTTCCTCCCCTAATAGAACCTGAAATGATGCAGGTGCATTCAAAGAGGTTCTTAATATCTGATACTTTTTGACCTGAATTATCAAATAGCGACATGGTGTCACTTATTAGTGTGTTTTTTTCTTCGATAACTCTAGAGGTAATAATTATAATGCGTCTTTATATATGAGCGAATTTTGGTCTTAAAAGACCTTTCTTACAATAAACTCATTACATATGACATATTAACACCTATGCCCTGAGTGTAGAAATACCCACTCAGGTGGGACTCAAACCCGCGACCTTCGGATTAGCAGGCGAGGACGTTACCCCGCCGCCACCGAGGGATCAGTGTTTCGTTGTCTAGGCGCCTGTACCCTAGATCAAGGCATGGATTTAATTACTTTGGAATTTCACCGTGAATTGTATAAATTACACTACGCATGGAGACCCCATCTAATTGTTCCAAAGACTTCCCTCACTATTATTAGGAAAAATATTTAAGAAAATTCAACTAAATTGAGACTTACCTCTCGATGCCCTTTCTGTGCATTATTGGAGAAAGAATAACTAATGATTCATCGGTGTGAATATGGATCAATGAGGCTACCGCGTCATCCTCATTTCATCAAATTGAGTCGAATTTTAAGCGAAGAAACCAATTAGGCCAGCGACATTCGATTCTCTTCGCAAGAAGTCGGGCTAGGCGATACGCGAGAGGATCGATGGCGCTCGCCATCAGTCAATTAGGTATTCCTTTTTCCTGCATGTTTTTGCCGCTAGTAGTCTTGGTGGTGTCGGCGCCTAGTGATCAACCCTTGTCTCAATCTCTTGTCGCGGTCGGGAATACAGAAATATGATGAAGCTGTAACTAGGTGAAATATTTCTATAAATAATGTAACACAACTTTGTGCCTTCCACTGATTTATGCCATCATCAGGTGCAATCAAAATATAATTTTTCATTAATTATTTAATACATTTTCATTGAACCTGATGATAACGTAACAGCAGCACCGAAATTTGTGTCGAAAAAATCAGAGGAACACTCAAAGTTGAGTTCATTAAAATATATAAATTTATCAGAAATGGCTTCATGCATGAATCTCTGCTGAACAGTATTTCTTCGCTCATCTCCTTGAGCATAATAACCGTTATTTTCCTCTCATCGACCCGGAGAACTAATATTTCTTTTCATAGCTTGACTTTTTACGTCTGATATTCTTAGATTTTAGAACGAGGTGCCTGGAATCTACAATTTCCATTTCACAGAAAAGGGACAGTAAAAATTAAAAGTAGCGACGATCATTTGAAATAATTGTTGTAGCGGTCACCCAACTAAAACAGAGATGACCTTCACAAAATATTTTTCGTATTTCTCCAAGAAATCGACGGCGTAGCCAGCGAGAGCTCCCTCGATATAGCACAAGCAAACAGCCGAAAGATTATTTTTTCTATGAAAACGTAAATCTAAATATGCTAAATCAAATAGTAAACTATTGAGAACCAAGCTCATTAGCCAAAATATGGAAATAAAAATATATAAGAAACTTATTAAAATAGTTGTCACCTATGGAGGTGGAACATGGACGGATACAAAATAAAGGAGCAAGAAGAACCGAGGAAATTCGAAAGCCAATTCGTACGACGTATTTATGCCTATGGCACAGTTAAAGAAAATGATACATGGATAATAAGATACAACCAGGGGGTAGATGAAATAGTAAAACATGAGGATATCGTGAGATTCTGTGACGTCGGGATCCCTCAAATAATATAAAAGTTCTTAAAACTCATTAGGGCATTGCCCCATCTTTATTCCACGTCCTTTTTCTTTCTCCTTAATTTTTCTCTCCAACAATCCCCTCCCTTTATCAACGATCCATAGCAACCTCTCTCCAAACAAAACAATAAACAACTTAAAACATTAACATACAAATCAATACCATCAAAAACAAAACAACGAACGAAACCAAATACACAAAGTCAAACAAATAAAAATGGAGCCCGACAAGGCACGACGCTGCACGACGTTACAGACTTGTCCCCTCCCTCTAGACGAGTACAGGACGTGAATATTCACGACCTTACTCGACAGGTCAGCATCTCAGCTGGTAAGGAGCACCAGGTTTGGAATCGGACACTCAGTGGCAATTATTTTATACTCCTACTTAAAGCATCAGCATTAGCATGCAATGGACCTTTCCGATGCTCAATCTCGAAATTATAATTTTGCAATATTAGGGCCCACCTCATCAGCCTAGGGTTTGTCAGTGCTGCGCTCTGTAGCCACACTAAAGGATTGTGGTCCGTCTGTATGCGAAACCTCCTCTCGCCGTCCAAATAGCAGTGTAGTTTCCTGATTCCCCATACAAGCGCTAAACATTCTTTTTCTGTGGTCCCATATCTCTTCTCAGTATCGTTGAACTTTTTGCTAAGAAATAGTACGGGGTGCTCCTCTCCATCTGTTCCCATCTGAGAGAGAACAATGCCTATTCCATTCTCGGATGCATCTGTCTGTACTAGGAATTCACTTTCAAAGTCAGGGGCCATTAATACTGGTCGTGCACTCAAAGCATCTTTCAGTTTTTCAAATGCTGTATTTGCTTCTTTAGTCCACTCTATTTTACCCTTCCGTGTCCTCCCCTTTGTGAGATTTGTGATAGGAGCGGCTAAAGCTGCGAACATTCTGATATATTTCCTATAGTAATTACACAGCCCCATAAATGCTCGGACTTCTGTCTTGGTAATTGGAGTAGAGTAATCCTTTATGGCCAAGATCTTCACTTCCGAGGGTTTTATTTTTCCTCGACCTATTTCATGCCCTAGGTACTTGACTTTGTCTTGGGCAAATTTACACTTGGCTGGTTTCAACGTCAATCCTGCGGCTTGAATCTTCAGGAAAATTGAGCGTAAGTGATGCAAATGATCCTCAAGGTTGTTCGAGAATATGGCAACATCGTCCAGATACGGTAGCGCGAACTTCTCACACCCTCTCAAGAGCTTCGACATCAACAGGCTGAAACAGTAAGGCGCATTCTTCAGTCCGAATGGCATCCTTAGAGGACGAAAGATTCCAAAGGTGGTTACAAAAGCAGCATATCTCTGAGCGCTTTTGGTCAACTTAATTTGCCAGTATCCCTTGGATAAATCTATCACCGTAATATACTTCGCTACAGCTACCGTCTCTATCCTTTGGTCGATGTTGGGAAGTGGATAGTACTCCGTTCTAATCTTCTTATTTAGGCGTCGATAATCAACGCAGGGACGCGGGTCTCGTCCCGGCGATTCGACTAAGATCATCGGAGAAGCATAATCGGATTCTCCTTCTTCCACAATACCCAGCTCAAGCATTTTCCGAATCTCTTCCTGGAGTATCTGGGTTTGCCGAGGGGACGTGCGATATGGTCTTTGTCTCACTGGCTCATGGTCCTCTAACACGATGTCATGGAGAACTACATCAGTCACCCCTGGTTTGACGGAGAATATTTCGGAAAACTCTAACACTAATGTCTGAAGTTTTCCTCTTTCTTCTTCCCTTAAGTGTTCCGATATTTGAATCTGTTCGCAAAGGGATTTCCCATTTTCTATGCTTATGTCGGGTATTTCCATTTCAATATCCTCTGCTTCTTCCAGAAATTTCTCGTCCAGATAATTAACCTCTTCCTCTCGTTGGTAATACCTTTTCAATAGATTGATATGGAACACCTGTTTTCGATTTCCCTTTTCGGGGAGTTTTACAATGTAATTTGTCTCTGAGAGCTTTTTCTCAATTATTCCAGGCCCATTCCAGTTCATTGACAATCTATTAGCCTTGATCGGTGTTAGTATCAATACTTGGTCTCCTGGTTGGAAACTTCGCTGTACGGCCCGCTTGTCATACCATCTCTTCCTTTTCTCGCCCACTACCTCTTGCTGATCAACAGCAATCTTCATGCTCTTATGGATACGATTTATGGTTCGTAATACGTATTCTACTACTGGTGTTTGAGTCTCTTCTGTGTCTCCCGTTTTCCACCTTTCATATAGTAATGTCAGAGGCGTCCGTAAATTCCTTCCATGCACGATCTCAGCTGGAGAAAATCCTAAACTCTCGTTTACTGACGTACGGATGGCGAAGAGCATTGCGGGGATAGCCTTTTCCCATTGTTTCTTCTCCACACAGGTATTACACTGTATTTTCATTATCTTTTTCATAGTGCGATGCAACCTTTCCACCGGGTTAGACTGAGGGTGGTACACAGAACTATGTATCGTGTGTATCCCAAGTCTCTGTAAGAATTCATTTGTTAATGCACTCACAAAATACGAACCGTTGTCACATTGGATTTCTTTCGGGAACCCAATTCGACTGAATAAATCTAAAAAAGTGTCAATAATCGTTGCTGATGAAATATTTTTTTTAGGTATGGCCTCTGGGTATCGACTAGCCATGCAGATTGCCGTTAGGATGTATCTATTTCCGTTTTCCGACTCCGGCCACGGCCCACAAATGTCAACATTTACTTTAGAAAAGACTTCTTCTATTACCGGTACTATTCTCATTGGACTCTTCCTCACATCTCCACTTTTCCCAACTCTTTGACATGGATCGCAGCTTCTTACGTAGTTCTCCACGTCTTTGTAACATCCTGGCCAATAAAAATACCGTAATAATTGTTCTTTTGTCTTTAAAACACCCAAATGTGAGACTGTTCCCTCATGGCAAGTTGCCAGCAGATCTCTTCTGTATTTCCGGGGCACAACAATCAATTCTTTTCTCTCCTTCAACCGATCATACTTGCTGATCAACAATACACCATTCTTTTCCTCATACCCCTCTCCTTCCGAAGTCTGCTGTTTTGCTCTCTCTTTCAACTGCTGCATTTCCGAATCCCGCCTAATTTCTGCACGAAATTCTTCTGATTCTACACCCATCAATCTTAGAATCTCAGGCTCTTCATCTTCCTGTTCTTCGATCTTCCCTTCCTCCTCTTCTCTTTCGTCAGCCTCACTCGTAAAGTCGTCTTCCTCTACATCCACTTGTCTTGCCTTTTCAGCTCTAGTCGTAACAGCATTTAATAATTCTGGCCGAGGATCTTGCGTCGTCTTTTGCTCAATCAGTTCGGCTGTTTTATTTCCTAAGATGTAGTACCCTCTGTCCAAGGAACTCCGAACTACGGCAGCTCTGGAAAACACTCGCCCGAAGTCTCCCACAATTTCTACCTCTGCAACAGGTAAACATGCAGATTCCTCCTGCAATGGGGTTCTCACTCTAACAAGTTCGCCTGTGTACATTTCAGGGTTTATATATGTACTCGCAATAACATCGATGGATGCTCCAGTATCACGTAAAATACTCATAGCGTGCCCATTCACATATCCCTTTGACATATACGATGCTAGTCCGTAAGAAGCATCCTTCTGATTGACTCTCTCAAGTTTTTCGATGCGGCACACATCGGCACAATCATAGTTTCCATTCCTCTTATCCTCTTCACGTTGGTCTTCTTGAGCGAATTGTTCTACGTGATTTATGTAAGCGGTCCTTCCATTTTCTTTGGTTTTCGGACAATTTGCCTGAAAGTGGGAGGGGGAATGGCAGATATAACAAGTCTTCTCCGCTCGCTTCTCATATTCCTGATAATTCGGATCCTTTACGTTGCTTGACCTCCAAGTTTGATCCTGCGTACAGTTCGTGTTCCTAGCGGGAAAAGTTGGCCTTGATCTACCATTTGATGCCCTGTACGGTTCATACGTTTTCTCCCGTTCGTAATGACTTGGGTTATTAGTGGTCGCCTTAATGGGTCCTGAATGATACCGTGTTCCCCCGCCCCTGCTTCCTCTCTCTTCACGTACTGTGAGGTATTCATCAACCAAAGTAGTTACTTCGTCGGTGGATTTTAGCTTGGCCCAGCGGTCAATAAAATGATCCCTAATTTCGTGAGAAACTCTTCTTTTAATTTGCTCACAAATGATTAGGTCCTTTAATTCTTCAAATTCTCGGACTTCATGTCCTTCTAACCAACCCTCACAATAAGTTTTCATTCTGTATGCAAACTCCTTCCATGTTAAATTCGCCGACTTCTGACTATTCATAAATAGCTGTCTTAGTTTCTCCGTTCCAATCTTATATTTCATTAATATTAGTCTTTTAACATGACTATAATCATACCGAAATTCACACGGTTCCCGAGCCAGCTCTTCAACCATTTCTCTGGGCAATAAGCCAATTAAATGAGACACCCACTGCTCAGGATCAATTCCCGCTATACCTGCTTGACCTTCAAATAAACTCAAAAACAACTGAGCATCCGTATCTTGTGGCACGAATTTCGGCATCACTTTATGCAACTCGATTTTAGGGTTTATCCTGCCGAGAATTGGCGATCCTCCTTCCGCACTCTTTAATCTTGCCAATTCTACCTCTAATTGCAACTTCTTCCCTTCAGCTTGCAATCGTCTCTCTTCCAGTTCTACGTGCTCTCTTCTACTCTCTCTCTCACTTTCCAATCGTCTCTCTTCCAGTTCTACTTGCTCTCTTCTACTCTCTCTCTCTCACTTTCCAATCGTCTCTCTTCCAGTTCTACTTGCTCTCTTCTACTCTCTCTCTCACTTTCTTCCACTTTTTTTTTCCGAAAAGTTTCTAAAATATTTTGAACGAAAACTTCGTCATACTCGGGACTCTCTAAAATCTTTTTCTTTAAATGCACCATCTTATCAGCAGCACTCACTAAAACCCCTAATTCTTCGGCCACATATCTCAACTCCTCTTTCTTAGCTTTCCCTAAGAACGCCATTTTCTAATGCCTTTCTTACAGAGCAAATTCTCGGATTTTCTTTGCCACCAAAGTTACCAATGCAATACCTGGTACTCACCTATCTCGTAGGCCGTAATTTCGTCCAACTTATGACGTTCTTCCGTAGACTACGTAGGATGAGCCCGTCCAAGCGCCTCGCCGCGATGACTCCGGAATCCTGTGTCGAGCCTCTGGATTTTCGGGATCTCACCAATCCTGTACCCCGCCGTTTCTTAATCCAACCGTTCTGGACACCACCGTTCCTGGAATCCGACAAGTTCTCGATCCCACTGTTTCTGGATACCACCGTTCCTGGAATCCGCCGAGTTCTCGATCCCACCGTTTCTGGATCCCGACGATTTTGTGTTCCACCTTATTTGTATCCCACCGCTGCCACCAAAATATTCACCTCTGTGACGTCGGGATCCCTCAAATAATATAAAAGTTCTTAAAACTCATTAGGGCATTGCCCCATCTTTATTCCACGTCCTTTTTCTTTCTCCTTAATTTTTCTCTCCAACAATCCCCTCCCTTTATCAACGATCCATAGCAACCTCTCTCCAAACAAAACAATAAACAACTTAAAACATTAACATACAAATCAATACCATCAAAAAACAAAACAACGAACGAAACCAAATACACAAAGTCAAACAAATAAAAATGGAGCCAGACAAGGCACGACGCTGCACGACGTTACAATTCATGTAATCGCTATGGTTAGGCATCGTGGAAAGAATTGGATGAGCAACGAATGCCAAAGAAAATCCTGAAGGCACAGTTCCACGAAAGCAGAGAGGGGTCAACCCAGAAGAAGACGAACGGATGATGTGTGATGAAGACTTTAAAGTGGTTGGAGCGATTTTTGTTTGGATAGAGATTTGCGTGAAACTTTGCATACGTGTTCTCATTAGTGATATCTATAGATAAAAGTGAAAAAATTGCATCATACCGGTTTGGTTTCATTTAGGGAATCACAACCTTCTTAGAGGCACCCATACATCGAGTACGAGAACACGAAACAAGTAAGTGAAAACTGAGGACATAACTTTTTAATGGAAGTTTTGCTTAGAACAAGTTGAACTTAAAATGAAAAACAATAATAACCTCTCTTGCAATGATACAGGCACATTAAATGGTAAAAAATTTAAAGTTTTTCCTTGAAAAAGTGGTCGGCCATTCAATTATATTTTAACATGTAGCCAAATGGAAAAAGACATATATTTCGTAATTAGATATTATTAGGTATACACATAATTATGTACAAATTTCTTCTAACAATTACATATGTACATATTTTCTTCTAAACGCAAAATACTACATTTCTTATCGTTATAATTGTTGCTAATAAATATCAAGGTGTCACGCTGAGTCCAACATATGCGACCAATATTCGAAAACAACATATTTCAACACAATCTCGTCTAAATTTCGAATACTGCGCCGAAAACTCCAGTCATAAGAAGATTTCATTGAAAAAAAATTATATAAAATATAACTCTTGAATTATTTCCCTTACTGCCTGTATGGTTAGTTTCAACGAATAAAGCGATGCACTTAAGTGAAATGTGGTGAAAATGTTTTTCGACTCACTTAAAATATTAATAAAAATGAGTTCTCAATGACCCACGGTTACCGCTTCAGCCACCCTAAAAGGACGAGCGTTGGGGGGTATGGAGCGATGACGACGGACAGGAAACGTGGAAGGAAATTGGATTTGGAGACGAAAGCTCACACGGGGCCAGACACGAAGAAGAAATGTGCTAAACCATTTGAACGCAGACCGGCCATCGTGCCAGGGGCGGCTTCAGACCAGAGGTTCAGGGGGGGGGGGCACCAGCGGCTCTTGGGCTATGGAATACCCCCAAGGGGGGTTTGTGGGTCTCGTCCCGGAATTTCGTAACAAACTATGTGCAAAATGGCGCGTTATAAGTGGTTTGGAAGCAAAAGTTTCCCTTTTGAGAAGAGCAAGTTTTTACTTCATGCATATTTCCCTTTTAGATTACCAAAACGTTTCGACTAATTCCAAAGTTATTTTGATTTACATTCGCATTTAGCTCGTGGTTTTAAAAAGCGTTTTAGAATTTAACTGGATTTTAAAGTAAAATAACCAAAACTTCAATAACAAAAAAGCAACAAAATAATTTAAGTTTTTAATTCAAGGTTTATGACAAAGATATACGCCGGGTTTTGGGAGGGGGGGGGGCAATTACCCCTATTACCCTCCCTTTGGGACCGCAAATCCATCGTGCTCGGCAGCGGCAACGAAAGGAAATGAAAACAACCGGCCCACACACGAGAAAGGTTACGTAACCCGGCGAGAGGCATACTTGGCGTGCCGACCTCGTTTCGCGCGGCAGACGAGCGCGTGTCATCGCTTTGTTTGGGCGCCATTCACGGGGAGAGGAGTGCCATAACTCTGTGTGTGTGGGGGGGCGGAGGCGGTAGAGGTGCGGGGGCGGAAACGACGTGGGTTGGAGCGAGGGGGCAGTGGGGGCGGGCGGTCTGACAGCGGAGGGGGAAAGAGCGGGAGGGCAGATACCGCGGGGGAGTAAGTGCGCAAAGACTACGTGGGGGGGTCTTGTGTGCCTAGCGGTCCCCTCTAACCCGGTCGCCATACCCTCGAGGTCAGTGGCACCGCGTGAAGGGGAGAAGCCCAATGAATGCCCGCATCCAGTGCGAAAACTACCTGTACTCGCGATACCTCCATCTTCCCTGATTTTCATCTTTTCACTTTCCGCGCTCTCCATCCCTCGTGCTCGACGAAGTGCTACCTGCTCTGCACAGCAAATACTCCTGAAGTCAAATCATGGCCACCGTGACGATTGTGCAGGATTTTTCCCTCTAATCCAAGTGCTTTTGATTGGAATATGCATTTAAATATCTAACGAAGGTTCCCCCTCGTCGACTACTTCAACAATGAGATAGATTTCCCTCACGCTCGGGAGAAAGAGCACAGCAATACTGCCAATGAGTTGGACTTGGTCATGCCCTGAGCTAGTGTACGCATATTTTTCTGCAGCATCCTATTTTCACGATATGTACATTTCTTACGCAAAGTAATGCGTAATTTTAAATTACTCTATTATATGACGATACACTAGATGTCCCGTTAGGCCCTAAGCTAATGCATGCATATTTTTCTGATAAAATTCAAACACTCATAATATCTGAATTTCTTACGCAATATAACACGGAATTTTATAATACTCAACACATTCCGTATTTCCCGGTTTATATGACGCGCTTATTACCCGCAGGCGCCCACGAAAAACCACCCGGCATCTTATATGGTCAATGTCAAGGTCCTAGGTCAAGGCGGGCCAGAGAAATCCTCATTCTTCCCGTCCTGCAGCACTGTTAGCTCAGTTATTCCACATTCTTCCCTTCAATTGTTTCTATTTCGGATCAATGACGAATAGTTGAATGTCGGAGGCAGCCGTTGGTCGACTGTTGTTTATTTTGGGAGCCGACCGGCAAATGTGTTTTCAAATTTGCCAATCGACGAACAGTGTGTTCTCCGATACGGGTTCCAAATAAAAATCTCCGGCACCTCCAGGATTCTCACTGGGGTCATCGAGATGAGATGGCAGTACTGTTGCCTTCCCGCCAACCAGATCTTTACCATATTCTGGCGGAAATTATACAAAGAAGTAGATACATAAGGAGAATTGGGTTTGCAACTCGCAAGAAAAATTGGGTCCCCCGAACTGGGATATCCCCTAAACTTGCGCCGGGTTCTCAAGCCAATTAAGGTATGTACTTTGAGCGATGTATCATTTCACCTAGAATTTGAAGAATTTGACGAAATTTTAAAAAATATCTCCCATCCTTCCAATGATGTTACAATATTAACCCCTTTCCGAACTACTTTTCGAGCAATTTGCCTAAAAGTATAAGCTCATTTGCATGGGATAGATTACGGCTGAGCTCTCCACAGGGAGAATATTGAAAAAATTAGGAACTTTTAACACCTAGATTTTGTCAAATAACTAACGGTATGGGGTTTGTATGTTTTCTTAACTATTTATAAAAATTAATCAACTACTCGCCAGAGTAATTTTTACAAAATCACAAAAAAACTATTGTCAAGGCGATTTTGCCGTACGGCGTGAAAAAATGAGTCAAGTTAGAGACTTAGGTGGTTACATTTATTTAATTACTGAGGCTGAGAAATACGAGATGAATTCGTATACAACTAGATTTTTGCACCATTAATATAACAATATTTACTTCATACTTATTTCAGGAGCAGACATTAAAAAATTAAGTTCCAATAAGGTATCCATTATGACTAGGGAACTATCTCTCTCGAACTACTTTAAGCTATCCAGGATGGCCCTCTTCCACTATGACTTCCACATTCCGAGTCCAGGATTATTTTTTCTGTGAATATCACGCATTCGTGAGCCTCCTCAGTAGGTCAATCCCCCTCAAGTTAACGCTGCTTGGAATTTTGAGAGTTGGGTCATAAAGATAATATTTTACAAATGAGGCGGAATGTGAGTACATATTTGATACTCACATTCCCAAACCCGAGATAATATTGGGCCAACATACTTCTTCAAATGGTCGAGCCCAAGATAATAACTGTATAATTTACAGTGCCTACAAGATAACCAGCATTCCATATACACGAACTCGCACGTCAAAATAAGCCGAGAAGTTTCCTTAAAACTCTGAGCGGATTTCCTTACACTTGTATGACATAAGCAAGGTCCGGAAATGCTAACGATTATTTTAACAATTGATTAAGGGAAGACATACAATAACGTCAGTAAAAGCTTTTTCCATGCCTCCTATAAGCCCTAACATACTGGAGTAAAATTCTGCAGACGTTCAACGTGACAATTTCTCTCGTAGCTATTCAGGTTCTAAGTGATCCGCATTCCGCTAAGATCATATCCAATCATTAGTACCTACATCGTCCATCGGGTTATAGTTGGATCAAGTTTCGCGGAACCGTTTCCATTAGCCCCAATTTTGCGGCAGTACAATGAAATGAACCAATATATTTCCATTTCTGAACCCGTAACACATTTATTAACAGTTTCAGCCAGTCTTAGCTGTCTGCAATACGGGAATGACGCCACGCAGTACGAGTCAATGGCTGGGTGTTTTAGTCTACTAAATATCAATGCTAAAACAATGCACAATCAACCGTAACAATCAAATAAACTAGACAAAACTAGGTGCTGTCAATTCAAAAAAAATGTTCAATGAAAATTCTATTACCAATTAGAATAGATCCCTCATTTATGCAAGTACCCAGTTCTCCTGTTTTCATTTTTTGTTTTCAATTGAAATCGTGTTGCAAGTTTGGACCGTTTCGGATCTCGCATCACTCATTTTTTTTAAACAGAACAAAATTACAATAAATATTGTTGGGCTGAGGGCAAGAGTGCATGTAATGGGATAGTATTTAGAGAGTTAAAACTATTAATGAAGAATGGCGTAGATGAGGAGCAAAGTATTTTATAGGCAAGATATTTTGCCTGAGAGAAAAAGGGAGGATATACATTTGACTAGAGGAGGTTTGGACATGTCCTTGGTGCATTAATTCACTGATACGATGCACAGAGAAGAAGGAAACATAAAAGAGTTTAAAAGGGTGGCAGGAAAGAGAAAATGTCTGCGGAATACTGCAAAATATATCTGACGTGCTTCCCTAGGGGGAGAATTAGGAGCCAATAGTAAGAAGATCAAAGGGGCATAAAATTTCCAAAATCAGGGCTGCGAAATAGATCCTTACTCCATGCCGACAACGCTTCCCCGGAGAGTTCTGGCGCCTAAGAAAACATTCATTTTAGGCTTTAGGTGGGTCAAGAGACATTCCGAACATTATGCATTACATTCCGAACTCACCGCCATAAACGTGAATAATGTAAAAATGTGAAGAAAACATCATGGAAAGTAGCCTGGTATAATTCCAACATTTGAGGAAAGAAAATGAAAGAATTTTGGGGTCGTTTAAGACACGAGTATAAGGAGAGAGCAACTAAAATGGACAGAGGCGAAATAAAGCATTGATGAGCGGGAGTAAGGGTCGATCGAGGATTATTTAAGGACATTCAAAGCAAATGGAAAAAGTGGAATGACGAGATTCTTTTGGATGACGAGGTTGAGGGCTCCGATGAAAGCAAGAACTTTGAATGAGTAGGGGAGACAAACAGTATGCGTTAGTCGACATGGAAAGGAGCTGTAAGAATGACTAGCGCAAGAAATGAGTTATGTAGGGCGGGTGGAAATTACTACTTGGAAATCATTACAACATCTGCAACGATAATAAATTACGAAAAAAGAATACCATCGCAAAATGACACGTGGAAGAGTCATCATCCGAAGGCTAATATCCTGGCCGTGTTCGAAGAATGTTATGCACGCCTAGGTGCTACCAGTTACGTGCATTCGAAAGGATTGCATGACTTGCTTCGTTCAAATGAGCAAGTGGCACACGGGCATCGGAAACCTGACGGGACGAACAATTATTCACTGCCACGGGAGTGCATCGAATACACGGATGCACCATGGAGAGGAGCGTAGCGGAGTGTCTTCCGCGAAGGAGGCTAATGCGATCGTCGCTTCGGGTTCCCGGAGTGGCGGAATGATCCCGCGTTGAAGCGGGGATTGGCGCGGTGGCAGGAAGAGCGGAATACGTGCGGCAGGCGGGAGACGAGCTGTGGGTGACACGGCACCACGGTCTCGCGGGAAAGTTGACCACGGAGAGCACCAACACGCACGTTAATAACGATAACGGGAGAGTGTTACTGCGGCACCATGTGACAGAGGTCGTTGGTCTCGCTGATCGCTATATGAAGTGATCCTACTTTTGGGATTCCCTCTGCTTTGTGTAGTCTTACGGGGGCCATTGTTTTGCCGGAAGAAGGTCGCCTCTGACCTGAAGTCGTGGAGGCGTGGCGTCTTCGTCAGGAGACAGGGCAAATGGAGGGCCGTGGGACACGGGGAAGTGACACATCGCTCCCCGCGAGACAAAGTGGCCAGGGGATGCGTGGATCGGAGGGCTGCCAAGGGCCTCTTTTATTCTCCTCCGTAGCTCCGGAGCTCCGTATTTACGGTGACTGTGCTATGTAATAAAAAATATACTATATCACATGTATGTATTAATTTTGAAACGAAAATTCACCTATAGATGAACACATTTTAAAGAACTTTATTTCAGTCAACCGGATGTGTCGTTTCGGATTCTTCAGCATCTTCGCAGCTCACAAAATGTACACGAGGCCGAGCCAAACCCAGAGTCTGCCCACGTCTCAATCTATAAATATGAACATTGCGGCCCGTGACCCGGCCCGTGCAACTCTCAAGCATGGATACAGCCTCGTTACCAAGCAGGAACGATGACGAGGGCTCCCGACTGTATATGGAGCCCTCACTCACGGGATGTAAGGATGAACTCGCGGGGGCCAGAGCGAAAGGGTCAGGCCCGCACGGGGGTCGTGGAGTAAACTGAGAGGGTGCTTGAACTATTAGAAACCCAAGTAACATATCCGTGTCTACAGAAGGCAACAGATTGACGGTCGAGTGAAACGAAATGGTGGAGAGCGCGAGAGAAAAAGAGTCGTAAGCTTTCGACAGGACCCTTCCGGTTGCGCTGTAGGGAGTTGGTCAATCTATTCGGCGATCCTTAGCGGCTGAACGATCCCCGAAAATAATCAATCGCATCCTTAAATTGACATTTGGGTCTGCGTAGGAAGAAGGAGTTTTTGAATCTATCATTTGGGCTGTCCATCTTTTTTATTTCTTCGCTCCTATATCAATTGTAGAGATAACATGAGGTTAAAATAACCTCCTTCGTGACACCCTGAAACTCGTTTTATCTGAACTTTTCAAGTAATCTGTGATTAGCTTGCAGCCTCCAAGTCTTTAGCAGCTCCCAATCTAGTCCTCCTTTCAGCTTTTCACACTCTCCGTTCGCTTGCTACAGTTTTCAACGAAGCGTGCGGCTTTCAAGTGCATTTTTTTACTTCGCGAATTAAGTCTTTCTCTTCAGGGTCCCAAATACTCGCGGCAGACTCTAGTTGTTGTCTAACTAGGGTTAAGTAACATGTCCATTTTCATCCGAGTATCTTCCTAGAATTCTCTTGATAACCTCCAGTGTCATTAATGTAGCGCCGCAAATATTTTATGCTTGCTATCCCCACGTTAGGTCTGAAGTTATGTCGATTACCAGTTATTTAAACGAAAACTTGTTTAATATGAAACATGGTTCCCAGGTAATATACTTTTATTGATCATTGACCTGCAAGAGAAATATCTAAAAAAATATATAAAAGCAATATCACAAAATTAAGCAGCAAAAAAGAAAAAAAGGCTTAGTTAAGTAAAAAATATGATTCATAACGAAGTGAAGAACAATTTTATTTTTGGCAATTAATTTAAAGCCGTGTCCGAAACGAAGGGCAGAAGTGCGTAGGGGGCGAGTGCCCCCTTCGGCAGGGGACTTCTCAAGCCCCGAATCGACGCTAGAGCCACCTTTGGCAAAAAAATGTACTGAGAACAAATGAAGTCCGAATAAGTTCTTGGCGAAGTAGTTAACTTTTGCATCGATCTTTTCCATTTGGTTATTTGCTGTTTTAATATCTTCTAATGCTAATGAAAACACTATAATTAATTATGTTTAACTTTATGGCATTCATTGTTGTTCTTATAACTACTGTGTTACTATGTTGTTTGCAACTAGAAGCCATGTCAAATTTGGAGCAGAAGGGATCACCATAGCAATATATGAACATTATCAAAGTTATCCCGCCACACTTTGAAGCCCAGCACGAAAGCACCAATCACAAAACAAGTCCCATGATTCTCCGCCTCAAGATGGCTTGAAGCGCAATGAGAAGGGGTCGGAAGTGTGCATCGCTTGCGCCCTTTGCTCCGACCCCTTCCCAAGGGCCCTTCGCGCGGCCCCTAACGTTTCGGACACCCTTCGCAAGATGACCGCCGCCACCGAAGTGCCCTTCAAGGGCCCTTAGGTGCCGTTTCGGACACGGCTTAGTACTTAGCTGAATCATACCTGCAACGAAAGTATGCTTATTTTCTTGCTTTGCGTAATGGTTTTTTAATTATTATTTTTTATGTTCCCAAAAATAAAAAAAGTTATATTTTATTCCGTAATACATTATTTTCGTATACCACACTCCTGACGCTATTTAAAAAAGGCTACCAAAAACTATACGGTGTAAAAAATCATTTCATGCCTCGTTGTGTACTCTCAGCATACTGATAATATATGAGGGAAAAAATCAGGAAAATCAAATATATTAGAAACGTTTAATTAATAGATGATTTCATTTGAATGTAGTGCTTTGCACATGGGCCCACTCAGTGTATCATGGAAAACAAAGCCATGAGCAGTGTGGAGGAAAAAGATCTGGGGCAATGGGAAGCGGAGAAGCGAGCCAATACGTTCACCTAAAGAAGTCGCCGGATCCCTCCGTTCCTCGCATTCCGCAATGCTGTGTTTTCCTGCGATCCGCTATTCCAGTGGCCACATTGCCGGGAGCAATTCACCCACTCTTGAGGTCTCAAAACGTGCCAATAAAACACTCTTCCTCTTCAAAATAAAAATCTTCAATTTTTTTAAACCAGTTATGAAAACATATCAAACTGTACTCTTACTGGTATTTCGATCAAAATTCCGTAATCCTTCTGGAGATGCAACTGAACCACATAATCCTCTCATTAGCATATTACAATATAAGCCTCTGCAGCAGTTAAGGCTCATTGGAGATATAAAAATACATATTAATGCAAGGTTTGTACAAACATTTATTACCTAATAATATGCATATATAGTAAATATTAGCATGAATATTATAGATTTTAAGCCAAAATATATTTAAAAGAAGCAGTAATTTATTTTATAAACATACGGAGAGGAATTTTGTGGCATTAATTAGGTAGTTTTTGCCTGAAATGCGGGCGTCTCACAGTCATCAAGAATCTATTGGTTTGATGGCAATACAATCGTAGCAAATGGCAATGATGAGATTTTTATTCACTTACGAATTGGAGCAGTTGCGATACATCACGGGTTTCGTCCGAGGATTTTCAGCATACCGGAGAACAGATTGAAAACGAGGGATGCAGCATGGTCACACTTCACTAATTTAGATCAATGAGTGCCAGCAACTCGAATGTTTTTTTGCGCAAGGGGTGCGAGAAGCAATGACTTTTATCCGAGTTGGAGAGGCGGGGCCGGAGAGCGGGATTGGCGGTGATGAAACCGCCTCACGCCCGCGCCTCCTCACAGCCCTCCGCGTCATCTCTCACAACATACGCGCCCATGAGTGGCAGCAGTCAAATGGGGGGGATGCGGCCAGGAAGAAGGCCATGGCAGAAGAGACAGAGAGAATACGTCGCTTGTCTTGAAACCTTGCTCTTGTCTTGCTATGCTCGATATTAATTCCTTAAGCAATCATTGGGTGAGAATTCTTGTCGATTATAGGGTAGTTTGAGCGAGATTTGAAACTTGAATAGATAAAACTCGGTTCTGTCCGCTGAATACTTTATTAACTCGGCGTTTCGGCGCTTAAGTTTTTATTTGTTTAAGTTTTTAATGCTGTGTCATCACATTTTGCCAGACATGGTTGAATATATTTGAGTAAGACTGCTCCATAGCCTCAATTGACACCATATTCGATTTTTTTTTTATTTGAGCAGTTGCAAGATAAATGAAGGAAGTATAATACCTACTATTAATCACGCAAAAACTTTTTATGGCGTAACTTATTATTGATTTACTAAATATAAATAAGGCTTTAACTCGACTAATTTGTTTCACGCGGTAAACTGAAAACGCCTTCCCGAGCTAAGGTTTTTTGCGACTTTATATACATAATGGTGGTAAGTAATATTTTTTAATAATTGAGAATCAAACGAAATACACACCCCTACGAATCTGACGATATCTGAGAATCAGAACTTCTCAAAAATTAATTTGATAAGGCATAAGGCTTCTCTGGAGTGCACAGCTGTGCCATATCCCGTGAAAAATGGCTGCTAATATGGCAAGCATCTCGAAAACCAGTTATATTAGTACTGATATTTTGGTACCATAAGAAATGTTAGATCCTTTCTATTATTATGAGGTCAAATTCACTGAATCTGATGTGTAATGATATATCTTCCAAACAAACCTCAACTGCGGAGAACATTGGTGGAATTTCGTCATAATGAAAATAAACAATACAGTTCCGCACTTTTTTATTGACCAACCGATTTCGACGTCGGTCTGGCTATTATTAGACGCCATTAACGACAGACAGCATTCCAAGTCCCGCGTGTATAATAGATGGAATTTGAGGAAAGAGGTTAGAGCTGGTGGTGGGGGAGGGGTTTCACTAAGAATTAGGGATGGAGCAGGTGAGGACGGGGGAAGGTAAGAATAAGCAAATTCAAGGCCAAGTGGTGATGTCCGTGGGTTGCAAGTGTGTTTCCAGGTTTTGACGATGAGAAAGAGAGAGAGTGGATTTTGAATAGAGATGGGTCACGTTAACCTTTCAATGATTCATTCATCTTATTCGAGTTACTTAAAAGATTCCATCGCGATTCAATCAGTTGAGTCATTTCAATCATCGAGTCAGTGACTCAGTAGTGACCGAAATTAATTTTAATGAATCAAGTGACTCCAATGAATCAAGAGACTCAAATTAATAAAATAATGATCACTCAAGTAAATTACCAAGCGATTTGTATTTAAGGTTGATAATCAACGCGTGAACATAAAAATTACATTTTATGAAAGAGGAACTGTTAAGGTGAGCAAGGAAAATCATTTTAGCTGTTAATAAAATAATTTAACTAAATGGAATAACTGACCATATTTTCTCGAAAAATATATAATTAATTGGAAAATGAATTATTTATTCAAAATTGATCTTAACCTGTCTTAATTATTCATATAAAGTTCGCTCCCAGGTTTCCGCGGCGTTGATCAGATGATATCAACATTTTTTGGGTGACGTCCGCGTATGCTGTTTAGGTCCACTAGTTTCGCTAGCTATCCTGCTGGCGAATCTGTTGTGGCCCTAAACAACATACGCGGACGTCACCCGAAAAATGTTTAAATCATCTTTTCATATAAACACAGGTTCATTTAAATTTCCAATGTATCACAGCTACTATTGATTAGTATGCTTCTGAATGAATATAAATCACTACTTTTTCTTTAGCTGAAAGGCAATCATAATCCCCCTTTTAAGCATACCTAATTTACTGGGCCATACTTGTGACTTACATGTGATTTTATAATATTCCCCAGAAATAAGAGCCATGTGAAATATTAATTTATTAAATATTTTCTAAATTTAAGAGTCGTAAATTTCGTGCAAGAGTATTGTTTCTATTCTTCAGAAATTGAATATAAGTGGAAAAAAATTAACTTAGTCGAACGGAAATCGAAGCCATGAGGCTGTGTTAACTTAATCCTGTAAGATAATGTTATTAAGGCTGAGCATGCCGTAGCATTTGCTCCAAAGCTTTAAATATTCCCTCATCTCGCAACTTATGATCTCGAAACAGAATGGTTAAGGCATGACAGAGAGAGTACCACTAGAAGAAATATCATCCTTAATTGAATTGCTTGCCGCCTCAATCATAAATAAATTTCGAGACTTTATTGCATTATACTTCAAACTCAGGAACTTCTCCGGAAACAGCTCGGAAAGCTATCACTCAATCCAGGGAGTTAGTTAAGAGCGTTGTTCTTCCTCCAATTGTTGCAGTGTTTCTAAAAATAGGCAGATAATTTAGTAAACATATGCCACGACGTTCTCCCTATTACTCCGAAGAAATAGGTAATTGATATTTATTGTGACATTCCATTCTCCAGGATGCGCAACGTGGTGATAAAGATGCGGGAGTGATAAAGTACAACGAGGTCGTTAAGAGGGGGAAGCTTGGCAAACAACCAGAAGTAACGGCGTAGAGATTCACCACTGCACGCAAGAAGGGCAATCATTTTCTCTGAATGCCACAGTTTTTACAAGAGTATTTTTCATTATTTTCACCTTCTCCCTTTCCTCTAATGAGGCAGACACTCAAAAGGAGAAATGATCTTTTTAGATAGGAAATATGCTACTATTAGATAAAAATTTAGAATAGGTTATTTCTGAGAGAAAATAACGCCTTCTTCAACGGTAGGAATATATTTCAAGCTTCCAGGTAAGTACCCCGATGACCTCGAATCATCGCCGAAATAAAACTTCAAAACGAAAGTGAGAGGAATCTGAAGCAAAGAATTAAAGATCTTTTGAAGAAGAAATGAATGATCATCCGCCAGTCCTTGAGAGAAACTTTTATTCCCATAACTATAATAGATAATGCTGTGCCAGCAAAATAATTGATCGCAGTATTTTCTAGACCTATCGATCCCCATAAAAAATTCTAAAACATTCACGTAAGAATTTCTTTTACATCAAGCATGGATGAATGACAACTAAATTAGCGATGCGCTGATTGATTTCATTTATCCCTGTCCTTCAGCGATAGGAGACATTTGATTGATGACTGTGCGAGGGAAAAGTTAATGTTGTGCCCACACATCTCGCTTTTACAGTTAGTTACGATTTAGTGTCAATACCCTTAAGAAACTGATTAACGGTAGAGTATAATTACTGCCGTATAAAATCTTCAAAGTCGTCAATATTATAACTGTCGCATATCTGATGAATGATAATTACACAAGCAATAATCGCCGGCCTCGGAGGTGGCTGGTTGAATGTTTGCTAATCCTGAGTCACGGGCTCGAGCCCGGAGCGGGTCCGTTTCCTCGCCGCCTGCCAGAGTGCTTCCAGAAGGGGGGTCGTCCAATCATGCCTCGCTGGTGGGTTTGGCTTCGTCATATGTGGGAGGCGACCGACTACTGAGGTCATGGGAGGACAGGCGGGTAATTGGGTAAGGGAAGAGTTATCCGGGGAATGGAGAAAGGTTGGAGAGAAACCCGGTGCTCGTATTTACCTGGTGTTAATGAAGGGCACCAAGGCGACCATACTTTAACGTCCTAATTGACAGACGGAGTACTACACCTGAAGTAAAGGCACATAGCACCCAAGTAGGGTTCGGTATTCCGAAGGAAAATCTACACCACCGTCAACATTCGAACTCCGGCCTCCTGTATGGGAGGCCAGTAGTTGACGCGATTCCCCTCTTGCTGGTAAAAACCGCAGAAAGTGGCCTAGGGAGTAAAGACCTCATATAAATTCAATCTCTTTTATCTTCACATATATGTTGGTAAGCGATATACGTAGATCTGCGAAGAATGCTTTTTTGGACAAGTACGAAATTCTTGAAGCATTATTTCCAGCATAGCTATAAAACTGGTTAGCCCTCTAATTATGAGGCAGTGAACGAAGGTGAGGATGTGGAATTTAATCCGTACTTTCTTTGAGATTCCCCTGCCAGCCAGGGGCATTTCATGTATCAAAATATCTCTCTTAGGCTTGTGCAAACAGCGCAATATCCTCTTTGTTAATCAACTTAAAATATACTTCCTTACAATTATAGCATTTTTTTTAGAAGTACTGATACGTATGATCGAATTTTTTTATACATGAGTGATTGAGGTAACATATCACCATAGTATGAATCATTGACTTATCAATCCGTATAAATAAGTTTCATTTGTCGCTGCGTCTATAAATAAATTCATGGAATGGGCAATCTGCATGAAATTTATTCCCCAAATTAGTGTACATGACAGAAAGTTTTCTAAAGATCTCAATAATATAATCCATTATGTATATGCATCAACCGCAGACATAAACAATTGTCTTTTAATAGTCCACGAAAATTCAAGAAGTCGGCCGGTCCAAAACGGCACCTCAATTTTTGACGTCATCGCACGGCACTCTTCTCTGCAATATATGTATTTCAACAGGAAGGATCACATTCAATTAGTCCATTTCCATAAAGGAAATGGAAACTGTTATTTTCGCCAAATTACGAAAAATCAGCTGAGCTTCAGGTGGAAACTCGTCGTATTGCTGGCATCGATACCATTCCGTTGCGTCATTCGCCGGATTCTCGATTACGTAGTGTTTTGTCGCCGTCAAGAGTTCAGAGTGTCTAACAAGAAATTTTTCATAAGACGTATTCTCTTGACAAAATTTTGTCTAGTATTTTTAAGAACATGACTGCACATAAAAATAATCCCTGAAAATCATGCATATTCCCTATTAATTGAATAAATTACTCATCATCAAAGCAGCACGCGTTGGCGCCCACAGTCGGTAATAGCCGATGGATGATTATAATTATGTCTGTGAACTAAAAATACCGTGCGAAGTATTGCTATTGTGAAAAAAAACATACCATCAACAAAAGATTTAAGCTAAACTTAAGGGGAAAGGGTATAGAACACGGAAAAGGAAATGGGATAAGGAAAATAAATAGCATGAATCATTTCTTCACATGATATTGCCATTTTTTATTTTTTGTGGTCAGATCATTCTTATTTTTTAACATATAGAACATTATTTTTAATATATTTTATTCTTTGATGTAATATATTATAAACTGAGTTTAGATATTTAAGGTGTATTTTTTTGTTTTATATTTTTAATTTCACGAATCGTTTGGCTTCTAATAGCTACTCCAACCATAATGGAAATTGTAAATTCGGGTGCACGAGGATTCCTTCATCGTCTCGCCAGCGTTCTCGGGCGGAGACTGCAAGGCTACCCTCGACGCCGCTCCGAGAATCCGTCCACAGACTTTGCGGCCTTTCCGATTTGGCGAAGTTGTCCCGATAGCCCTCAACCTTGAGAGGAATCGCATTCCTTTGATCGTAATGGACGGCGGTGTCCATTCACCGGGTGAATGCATCTACTCGACGGGCCAGGCGGGGGTCAAACGCCGAGCACCACTGATCCACATTCGGAAAAGCAAACCCATTTCGCTCACGCGCCAAGTGGGCTTCCGGAGAATCAGGCCGGGGGTGGCAATGTGGGGAGGGGGGAGAGGAGGAGGGTCTGACGTCGCCACCGTATGGCACCAAGCGGGTCCGGAATCACGATCCCCGCGCGGCGGCATGGGGCGGTGCTGGGTCGCCCCCGGACGAGGCCGGCCGTGACCCAGCGCGCGGCGGCGGGAGGTCGCGGAGGCAGGGGCGGCGGCCCCCGCTGCCGTTATGCCCGTCCCACGGCCGTGGAAGGCGTACGGTATATGGCGCGCGCGTCCCCCCCCTGCAATCCGTGCACCCACGCGCCAGTGCCGGCCCCGGTGTGGGAGGCGCGCCCAACGGCCGACGAGCCCATAACAGGAGGCGCAGGCAATGATTGATTTATTGATTGGTGCTGCTTATATCGCTCCGCGATGGGGTTATTGTCCCCCGCCAAGCAGTGCGTCAAGGCTAATTGCTGCGTGCGTGAGTCGTTTGGTCCATTAACCCATCGACTCCACCTGGGGTCAGTTTTCATCCCATACGTGCTGTTTAGAGCAATTACTTCCGACTAATGCACAAGAACAAAATCTCAGCTGAGCTCAGCCTTCCATGAAATCTATACTTGTAATATCAACCAGTTTTACCAAACTGTAACCGTCATGAGAAACAAGAATGAAAATATTCTTCATTGAGAATGAGTTTGACCCATGATGGAATACCTACTTAAAATTTCGAAGCGAGTTTTTTCGTGGTGCTGACTATCCTTACCCGTGATTTTTAGGAGTTCCAGCGTCAAAACTATGATATATTATTATTAATTGAAACATTCGAGTACGAATACAAAAACAAGCTAAATAATTATAAACTTTAAGCGTATGAAACGCGCATAAAATTAACAATGTCGTACCGAAATTCGTTCGGGGTTCCAACATAAAGTCGCTGCGGATGTCGAATCTGCGATACTATTCAGAAACGAGGAGTTGAAGGGTTCATTAGTCTTTCCATGACAGTGGAACTGACTGACTGACTGATTGGGGGAAGGATTAATCTTCTCCTTACAAGATCGAACTGCCCTACGCTCTCCAGCGCCTTCCCCTCGATTTGCCCGTGTAAGTTCCACGCCAGTTCATCGCACTTACGACTAGTAATGTTGTGCCCAACCGGGCGTCTTTTTACTTCGCGTTTGGTGCTCCAGGTGGCGACCCTCCTGTTCTCTCGCGCACTTCCTTGTCGTTGATTCGCCACTTGATCCTTCTATTTGGCTGTCAGAATTCGCCTCCAGCATCAGGTTTCAGAGGCTCGTATTCTGTGGTCAGCTTTACCGATCGCTCCTTGTCTACCATCCGTGGAGTGCCACTGTTTACGAATTTACCCATGATTTTTGAACCCTTCAACTCGTTGTTTCTTAATAGTATCGCAGATTCGACATCCGCAGCGACTTTATGTTGGAACCCCGAACGAATTTCGGTACAACATTGTTAATTTTATGCTCCTCGATTGCCTCTGTCTTACTGTCCTATTCAAAATTGTGTAACTCGAGTTTCAAGCATTATATCTCGAAAACCAGAAGAAAACGATTTATTGCTTTTGTAAAGTTTTTCGCACATCAAATTAAAGCTTATTATTTTTCGCGTTGATTGTGTAGGAAACTCTTTTCTTAAGTGCTGATTTTGTTTGGCATTATGTAAAGAACGGAAAAGCGGCCCTTTTTTCGAGCTTCTAAACGAAAGCAGCGTGTTACGTGCATTAATATAACGAAATTAGGAAAGTTTGCAAATATTTCCTGCCTACACTTTGTAGCAATACCCATATTTGCCTTTACAAGTACTCACGTGAAACTAATTACCATTAACTTTATCCGTTTATCTATTATTGAACAATTTATGGAACTTGCATTATATCCTGAACCACCCTAACTAGGGCTGCCATTCGTCCCATTGTTCCTGGGAGTGTCCCACTTTTCATAAAAATGTCCCGAGTTAATTTCATAAGTGTTACATTTTTATGTATCCTTAGAAATAAAATAGATAAATAGCTTTTACCCTGTTATTGTTCCAATCCCTATATTCATGTTGAACGCGTCCCTAAATCTGATAAATACTTTCTACATAATACGTTAAGTAGCCTATTTTATAATGTGAATCTAATATAAGTTGATGTTTTTAAGGGAAAAATATCCGTCTTATTTTTCTTTTTTCCGTAATATTTGACTTGTCCCGTTTTGTTACCCAACTTCCAAGGTTTTTAGGAAACATTTTTTCACTGTCCCAGATTTTGGTGAAACTTACTGGAACCCTACTCTGGTCGTATGTTCCTTCGACGGAATCCTCTTCCCACGAGAGTCTAAATAGCCCGAGGCATTACATAACTCACATCCACGACCGCTCTTCCGTAAGTCCGAAGCAGGCGAACGATTCCACTTGCTCTAGCTTTACACGATAACCTCCTCACTACATGTCAGTAGAATTCCTAATCGCCTTCATATAATTTCTTGCTCGATTTCATTGTGGGTGAATTATTTCATGGATGACTTAAATTATCAAAAATCAGTGATGGATCATGCTAGGAATCTTTCAAAAATTGCAATACCTCAGAGCAAGGATCCCCAAAGAAGTCAATATCGCATCGGGATAGGTCGATATGGAATCGGGTGTCGATTCGGGCTCGGAGATCGACTTGAGATCGATGGAAAAAGTATAAAACTCACCTATATAATAAATAGTAAAATTTAATTGCCGTGTATCTTACATTTCGACGTGTCATTTATCTGTCATCATCGCTTGACTAGTTAATATATTTTCATTAATATTCTGAATTACGGTTAGATAACCAAATTACTCCTTTTGTTTCATTTTAACGTACGGTGTGCAAAACAATTTCACGTAAATTATTTGCACTGTTAAATAAACATCTCAAATTCACAGAAGCGTCTTTTTTGGTGTTTTTATTACAATTACGAAATAGTAAATATCGATATTGCTCGAAGAAGGTGCTCGAAATAAAATTGACAAATTGTTGAAGGGGTAGACCGTAAAGTGAGTTTGGATATCATAATATAGTGGAAACTGAGAAGCATTACAACGCGTCTGTAACGCTGAGTACAGGGTGCCACTCGCGACCTTTTGCTCATCAGACAAAATCACCTTCGTCTCTACTAACGGTGCCGGAGTGAAATATTCTTGAAAATCGAGGCATACGCCATTTCCTCTTATGCTGGAATGCAGGAGGCCAACTTGGGCTAAAAAACGGTGCTCATTGTGATGAAAGCCGATTTTCCGGTTCCCACGATTCAGTATAATTAAGCGCGCTCAAGCATGACACGAGATAAATTACATGGTCGTAACAAATTCGCTCTCCATCGTCACATTTGATGGTGAAGGTTTTTGCCGTCCACTTATTGCGGAGCATCAGGTTTCACCTGCATCTCATATTTAATGGATGCATACTTGCCCCTCCATAAGATATTCCTCTCCCTTAGAGCACTACAATTAAATGGCAATCACATTGTTCTAAATGATAACTCATAATTATTTGTTTAATTTATTGCTTAAAATTATCTTTTTGCACTAGTCTGCTCATCTGAAAATACATCTGTCATCCAGAATGGACACCGTATTTCCTTAAGAAAATTAAAGCCTTTTAATTGTTCGCGTTATTTCTTGATTATGGCAAAAGTTCATATTACACAGAAATTAAATTTAATACAATATAAAAAATCCTTTAACTATACTATGGCAACGTATTTTAAGCTTTTTTCACAAGCTGTTTTATTTATAAAAGTTTAATCCAGCATTCATATGGACCATATAATTCATCAAAGATGGCAGTAATGTGAAAAAGTCATTAGTTTTGACTCAATGCCATCAGTTAAACAATCCTGAAGCGCCATTTCAAATTAAAATTACTGGTGAATGGAGAATATGGATTTAATATGGTAACAATAAACTGGATGTTAGTATGGCATGACTTGTAATGCTTTATATAATTTTAAAGCTCTTATTCTCACAAACCAAGTCAACATTTTCAGCCGTCAAATCTGTATTAATTATGTAATTGTCTGGGTATAGTGATTAGTATTTTAGAAGAGGCTGGGCATTTTCATATTGACTGGAATATAGACATCTTATTCTCTACCCAGCCATTATTTGCCCACCAGGAGCTTCCCTTCCTTACAAGAGTGTAATGGAATAGGTAGAATCCAGAGTGAAATTGGTGGGCATCTTTTCTTCTGCGATGGGATGGCAAATATCAGAGGAGACAACCCATCGACTCAATCGTGACGACACCTCAGTCATTGTTTTATATGTTTTGATAACAAGTGAAAGAGAAGCAACAGAATTTTTAAGTAATTTAATGACAAAACTTACAGTAAATGTAGGTGGGGGGCATATATTAATTCAAGCTACATGAAATCAGCACAGAAAATTATAAAATAAACAATTCTATATCTGTCCAATTACAAGTACAATAATTTCGGGTCTACTTTACAGTTAAGTGATATCAAAGGATAAGAAACAATTCGAACCTTATCTGATTACTTGCCACGCTGCATAATTGAGTTCTAGACAACCCCTGTGCGCTGACTAATTTTCTCTGTTTTACGTAATTTTCCAGAGAACACAAAATAAAAATCACCAATGCTAAGAAAGAGAGTAACACATTTTTAAAAAGGTGGCCCTTTTAGCATTATTTTCTATCTTCATACTTTTGGCTAAATGTTGTAAAACTCTACGGAAGCCGTAATTATACGTTTTAAACAAAGAAGAAGCATGGGAAGTCGAGCGACGAAATATTCCTCATGCCGCATTTTCTCAAAATCCTCATGCGACGCTATAATACGGCATCAACATGCTAGTTGTTAAAAAAATCAAAGTGAATTGCCAATTGCGTGATGAAATAACCCCGATCAAAGTAGGAGAGATGAACGGATAGGAAGTCAATTGAAGAAGTAATTGGCAAGGTGTGTGCGGAGCAAAAGATGATGGAGGGAATTAGGAAACGGTAGAATGAGTGGATAGCACTGGTAATGAATTAGGGGATGTTTAAGGCTGTGTAGGAGGGGAGGTTGCTGGGTAAGCGCGGAAGTGGAAGAAAGGGCATAGGTTTAATGGAATGGATGAAGAGATGTAAGGCGTGCGCCGAAGTGGAGGAAGAAGATGTTTATGGAAGTTTGGATCTCTCGGTTGTAAAACATTATTATAAGTTTTTCACCTCCATGTAAACCTGCCATAACCTAAGGAACACAAAATAAAATATTAATTTTAGTAGTAATATTTCGTTTTAACGTGCTTCAATGGCCAAGGTTATTTCGCACATACTGTCTGCCACTTGCAGACAGGGGCAATAGCTCTCGGACGAACCTCCTATTCCCCTCGAAATCGAGCCGAGCCCAAGAATGCTTAACTTCGATGACTGATCGGGAACCGGTGTTACCTTCGTGGCAGGCCAGATTAATTTGAATTCACTTACAAACTATGTGCCCACACGCATACCTTTAATAGTTAAAATGACATCACCTTTAACCCTTTAACTGCGCAAATAATCTGAAATATAGCTCTCCCCAAACTTTTTTTTCTAAATTTTTGCGTAATTTTAAAATTTGTCACTTTTTATTTTTAGGAAAATTAGTTTTAAAATTTACAATGAAGTAATTATCGTCTGATTTTAGTGTTGAATACGAATTGTTGAACTTTTTTTACTAAAACCATAAACCATACTTCAAATCGCCAATAGACGATGGGAGCAGTTAAAGGGTTAATATACCAAATAGCTGAGAATTAGCATCCCACTCAATAGTACCATTTAAGACTATAATCACGCTCTTAACCACCCAAAAATTATCGCCTGTTTCTTTACGTAATACAATTTTCGGTAAATACCACGATGTCCGATTAAAATTGGATCACGACATGATGATGATTGGATACACATTTTTCAATGAAAAATCTTATTTTTACTTATTATTGAAAATGTCACTATATTTTTATTTTTTGAGTAGAGAAAAACCGGTTTCTTCTTTAAAATTCTTCTTTCCGATGCCCCACATATCTATTCCCGAGGCGCCGTATCTTTGAAGCTCAGTCACGAGAACGAACGTGGCTCGCCTCAGTCCTGAGATTCTTGGAGTATTTAACTTATATAACCCTAATGGCGAGTCAAATCAGCGGGTATTTACTGTGCAGAGGCTATTAAACGCACTAAGATAGATAGATTGTTGTTGGGGGGGGCCTTCGTCAGGAGCCCGGGCACTTAGACCTTTCTAGGTCCACTGTGCCAACCCCATGCCTGTCTGCCACTTGCAGACAGGGGACAAGAGCACCTCGGTAGAGGTATGGAGGACTGGCCTCCCCCTGCCTCACCCCAGTACCAGGTATAGAGGATGTCCTCCCTCCAACCGGCCCGGTCTGGCCTGGCCCCTCCGGCCCGCCGGTATAGGTATGGAGGGAGTATCATCTCTCCATCCATGCCTGGTTGAGGTATAGAGGAGGGTCACCCATCCAACCACCGTCCGGGCCCAACGTTGCTTAACTTCGGTGTTCTGATGGTTAAACGCACTAAACTTATTATTACATGTCCCTGTCAGAATTTGAACAAGATTTGTAAAAGAAACATTTGGATTACATTAAAGACTATTGTGACAGTACTAGGATATCGACTAGTGTCTCCAGGAAACGGATGCTTCATCTGCATTAAGCTTTTCTCACTTTGTTTAAGAGTAAATTTTTGGAGAGATTCATCATCCTATCTTAAATTTTTACTGAAATAACCGCGTGATGAAAATAATGGAAATTCGAGGTCAGCACTTGGTTCAGACTCCGTTAGTTCGGTGAGGGGCCATTTGGCCTTATTCACCTGCTTCATACGCAACAGCGGTATGCAGCTCGAGACTTCGGACTTCAATGAATAGAAGATAGTCAGCGAGCATACTCCACGGATAGAACATTTCATCGCATATCTTAAATGTCACGTTCCATTTCCACCACATGCATGAGTTATGTGCTCTGATGTGATAAACTATTGCACTTTTGAGTGCAGAGAAAACTGTCACAGCCCTTTAGGCCACTGAAAGAGCGTCAATTACACCAACACCATCGCTGGTTATTCGTACCCTCGTTCCAATCATATTTAAAGCGGAGGGAGTGTCATCCAAGAATGGCATAAGGAGCCAGAGGAGTAGCACGAAATTAAGTAAGTAATGATCAAAGGATTGGTTTTAGGAATTCAATCGCAGGATATATTTAAATATGCAACAAATAAGTGAGATACCAACAGCTATTCTGCTTACTATCCTGGATAAAATATATAAATTTCGCTGAGATGATGAAGTGAATGAAGAAACGTAATTATAAGCGAGTGTCGATGATGAGTTTCAAATAATGGCAGAGGAAGTCAGAATAAGATACACTTGAAGCTAGGACAGTGGTGGAGAATTGGACCGATGGAGTGGTCACCCCGACTTCGCCCATCCTTCAGAGTTGTAAAACCATTTCGAGACAATCATCTATCCAGGAGCACATCGGAAAATTCTTCTCCATGTAAGAGTCGAACCCAGAGCCTAAATACTAGTCAGTAAGTACTCAAACCAGCTTGTAAATGGATATGAACCAAAAAACACCTCCTTTATTAAGCATTTCCAAGCTGTTACTAATTTTTGTTGCACTCATAAGAGCCTATTTTCGATGCCCGAGAAACCACATGATTATTATGCACGTAGTAACATAAGATTTATCCCTGTATAATTATGATGTAGTTAGTTTTTTTACCAGCGAAATTAAAAATGTTTATATTGGGGGATTCCTGTTTCACCTAAATCCCTTTTTATTAAAAAAATGACAATGTTCAGAAGTGCTCTATTTATAAGGCTGATTTTAATAACTTTATTTTAAGGCTCATCTACCTCTACTACGCTGAGTGCTGCCGCGAGGGGTAGCGGCAGGGGATGTTGAGGAACCAACCATGAAAAGGAAGGATACAGTGAAAGGAATAGGAATATATAGGAAGGACAAAAATTGAGATGTGCTTCGACGGATTAGTTACTCGATCTGATTTTGACGTAATCCTTAATGGCGTGCGGGATGAGAGAATCCACAAACATATCTGTTCGACCGTAAATTTCGCCAACTTTGTTCCTTTTGTCTGTCCTGCAGAGGTTTCGAGTGGCTTTAAAAAAATTGCATCCGCCATGTCGCCCTGAAACTCACGAGATAACGAGTTTTTTGAATAACCTCAGCTTAGCGTGTAAACTTCCAAGTCTCTTGCGGCTCGCAAACTAGTCATAATTGTTTCGTTACACTTTCTCTTTGCTCGTGACAGTTTTTAACAACGCTCGCGGCTTTTCGTTAAATTTAATTGAAGGCGTGGTTTCTTCCGTCCGAAGTGCCGATGTTTGCGGTGAACTCAAAAGATGGCCCAGTGAGGGTAAGATGACTACCATCTTATACCTTTCCTTCCGAGCACCTTCCACTTAATGAGTCTGTATTTCTTTCCAGTCCATACAGGGCCGAAAATGTTGCAAATGTATTTTTTTAACGTAAGGTCTGAAATGATGGCACTACCTAGGCATTTGAGTCCATGTCTCACTCCTTGCTCGCGTGATAAAATTGTCATCTCTTGGTCTTTAGCATCCCACTCTCCGCAGACAGATCTTGGACTTGAAGTTCCTTCCCCAAATCTTAAACGATTCCTCCCGATCTCCTGAACTCCTCACATCCTCCTCACTACGTCCGTCCCATCTCGTTCCACTCGAAACACGAGTCTCCTTTACACACCCCAGTTCCACCTATCCGTTTACAAAAGATCCCTTTTCCACCGAATCCCATCCCTTTTTAATTCCCTCTCCAACAAGTAACCTTCTCTAGACCTCTTCTCTCCAAACGACATCTTTACCTCCTCACTAAAACGCTACCACTTACAATTAAATTCATCACATGAATAGCCAATGTATGCTATTTACTTGGTTGTTTTTGTTACCTCCACATTTTGTCATGTATAATTTACCTGCATTAATTTATTTATTTTCATAAGCCATAAGTATTGTAAAAGACCTAGTGGCTGTTTTGTGGTAAACTTAAATAAATAAAATAAATGAATTGTTTTAAATAAATTCACTACCTACATTAATCCTTCAAGCCCGGAGGAGATTTAAATGAATCCCATCTCGTAGGTCGGAGGAGATTGAAACGGAATCGTTGGTTTTACGCTGATTTAAATGGAATCACCATCACTAAAGTGTTATTTGTGCGGGGCTTCAGCCAAAGATTTTGATAACATTGGAGCTATTCACATACGATACATAGAGACGATGGAAAGAGAAAAAGTTGAAATTTATAAAAAAACAATCCAATACGAGTTCAAAGCAGAACTTGGCTCGATAGTAGGGCAAGCCGAGGCCCATGTACTAAAAAATCTGAAATTGGTTGGTCGGGTGAAGCTGCAACACAAAGTGACAGTGAATGTGACGTGTATCACAGTGACTCAGAGGAATTTCATCATAATTTTCTTTATCTTGAATGAAGTTTTAAATTTTTACATAATTTTTATCATGTATTTTGTTCATTATTGCATTTTTTTACTTATAATTTTAACGCCACGTAGTCACTACGTCGCTCGTCGTTGAAGTGTTAATGACTACTTTATATGAAGATGTGACGAGGATGTGATTACCCCAACGATGGCTCATTTTTGGTGACATTGCAAATTTGGCTGCCTCGTGTTCACTCATTTCGTGTTCAACTCCTGTCCTTCCTCCTCCAACCCTATAATGGCATTCATTTTCACCCAAATTATGGCACTCATCTTCTATGCCTTTATTCGTGGAATATTATGTTTTTTAACGGACAACTGCCGATGCTGAATTTTTCCCTCTCTCTTTACTCGCATCCATATGATGCCAAAAATTGAGTTTTTCTCCGAGGGTCCTGAATCTATTAACTCTAAGCTGAATTTCTTCCAGGTAATTGCATTTACCAGGCATGGTTTTCCAAACTTAATATATGTATTAGTTGCAGTTTCCGTTTCAAGATATCATTCGAGATATTTTGCTCTTAAACTTCAATCCCTTTTCGACCTTAGATCGCCGGAAATGTGTATGTGTATGGTGTTCCTGTTCTTTCCTCAATTCATTCAGATTTATACATGCAGAGGAGATGTATCTTAATATCCTTGAAATGTGAAGTATTGGAGAAAATAAATAAGAAAAATAGCACCCTTCTTGGTTGCAATGTGGAGGGTACTTCAATTGCAGTACTGCGTCCGTCGGATGAGACGTTAAACCGTGGTCCCCTTGGCGCTTATTTTAATGACCAGGCTAACTTAGCACCAGGTTTATCTCCTCCCATCCTCAATCACCCTAGAAATTCTACCCATACCGATCCAACTATAACGCGTGTAGCGAAGATCGAAAAGATATGTGAAAGGCCGTAGCGATAATTTCTTTGGTACTACAATACTACTGCAACAACTAGGCTTGGTATCGCTATCAAACCGTCACACAGTGGCGAATGTCACCAAAATCCTGGCAAAAACTAAAACATTCTGCCTAGAGTCTTGAAATGTTCTACACGCCCGTGGATTTTCCGGCTTATGAGCAAAAAGCATGACAACACCTACAGTTATACAAACATATTCCATTATAAATGCAAATACCAGTTTACCTGGGAGTTAAGATATAAGTTAAGCTCAGAAAAAACGATATTTTTATCATTTTTGGGAATAATTGCTTCATAGGTATTTATCTCATTATGTCAGTAAATGTTTATTCTGAATATGTTGCAAATGAACTGTATAATTATACATATTAAAACGTTTCTAAAATTATTTAGTGTTTAACAAGTGGATAACATAAAATTATAAGTAAAAAAGGCAATCATGAACAAAATATATGATAAAAATTATGTAAAAATTTAAAACATCATTCAAGATAGACAAAATTATGATGAAATTCCTCTGAGTCACTGTGATACGCGTCACATTCACTGTCACTTTGTATTGCAACTTCACCCGACCAACCAATTTCAGATTTTTTAGTACATGGGCCACGGCTTGCCCTACTATCGAGCCAAGTTCTGCTTTGAACTCGTATTGGATTATTTTTTTTATAAATTTCAAATTTTTCTCTTTCCTTCGTCTCTATGTATCGCATGTGAAGAGCTCCAATGTTATCAAAATATTTGGCTGAAGCCCCACACAAATAACACTTTAGTGATGATGATGATGTCGGAGAGGCAGCATTGCAAACTTTTCCATTCATCACTGTGAGCTCCGTTTCATGACGGACTAATAAAATCTTCATGCATTCAGACAATTAGGCTCCAAGCGGCCGATATTTTTCTCAACACATTATTTTCTGGGTGATTATGTCAACATTTTCGTGGACCAACTGCCGGTGTAGTGGTCTGCAGCATTGAGAAGATGATGTGCATAACGAGGGTTATGCCACATAGCCACTGAGCTCTCTTATTCCCAGTCGAATCAACACCCAACTGACATGATACAAATAATGTCACAGATTAGTTGGCATTGGATCACGATTCTTTCTGCAACTTTTACTTCTACTCTTTCATTCCTTTACCTTCACAACCCCTATTTGAGATTAACTTTAATTTGATGAGTTGCTGGGAGGAAACATATTCACTACATATCGTTTCCCGTAGCAGTATGACCGATAGTGAGATCTAAAAGGCAATGTAAATCCACGTCTGCACTGTTTTCTGTGATGAAAACTCCTTCTACGTAACACCATATCGTAGAGTCGGCTACTGAATAATATTTAGGAAATACTTTACTACTATACTTCAGTTCCATGGACCTAACCACGTTATTCTGCCTCTTTGTCATTTTTCTTTCAATCAGCATTGATAATTCATCGTCATCTGAAATTTGGGAGGCGGACTCTTCACTCCCTCTGTAAGCTCTGCGGTATTTGATGGCTCTTAATGGTGCTGTTGTCATCACTTCATTTTCCACTTGTGTAGCGCCTAAATGGTGAGATGCTTGAAAGCTATTTGGGCAGCATTAGAAAGTTCAGATGTTCTCGCTTGGGAACGAAATATATCAGTCTTTTGTTACTTTGAACGTTCACTACTTTCTTCAAATGAAACCAAAGGATGACAAGTTGTAGAATGATCAGGTATGAATTCATTTGCAGCCAGTATTATCTTCTTGTCAAGCCACTCTCATCGTTCGTATATCAATCGTTCCTTGACGATGACTGCCACTAGTCATAAATTGAAACTTGTTGCTACCCAGAAAAGTTTTGATCACTTAAGTTACTTCAGCATTTTAGTTAAATCTACAAATAATTCGTAACACCTTTCCTCGCAACTAGCTTACAACAGTAACTTTCTGTGACTAGATAGAAACAGTGATGACATCATATCGTTGATTTGGCCTTTCCTTCTAAGGATTTGATAAGAATTTTGCAAAGAAGTAAGCAAAATTTAAATTCACCTTAGACTGCGTTCTCTTGCCATGAAGATAAATCATATACTAATGCTCTGGTCCTGATTCAAGAATTCCAATTTCCCGTATCCCTCCAGAATTTTTCGTTGATGGCTAGTCTACGATGGAATTGACAACGTAGCCGCATGACATGTGCATACCATGCCTGAGTACAGCCAATTTATATCTTAAACGTCTTTCGCGAGGATGGCCTCCATTTTACATCCGGGCCCCCGTACGTCCGCCCCCACGATATCCTTAAACAACAGCAGCCCCCCGCCCCAAGCCCCCCGCCCCGCCCCCAGGTCATAATCGCCTCCCCCTCGTTTCCGTTCATCTCGGCGCATGCAATTACAGCGTGTGGGAACCCGCGGCTGGAATCGGTCCCTCCCTCGGAAGTAGACCATCTAGATCTCTTCAAATTAATTGCATTGCGGAACACGCTGATGAATGCCTCCGAATTTTTCTCCCCGCCAAAAAGGTTCCCAACAACCTGGAAATAATTTGCCACTGTCTCCTCAGAATAACAGTGCCCCAAATTTCCCTCCGTGTCACATGCTGAGGGTGACCTATACTCCTGCTTCGAGGGCAAAATTCTGCAAATTTCTTCCTTTCAAGCAGTTCTGACGAGGTTTTTCTCCAGTGATATTAAATTTTATATTTGAAGTTTTTGTAAAATGTAAGTAATTGTAAGAAGTAATAGGTAAATGAAGTAATATTAATAACAGAAAAATTTTGCTTAATATGACTCAGCTTCTCAGTAATTAACCATACATATTTGAAGCTTCAATATGGCTAATTGAGTTCACGCTGTACGCTAAAAACATCTTCTCGTTTTTTGCTATTTTAAGAAAATAATTACGGTGAGTGGTAAATTCATTTTCTTTATCATTGAAGGAATATAAATTCCACACACCGTTTCATTTATGACGCGATCTGTGCGTCGTAAAATCCTAATTTTTTAAATAATCTCTCAGTTAGAAGCGCACAGTCGAAACATATCCCATGAAAAACCGCGTCTCTCCTTTTGGGCAAATATCGCGAAAAGTATAACGATATATTGTAGTTTATTTTGATATCATTATAAAGATGAGACATTTTCCTTCATAATGAAGCCATATTCACTTAATTTCATGCGAAGAGTTATCTCTCTCTAACTACCTTAATCACTCTTGAGCGATTTTAAGTGAACGTCTTTATTTTAATTTTAGAACTCCGGTGAAATTAAAGAATGATTATGCATAAACTCATTTCCCCAACGGAGGGAAAAAAATATATTCATTCATCCCTTCAATTAATTGGCTTTGCTGACCTCAAACCGTCCATAATATCATTTACCGTTATGAGCTTGGAGTATGACTTAATTGCATCCCGACTCATCAAGAAGTTACCATGACTCGTACCACAGCTCATATGAGATCTTATTGAATTTCACTGCGACTGTCATGTCTTATCATTCGCTGCATTCTAAGGAGTCCTACGTCACCTACATTTAAACATAAAGTGTTGAATAACAGTTGATGTCAAGCTCCACTGAAGATTTGCCCCAAAATATGGCGCTACATGTAATGTTTAATTTAAAATAACCCCTGACGCTAATTAATTTCACCCGATCGAATCCAAATCTTTTTTATTACCCCATCCAACGCACCACTACTTTTCAAAATTCATTTCAAATAACCACAATAAAACTTTGGAACTCCCTCTCTACATCTTTAAAACAAAATTCGTCAGTAAATTCTTCAAAATCAAATTATACCAATATCTTATTGAAAAGCAAAGCCTTCGAAGTTTTGTTGAATTGATATTTCGTTGGATTTGGACTTTAAATGACATCCCTATGTATGTGTTAAAAATAATAATACATACATATTATGTATTTATGTTAATAAATTTGTGTATTTGATTTGTAAGGTAATGGTGGGAAGTTATGCATTTCTTCAATTTTTGCTTGCTGTTGTATTTAGCAAAAGATTATTTTGTAATCCTACTTTTATATTCATTATAATGTACAAGTTTATTTCCTTTTGATATATAATTGGCAAAATGTTACGTTAAAATCCGAGAAAATATTTTGATTTGTATGTACTGGTTCTTATTGGGCTTGCCCTAGAACAATAATTATTTATCTATCAAGCAATCTGTAATCCACGCCTCCCCCCAGATGACTGCCCCGCCACTCTTTAATCTGACTCGACGGATGCGGTCAGGGGATTGACGGGAGCGGCACCCGGCGGCAGCGCCATGGAGGTCGGCTGCTGTTGGGGAGAGTTCCAGCCTCGTGCTTCTCCCTTCGACTAATTTCGTCGTTCGCTCGTAATTCCTGACGCGTCGCTCATGTGACATAGCTTGCTGAGGTGGAAGCCACTCATATCAATCACCACGCACGCCAGAGACTCATATTAATTTTCAGAAGTCGAATCGTGTGACTTTGAGGCTGAAATTGAAGGAATTTCTCCACATCTACATGCCCTTCTAGCCGTCGCAGTAGCGTGTGGCAGGGGGTGTTCGGACACCAGCCAGCCAGCGCCGTGTAAAAGTGAAGGAATTGGGAAGAGTAATTGGAAAAGGGTAAAGAATGAAAGTGAATTTTATGTTAACAGTGTATCTTCCTGTTAGTGTCTCGCTGTTTTTCTTGAGATCAGTAATGGAGCGTGGGAAGAGGGAATTGATGTAACTATCGGTTGGAATTTTATCTATCTTTTTTGTCGCTTCTGTCAATTCTAGAGATGCACGTAGCCTATGAGTCTCTAGCGGCTCCTAACATAGCCCTTCCATCAGTTGTGTTACGCTCTCTGCTCACTCGCAGCAGTTATTGCCGCCCTTCATTAAATTTGCAGGTAGAGTAGACAAAAGCGCAAAGATAAGAGGTGAAAGTTCACAGTGGTTAAAAATGTAGTTTTCCTCTCCATCACTAGTCGCAACCACAATGAAGGGAAGAATATTGGATAACGCAAAGGGCGAATCATCATACTTGATTTAATTTAAAGATGTGGTGTCTGGCTCCAACTTGTTTAAACTTCATTTTAAGACGATAAGGAAGAAATTTGTAACTTTCCATGCGACGATTCTTTAGGTTCAACGTGTTTCGACGTTAAAAACATACAACATGGAAGTATCTGATGGTGATACGTGGAAAATCAAAACTCGCTGCACTAAATAATCCACTGCGTAGAAAATACGAGCTTCTTTTTCGTGTTGTTCTTAGTTATAAGCCAAATAAATACCCTGCTTATCACTAATGCCTGTTAAATCCTTGGTTTGAAGTCAAGCTTCAATCATTTCTTCATTTTCGTAAAACCATCTGCAGTCCCTCGTTTAATTGGGGTCTTCTTTTGCATTCTTCCTTATCAACTTATCATTCAAAATAGCCGTCAGCGGTTCCATTAGTCAATTCCTTATTTACTATGTTTTTTTCAACGGTCTCTCCAATTACTACTCCACTACAAAACTCATTCCTCTGTCGCTCAAGCCGTACATATGGTTTGCAAGTCGTGAAGTAAACCAACTGTGAAGTCGCTTGCGTCATCATACTTTCGCTGGCAATCAATTAAAGGCCTTGTAAGGTATTTTATTTGATATGCTATTGAAAGACTGTGCCGTAGAAGTTCGTGAATGGCTTAAACGAATTTGTGGGCAAGAAATTTGGGACTACCTGCATTTTATAGATTTACTCAGGTGTTACCGTGGAGAACCAGTAAACGCCTTAAAATGATGATGATGGAATTAAAGATAAATGATACATATTCATATTCCCCTGAAAATAATGAATGTAGGTAATTAATTTGCTGGGGACTTGACTTAATTACGCATTATGCTGAGATAAAAGGTAATTGAAATTGCGATCCGGTATGCGGCAGCTTTCCTTTTCCAATTGTCGAGTTGCTCGCACTATTTCCAGCACTGGGATCGTACGATATATATTGCTCCTCGATATATTCGTTGGAAAGGCACTAGAAGGAGAGAGCTGCTATAAAAATGTATCTCCGGGAATATGGCTTTACACATGGAGGGTGACTTATTTCGAAGTGGCAAGTGTGGCGATGCCTCCGTCATCACTGATAGATATACTTTCATCTTTTCACTTGAAAATCTTTGAGATATGAGAAAACCCCCATGTGGAAGTAAAAAAAGTAAGTATTTGCTCATAAGAGCTAAATCATACGAGACGAGCGCAGCTATTTAGTGCCCCACTTACAGCCACGTCGGACGAGCGATGAAACCCTCCGGGCCGTGTGACTCCCGCAATCAGCCTCATCAACAACACATCGTTTGTGCCATCTCCCTGGCAGGGTGGCGTGCGACGGCCGAGATTCCTTCTTAACGGTGAGCGAGTGTCGACGCCGCTGGGAAGTTATGAGGAGGCTTCCTTTTTAATTTTAATAGTTCCGAGAATGGGGAGGCGGGTATCATTTTTTTGTGCTTATTCTGCGCCACGCCGTAATCATCAGTCAAAACTGGAAAACAGCGAAGTAATGCCACGCAATTGAATCCCAGCGGCAGTTAATGAAACTCGCTCGAGAAATGAATACCCTTGCTCTCCGTCGCTCATTATACTGTTCATTCAAAATGTAAATCCGCTTGCAAATTGTTTACGTTGCCTCACTTCCATTGTAAGGAAGTTAAAGATAGAGAGAGATAGAGAAGTTAAATAAAGAAGGCATAAGCTCAACGGTATTCGGCGAGACGTGGTGGAACAGCATGTTAAATGAATAAAAACAACGGGTTGTTCTGCTCACTTGTTATAATTTATCACAGCGCGCTTCAACGCCTGAGCGTCATCTTCAGGCAAATACTGTACCTGAAGATTCAACCTCTTCAAATGTGCCACCAATCCTCCAATACGCCAATGGGACCGCCAATAAGGACGCCAATGGGACCACACATAGTTGGGAAAGTTACCAAAAAATTAACTGATTAAAGTTAAAGTTAATCTCTGTAAAAAGTAACAAGTGAAAGTTAAAAGTTACTTTTCTGAAAAAGTAACTGATTAAAGTTAAAGTTTAAAAAAAAGTAACTTTTACGTTAAAAGTTACTTTTTCAGTTACTTTTAAGAAACTTTTAAAAAGAAACTTTTTAAAGCTATTTTTCGCAATTGGGATAAAATACAAACAAACTTCAAGAAAATTTTGTTTAACTTTTACTTAAAAATTCATTTAACTTTAATAACAATCTCATTTCTCCTCATTCTCCAAAAATTAACGAAAAAAATTAACTGAAGTTAGTTTTGTATCTGTTAATGTATATTTTTAACGATTAATAGTTAAAAGTTATCTCACACAAAAAGTAACGGTTAAGTTAAATAGTTAACTACATTTTTAAATATTAATTTTGATCTTTAATCTTTTAAATCGTTAATCCCAACTATGGGACCGCAGAATAATGTCCGATCCGTCAGCCAGAATATAACATCTAAGAGTTCTGCACATGACACCCAAGTAGAGGTTGGGACACGAATGAAATATTTCCGCTTTTCTAGGGATTCGAACCCAGGCCCGCGGGTTTACAGTACCACAGCAGCCGGATCCCCTTGAATAGCTTCGTTTCTGTGGATTTTTCTAGGCTTTCACACGCATTCGGCGTGTCCTCAGCCAACACAAAGGCCTCATTTCTTTGGGCGCAGAGGACTGCCGTATCGCCGATTTGGTGGATCGAATAGCAAAAGACACCTTTGTACGGTTGGGAGTCAAAGGAAAGTGACGAGTCATTCGCGAGGCTCACGGTTAGGCCCAACAGCCGTGGTGACAAAGGGTGGGTGGGGCGGAGGCACCTCCGGGGACCACCCCCGGCACAATGGACCGTGATGCGGTCTCTCCCACGCCACAGTGGCGGGCGGTACTCCTGCAGCGGCAGCGTGACCGACCGACTGGCTGCTCGTGAGCCGTGAGTCGAGGATACGACGGCACCCCAACGCTCGCGCCGAGTGGGTTAAGTTTAAGGAAGCTTTTCAGTGAAAAATACAAGGTAGTTTGAGCGAAATACCACTTCACCTAGAATTTCCTGAATTTGACCTAATTTTAAAGAAAAATGATCTCATCTTTCCTATAATATTAAAATACTAACCCCTCCCCGAACTACTTTTCGAGCAACTTGTCTAATAATATAATATGTTTGGCCAGGGATAGCCTATGGATGTGCGCTCCTGAGGGAGAATATTGAAAAACTTTAGTTATTTTTAACACCTAGATTTCGTCAACAAACTAACGGTGTGTAGTTTGTATGTTTTCTCAACTATTTATAAAATATAATCAATTACACAAGTAATGTTTTCAGAATCCCAATAAAACCTTCTGTTGTGAAGGTATTTTTACCGTACCTACGGCGGGAAAAAATGAGTCATATTAGAGACTTATGAGGATATATTTATTTAATTACTGAGAATTTTTTAAATATACAACTATATTTTTGCGCCATTAATATTTCAATATTTAATTCATACTCCTTAGAGACGCTTAAATTAAAAATAAAATTCGAACATGGTCTCTATCATGACTAGGGAAATAGCTCGTTCAAACTACCTTAAGGTGGCTGGAGTTGTAATCGTGGGTCATTGAGGGCACAATTTAATATTTCTTTGCATATTCGACAAAAAAAACACATTTCACATGTTTGTGCGTTGAAACTCCCCAAATAGGCAGTAATGGAAATGATTCACCAATTATAATTTAACTTTTTTTCTTTAATTAAAGCATGTTATGACAGGAGTTTTCAGCAAGGTATTCCAAATTATACGAAATTATGCTGAAATAAGTTGTTTTCGAATATTAGACTCGGCGTGAGACCTTGGTATTGGTTAGCAACAAATATAATAATAATAAATGTATTCTTTCGCGTTTAGAAGAAAATCTGCACATATGTAATAGAAGTTGAACGAAATATATGTCGTGTTCCATAAGGCTACGTGTTAAAATAGCATTGAATTGCCAAAACAACAAATCGGTATGATGCAATTTTTTCATCATGTCGTATACATTTCATACAGCATGCTTACTCTATGATTTTATCTATAGATATCACAAATGAGGACACGTATGCAAAGTTTCACGCAAATCTTTACATGAACTGGTATTAAGACTCTCCTTCTTCTAACGTATTTAGAAGAAAGCTTTTCAAACGCCTAAAAGATAAATCTCATTGTTTGTAATACATTTATTGATATTTTCCTTGTTCTTGTTACCTACTACCTAATGATGTCTCTGGTTTATGTGCTATCTATTTTCTTGTCTTTAGTTTCATGTTGTCACTATTGTTTTCTACTGTGTTTTTCCTGCAGGCCCTATTATTATTACAATACTCCAAACAAAATGTTATATTGTAACCAATGTTTTTGTAAATTTCTCCTTGAACCTTTATTTTTTGTAATACGATTATAATCTACTGTGAGCTCTATTAGAACATTTCTATTTACTATGGTCATAGTGGATGTAATTCCATGAACATTAATAAATATTATTGTTATTAAACTAAAAGCACTCCAAAAACCTTAAAGGATACTGTAAAATGGCACTGTTGAATCCGCGCAAGAGATCCTTATACTTCCTGTGTCATTACGTGTTAAAGGCGTGTTAAAACAACTGTCAGCTGTTATGAAGTGAGAGTAAATCTTGTGCGCTTAACTGGGAAATTTGCCAGTGCTTGCCTCAGTAGATTGATTACTTGGGTGAGGAGACCGACAATTCAGGCGGAGTATTGTACTTACTTCAAATGTTCTCCACATGGCACCGAGGCAGAGATCGGGATTACACTGAAAAATCTCCGTCACCGGCCAGATTCAAACCCAGACTCTCGGGATGGAAAGCCGGAACTCACGCCACAACACTAACCCGATCCCCAAATGAAGTTTACATCCGATAGAAAAAGACTATTTTCCTCGTGTTTGACCTGTTCTCCCCATTGAAACCATGCAGTAAAAACATTAATTTGCGAAAAATAGCGTAGAAAGGTTGGATTTTATTATTCACATTAAACTGAAGACATATTTTTTTCTGTAAATAGAATACGTTTAAAATGATATTCAACTAATTTGACATGTGATTAATTCGACGGTGGAACAACCTTAAAGAGTGCGGAGGCAAATAAAATAATCATAGAGGTCTGCGGCTTAGGTTAATGAAATAGTACCAGCTGAAACAAGGATACGTCGTATCGGAGCCAGGGGAAGAATTTAACCTCGTGCCGTAGGATCATCGACATTGGATTGTGTAAATGGGGAATTCATATGAGATTGATGCAAGCTCAGTCTTTCTATCACAATAAACAACTTAATATGAAAAACAATACCAGCCTGGACATTTTGTCTCGGTTCGCGAAAGCTCATGCATAAACCTAACTCTTTTCCACGCTGAAATAGATTGGCGACATCATCAAGTAATCATCAATCCGAAGATGGTCTGCTGCAACTCTGGACACCACTCTCCTCTCAGCTAACTGTATTATTCCTTATAGGATTCTTGATTTTGACGCCCTTCATAATTTTCCTGATTTATTCCACCCTTGGCCTTCCTCGGCAATTCTTCCCATTTATTTCTCCTTCCATAATTGTTTGAGCCATAACTGAGGCTGCCGTGACTCATAACGCGTCCATTAACCTTATATCTTCTTTTTCTCAGAGTTTTTATTGCACATATTTCCTCTTCAACTCTTTGTAGGGCTTATTCATTGGTGATTCCTACCGTTCATTTGATCTTCATCATTCTTCCATGACACCACATTTCAATTGCCTCCAATCGTCTCTGCTCAGCAGTTGGTATCGCCCAAAGATGCCACCGGAAAGAATAGGTAGGAGAATGAAAGATGGAACTATTCTATGAGCGCATGCTTTCTTCTTCTTTTCCCTTATGCCTTCGGCGTTGGGACCTCTACAAACGTCTTCCACCTCTTACGGTCCTTCGTCAATGCCTTCATCTTTCTCTCCGTCTACCTTCATCTCTTTCCATACTTTTTTATTGTTCCCATCCGTGTTTCTCTCGATCTACCTCTACTTCTTCTTCCATCTGGTTCAGCCTCCAGTACTTTCCAGGGGATTCTATTTTGGTATATTCCACTGAGGTGCCCATACCATCTTTTCCGCTCCTCCTGGAGTTTTTCTCTAATTCTTGAGTTTCTTTCCAGGTCTCTTTTGGTCTTATTTGTTATTCTCCTCAAGTATTTAATTTCTGCTGCAAATATTCTACTTTCCGGCCTGGTTGTAATAGGCTAACTTTCGTAGCTATACGTTAGAATAGGTAGATAAGTTGTTTCGCATTTTTTTGCTCTGGTGTCTTTACCTCTTTTTCCTATTGATGTGTAATTTATCTGGTAGTGTACACTGCTGGTTTGTTTTATTCTATGCTGTATTTCTTGAGTGGTTTTCTATTTTTTTTAATGGTTTCTAAGTATTTTTATTCTGTTACAGTCTCTATTTTCTCATTTACTATTTCCATCCCTTGAATTGTTAGCTCTTCTCTTCCTATGGGCAGCAGTATACTTTTCTTTGGGTTTAATGTCATTCCTCTTTTCTTAATGCTCTCTTTCCACTGTTTTATAATTTTTGTAGCTTTGATTGTTATCCGTTATGATAGTTATATCATTGCGTGCTTTCTAGGTGGCAATAATTTATCATGAGCATCAAAAGATAACAACGAATTTTAAATTAAAGCTAAGTTTTTGGACACATTATAATTTTTCGCTCCAGCCACAACGCCCTTGACACGGCTTACATTGTTTCACGCTTGTAGCCGCATTTGCTTTTCCAGAATTAGCTCTTTACTGTACACATGAAATCAACTGTGGAGCTCGTAAACAGCTACAAAATCAATGAAAGGATCTCTGTCTAATGAAATGACTCTACCCAGGCAAGGAGGCAGTCAGCTCCTTATCGGATGTTCTGCCAATAGGTTACTTTTCGTGTCAGACTAATGGAAATTAAGTGAGGCGTGAAGACGTTCTTCGGGAGGAAAATGAGTGGACAGCTGCGTTTAATAATCCAAGAGTCAGCAACAATTAAGGATAATGGACATAATAAGAGCCTTCAAAGCACCAATGCCGGTCAGCTCCAAAAGGGCTTCCCTTGATGAGTGTGAAATAATATGACTGGAGATAGAAAGCGGATGGCATATGTAAATGTAACCGTACATTTGTTTTCATTTATCTTCCCCTGAGTGTAATTGCTAGTCCTAAAAAGGCTCGGCTGATTCAGGAGGCCGCGTGGGACGGTGCACTTCCGCATGAACTGTCACCGAAGCACGACGATGCCTTCTCCTCTTGGAAACATGCCACGAAATGATAAAATTATCGGTGTTAAGTGCGGGTTCCCTTCCATCCGCGTAGTCATATGCATTAAGTTTGAAAACCGTAATAAAAATTACCTGAGCAATCATTCCAGCTACCGTCTTTCCAAGCGTCCTTCTCAAAGGCTATGGGACACTTGAATGTCTATCTATGGGACACTATTCCCTCAGGGATGCACATTTCAATAATAAACGGCAATTCGAAATAATGACTGACGATGCATAAGCCTATTTTATGCTACTTTTCAACCAATGCTCCAAGTTTTTCCGTTCTATCTCACTATTGTTTTGGAGATTTTTATGAAAAAGACTCATTAACAGGTCCATAAAGTAAATAAAAAGAGTAACAGCACCTCTTTTTAGTTAACTATCTCTCAGCAAAGGCAAGCACAAGTCGTGCACCATTTTTGCATTAAAATTGTTTTTATTTAATAGCATGTCATAGTATTATCTAATAAAACCATGTTATACAATCAGAGACTACCAAGGAATAACATGATTAGAGGGACTTGGGACAATACTTCCGGAAAATCAATAAATGCATGGGATAGAGACTTATGAGGCGGTACTGTCACGAATTGGCATTGACACGAATATTGAGTGAATTTATGGCTTGAGTACCCTAATCTTCACAGTAAACAATTTTAATCAATATAAAGAAAACAAAGAAAGAAATAAACAGTAGAAAGGCTTTCTACACGGTGGAAAAATATGTCTCTAAGGAACATCAACTAACATTCGTACATCCCGTCTTTTTTACATTTACATTTTAATTTCTGGATTTTACGCATCGGCATGAACATTGAAAGCAATCTAATAAGAGTCTAAGAGTCTTTATTTCAATAATATCGTGAGAATCACAATATTACTCTCGCTGGTGAAGCGTTTAGCTTTTATGTTTCAGATTTTAAAACTTAATACCAAATGTTCACATATTTCTTAAGAGTTCGAAATAAAAATTTAGAAATTTTCAAAGTATTTTTACAATTACTTTTTTAATATTAAAATATGCTCCATTTTTCACATAATTTTTTCATAAAGTAGAAAATAACTTTATGCTAACTGCAGGGATCGATTAAGATATTCATACCAGAAGAAAGAGTAAAGTCTCTACTGCATACAGAAAAAGAAAAATCTTTCCCCAACTTCTCCCCCCTACACTGAGGATGGGATATTAATAAGGTAGCAGGGCAACTACTCGGCGCGATAATAAGCCATGGAATTTCCTGCTTTTGTCGTTGCTCAAATGAAATCCAAAAATATCACCATCTTTATTGTTTTGACATCGTGAAAAAAATAATAATGTAATAACTTAGCAACGTCGCGACGTCACTAAGACCCTTTCCTAACCCTGATCCCGTACACCGAACGGGAACTATAAATGGTGTCTTAAAAGAACTAGGGATCAAGCGTATTGAAGACCGAGAGGTTTTTATCCAAAACATGGTTAACTAAGTCCCCTTTATGGAGCTTTCCCGTTAAAGATATCAGATTTCTTAGTGACCCTACCGCGTCTCATGCCACATCCACTTTTATCCTCTCTTTCAGGCCACATCGAGTCATTTCTAGCTCATCACTGCTGGGAATGCTCGGGGCCTCCCCCACGCAATCTCCCACGCACTGGGTCACAGTGAGGAGATCATAACAATTGTACACCTCAGAGAGTAATTTCATATAATTCTGAGGCTCCAGGGTGAATTTTAGTTCCACAGTTAACCATGGAAATAAACCATTTTGTACTTTTTCAATGGATCACTTTATATGAAAGCAACCTTCCTGCAGGATTCGCATCTCCAGTTGTCTCAAGATAACCAGTTTTTCTCCCCAATTATGTACGCTAGGCTCTTTCTCAGATCATCGCCCTGAACCTTCTCATACTTGATAATGCCGTGTAAACGAAGAAATTAGTAGTGCTGCACATAATGTAATTAGAGGTAATCAATCCAAGTGCTTTGTGAACCGTGAGTTCAGCTAGTTTTTCATTCCTTGAATTATCCCTGTATGCTCTATGCTACGTATCTCTTATGTATGATATGTATCTCTTAAATTCTCTCTATATGCGAAGAAATTAGTAGAGCTTCACATAATGCACTTAAAGGATATCAATCAAAGTGATTTGTGAACCGTGAGTTTAGCTAGTTATTTTTTATTCCTTAAATTCTCTCTACGAAATTTCAAGTAAGGTTCGTAGTCCATGGTGATACTAAAACAGATGAGGGCATATCCATTCACGGTCACGCCTTTCAATCCAATTCAGTTGGGAGTTCAGATTACTGTAAAGGTACCCTTACCCAGAGAGTGCTACTCCTCGAAGTTTTATCTTAAATACATTGATTTTCCGACTTCGAATTGATACATGGATTTTTGACTTAAGAATTCGTACTCAAGAATTCATACTCGGATTTATAGTGTAAGAAATTATTATTTCTGCTTTATCTAAGTTTCAAGCGCTATAAAGTGAGTTAGGAAATCAAAACATCAGTGATCGCACGACGCTCGACGACTGAATTGACTGTAAATCGTTTAAATGAACAGACGGCCATGATTCGATGTCGTCTGTTGTTATATTATATATAATCACTGCGACGTGGGCCAACGGAATCCAAATTGATGTCGGTTTGATGGAAAACATATATGCGTCGTATTCTGGAAACTAAAAGCTCGCAAATATTACCAGTCAAACATTAATTAAATAATAACAGGAAACGTAGGGGACAACGCGTTTGCGAATACCACTTCCGATACATATGATGAAGCAATTTATGTCGTGAGGAATGGGATTACAAGCCAAAATATGCCGGAAGGAATCTCGTTGAATAGGCTTTAGTCTCAGAAAGCGTCCTGAAAGTCATGAACGCGAGTTAGTAATCAATTTAGTGAGCCAAAGGTGACAGTTCCTTTTTCTACATTTTTCATGGCAGTGCCATAGCTCCACAATGAGTGAACACTGAAGTGGAGGTCTCAGTCTTTTTCCGCAGTGGAAGCAGAACTATTAGGTTGATCCACGGTGACACTGCCCAGCTAATCGCCATCCTTACGCACCGACACTTCGGCGGCTTCCTCGCTTAAGACTTCCCCAAAATCACCCCTAGAGCTTCCACTTGCTTTCCTAAATGACAAAGGTTTTCAAATTGGTTTCCTTGATTATCACATTCCATCACTGTGCAGTTTTCTTTTCGCAGACGATGAAAGATGACAGCTGCATCTTTAGGAGCCCAGGGTTTCACGTGCCTTCTTTACGAACACGAGCCATCCAATTATATCATGGAAATAAAAATATAATCTCGATGAGTGATGCTTAATGTGATTTTTTAGGTCAATAGTATCTTCAATGAGAGCAGTTAAAAATTTTTGAACCATAGTTCCCGTATTATCAGGAGTTAGAAATATCAACGGATACTCAAAATCTAAAGAGGAATACTTTGAGGGGAAATAAAATGGGCCTTCCTTAAAACAACCAAATTGAACCCTTTGACATCACTCTCTAAAAAGTTAATTGGACTCCAAAAGAGGTATTTCTTTCACCCCAAACGAATTTCTGTTAAACATTTGAAATTTTATGCACATTTCACTAGTTTTAAGTATATAATTACTGGTTTTTTCAAAACATAAGGATTTGAATGCCGTAAATTATAATAATGTATTATATAAATAACGCAGCCACTCCTAAAAATCAAGGACTCGTGTAGCCAACGTCGTAAAACTGCAAAAGCCTCGCACTTTCCACTTACAGTAAAATATGACTCCCACAGGGGGAAACTTCCATTCTTGCTTCTCATAGTTGTTAAAGTTTGATAAAATTATTTGGCAAAACTAAGACAGGATTTTTTTATCATGTGCACTCGAGATTGACCTCTTCTAGCGCCTGATTAGTTTTTAATGCAATTAACTCTACCACTTAGCTCGTCATTTTACAGTTTAGTAATTCAAAATTAAAGAAGATGCGGAGGGACTCGCCATTCATTCATTTATGGAAATGATACAAGAATTATATTTCACATTTTATCATTTAATTAAATCATATTATGACTAGTCTTCGGCGCAGCACTCAGAAATTAGGCAAAATTGTATTTAAATATTTTTTTACTCATTGACTCGGCGTGACACCTTGATATTTGTTAGCAACCATAAAAATAACATGAAAATTATTATTTTCCGTTTAGAAAAAAAACTGTAAAAATATCATCGAATTATTACGAAATATATCTCATGTACCATAAGGCTACGAGTTAAAATAGCATTGAAGTGCCAAAAAACCAAACCGGTAAACTTCAATTTTTACACTTTTATCTATAGATATCACTAACAAGAACACGTAGGCCAAGTTCCGCGAAAATTTACACATAGGCTAAAATCACTCCAACCTTAAGGTTTGATCCTTTGATCTCACCACCCTTGATCTCACCACCATGTTTTTTTTTAACCCAACACAATATTGTCTTCAGGGCCCACTGCAGCAGCCCCCTCTTTCAAGCTTATGATTTTCGCCGCGCCACTGCTAGTCGTCACCATTGTTCGCTGTCCACACAGCACTCAAGTACATATCGGGATTCTCACTAAAGAACCTCCGCCACTGCCGGGATTCAAACCCGGGCCCTCGGGATGGGATACCAGTGCTCTGGCCACCGCACGAAGTTGATCTCCGCCCTGATTCCGGTTTCTCCAAAATGCGAATGGCCTGCCTGCCATGCATTCGTCAGTTTCTACTATATGATGTAACCGATTATTCGAATTAATAATTTAACCTAAATCGTCTTATGGTTCAAAACTCGTCAAGCCCCTTAGCTCTTTCTCCTTCGATATTGCTACAATTGCTCTCTTTCTGGAGTCCTCGGACAATATTCCTGTTTCGTTTGTGCCTTCAATAATACTGATGAAATTTTCTTTAATTTTATGACCTCCTTGCATAAGTCCTCCACTTAATCCGAACACCCGTTTCCAAAATCTTTATCCTATGTGAGCATATTCCTTTCGAGTCTTAGATGTTAAAGAATCCAATTTTCTATCATTCACAGTGACTCATACCTATCCTCTATACTGTTTCCATGTCTCTCTTTTTCACGTCTTCGTCGATTTTCTTAGATCAGTTAGTAATCTATTCCTACTACACTACCTCTGTCTCGCTTGATATCGCTTGATTACGTCACTTTGCCTTCATGTCTTGGATTCTCGTACTTCACTATTCTTTATATGGGCTCCCTCATTTGCAGCTAATGAAGAAATTCATTTAATTCTTTACTCCTTCTGCAATGCTCCCTCCAAATTACTCCAACTCCTCTCGCTGCTATCACCTCTTTCTTTCTCCATCTTATTTTCTACGGCTAAGTTGAACTCTTGCCTCCTCCTCCTCCTCCTCTTCCTCCAAGATTTTTTAGAACTAAGCCCTTTTCCTTTTTTCCTATAAAAATTTCAGTATTTCAATCGTCTTTCGATTGCCACGAGGTTGCGATCAATCTACGCCGGGATAGCTCTTGCTTTGCTTCACCATGATCCTTTCCTCACCAGTATTTAATCGATTGGCTCGATATCCCGGCACCTCCCATGAGCATCTCCTGCGTCCCTGCTGCTCACCAGGCAGGCGCATTCGATTTTTCCACACCCTTCTTTTTGGAGAATTCCACTGACCACTTGTGATAAGTATTTCGTTTCCCTCGCCCCAAATATCCCACGCAATTTCCCTCCTGGCCTTTTCCCGCCACTGATTTCCAGTCACCCATTACAATGAGCTTACTGGCAAAAGCGAGTATTTACGGTTTGGATAGATACCGACTAATGCATTTATATATAATTAAACGCATTACACAATGATAGTTACGATTATTGTTACATAAATCAACGGATCAAGTATCAGGACCTGGTGCGTGAACTGAGGCAAACTAACCCGCTACTCAGTACTGCCCTTGGCCGTCGATGGTGTGCTGCATGAAGCGAAGAGCTCAAATCACCTGTCGGACAACTTAAGGTGGCTAAAGCGGTAATCGAGAGTCATTGAGAGATGTTGTTTGCATTTTTTTATGTGATATTCATTCACTATGGTAAATCCGCAGAAACTGAAGAATTCCAGAATTTACTTTATTATTTATGTCTCTAATAACCGAAATGTTCTCACCATTTCATTATTTTTTTGTGAAAACGGGATTGGAATTCCTTATGATTTTTTTTATAATACTCGTGTTTTTTCTCTGAAATTGACTATTTCTCATTTCTGCAAGATAGAAAATTAATTACGTTGCCTATAAGTAAAAACTCTCTGAGTTCATCAATGGAGACTAGGTCACTAAAATTTTACATTAAAAATGCTGACGCGCAATATTACTATTAAAGTGGTCAACTACTTCAACAGCATTCTGACAGGCTAAAGTAATCAGCATTATCTTATATTATTATACCTATGGTGATTGATTTCTCGCTAATTATAACCACTTGGACTGTGATTAATGAGTCTCTCTTGGAAAGCTCCAATATGAAACAACGTTATTTTCTTGGGGGCTTAAGACTTGCATCCTGGTCATTTTAAAAAGTATCTCAGGGCATAAAACTCAATTTTAATGTAGCCAAGATGCCCCTAGGGGTAAATAAATGAGGCTAGCGAATAAAATGAAGTTTGGAAGATTTCTGAGGCAAATATTAGTATTGAGCACAGTATGGGTTTAGGAAAAGGATGGGATGGGCATGCGCGACGCTTTTGCCAAAATGAGAACGTAAACTGAAATTTAGAAAGGAATGGTAATGTATTTCTTTGTTTCCTCGGTTTTGATAAGAAAGTTGAAAGTTTATCATGGCCAAATTGTATGAGAGTACTACATTAACTATGGACTAAATGACATCAAGTAATCCTAATAAGGATTTGCTTTTTCCAACACTTATTTTCAAAGATAAGCCTAAGAAAAGCGATGGAGTAGGGTCCTGCATCAATTCATCATATTCAATAGTTTAGGGAAAAAATATCATGTAAGCAGATTACAGCAATGTAGTACGATTCCTTGCATACTGCTGAACCGAAAAAGCCTGCATTTTATTGCATTGAACTGATTTTTACACAGAGTTGTACCGTGATGAATATTTCAAGCGCAAAGATTTCATGCAAAGTGCGTCGATATCTCCATATCGCATGGAGATTTCAACGTCCACTCATCGCATAAACGTCTTATTCAATTAATGACTTTCTCAGGTCCATTTAATTTTTTATATTCGTTCCATCGCTATGCCCGTCACGCACAGACAAATTTAAAGTATAAATCTGGAAATGTGGAATAACTAAGTCATAATTTTCATTTACAATTTTAAGTATAAACCCTCGCAAGCCACGTTAAAATATATCCCTTGCCCACGAATGAGCACGGTGTATGTCGTGACGTCATCAAAGAAGCGTTAACCCGGAAATGAGACCAACTTAGTAGTACATCACTTAAGAGTGAAGCTTACCTAAGAGTTCCATTTCTTCGAATTCATATGCCATACATTCACCTTTGTATGTTAATTTATTTTTAAATTGATATACCTTACATTTATAATAAACCTACATAAAATATCAGTTTAAAATATCTGTTTTTATACAGCCTCTGTACCATGTTCGTCATCATCTGCAGTTATCAATCGAAGAATGGTTTGCTGAAGCTCTCCTCTCCATTCTTACTTCAAGTAAGCGCTTAATTCATTCATAACTTAACACACGTTTTAGCTAAATTTGATAACCAGTATTAGATATAATTACGTGCATCTGTCCAGGACTTATATATTTAAGCTATATCGGACATATTGTAAGTTTACATTGGCGTATTGACTCCACGGACTCATGATTGCGCTATAATTTAAAAAAAGTTTGTAATGAAATTGTTTACATGCAACATCGTAATATGAGTGACACTTTCATTTGAACAGAATACTATTAAAAACTCACCAGAAAATCCGCAGAGAAAACCCACAAAATTTCAAGGGAACAATACATTCCTTCGAAATATTTCGATGCCGTTGGCGTAAAAGAGTGTCCGCATGAATGGCGTAGCAATAGCGGCACGGCTTCAAGAAAAAAACGTCCATAAAGCATGTTACCGCAGGAGCAATTTTTGCTCTAAAAACGGGACTCGACCCCGTCCTGAGCCGTGGACGTCCGCGCTGCTCCCAAAGGGAGGCTCCGTGAAGTGTTACGCGGGCACTTGCAAGTTTTTCAACCCTCTTGAAAGAACATCCCTGGACGTGGCACGGCAGCGGAGGGATTCTCGCCACCCGGCCCGCTTGGGCTACAAATGACGCCGTGCGTGAAGACCGTGCGTGGAACCCGTCCTCGGCGGATGTGTGCGAGGGCACGCGTGTCGCCGCGCCGAGAGAAACGTAGGCTGCATCTACCAAGCCCAGCGTGAGCGCGGCACGGAAAACTCCATGTGTCCGCTACGGAAATTTACTTTCGTTAGGCACCGATCGTTAAGGTAGGTAGTTTGAGCGAAATATCACTTCACTCAGAATTTTCATGATTTTGACTTCACTAAATGCTCCTATAAACTCCCATCTTTCCAATGATATCAAAATATCAACCCTTTTCCGAACTACATTTCGAGAAATTTTCCTGAAATTATTAGCTGTTTTACATGGGATAGGTTACGGTTGTGTGCTCCAGAGGGAGAATATTTTTTAAAAATCATGAATTTCAAATTATTGGATTTCGTCAAAAAAACTAAAGGTAAGTATGTTTTCTCAACTGTTTATAAAAATTAATCAATTACTCACCGCAGTAGTTTCTTCAGAAACGCAAAAAAACCTGTTGGGGAGGCGTTTTCACTGTACGGCTTGAAAAATGAGTCAAGTTAGACACTTATGCAGTTATATTTATTTAATTACTGGGAATGTTTGTCATATGTATACAACTATATTTTTGCGCCATTGATATTACAATATTTACTTCACACAGACGCTGAAATAAAAAAATAAAATTCGAATATGGTTTCCATTATGACTAGGGAACTAGGCCTGTGTGATTTTCGAAAAAATCGACATTAAGAATAATTGGAAATGTGGTCGATTCAACTGTCGGGAATCGATTAATGACAATTAACTTAAGTCATTCAATTAATTGACAAAGTCCAATTAATTGACACTGCTCAATTAATTGAAATCAACCAATTAATTGACAGGACTCAATTGGATTAAGCTTTTCAAAGGCTTTCCTTTGGCAATGGGAAAAATGAAAGAACTAATTTGAAAAAGAACAAAATAAATCAATCAGTTAGCTTTTATTAATTAAGTAAAGGAATATTTCGCTATTTGGAAACATGCAGATGAGATCCTCAGCGTGTTCATCCGACAGACACTGGCGTTTGTTGATGACAATGTTCCCACCGAGACTGAACAACCTCTTGGACGCAGTGCTAGTTGCCGGGATATCTTCTTGCTAACTTCTGGAGGGAGGGGTAGGTGATGACCACTGTCAATAATCGTCAATTAATCGATTATCGGACAATAATTGTGAATTGAATAACAATTGACAATTAAACAACAATTGACACGTGAAAAAATTGACAAACGAGTCGATTACCGCAATTGACATCAATTGTCTGAAATGATCGATCAATTGTAAAAATAATTGAATCGACGATTCAATTAATCGAATAATCGCACAGGCCTATAGGGAACTATCTCGCTCGAACTACCTTAAGAGGTCCACTGTTCTCAACCCAAAGAATGGAGATGTTTGCTCTCAGAGTAAGAATACGGAAGAGGGCGTGTGATGCCTACGTAAAAGGCAGGGTCGTTCGTTACATATTTTCTATCGATATGGGTCTTTGCAACAATTTCCACAACGGGTCAGATGATCACCAATGCGCTTACTTTTCAGTTACTGCTATTGCACAGCCATGGAAATCTACAGATATTGAAGGTGATACACCGTGGAATGTTATCGTAGCCAAAGTATTGGGTGCATCTTTTAAGTTTAGAAATGGCTAGAGCATCAGGTTGTTGATAATTCGGTTAAAAACATCGCAAATTCATGAGTGAACCGAGCTTTTGTATCTTCGGGGTGCATAGAAATAATATTCTAAAGTATATCAATGGAAATATCGTCAAAGGAGGAACACCATCGAGATATCGAACAACGTAGGGTAGAAGGGACCCAATAAGACATCGGCCGTTACTACGTGACTTAATGACGAAAGCTTGCGAGAAGGCAGAATGGTGTTGCATTGTTGCTTTCTTTGGCAGAGAAAAGCTAGAGTAAAGGCGAGCTCATTACTTTCCACTGGCAGGTAATTAACATGCGCTTCATATATTTAATGGCAAAATTTAGTCAGCGGCGGAACAAATTTTGTTTCTTGTGGAGTAAAGGCAGAAGAATCTGAAAGAAGTATGTTGTTTCTTGTATCCAAGATTCAATGCGTGAATAATGAACTACAATATTCTCTTTACTCTCCGAGCAATAAATAATGTTTTTATTTAATTTTATTACTACCGATGTCTCAATTTTTATTTTAACACGAATAAGTTCGACGCAATACAAGTGAAGTAAACGAATCATACAAGGAAATTGTTGATAGTTTGAATTATGAGCTCAAATTGTTATTCCTCTTTTGGCAGCTTTACATATGGAAGTTTCTATTTTCCCAGCAAGTAACATTTCGATTCTGCGATAAAATCTCATCGCATCCCGCGAAATCCTGATCACACGACTGCGAGTGGGGATAAAAAATCTAAGCAACGAAATAATTTTCCGGAAGACTCATAAATATTTATTTGTCACTGTAAATGTTTTGAATGTTAAAGAGAACACAAAAGGTAAAACTTATGACTGTTATAGTATTGAGTGGTAAGAATTAGAACAATTCTTATACTTGAGACGCTTTATAGATACACACATATGTTTTATGTAATTTACACAAGTTTATAAAATCCACGAACGCCTGAAGGATTAGAACAGGCGACGTTAATGCGCAATGATTGCCAAAATCAGGCGATTTTCGTAATTACCATATTCCTCGTAAACTTTCGTCGTCCGTTTCTGCGGGGAAAAACCGGAAGTAATGTGTGAGAAGAACGAGACCCCGCAAGTACTGATACGAATCAAGACATCGCAATACTCCCTTCTTCCATAGGAGTCAACGTCCATGCATAAAGCTACCTTATGACCTCTGGCTGCAAGGGGGTGAGACGGTTATGTTATGCCTTCGGTTTCTTTTGTACAGTAAAGTCTCGATTATTCGAGTCCCGATTCACCGAGGTTCCGCATTATTCGAGTCACAGCTCCTTATATTGTGGCTGTACCACAACATAATTCGGAATTTGGCTATCGCTTCAATTTCCAAATTAAAAGTGATTCACAGAAATAGTTTATCCCAACTATGACACAAATTGAAGTACGGAAAAGCTTATAAATTTCTCATTTCCCTCGCCATTTATTCTCGCACAGATACCTTCCGTATTTTCCGAGTTCTTGATTATTCGAGGAGTCCACGGATAAACGACAGTTAACTGTATTCTCACTTTTAGCGTTTACTGGAGGAGCCGGTCATGTTTCACAACACATGTGAGGCAACATTGGGGGCTGCCCATAAATGACGTCCATGTGATTGGGGGGTGGTCACCACCTTGTGACAATGTTTGACAGGAGGGAGGGGGGTGGGCTATTCTTCATGTGACATCCACACTTCCACTGTATATTGTCTTATTTTTATGCAGTCACTTTCAGAAAAATGTTGATTTTTTTTTAATATTTGGGGGAATGGGGGGGAATTTTTTCATTTTTGTGACATCATTAAAGGGGGGAGGTGGCACTATTTTTGACTAACTGTGACAGGGGGGAAGGGGGTATAGTTTGGTCCAAAATTGCGTGACATCATTTATGGACATCCCCTTGAATGCTATGTCACTCAATGCCTACCGATAGAAGATTTCCGCAATGGCTAACCCGGTCGGGGCGGACTCCAGTCGAGGCCCGATCGGAGTAGCAATGGGAACGGAACCCGGCCATCGTGGCGAGGCGAAGCACCAAGCCCACAGGGGATGTGAGTGATGCATGGTGCACAGCCACGGCACCTCGACCCTCGCCGGGCTGCATTGCACAGCCGTGTTCGCCCGCTCCCCTAGCGCCTCGCCGCCAAGTGACCCCGTGACCCAGCGCAGTCAGCCAGTTGAGCAGCTTTCATGGGAAAGAAAACCTGCACGGCCACCCATCGCCTACATTCGTCCATACCCCTAGGAAAATAATCCAATCTGCTCTTTATTCGTTCACTTCCGCAATTTCATGCACGCATACGTTACTGCCTCCGCAATTTAAAGACGGTTATTTATGCTCGATAGATCTCAGAAGAGTGAAGGAAGTACCTCATCCACATGCGACACAGGACTCTTAAATCGTATGTTTATCAAATTAGACCCCGGTCATAGTGACTGATAGTGTATTTGCATTTGTTGGTTGGTTCACTACGAAAAACGAGTTTGTAATGCTATCCATAAATAAATTACCTTCAAAATGGCGCGAATTCGGATTCAAACTAAAATAACCTTCGGGTAGCTGACGATCACTGAACCCATTGATGTCATAAATAAATATCATTACCACTATCATATTCTGAGGAAGTTAAACGCTTAACATGAATCACTGCAAGCTGGATTTTACAAATTCACATAATGCGACACGGAAAAAACCAATTGAAAAGTAAGAGAATTTATATATTGAGAAATAAATATAATTTTCCGCTCTTCAAACATCTAATTTTGTCAGATGGATTAAAATTGAGCCAAATTACTTTTCAATTGTAGATTAAAAGTGCTAAAAGCCATCATAGCTGAATTAATTGAAATCAGATCGCGACAGTTGCTTGGGTAAGCTGCAATGCATCACTGATGCTTATCTGCTCTATGATAGTTTTCTCGACTCCTGACGCAACTACATTTATTACTGAATGACTTCATAATTTTATCATTAGGATTTTCATCTCTGCAAGAGAGCGTGAAGTGATTAGGAGAGCTTTAGGGTTATTCCAGAATAATATGAACGCTATGAATTTATTTCCGAAACACGATAATAAAACGAATGTATGTAATCCTTCCGTGCATGCGTTTCATGGTTCAGCTGTTCATTTCCGTCATCGCAGTACCAACAAATTAATGCTTAGTCTACGTTAGTTGTAACAATGCACTTAGAAAAATAAGGAGCAGCTCTTAAAGTTGCAAAGATTGCGGATTTACTTTCTAAATTATCTCGAAACTTCCGAGTTGCAAGGTAGATGCATTTGCACTGTAACTCTCTGTTTTCAATCAACTAAAATGCTCTTGACCCAGGAGATGTCAGCAAAATTGTTACCACAAGATGAAGTTTCTGTATTTCTCCTAGCGGTATCGTCTTCCTTCAACACTTATCGCCACAACCATGTTGGCATACACGACTGAATGGTGAGAGCACTTTCGGTAGTTTATTAAGAGATGAGTGCTGTTCGTTACTCCCCGGGACCCACACTCCATCCGCAGTCACGGCGCCAAACATTCTCGAGAATTACGTCGACGTCAACGACGACGTTATTCTCAACGTCAACCAGTCGGGTGTAACGAAGCTCATTTTTCCACTCCACCGTTTCTCACTTCCTGCATAGTGGAGGTTTTCGTATTGTCTTGTTTGACATTTCAATGTCTTCACTAGCGCAATTTCGTTTTGCTCTCGTCTTGAGCCACCCACTCATGGCCTCTGTCATGACTATTTAAATTAGCTTTGAATGAAATGCATTTCTATATAAAATCTAGAATTTCACTTCCAACGTATTTTTGTTACTGACCAAATTGATGAATAAGTCTTCATAAAATTTTAATATTATTACGATTCGCAGAAAAAAGCGATGCAAAAATGTTTTTCGTCGAACCTCGTAAAAAATTAATTTTCGAACAAAGTCTTGCGGTCTTAAATTACGGTGGAATATGATAACTAATTTTGTTAATAGGACAGTGCAAAAGTGGAAAAATCTAAAGTAAAATACAGCAAAATCGACATTTATGGCATTTGATGCTCGATTTGAAAAGTTCTAGTCGTCTACTGATTCACTGCATTTATGAGGAAGGAGAACAGGAGGAAGCTTAGCAAAGACTGCGTGTATCCTCATCCCCAAGAAGAAGAAAGCGATAGTGTGTGAAGATGATAGAACTTTAAGCAATGTCTTTCGTGGAAAAGGTGATCCTAAGCGAAATAAATAGAAAGTTTGAGAATCAGGCGAATGATTACTTATGCGACGACCAGCTTGAGTTTAGCAAAGGGATAGGAACTCGTGGCAAAACAGTTGTGTTGATAAAATTGATAATAGAAATATGTAACATTATCAAGGTTTTTTGTATGGAACTTGAGACTTCCAACATATGAGTGTGGCTTACTTTGGTGAATATACATCAGAAAGTAGAAGTTGATTAGACGGAACGTTGCGTCGTTTCATCGGATAGTTAAGAATGACTCTGATAACGCAAGTAAAGAGTATTGGATGGATAAATGGGATAGGCGATATTGGAATGAGGAATTAGATAGCTTTGTTCGTTATCGCCTTCATTATTAAACCTGTGCGTGGAAGAAATGGTGAGGGAGGCGTTGGAGGAGCTTGAATTAGAAGTGAAATTAGGCGGCGAAGTGATAAAGTCTGTTCGATCTGCAGATACTCAAGCATTAGTCAGCCAGTCGGCTTGATCAACGTGAGAGGTATAGGTTGAAGATCAACCACAAGGAACGTGAAGTAATAAATGGTCACAGATGAGAGCCGGTGGAGAAATTTACATGTCTGCGTAGAATTTTGGAGAAACTGGGTTTATTAGCAAAGACACTAGGAGAATAGCTCTGGCCCACGAAGCGTTCACTGAAAGGAGGGAGTACATGAGAGGTACCCTAAGTACCATAAGCATTAGGAAAATACTTGCGTTGACTCTTACATGGAGTGTGGTGTAATATTGTTCCGAAACTTGATCTATGAGGACGGAGGATGGGTGAAGATGGAAGAAGGGCTTTTGAGATTGCGGAGGATGGTTTCGAGGTTTGGAGAAGGATGGAGAGGATATAATGGGTGGAGAGGAAGACGAATAACAGGAGAGTAAGTATGAAAAGTTAAGAATGTGGACGATGAAGAGCATATCCAGGGATTTGTGACGCAGTTCGATTTGAATACACGGAGAAATCTGAAGGTTGGAAGTTAGGAAGGAACAGTCCTCGAACAAACAACTTTTCATCGGTGGAACACATTGGTGATGATGATAACAAACCTTTAATGATTACAGCTTCTAAACATTGAAAATAATAGGATTAAAAAAAGAATAGCTGGTGTGGAGTCTCCCCACGGCAGCAACTCTTTCGGTAAATTTATTTTCTGGCGGAAACTTTTACAAACCACAGAATATCACAAAGTACACGACCCGGGTTGCAACGATTACTAGCAAATAAGCATCATCTTCTGGTCTACATCAGGTTTCTAGAAGAATGTGTTTTATTTTTACTCCCTTTATATTAGCTCACACTGTCTGTCTGCTCGTCTGTTTGTCTGTGTACGTACAAACCCTTCGGAGCGGAAGGTGTGGTGTTCGATTCCCTGCTTGAGAAACTATTTTTCTTCTTTTTGTTCAAAGCCGTTTTCACTTACATATTTATAAATTTTGTTATCATCATCGCATTATCCTCTAAACTTTCTTTGCAATATTTAACTCGCTAATTACACATTAATGACGGCGATCAAAGCCCTTAGCCCTTGGACGTTGTGGGAGATGGACCGTGGTAAGCCAACAACTGTGATTATCGCTATTTTATATTTATAATAATAATTGATAATATTTAATGGCACATATACCATAAAACAATGAAAAAAATATAATAAAATGCACTGAGAATATGAGAGATTAAAACGTGACGTAAGGCATAAGAAAATAAAGGGAGTATAATAAGAACTTTGTTTTTATGAGGTTATATTAGTTACTCTTCCAGTATCCATACCGTTGAATCTAAAAGAAAAAAGTGTTAATTTCTGATATGCAGCCGTAGGAATCAGCTTCATATCCACCCGCGCACGCATCTATCTCACTTGCAGCCAAGGAATGATTTCCACTTGAGGATCAACTTGGTAAATACGAGGGGCTCTCTGTAATGGATGCCTGGATTCGAGATCTCACTCACTCAGTGATTCAACCCGAAGGTTGGTTTGGATAGATGAGGGTAGAGCTCACCCCAGACTAAGCCACAGACGTGTAAATTTCACACATTCAGGGTAGTGGGGCCAGTTCCTTTCCCTGGGCCACCTCGCACTCCGAGGTTTTTTGTTCGGGTGCGTCCACCCGGATTTGAACCCGGGACCCTTCTATCAGTAGCCAAGCGCTCTACCCATTAGGCCACCACACTCCGAATCATGTCCTAGCAGTGGCGTAATGTTTCTTTGGAATGCCGATCCCCACTTGAGTGCCATGTGAAGAGCACAGTAAGTGCAATGCCTCGCCCATCGGATGTATAGGTACATCGTTATAACGAAAAACTGCGGACCCCTTGGTGCCTTTCTTTAAAAGCAGACTTATACCGACGCCGAGTTTCTCTCCTCCCTTCCTCCATAACTAAATAATCCTTCCCCATCAAAACTTTCCATTTATCCTGAATTATGTAAATTACTCGAGTTGCCGGTCACCTCCCCTAATAACTAACCAGCAAGGTGCGCTCTAAAATACACTATTGAAATAACGTCCACTATAATTTCACATTCACTGGCAGCCATAAGTAAATCATGTTGTATAACTAAGTTGCTTCGTATCGATTCCAACAGCAATCAGTCAGTGTTACCATTTTAAGTAAAATATTGAGAAAAAGTAGTTTTCGCCAATGTTCCATGCAATATAAAAACTTCAAAAAACATCGCAGCCGCCAAGACTAAGTGAAGCTATGAATCGTTTCTGTTTTTTTCGAAAATTCCTGTAAAGAGGTTTTATATTCTATTCAAAGACACTGAGAAAACTGAAATACTGCACTTCGGCGCAGGCTAGTCAAATTAGGGGAATTGGATTTTTTTATAGGCATAAGCTCAGCCAAATGTCATAAGCTACCACAGATGACAATCAAAGCATACTACCTAATTACTACCATGAGTTTTATCAGATGTCGAAGACAAAAAACTTGAACTATAGGAGAGTTTTTTTCCTGTTTCATCTCACTAAGCAACGCCTTGAAGCGTTGAAGGAAAGGAACCTTAAAACCATCATATTGACCTTGCGATCGTTCCGAAATATCATTGCTCCAATAAAATTCAGCTGCCATGATTCGAACTCAAGAGCGATACCAACGTAGGATCAACTATGATGCCCTTACGCATATATTAATGAATATTACCTGCCTTATACATCTCCATTCGTTTCTAACACATTCTCCTCACAGACGTATGAACACATATACCAGCAAGCCAAAACCAACGCTCACTTAGTTGAGCATCTAAAAATATCCCTGACGGAAAGATTATTGTCCTAGAGGCCCATGGAAGTTTTAGGAGCGCTATCAAGGAGATTGTCGTGTGGTCAAAGCTCACCATTTTTATTTGTTAGTATTTGTCACAATGAAGAGGCCCTCCTATCTTTGAACATAATATAAAATATGAAAGAGTGTACTATGACTACGATTTAATGCTAATTCAGCGAGGAATCCGAAATTAAATGTTCTTTCATGTAAGTACATACATACGTTACTACGCTGAAAACTTATTTAAAAAGATCGTGAAAGTCAGCAGGTTTCATCATCGTTTTGCAATAAAAAACAACATCCGGTGGGGTTTCCTGAATTACTTAGTAACAACAGAAATATTAATATTAATCAACAACTAAATGCAAGTTTCGGCAAAATTTTCACCTGGAATTGAGCAGTTGAAATGACCTATATACCTATTGTGATTTCAATGCCCTGATCAAAGTAGGCGTGGCCTTACAATTTCCAAGCACCCTCATACTATAGTTTATTATACCTGCCAAGCTCCCCATGTTCCATGCATGAGACTTACAATGCCCTTTCCTAAAGCTCTTGATTTTAAAGTACGGTCAACGTTTGATCTCGGCAAATGCCGGCAATCGAGGCTTATGATTGGTTACCTACATGTTCCTTGAGCATCTAGCCATGGCTGGCCTTTTTTTACATGGGAGAGATAGGGACTAAACATATTTTCACGAGATAAAAATTAATTAACTATATTTCATCGAATTTGAGCCATGATAACTTGTGAATGATTAAATTGCCTATAATACTACATCATTTTCATATCAAGTTTATCCTCCAAAATGCGGGAGTCAGCTTGTATAATACGAGCCCAGCAGACGCCTCAAACGGCAGCAGATGACGTCGTCTGCAATATGAGTGGAACGTCGCGATATTTTCCCCGCTCGTAAAGTGACTTCTCGTTGATAACTGGCGGAGTTCACAATAACATCGTTAACAATTCGGAAATTACTTCACAAAGACGAGCATCCTTCCCTGGAATCCAGACAGCTCTGGATATCCTTTGCAGTCATTTTCTTCTTCTTATTTCATTCCTTGCTGCCGAAGGGATAAGATATAACTTCGTCCCTTTCTTTCCCTGCGTTGAACAACCGGAACGTTAACCGTTGAACGGAGTACGATCCGTAACGAAGCCAAAGTATCTCAAAATTTATTTCTCTCACAATTATTGTCGCCCGTGTAAGTATGCCTGCTCGCTGTAGCTGAAGTGCCAGCGAATCTAAGGGAGTTGTGGACGTGAAATTAACCTTAATTGAGAATGATTAAGATTCCAGTGACAATACAAGGTTGGTCACCGTCTGTTATCTATGAGGATTCACTTCATGGTTGAGGAATTGACTTGACGTTTTACTCCTATTGCAGAGAAATATTCTATACCTAGTCGATTTTGATACCTAATTGACAAGTAAGCTAATATTTATGTAGTATTATAACATTTTAAAATACCATTCCGCCAGTTATCAACGATAAGTCACTTTACGAGCGGGGAAAATATCGCGACGTTCCACTCATATTGCAGACGACGTCGTCTGCTGCCGTTTGAGGCGTCTGCTGGGATCGTATTATACAGGCTGACTCCCGCATTTTGGAGGATAAACTTGATATGAAAATGATGTAGTATTATAGGCAATTTAATCATTCACAAGTTATCATGGCTCAAATTCGATGAAATATAGTTAATTAATTTTTATCTCGTGAAAACATGTTTAGTCCCTATCTCTCCCACGTAAAAAAGGGCAGTCATGGCTAGATGCGCAAGGTTGACCGTACTTTCCTAATACAGAGCTTTACCCTTTCCTGAGTATTGCAGCCTCTTTGGGCGGAGAGGAGAATCGGGCACCGCGTGACGGACGGATCTTAAAACTGCGTCAGCCAATGCCTGATTTTCCCAATGCGAGGATACAAGAGGCGTTCATGAAGTTCTTACCTTAGACTAGAAATATTGTGAATATCTGAAATGTATGCATAGGTATTATTACCGCTACGGTATTTTGATCTCGTTGAAGCGTAAACAAACAAGATGGCCACTGGGTTAAATAATTGAAAGTGAAATTGCTGAAGCAAATTCATTTAGAAACGATGATTGTGTACGGGGATATTTCGCCGTCATACCAGACTGTAAAATTTGAAAAGCTGTTATCATAAATCACCCATCGATGAAACAAAACTCATTTTTACAACAAAAAAAAAGTTTCATATTATTTTCATGGTAACCAATAAAAATATACTTAGTCAATTCCACACAATTTTGCTTGAACTGACCCAGGTTTCGAAAACTTGTGTCATTATCAAGACCTTGATAATGATATAAGTTGTCGAAACCTGGGCCGGTTCAAATAAAACTGTGTGGAATTGACAAAGTATGTTTTTATTGGTTACCATGAATATTACGCTGTTCCACGAAGTGACGCCTTCAGTCCTATCTGATTTTCATTTTATTGTTTATTACCTCAAAAAACAAACTCCGGATAAGCCTATCTTTTTTAATAAAATCAATGCACTCGTAAAATGGCTTCGCCATTGTCGATTTTGCTGATTAGGTGCATGACCATTCCCACGAAGATAATACACCACTTGACAGTGATAGTTGCTTATATGAGAGACCATGCAATGCAGGAATACAGACTCGAAATAAAAGCGATCGAAATTACTTTCTCCTCTCCCCTGATATTTGGAAACGGATAAGAGGCCGATGATTTTCGCTCTCCCCCTCGGTGATCGCTTCCATTTGACCAGAGGCGACCGCCGGGGGGGACGATGAACGCGGAAACCCACACCCTTCTTGCTGGGATGCAAAATTGAGTCGATTACGGGCGGGCGCAGTTCCCGCGACACGGGTCTGCCCCGCAGAGGGCCCCCGTGGGGTTGAAAAAACATCTCAGGCTCAGCCGCCGCCGCCGCGATTGCCGGGGAAATAATGTCCGTGTTTATATCGAGGGCGGGCGAGGAATTACACGCATCCATGGGCACAGGGAGCCAGCCCGTGGCGGTCTCACCCCATTCGACCGGCGGCAGCCATTTTCCCCGGGCGGGCGAATGGAACTCGACAGGAGCCTGCGTCCACTTTCGGCCACTTGCCCACTTGAGGAGGGACACCGCCGAAGCGAACACCTAAGCCGCAATCGCTCAAAAATATACCCACTCTCAACTGGCGAAATACGGCCCAATTGAAAGCACCGCTTGTACATGCCTCATTCACGGAAGCGGTGCCATTTGTGCGGCTGTGATTTCTTTCGCTTGCTCTCCATGGGAAACACCTGAGAGCCGCCGCTTCACATGGTTTGCTCTTTCAACCGTGAAATGATGGGCTGGAAAAGTTTTGCTGCCCGTCATTTCACCATTTACATTTAACTTCCCGTCGCATGTGTGATTTCGCAGCCTTCCTGAAGCATTTTTGCGAATAATAAGAGCGGAAAAAGGCCGTAACATCCATAAACACATGGGTAAACATGCTTCGATGTATTTGAATTACTAACAGAACGTAGGGGATGAGAGCTGTCGAAAGAGCGGTTTGGTCGAAAAAAGCAGAGGTGGAATGCCGAAAAGTACTGCCATAAACGTGGAATTATGGTTGTCAAATTATCTCCTGAGCTTCATGCTCTTCATTGACATCTGCGGAGGGGAGACGTTGGAGATTTAACTCCGCTCATCTAAATTAACGTGACGTCAATGAGGCAAATCTGCGGCAATTTTCAGTCAGTCGTTCGAGTTGCTGGGAATTCGAGTAATTTTTTTTTCAACAGGGAAGACGCAGGTACCTAAGTGCATGGATCATGTAATCATTTCACATTCATAATCAGTAGTACTCAAATTTTCCTCCGAAAGTTGGTACCATTAGCTATGATGACACTACTGTGTCGAAACATGTTGTACCAGGAAAACGAATCTGTGGAAGGAAACCAAGATACTTTTTCATTTGTGGTACTCAAATTCTTGGGGCAGTAAAAGAGTTCATTGAAAGACAAGTTTTCACACCTGCATTACTCACGCATTATAGGAATTTGTTCACTCACAATAAAATTAACACTTTTAATCCAAGAATGAATTAAAATCGATAAAAAAATTCTAATGCACAAATTTTAAGAAATTCATGAAACTATAAATCTACCATTTGGAAGATTTGTCTCTCAATCGAATCGATGATTTTTTTCTACGTGGTTATGGAACATCAATTAGTAAATTACTCTCTTTAAATAGTGAAAGGTCGTCAGCTGACTTCCGAATCTACTATAATTCATATTATCAGGACTCACGTTAAATTACAGATAACAGTTTCACTGACTTGAAAATATGTGATAAGATTAGGGACTATGACACGAATTTTTGCGAAATAAAACGCTAAATATGACTGAAACGAATGAATAAATCTTGTCATGTTGAATTTATCACTTTTTGATAATTTTTTTAAATAGTTGCAAATAATTTCAAATTCCTAAGTATTTAATAAATCTACACGAAATATGATAGCAATAAGATTTCTTTCGAATCGCTAGCTCGTAACAGACGTCATTTTTTGTTCAGCTAAAATTGTCCTAGAAAATAATTTGACGGACATATATGCAAGGGTGCCCACGAAAAGAGCAAGATGTGGGAGTCAAAGTAGGAGGCCAGCTGATAAAGTCGGTAAGGTTCGCGGACGACCACGCGTTGATTAGTTTATTATCGAAGGTATAGCAAGCTTTAGTAGATGCGTCAGAAATCCAGTGCCGTTAATAAGTGTGGGGGATAAATCATAAGAAAACAATAGTAAAGAAATTCTCTTGGACAGAGATAGCTGGTCATAAAAATAGGAGGACACAAGCTGAAGCAAGGAGAGCAATTTAATTACTTGCTGGAAGTACGCTGGAAGAAAATAGTCATAGTAGCAAATACATGGGACGAAGAACAGCTCCAGTGTAAGAAGAGTGAAATAATAAAGGGATCCGATTACGAGGACCTTTGGTAAGGATATAAATAGAAGGCTGGCGGAGAGTATGATATGGAATGCAGCGCTGTGCGGAGCATAAACGTGAACTCGGAGAATGGAGGACGAGAATAGGCTGCAGGCGTTCGAGATGTGGGCGTGGAGGAGGGTGGAGAAGGTGCGGTGGACGGAAAGGAAGACAAACTAGGAAATGCTTGGTGTGGTGGGTGAGGAGAGGAAACTTCTGGATGAGATTAGGAAAAGGAAAAGTAGGTGGTTGGAAGAGGTAATGAGGGGCGAAGGGTTGTTTAAGACTGTGATAGAGGGGAGGAGGCTGCGTAAGCGGGGAAGAGGGAGAAAGAGAGTAGGTTTCATTGATGGAATGAAAAAGGGTAAGACGTACGCTGAAGTGAAAAATAAATATTATTGGATGAGCGTGCTCATGAAAACCGCCAGAGGATAAGTATTTACTCACTTTAATTTTAAATCTACCTAATCCATTGTCTAATAATAGATTACCTAATAAAAAATATTCATGCTGGTACGAACCAAAGAGAGCGGACTAGTAACGACGATAGAACAGCTTCTCATTATCATTCGAGATGCTTAGGTATCATGGCCACGGCTGAGCAGCGGGCAATGGCGCGGGGACGGCCGCGCCGCGCCGCCGGGGCGGTCGGCTGGACGCCGCCTCCACCCCCCGGGGGGAGCCGGGCGACCCCCACGGCGGAGGTGATGCAAATGCGGCGCTCCGCGGGAAAGACGAGTGCCCGGGGCGGCCAACCGCCCGGGGCGGAGCGGAAAACCAGTCTGCGGTCGCTCAAGAGCGGGGAGCGGTGCGGAGAGGAGACGCGCCACGCCACTTCGACGCTCGCCACCGCCACCGGCACCCGACCGACAGCTGCGGCCGACTGTTCCGCAAAAGCAGCAGCCGAGCAAGCACGATTGATGTATGCGTGCCATGTGATGAAGAGTTTGTAAGAAAAGAAGATGATTCAAAAAAGAAAAAGACGCACAAGTTAATGTATGAGACACACCATCAACATCTCATGAAACAAAGAAAAGGATAAAATAATTTAGATTACGAGCATGTGAGTGGTGATGCGTAAATCTTCGTTTTGAGTTCCAGGTGGTATACTTTATATAGCTACATTACTCTTTCACTATCAAAAAGCGCTTGCAAAAGGCATTTGAGCTGATTTTATTGATTAATAAATAAGTGCACTTGAGGAGCCTAGGGTCACTCCAGGGGTCCCTTCGCGAGTTCTTCGGTATTTTCGATCGCTCACCAACGCTTGATTCACCCTCAGTGACCTCTAGTTCTCCACTGGTGAGTACCACAAAGTTTTGCTTAGACTTATACCGACTCTCCGTCCCAGTTACAGCTCCTACGTTCCTCTTTTTCATTCTCCATCATTAATTACTAAATCAGTCTGAATCAGCACTCAGGGGGAGCTTTGTGACTTTGTTTCCTGTTCCTAACTCTCTACTGAACCATAATATATACATTACTTTGTCTCTCGATATTTTCCACATTTATCTACGCCTGAGACGGTGTATTAACCATGTGCTATTAAATTTATTTCTCCTGCAGTACTCTACTGCCTCAAAGCCACTTTTATTTCATGTCCCTAGCCCAAATTCTCCTATTCATTTCCATTCCTCACTTCGAAAAACTACAGCATTTCATTCTCTCATCACTACCTATTAGGTTTCCCTAACTCACGGCATCAGTATTAATTCCTTTTAACTGCTCGTATACATATTCTAGCACGTATACTATAGAGGACGCGTTAGCTATCCATGCAATGTATTGTTCGTGGGGCCAGAGCAAGCCGGCATATGTGACGTCAAACAGAGTTATTGTCGGCAGCCTTGCCTTTTCTGACGTCATTTTCCACCTGGAGACAACATTTCCCGCCGAAAGCGTCTCTATTGTAGACAAGCTCGAAGGTATACATCATCTACGACATTGGCCAAACGATTGCATAAATACATGTGTACTCAAGCTATCACTAAATAGAGTAATTCCGCGTTTTCCATAAACGCCGTCAAAAAATCCGAACGTTTTATACATGCAAACCAAATGTTTGGCTCTTACGTATTTTATTGAATTCCCGGTATCCTCAAAATTGGTCAAAAGAGCGAACACCTCCTTGTGTTCCATGTATGGCTTTATCCTCGCGGACTGTAGCGCATAGCGCACGCTTTGGACTGCAAATGACATCATATGTCAAGCAGTCCAGACCACCATGCTCCTATAAAGCCACCAAATAATCCACAGGGGATAAGGACGCCTCGGTAGCAACTGGCTAAAGCAATCGGCGCAAAATCGAGAGATCCGGGTTCGAATCCCGGTGAAGTCGAATGATTTTTCCTCTGTGGAATATCGCACTAAAATCTAAAAAGTTCTTGCTGCGTGAAAGCACTGCACTGAAATGTTCCTGAGGCTGTCTCCATGACTATCCCTAAGAGCATCAAGCCTTCATGGACCCTGTTTTCATCATGACAGCTATTGCTTTCGATTTTACATAATTAAAACCGAACCAAGTGCATAGATTTCCACTCTCGAACCCGTAGCACGTTTATAAACTGTCTCAGCTCAATGGAGTGCGAGGGATGGAGTCACGCCGCGTTATAGCCCACACTGTCGATAGAAAAAAAGGCACAATGAATCCTGATTATTCAACAGCCTAGGCAAAATCTCATTCCGGTACCTCAAAATGCTATGGAAACGCTATTCATCGAATAGAATGAATGAAGAAGTAAACCTCATTCATTCAAAATACTGTTGGTCGGATCACTACTATTTCGATTACTAATGAATGAATGAAAGAAGTTTTATTAATTGTCCTGGGGCTATACCCCTTAAGGACCAAAACAATGTACATTGTTTACGAGAAACAAAAAGAGAAAAATTAATCAAACAATTTAGACAATAACATAGTGATAAGTTAAATATAAATTAATGCAATCTAAAAAATGAAAAAACTAAATACGAAGTATTACGGACATCATAAAACAAATACATATGCATACATTTCATCTTAAAGTTAGCAACATAAGAACTGTTTTTGGGTTCTTTTTATGTGTTTGAGACAATAACATTGTGACAAGTTTAAATATAAATTACTACAATTTTCAAAATGAAAAACTAAGTGCGAATTATTACGGACAACATACTTGTATAACAAATACAACATACATACATTTCTGGTTTACAGAAAATAAAATAAACATTTGTGGTCAGGAAGTAACATATTATAATATTTCATCTTAAAGTTAGCAACAGAGGAAGTGGTTTTGGGTTCTTTTTATGTGTTTGGGACAATAACATAGTGACAAGTTTAAATATAAAATACTACAATTTTCAAAATAATAAAAATAAAACTGATAATAAAAAAATAAACTGATATTACTTTAATTATACTATAAATGTTAATGATAAAATGCATGCCGTTAATATTCTTAATTTTACGTGCAATCCAATAGCTACGCCACGTTCACGCTCATCCCTTCCTGAATGTAAATTACCCTTATGTAAATCAAGTAGTCTTCTCTGTCCTACCACCTCCGCTCACAAAACTACAAAATATCTGTAATCCTTATTCTCATCTCCTGCTTTATTTTTACCCACTTCCCTGCTCTCATCATCGTCAAAGCATTCCAAGATTTGATGTTCTTCCAATTTCCTCTTCTGAGTCTTTTCCTCCGTTCTTGCATCTACTAGTTGTGCAAGGATTTCGTGAGATGACGACCGCTGAGGCCTTGCCTCCACCGCTGCCGGGACAAGCACCTATCCCATTGGGCCCAGTCTCGCGAACCTAATTCTCAATAATCTTCCACCTATATCGTCTTGGACAATTATGAGTTCGAGCAGCTTCCTCCTCGGGCAGCATTTTTAAAGAGACACCATCTTTGAAGAAACCATCCCATTGGATTCAGACGACTCACGAGGCCCCCTCACTGAGGTGCGGACTACCATTCGTCTTTCTCCTACCTTTCGACCTATCTGGCATAGGTGGCCCTACCAGGGACAATTCTTATTTCTCCAGTCCAGCTCCAGAGGTCACTGGAACGCGCAAGCCCATCCATACCGTCAAGATTGTAGTCCATTGGGAGAGGTATCACTGATCCCATAGAAAAAATCTAGGGGCAAACGGTAAGTGTTACACCGCCGTAATTCTAGGGAGAGACAGAAAATTGCGTGAGAGCCAAACTTAAATGCCCCTAAGTCACAAGACTTATCTTTTTAAAATAGCATAATACATCTACATACTACCCCGCAAGCCGCCTCAATAGGCGTGTGGCGGGGGGTGTTAGGACACCAGCCGTTTACATATAAAAAGGAAACGCTCTAATGAAATTACGCCTAGCATTTATTGAATTCCCTTATTGTTCGGGGGAAAAACGAATTCCCATACCTATCCGTTCGGCAAAATATCTCTCTTAATTTATCGTTTCTGTCGGACCTGGAAATATAGTGGGGTTCTAATATGATGTTCTCCGTGTCGCTCTGAAAGATATCTATTCTCAATTGTTCAAGCAATCTAAGCCTAGCGCGCAGCCTCCGAATCTCTAGCGGCTCCCAGCCTAATTCGTTTAACATCTGTGTAACGCTGTCCGTACGCCCGTAGCAGTTTTTGACGTATCGCGCAGCTTTCCTTTGTATTTTATTAAGTTCCCGGATTAAGTCTTTCTGCACCGGATCCCATATGCTCGCTGCATATTCAAGGTGTGGCCGGACGAGTGCGAAATAGCACCTCTCTTTTACTTTTTCATCCGAAAATCAAGTTGTAACTATGTTGAAACAAATATGTTGAAACTAACTTATTAAGCGCAAGTATATGCTCATTTTTCTTGCATTTTAAATACAAGGATTTTTGAATTTATATTCTACCAACGGTCCAGAATTAATTCAAAATTTCGTGAAGATTCTGAGAATATACGAAGAATATTCCAAAAGGCTGTTGATATGTACGCCTATGCCAGCGAGAATCTGAGACCAATGAGCTCCACCCCATTTTTTATAGGTATTTACACATATTTCTTTCTAAGTATCTTAAATAAATGTCCAATTAAAACTCGGGGAACGAGAAATATATTTTTAAAAAAGCTTTGAAAGAACATAAGAACGTTTCTAAAATATTTCGCAGCAAGAAGACCCCCCACAAAGAGCAAAATATGGAGAAAAAAACCTTTAAGATGAGAGAAGTGAAGAGCATTAGCAGCTTTTACGGTTATTTGCTGATCGTGGAACCCGAAAAATAATAGAATTGATTATTGCATATCCCTGTGACAACATTGTGTCCTTTGTCAGGAAAACGGGGAGAATTAATACAAAATACGATTACAAAAACATAGGTACACCAGCATACCCATTCGAAGCATGCAATGTTTACATATTTCGGGTTATTCGGGTTAAATAATCCGAAAAAAAGCATAAATCTCATTGCCAGTGGCTAGCGTAGGGAAATGTCTAATTCCTCTATTTCTTCCAAGACATTTCACTATCCTTGGCCCATGCATTTCCCGCTTCGGTAACATTCATGCCTTGCTACATACACACATTCCCTTTCAATAGGCTCCCATTATTCCTCTCCTTCCGAGTCCGCATACATGCGTACATTAATCACAATTCCATGATTTCCCCGATTCACCCATCCCTCCCACGCCAGTCGCCCTTCACATCTTTCTTCTTCTTCCTTTCCCGTCCTTTCTCCCCGGATGGCCAAACCAGCGAAGCGCGCTCCTCCCACACAGCTCCATTACTGGTACATCCCACCCACATTCCTTCAAGGCGAAACATTTCTCGCCCTGCGTCCTCCGACTCTTACCGCAAAAAACCTCTCGGGCACCCCTATCGGAAGCATAAAAGCATGTTGCGAAAGCGTCAGAGCACATTATTATCTTATGCTTAGTGTTTTTCATCCTTGTGGGCACATTCGTACACAGGTACAGCTCTAGATTTAGTTCTTACTACTGTTAGTGTGCACTGTATAGAACGCGCTCACTTGTAGATGGTCCTCGCCTTCTCCTTCGCTGACAATGGAAAGGTTACGCTGGATATACGGGAGCATATTGTTTGGAAAGTAATTTGACGACGTGACTCTGCCAGTCCATTGTTTTTCTGGCCGCGGTCCTCTGCCGCTGAAAGGGAGGTTGGACGGTTTGACGATAACCATCGAATTTTCATACTATTCATTCATCTCTCTATAATTTGGAACCCTTGAGCAAAAAAGTACATTGAAATGATTCAAAGAGTTCAAAAAAGGTTTTTTAAGGTGTTTGTTTGAAAATTTTTAATATGTTTTATGTTCGGAATCATGTTTATCCCAACCTTGACAACCACGTGAAATATGAGGACCTACTGGTAATGTTTAACTGTCAAAAACTATGCGATCAAAGCTGCGCTGTTTTATGCCGAATTTAGAACCTGCTTGATATTTCTACATGATATTATAAATAAAGAAGAGAGTGGTAAATTACTTCAGGCTTTCCCAGTGAACAGCGTAGATGAGGCTATCTCGGGATTCTTGAGGCATCAGCCTGAGGACGACAGCAGAGTCAACTGTCGAAACGTCGGCATGGAGCCAACTGTTACCCGTTTAGAATCCCGAGAAAGATTCATCTAAGAGTAAAGAGGAAAGTTGATAAATCGGCTGAATTTCCATGGTCCAACAATTAGAGGTAGGATTAAGATGACATTTTACGTCATGAATGTTAGCAGAAACTACCGTAAAAATACTCCGTTTTACCGAATATGTTCGACATAAAAAATATAGTATTATAATCTTAATTTATACCAAGACAGTAAGAAATTTTATGAAGACGCCATTAAAAAATATTTAAGAAATGTGATTGTAATATGTAAATTAAAATAATGAATATATGTGTAATGTATTTGAACAGCTTTGACTAATGCGTATTATATTTGTTCACCCTGTAAATATGTTTATACATTGGGTGAACATTAAAAACAATAAATAAATTAATTAATAACTGAGAGAGAGATAAACTATAAATTCGCAGGGCGAGCTTGAAGCCAAGCGGTCACCAGTAAGGCGCTCGCGGATTGACGACCAAATTTCGCCGAAGCGGACGAATCCCAGCGCCGATTTTTACCGTCAATAGTTACGATACCGACCAACGGTAATTTTTTCTTGCCACCCCCTAGGTCGCAGGTGTCCAGCATTCAATTGGTCGGTCATTTGGGAGACGACCGGAAACTGAGGACATTAGCGCCATAGGCGAGAAAGTTATGGAGGGAAGGTTATAGGGGACTGGAGGAATGGTGGAGAGAAACCCGGTGTGTGCATTAGCCTGTTGCCTGCTCTTAGTGAAAGACAACAAACTCACAATTTAACTCTCCATCCGACGGATGGAGTACTTCAACTGAAGTGCTCTCCATACAGCACCCAAGTAGGTATGGATTGGGATTCAACTGAAAGAAAATAAATATTCGCTTCTGCCGGGACTCGAAGCCGGGCCCACGGATTCTGAAGCCAGTACTCTCTTACCACCACGCCGACCCGATTCCTAAGTGTCATCGAAGTGGATGAGCCGTCCCGGCACCGATTTTTTCGCTGAAAGTTACGATACCGACACAAGATTATTTTTTTCTCCATGCCCTCCCCCACCGTGTCGCTGGAGTCCGGCACAATCAATCGCTCGGGAGGGGGTAAGGGGGGGTGGAGGGGGGGCAAGTGGGGGTTGTCAAGGGGGGGGGAGGTTTGCCACGTTGAAGAAGGGGGCCAACCCGTCGTGTGTCGCCGGGGACGCGGAGTCGTGAGTGCGTGCGGAGAGGAAGACGAAAAGGAGGACACGGAGGAGAGCGTGGGGGGCGGGAGGAGGGGGGAGGGGGGGTGGGAGCGTCGGAGGGAGGGAGGGGAGGGGCTTTGTGCTCGGCGTGGGTGATGCGGAACCCCCTCTCTCGCACAGCGGTTCCTCGATTGCCGTTCAACTGGTGACCGACTCCGGCGCTTCACCGCGCCGCGTCACGGGTCAAGGTGATCCGCGCCCGGATTGGCGGAGCGGTGCGGCGAGGGGGTGGGATGGAAGGGGGTTGGAAGAGGGTGGAAGGGGGGCGTGAGGCAGCGAAGAAGGGGGTGCACCCCGCGCTCTCCCCTGGCCGGCTAAATGCCCGCCACACCGCGCCCGCCGCACCATTTACCATTCTCGCGGGCGGCACGGCGGGTCGTCCTTCCGCGCACTTCCGACCACAGCGACCCCACGCGCATCTCACTACCCGCGACACACACGTGATCTTTCCTTCTGGGCCGACGCACCCGATGGGCCGCTGACCAAGGACTGCAGCCCGCCGCTTTGACCATGGAGGGCCGACTGGTGGCGCTGTTCGTGTCCGTACTGACGGCCGTGCAGCAGGCGTCGCCCTGTGCCCCAGAGGACGTGGCCTTCGAGCTCATCACGGGACACGTGCTCAGCAGCCCCAAGCACCTGATCGACACGAAGGCGGGCATCCTGCGCTTCGGCGAGTGCATCGACAAGTGCCGGCGCAACGCCAAGTGCAAGGCGGTGAACTTCGAGACGGGACTGTGCCTCCTGATGGCCGCCAACCTCGAGGATGTGCCAGGTGAGCGCCGGGATCCGCATTCACACCGCTATGGGATTTTTCGCGCCGCCCCCGCTAGTGCCCGAGAGTGCCCAGACGCTCACCCGACCCGAGTCTCGTGGATGAACCCCTTCGAAATTTGAGTATACACGTCCTCCCCAGTCCATAGCGTACAAATCTCCAAGTACAAACTAGCTTACATCATGTGTGCCGTATCACCACCAGAGAAAATTCGTGCTAGTTGTTTGGAGAGTGGTTACATCTCATGGGGCTTCGAGCTCCGGAAGCAGTTATCATAAACGTGCCAAGGCGGCTCAGTTCTTCCGGTTAATTCCGAGTCAACGCTTTTACGTTGTCTTTGTCCGATACTAATCGAAAAATAGGTGCGAATGTCATTGAATAAGCTCATTTAGCCGTATCCTTTTTTTCCCCTAATCAAACACATTTTCACCATCAGTGAAGCGGCGTCTTTCCCTGAGAGTGAAGTAATCTGGGAAATTCAAGTGTTTCATGTAATTCTCGGATTCCTATAGGAACGGATACGTTCAGGGTTTTCCAGTGCTCGAAACACGTTTATTTTCATTTATATATTACCTCTCCCGAAGCCCCACCCAGACAAGATTCGAACCCGCGTCCAAAGGATTAGTAGCTGTTAAACCCCCATCCCCAAAGCCGTTGAGTTATCAGGCAATGCCTCTAAGATGAAACATCAATACGAAACGGCACTTTTTTTCAGATTAGTTATCCATCCCGCAAGTCTAGCAAGACTAAAAAAATGCCGACGCCGAATCTCTGACTAAGCATTGGAGGTAGTTACTACTTTATCCATTAATTTAATCGTCCAATTGGTTACAATATTTATTTACGATTTGATACTACTTTTACTTGAAAATTATTGAGAAATATTAAGCATACTCTTAATAAATATTTTTAAATAAGATTAAAATACTATTAAAACTCCTGATCATTATTTTCATGGACAGCGAGTTTTTAGTTTTCAATCTTAGTTTGAAAAGGCTTAGTGACTAAGGCATTTTTGTTTGATAACTGTGAAAGGAATCAATTATATACATGTATTTAACTCCGCAAGTAACCATTCCCATAAACTTTTCTTCTCCATTTTATTTTTCATCAAATTTATTTCATTATTCACGCATTGATCTTCATTAATCTTTAAAAAACATTGTGATAAATTGAACTCATCGGAACAACTGAACTTCGGCATTGGAATTAACATGAGAAAATCACCCGAAGACAACTTAGGAAATGGTAGATATAAATTCTTCACCTAACAAATAAAAAAACTCCAAAAACTGTCCTTCCTCGTCTGAACTCACGTAGGCTCAAAATAAGTTGCATCATTCTCTAAGCAGTAATTAGCCGTATTAAAATCCGCAAAGCACCGGATCAAGGTTCCCAGCGTGCAATAAATGGATGTGTGATCATATCCTTGGTTCAGTGCATTCTTAGATCTCTGGTGTTATCACGGCAACAGGAGTCCCATTTCAGCGACCACCACATGGGAAGACGACCACTAGGCTTCCAGCGAGCCGCTGATCAGCGCGTCAGATGAGCGCCGATAGGAGTGATTCGGTTGATCGAATAGCAAACCCCAGATTACGCGAGTTTCAGGGTAACCGGGAGGATAGTATTTTGACGCCTCACCATATCTCTCGAACTGATAGAAGCGACAGAATAAGAGAGATATACGGCCGAAATGATAGTTACTATCAGGGCCGCCCCATGCATGTTGAGGCCCACGGGCATAAGTATGGAGACGAGGCCTCAGTAAATATTATATGAATAAAATATTTAGAACTTTTAACACAAAAATGGAGCAAATTCAACATTTATTTTTATATAAATTGCTTTCATCAAAGAAATTTATACAGTATGCGAGAGCGAATACAGTGGAGCCCGGTGCTAGGCCCTCACTTGCGCAGGGCCCCGGCCATTCGCCTTGTGGTCCGATCTCAGGGGCGCTACTGGGAACAAAAATTCCTTCTTCCCAAGCAACGTTAATGACCGCAGTGAAAACAAATTGAGGAACCAAGAACCTCAGTCGATAAGCGTATTCCATCCCTTTCTCGTGGCTCGTGTCTTGACACTCCCTGCCTCATCCCATTCTTGCGGTAGGTTGCTGGCAGGGTAGCATTACGGTGGCTGGAGTTGTAATCGTGAGTCATTGAGTGCACAATTTTAACAGCTTCTCAAGCCGAGAAAAATTCTTGGACCGCATTTCACAAAATAACATATTCTGTTTATACGGTGGAAATCAACATGCATGCACTAAATGCAAGAGTTATATTTTAAATTTATCACCTTTATAAAAGTATTGTTATGACTTGGGGTTTCGACACGGAATTCGAAATTAAAGCGAAAATTATAGATAGTTTTTTTACTCGGCATTATGCCTTGATATTTGTCGGAAACAATTTTAATAATATTAAAAGTATTATGTCGCGTTTAGGAGAAAATCTGTGAATATGCAATCTAATTATTTTGATATATGCGAGGTGCCATGAGGCTACGTGTTAAAGTAGCATTGAAATGCCAAGAAACCAAATCCATCCATTTTTTTTCATTTTTGTCTATAGATACCTATCACTAATAAGGTCACGCATGCTACGTTTCGCGGAAATATGTATGTAAACAAAAATTGCCCCAACCACCTTAAGATATAGAGCATTGACAAGAGTAGCTGGAGCAGAATAAAAACGCATCTGCGTGAGGGTTAAGAAGAGGCAGCATGAAACATTCCTCTCGTACCCGCTGCCCGCCCTCGGCGAGCAAGACATGCGTCGCGTACGCCAATGGAGCCGAAGATGGAGTTGGACTTTCGGCACTGGTCCAAGTGGAGGGGTGGTTGGTTCCCTGGACGCTTGGCTTCACCGATTGTCCGCCGGGCGGGTCGTGTAAATCGCCTCTCGAGTCCGGTCACATTTCCGATCTCTCCGGTCGACCAAGCGTCACGCCTGTCAGTGACATCCGAAAATTTTCGAGCGCGAACCGAGTTGAATGGCCCGGAAAAATGCTCCCATGATAGTCAACGTCGTGAGTCTTCAGTGTCCGAAGTTGGGATCTGCCTGTGATTATAAATTGAACAGCATGCAAAGTGATGCTATTATATTGATAACCATCCTCCTGCACTGTCGGCCAGTCATGTAACAGAAACTCTAATCAAGCTTTGTACAAGAAAATGTTCCGGCTGTGGCTGTCACACATGAATTCGCATTATATATTTATTGGTTTGAAAGCTAAAATCAGACGTTGTCCACAAACTAACTCAATTAGGTTTTTCGATTTTAGGATTTTTAACAAAATATTATGTCTAACTTCAGCGACCGCAAGTTTTGTAAGGAAGAATGATCTAATGCTTTCCAGGCGTATGATGTTGGGGAAGTCTATTCGGGTTCTCCACCGGGTCACACTCTGCATTTTTGCCGACGTTTCGATGTACGAGTCGTCCATCGCCATCAGGGCATCATGATGATGGGCGACTCGTACATCGAAACGTCGGCAGAAAGGCAGAGTTTGACCCGGAGGAGAGCCCGAATAGACTTCATCAATATATAAGGAAGTTTTCTTCACTCTATTTTTTTACAGCCACTGAAGAAATAATTAAAGCCAAGTTAAAGCTATACGCGAGATTTCAACGAAAGGAGGAGAAAAGAAACATTAAATTTTCATTCTTCCCCAATCATCATTCTATAGGTGCTATTCCTCGGAGGCCCTCGCGCTTGGAGAATGATTGACACAAAATAGTTGGATAGATATTGGTCCAGCATGAGAAAAAAATTCCTTAAACGTTCATAGATGAAAATTTATTGGTAAAAAGTTGATTGGGATGCATTACTTATTATCAGGCATGAGAAGATGTCGTCTCCAGTTTCAGCATGGAGAGAAATGGCTTTGCAACGTCAGAAAGAAATAGCAGCTCCGTGTTTGTAAACTGTAATGAAAAATTATTTCGTCATTTCATGAATAGCGATTTCGTCTTTCATTATGAATCGGAACACTAAAACATATATCCATACTGGATAATTTCAGCCAAAATCACGACGTTTCAGGATATTGTGGTGTTTGCATTATGCTAAAATTTAGAGTCATTCGAAACTGGTTTTACGTTCCTCCCGGGCATTCTGCGCTTCCGAACAAATCGCTACGAGCCCCACCCAGGGTCTTAAGGCATATTATTAGTCACTGAGAAAATAAAATAAACTCCATAACCCATTACCAATTCCTAAGGTCCTGATAAAAGTTTGTATTAGAGCTGAACGTGATGCACACGTACTTCAGGAAACGGGATAAAATCACAGGCCGAGAAAAAAATACATTTCCGAGTTTTTTGCGATCCTTCGGGGAATTTTGAAACGGCTTCGAGACACCAGTCGAGCGAAGGACGGGTATTGAATCGAAAAATCTTTGGCGTGACGGAGAGTCGGAATTTCGCGGAAGATGGGACAGGATATCAGCACTGGGTGGGTGCCCATCTTCAACCAAAAAAGGTAGTTCTCACGGTTAAAAACCCTGCGTTTCCAGGAGTTTTACGATGGTGAACATCTGCCAAGTATCAATAAATCAAACCGTCTGTCAAATTGGAATAATTTAAGCCATACGACATCAACCGTCGCTAGCTCTATTCTCTATGCGTTAGTCTTCATCTTGTTGACTGCATTACAAATTGAAAATAACATCCAATTTAGAATCTCTCTATAAATTTGTAAATTTCAAGTTGTTATAAACTAATATTAGCACTTCAGCAGCACAGCTTAGTTCATCAGTTCTGGATTATCCGTTACTTCGTCACGCTATCAATCATATTCATTCTTATCAAATTCGAAAATCAAATGTTCTTTCACTCCAAAAATCATGCGATCATACTCCAAAGATTAAGATCTGTGAATTGGCATATTAAAATTGCATAAAGTCTGCCCTCCCAGTACTATTCAGAAGCTGTGGTATATTTAAGTAGCATCTCTCTATTAACTCAGTTTTTGCTTTAATGGAATCATTGTACGTGGCAATAGGCTTAAATGACTACGTTATTTTCTTCTGCAAGTTTTCCACGGAAAAGAAATCGAAATACTAAATTTTCTAGAGGGCATAAATAGAACTGGAAAGGCACTTGTGTTGATTGGAGTACATTGCCTTGGTGTTAAAATATTTATTGCTTTTATCCACAAAAAAGTTCTCATTGAAAACAATGAAAAATGAAATAAGTTCCCCAACGATTCTCCCGACAATTAATTCATGAAATAATCTCCAAATTTCTTTTTTAACTTTATTAATCTCGCACTGGTCTCGCTGGGCACAATTTGATTTTTAATCTCCTGAAACAAAATTCGTAAACAGCCCCCTTTTTCTTAACAAGTTACGCATATTAGCGTATTTAGTATTGAGCATCTTTTACATTTGTTTTATACACATATTGTATTTGGTATTATTAAGAAAATAGTATCACATTACGATAAATACGACGTTCAGCTACTCATTGAATCTCCATAAACGTCCTCGGAACTCAAATTTTGTCGAAATCAAATCAATTTGCACAATGGCACCGCTATTTTTTTCTAATCGATCGAGATGAAGGAATGCTAGTTATGTGCTTTAAAATTTAAAGTTGAACATAAAAAAGTAATAAGTAGCCCATAAAGAAGTATTTTCAGAGAAAAGTTATTTAATTAATAAATAATTTTTTTCCATTTTAAGTACTGTGACTTCTTTTCCAAAGAAATACAAATTTTCCTGGCTTCTTAAGTCCTGTTTATACTCAATGCATATATGAAATGATGTGTCACATTTTCCGCTGTATTCCGTGAAAATAACCCAATTCTATACCATTGGCGATTATTGGCCAAGTCACTATAGTCGAGTAAAAGGATGTATGAGAGAACACGATGAAGTTTCAATGAAAGGATGTCATTAACGCGGAATAAGTCTACTTTTCAGAATCTTTTTGATAATCCGTGTAAAGCACCACAATGCGGAATTCATAATGTGCCAGACAACAATCATGATAGTAATTGAGTAGCCGGTCTACCATCAAGTCAATAAAAAGAAGTTTTCTTTCATATTTCTTTCATTGGTGGAAAAAAACCTTTTTCAAACGGTTTGAATTCTTTGATTTTCTCACGGGGCTCATCTCTAGGTGAGAGTAAAATGTAAATATTTACAAAAAATGCTTTACCCACAACATGTAGAAAACGTCCGAACTGTGCCCAGTACACGTCTAATATTCTAGAATGAATCTATCATCCTGTGACTGCCGAATATCTCATTATTCGGTGAGACATTAAGAAAGAGCCGACTAAGTGGCAATTTCCGGCCAAGGGACGCCATCAGAGAGAAAAAGCATTTCTGCCTGAGGTAAACAGCGTTTGAATTGGCAGGGTTCATTGCCGAGATTTTCGTGAGTCCTCATGGAGGGCAATGCCGAGGATATCAAGGACGTGCCCAAGTCACGGTCATATTTTCACGGAGGTGCCGTACCTGGTCCCGAGACACCTCACGCCGCGCGCTGACAAATCGGTTGACCCGTTTCCTGGAGCGTGAATGTTTCGTGGCTCCTTGGTGAGGGGGGGGAGGGGGGGGGGGTTTGAGAGCCTCATGAGTCAAGTCCCTCTCCGCTGACAACCGTTTGACCCTTTTCCTCGGGAATTCGAAAACGATGAGCTGCTATTAATAGCTTTGCCATCCCGATATTTTATCCCCTTGACAGTTAGGAGAGAAGATTCTCCGTGCTGACTGGGTGAAAGGTGAAGGATGATGTCGAGATGAACTGAGTCTGCGACGAATCAATATCCATAGAGCATATATATTTAATAAAGCAAACATTATAACTATTTTTGTTAATAAAATAAATTAATAAATAATAAAAGAAATAAATTGGCTTTCCAGCCGAAATTGAAGGCATGGAGCGCGGTCATTTTCTGCAACAAGAGGGCAATGGTAAGAGGGGTAATCTGAACGCAATCCACAATCTCTCAGTGCGCTTCATAAAGTTTAACGGCTTTTACTCTGGGCACGTATGTTCAAAGTCATTCAACTTGCATTCACCTTTTCCCACCCACCATTCAAGTTGTTTACGGAGGCAGTAATGGATGAGCTAGGTCATAGTTTGGTTCGCACTAACGCCGAAACGTAATTTCAATAATGTGATTCATTGTTGAATTTTGAATATTTTTCTGTGCCCTACTATCATTTAGGATGCCCTGAAAGTTGCTATCATCACGGAAAACAGAGTGGAAAATTCTAAAAACTCAGGTAACAAAACATCTTAACACATGGTGTTGCTCCACGCTCAGTAATTCCTGGGTCCGGAAGATCACAAAATATGACCACGCACATCTGATACTCGCAGTATTTGATCAGAATAGCGCCTGGGATCTTTCAAATTGGAGTTATATTTCCATTTATGATCGATTGAAGGGATTCAGCAAGCCCTACAGGGCGCATGTATCCATTATTATGAGCTTATCTGCCCAAATTGGCGGCGTGCATCTACTTACGAAAAATAACCGCTGAAAGAGCCCCTCGGCTTCAAAACTGAGGATGGTTTATGCGGCTTGTTAAGATTAGTAGGGAGATCGGACAAGGGTCACCTTTCAACCTCTAAGAGTCAAGTGTTGGCTTTCCGGCCAAAATTGAAGGCTTGGAGCGCGGTCATTTTCAGCGACAAGAGGGCAATGGCTAGAGGGGTAATCTCATCGCAAGCCACAATATTTCTATGCGCTTCATGAATTTTAACAGCTTTTACTCGGGGCACGTATTTTCGAAGTCATTCACCTAAGTAAGCGCACAACCTCTTGATTAATTATTTCCGACGCGTGAGTGTGAAAGCAGCATTCTTCTCTCGAACGCAGCCGCACCTCGCGACAAATGACATTCGTTCCGTTGACACTTCACTTGGGTCACTCCAAGAATGCAATGACATCATCATTGCGGTGGGACCTTGCATATATTTTACACAACGTGGAGAATATGACGCAAGCGTTTATTTTTTTCTCTCTTGCCTCCCAAACAGAGAAAATAAGCTTCACCTCCAAGGAGGTATTTGAATATCCCGTGTGTACTGGCCGTCGAATAAATGCTGAACCAATAAACCTTCTTCGGCGTTCGGGGAAATGATTAATTTCGTTTCGCATCGCGGTAGCGATGAATTACGACGAGGAAATAAGCAGTGCTTTTATAAAATGTCCACTGTCTCATGTGGACGTTTCCGCGGTGTTCGGGAATGACGAGCTGTTTTTCGGGTTACTTTCGCGATAAATCGTGATGATATTTCCCTTGCAGACAGCTCTCAGAAAAGTCAACTCCTGCAAATTGAACATTGGACCACGAAATTAGAGTAACGGATCACTGATATGCGACAGAGCATTAAACTAAAAAACAGAGTAAACTAAACAATGAGCATTCACAACGGCTAGAGGTTGGAAAAGAGAATGTGCTCGCAAGCGAAGAGCGACACAAAGATGAGTTTGGCCGTATTGTTTCTCAGCAACTGGGAATGTTCGCGATGAGCGCAAAGTTTTCGGGGATCTACTTTTCAGGTGGCCAAACAATGGGTTGCAAATCGTAAAAAAGTGGCAGTAAAATTTGCGCGGCCATCAGATGGGAACGGCAGCAGGCACGTGTTTATTCTGTCACCTGAGTGTTTTCTCGACGGGCTAACTCCACGGTGGTGGCTGGATTTTTCAGAGCTATTCCAGTCCCTCCTCGGATGCCCAGCGAAGAACACTTCAATATACAACTCATTTCGTTTCCGGGTTACTCACCGACCTATTACAACCCACCGGGTATGGAGATACCCATCAGCTTCAATATACCGGTAGCCGGTTTTTGAGAGGAGAGGACAGAGCCTCATACTGATCCTAACAACGGATCGAATTCGCAGCTTCAAGTTAAGCGAGTTCGGGGCTGTTCCCTTTTCCTGGAAACCATGCGGTTTTTCGCGGAGTTGTGGCTTCTAGGAATAGCAGTTAGGTTCTTAAGCTGGATCGTCAAAACATCGCTGCGTTTGAACCTGGGGCTTTCGAGCATCGCGGTTTTGCTTTACTATTATCTCTCCGTGGAATAGAATACCCGTTCTCAATTAATCCAATCCCATTGAGTTCCTTCATACGCTCGAATTCTGACACTTCGTTTTTGCTGTCCTCAAATATTTTGTTTTACACATTTGCAGGAAAATTCATTGCCATTTTTCCACACGGGGATTCCTGGAATTAAAATTTTCAATTGGAATTACTGATTTCCGAACGCATGGAAAAGATTTCCACACTTTGTAGCACCCATCACGCGTTGAAAAAAAATATGTTTTTCGGAAATACATTTTGGTTTGACAGTTATTAGTGTGTTTCCTCGGAAAGGGACATGCTAAAGTGTCATCATTTTGGAATTACCTTTGCCGTTCATTGAGAAATGATGTTTAAATCTGAAATTCGAACGTGACGGGTGTTACAAACGGGATGTCCCGAAGACCGATTCATCGGGGATAATAAGTGACATGGGCAACGACCTGTCACGATGGAAACACCGGTCCCGCTCGATCACCGAAGTTAAGCATCGTTAGGCTCGGCTCGGATTTGGACGGATGATCCCCTTATTCATAGCTTTGACCTATTTAGCAGAAGTATTTGTGCTACTTAAGTTTAACACGCTTCGACGGCTATGGTCATTTCGCACTTCCTGCCTGTCACTTGCAGAAAAATGCAACAGAGCACAGAACAAATCAAAGGACCACCCCTCCAAATTCGAACCAAGCCCAAAGATAACTTAGGTCATCGGACGGAAGCCGGTGTTCATTCGTCGTGGCCGGAGTGTTGCTGCTCCTGTCTGAGAGATGCAAGTATGAAGTATAAAATGAACTTTCCCGTCGTGGCACGTTAAAATGAAGTTCTGATACATCTACAAAATACACTGCAAACCACCTCAAGGGTGTGTGGCATGGTATTAGTAGTCACCAACATGTATTACACTATACCCTAAAGTTAGTGTAACTACGACTATTGATGCATTAGCATAAATCGCTAATGCTTGTCAGGAGGCGAAGCTTCACAAGGATGCACCACACTATGATATGTTACCAATGTTAGAGGGACCGTTAGTATTTATGTATTTTGCAACTACATAAATGGATAGAGATTCAAGAGTTATGCTGAAAACATGCACGGCGTGCTGTAAGTACTGGGTATCAGATAAGGATACAGGTATTAAGGAGTACTACTACAACTAAGAGCTACACAACCTATCGAAAAACCTAGTTACAATTCTCATTGGCAGCTGTTATGGTCCCTTACAGTTCGTGGGAAAAATGACATTTTAAATCTGTCCGTTCTGCAATGTAGTTCTTTCATTTGATTCTCATGATCTGATCTACCGTAGCATGTCGGATTTCGCAAAATATTATTAACGTCGTCAGAGAATAAATCGATTTAGAACTTACATAATAAATTAAGTCTAAATTTTAATCGACGGTCTGAAAGCGATTCCCATCCCAGTTGCTGCATCGATAATGAGTGACGTCGCACCAACCGTAGACTTTCGCTGCTCAGATTGATAGAACAAGCTCCGCACCCGCAGTCCCCTACGAGGGGCGTCGTCTCCCTGCCGTATATGGTGCGCGCACCATGGAGCCACCCTACTACGGGGCCGATGCCGCGGCGACCCACATCCGAGCGCTTCCTCTCTCGGGGGGCGATTACACGTTTGGCGGACAATTGGAGCAGGAGGGAAGTGGTTGGCGCGGGAGGAGAGCAAAAGGCATGCCGGAAGGAATGGCAAGAGTGTCACCGGAGGGGGAGACGGAATGGAGGGTTGGGGGGGGGGGGGGGCGTTGACGGCCCGTAGTTTTTCCTGGCATGTGAGGGTGGAGCTTCCGGGGAAGGCGAGCGCTACAACTTTCGGTGGCCCTCCAAGGATTTACGCCGACGAACTACCGTGCGAGCCGCCTTGGAGGGGGAATGGCAGGGTTTGTTAAGGTGGCTGGAGCGGTAATTGTGGGTCATTGGGTGCACATTTGAAAAAAATTTTAAGTTCTCCGAAAAAAAATTCTACGAGCACATTTAATTTAAGTGTATCTGTTTAGGCATTGGAACGCACCGTACTGGCAGTAATGGAAATGACGCAAGGATTAATTTTTAATTATTTTCCTTAATTAAATCATGTTACGACTCAAGTTTTCGGCGCGGTATTCGAAATTTAGAAGAAATTATATTGAAATATGTTGTTCCCAAATAGTACTTGGCATGGCATCTTGATATGTGTTAGCAAAAATTACAATAATCATAAATGTGTTATTTCGTGTTTAGAAGAAATTATCTGCATATATAACCGAATTATTACGATATATATACACGTCATGTGCTAAAAGACTACGTATCAAAATAGCATTGCCAAAAAACCAAATCAGTATGATGCAATTTCATTCACTTTTATCCATAGGTGTGAGGACACGTACCTATGCTAAGTTTCATTCAAATCCGTACAAATACAAAAATCGCTCCAACCACCGGAAGGCACCAGTCACGAAAAAGGGAAGAAATAGGGAAAATGAGTTGGAAGAGGGAAAGGAAGAAAGTCCATGGGGACATGCTTATAATTAATTCCTCATTTTTGATTAGTGTAAACGACAACAATTATTCTAAAAAATCCCATATATAATCCAAGTTCTTGCGTCAGCCGGTGGCAATTAAATTTGCCTTTGAAAATTGCAAATAATACTTAGAAGTCATGTGATGCAAAAGGGAGTATCGATTGTTAGACGTCACCGCATGGCACACTTCTCTGCTATCCACGTATTTCAACGGCTAGGAGCAAACCACACTACTTCACCGTTTCCCATAGAGAAAATATAGTATTTTCGTCAAATTAGGATAAGCCAGGTGAAATTCACACGGAAACACGTCGCATTACTGTCACAGATACCCTATACTTACGTCATCCACCGGGTGCCCGATGACGTAGTGCTTGGACGTCGTCAACCCCCAGTCATAAATTTTAGCGAGGAATATTTTCGTAAAGCAACTTTGTTTGTCCACAAAATACACGTCGTGTACATTTGTAAGCATGAACTTCACATGAAAATAGTTTTTTTAATAATGCAAGTTCCCCACAATTGTACTTATGTTCAATCTTATGTTACCTTATGCTGATGCGAGGATTCCTGCATTTTTCCGCGCATTCAAGGCGTTCGCTGTATCTACTGACGACAGTTTCTTCTTCAACCCGAAGACACCCGTTGGAACACGGGCAAAGTTGTTGTCAGTAGATACAACGAACGCGGTAAGTACCCAGAAAATACAGGAATTTTCCCCAATGGATGTCAACGGGATGTCTTCCTGCCTCGCTCAATTTTCGGTGTCACAAACTGGGGCGTGGGAAGATGGAATTTCTGTACCTGTCCGTTCGGCAGTGCCTCCTTCTCATCTTTTTCGCTTCCATCAGTTCTAGAAATATAGCACAGGGTTTCAATAATAACTTTTATGTTATCCCGAGATTCGCCTCATCTGAATCTTGTAAGGAATCTAAGCTTAGCGTGTAGCCTCCGGAGTCTCTGGCGGATCCCATCTCAGAGCTTTCATGAGTTTATCAGAGCCTACATAATAGATTTCGGACAATAAATTCCGTCAGGGTTCCAATAAGATAATGGGGACCACAGTACAGTATCCTATTGAGCATATTTTCAACTTATCGTACCATTTTCCTCGTAGAAGTATATATTCCTGTGGCGAACCTTTGTGCCTTAAACATTTACAGGAAGGTTTTCTACACATTGACGTCACATCAATGAGAACCCTGTCCACGATGGAAAATTCTAATTCAATTTCATTGATAAGATTTTTGTTATTTCGTGCTTACCGAAATTTGAATGAAAATTTCGTAAAATATAACAATTAGTTTCATTCACTAATTATTTCGAAGTCTTATTTAGTACAGCAAAACACTGTAATTCATGAGACACTTTTCCTTTCCTATGATGAAGCCACAAGATGATCACAATCTGAATTCTGTAAGCTGTACGTCCATTCACTTCGCGGCAAGGTATTGGTCTGTGACTAGAAATAGGTCGTATTGGATAAAGCTAACTTTGAATATGGTTTAATGAATCCAAACTTGCTTTCATGTACACTGGCCAAAAAATCAAAAATCATGTGTGAAAAGTACCAAAGAAATTAGCAAAAACCTGAAAAGTGGAATTAACCAAGATTGAAAAGTATCGGAATAGGTAGATGTTAGTTGTAACAGATAACTGCCAAACTAAACGAATTCTCAAAACAAACAGAAGCCTGATAGTAGCAAGCCGTAACAGCAGTATTCGATAGCCGTGAAAAACGGAAGTTGAGATACATGAAATAATTACTGTGGCACTGTGAATGGATTCCAACATCCGCTTACGTAACTATCCATAATGCTCACCCTGGAATCTCAACTCATCCGCGATGGAATCCGGTAATAGAAATCACCGGTTCCATCATCGGTTACGTATTACTCTTAAAGCCCAGAAATTGAGGTCACGGCCCGGAGGGAGCAGTCACAATACGTAATCCACATCCACGGGTCCGGACTAACAGTTTTCTTTTACGTGGGCAGGTTTTAATTTGGCCGACTCGAAATATGGGCAGTCCTCACTTCTCCGTGAGTGGCGGCGAGGCGAGCGAGGCTCGTGAGGCCGACTCCGACCGCAGGCATTCGGCAAGACCCGGTCCCCCGCCCCCCCCCCCCCCCACTCCCCACTCCTCCCCCTCGCCCCTTCCCCCCACCCCCAACCACGGGAACCACCGCGACGCTTCTTGCATTTTCTCCGCCTTTATTCACGCGAGTAAATTGGTCGGGTAAACCACGTGTCTTCAAAGATGCGGCGTCGGAGAAGCGGACGGATCCTTCAGCTGTGAGCATAACTGAACACGGCACACCGCGAAATCAAAATACGCGATTTATTGGTTGAGAAAACAAAAACAAACACCCGGGTTGACCATTTCCCGCAAGGTTTTCATTCGCGCTAGCTGAAAAATCACAAGGACAACAAATCTCGTCGTGATTTGCCCTTACATTCCGGTCCATGCCCTCGCGTGGTAGGAGTGACGTCATAAATCCATTGCGAAGACGCCCGTACGTGATGCGGGTGTCGTAAAAAGGTTAATGTGAATAAAAATTAACAATAATAATAAGTGCGTAGACTTAAAACAGAGTGAAACATGAAGTTAGAAGTACAATTGTTTCAATAACCAAACAATATATGGGTGTTAATTATAGTTTCGCTATAAATAGAGAATAAGTATGTCCATAATTGGCCAGTCTTCCCTTGTTTACCGTGCTGATATGATCAGATTAAAGGGTTAAATAAATATGGCTATTGATTGTTGTTCCAATTTTATATACGGGTTCGATGATTTTTATATAAAAAACGATAGTATAGGAAATATGATGCCAGTATCTATGATACCGATTGTGTTCTTGCATATTGTCACCATAATAGCTTTCCCAGAACTCCCTAGACGGTCTGACGGACTTCAATTCCTGGCATCTCATGAAAGATAGATTATGACGTGGAAAAGTGACGAAGAGAATATTAAATCTCCCATTTTGGATTGTAGCCAATAATTATGGCTCTACCTGCTCCATACCTGAGTTCTTGGGAATCAAGTTGGTGTGGTGGCTAGAGTGTCGACTTCCCATCTAGAGGTCAAGGTTTGGACCCTGGCAGTAGTGTAGACCTTTTATTGGGATCCCGAGCATAACTTGGGTGCTATGAGGAGAATTGGAGAGCACTTCCAGGGCAGTACTCCGTCCGTCGGATAAGACGTTAAGCTGTGGACCCTTTGGCACCTTTCGCTGGGGTGGTTGGAGCGATTTTTGTCTAATTGTAAGTATAGATTTGCGTGAAACCGAAAACGTGCTCTAAATTAGCGATTACTATAGATAAAGGTGAAAAAAATGTAGTTTACCGATTTGAAATTTTTTGGCAATTCAACTATTTTAAAACGCTTCCTAACGGTACTTGAGGTATATTTCGTAATAATTCGATTACATATCCAAATATTCTCATTCAAGCGCGAAATAATACATTTCATATTATTATAATGGTCGCCAACAAATATAAAGGGGTCAGGCCTGGTCAAACATTCGAAAAGACATTAAAACATTTCGCCAGAATATCGGATACCGCGCCGAAAACTCATCATAACATGATTTTATGTCGACAAAAATGTAAAATATTATTCTAGTATCATTTTCGTTACTGTTCCATGTGTTACTGTTTATGCATGTTCCACTGCATAAACAGATGTACTTGAATTAAATGTGATCCTAGATTGTTTTCGACTTTGAATAATGACCAAAAAATGCCGCGGGTTCGAGTCCCACCTGAGGAGGATTTTTTACCTCCCAGGGGACATAGTTGTGTGTGCTCATCCGTTGTTAATCGTTAATATCCCGATATAAAGGCCATATAAGATCTGTTTTCGGTGTTTGTTGTTAATTTTTTTTTAATTGTTCACACTATGTCCCACGTTTAAAGCTCCAGCCACCAGTTGTCGACGCCATCATCTCTTCGTCGAATTTCCATCCACCCTCCCTCCATTCCCCACGAAATATTTCACCTCCCAAACCACCCACCTCTCACCAGTGGTGCAAACGACCTCAGTGGTCGGCAGCCTCCACAAAGAACGAGCCAACCAAGAGAGCTCTCGACCCCTGATTGTGATTCTCATCAGGGGAAGCACGGGGCGATAAAAATTCCTAGGGCCCCCGACGCCCGCGCCTCCGCGGGGGTCAGAAGACGGCCCTTCACCCCCGGGGGCCGAGCAGCGAAGGAAGGCCGCCGGCGGACGTGCGTCGCTCCAATTCCGCTCGTCGCCGCGAGTTCTCGCGAGAGACGTCGGTCATTGTCTCTCTCTCGGGCACCACTCCCACGCCCCCCGCTCTTCCCACGCCCCCGATGCCGCGTCACCTTCGCCCCGCCGCCTCCTCACGCCGGAAAGAGTCCCCGCCCCTCACCCCACCACTCTCCTTCCCCGGCGCCGTCTCGTCTTCCTCGTCCGCTCGGCCAAACATCCAATCACCCAAATTACAGCGCGCGCAACGAAACGCCGAGAGCCATCTCGTTATTGCATCGTTCGCGTACGAAGTTCCCCTTCCCCCCCCCCCTAGCCCCGTACCCCCTCTCACCCCCTGGGGGTTCCCCGCTGTGATCGGTTCTCTGCGCCCCACCTGAGTAAATGCTCGCATACTCTGTGAATGGGGGATATTATGCACGGGGGGGGAGGTAATGGTCGATGGGGTTGGTGTGGTGGCTAAGTTACTGGCCTCTCGCCCCGAGGGTCCGAGTCACAGACTTGGCGTAAATTCTTCATTGGTGTCTCCGTCCCCACTTGGGTGCTGCCAGAAGAGCACTTGAAGTGCAGGAATGAAAGTTGTAACGGAAACACTGCAATTTCCACAGGTGACTACATTGCTTTGCAGCGAAACCACGGTCTTGAACAATAAAATACAGTGTGGAAATTTCAGTGTTTCTGTTTCGCCTTTCATTCCTACGGTGAATTCCTATGTAATTTAGTTATGTAAATCAATATCTTTGTATATGATCCTGCAATCTGAGAACAGCTCTATTTCTAAAAATGTTAAAGATTTCAGTGTATTGTATGATCTCATCTTATTTGTTTGTAACAGCACCAAAATCTAACAAGCCACCTTTTACACTGTTCCATAGGACACCAGTCCTAGAACAATAAATGTATATTATTATTAAGAAAGATTTCCATACCGTTAAGCCCGAGACTGTCAACTTCAAGTGTAGCACGTCCATCGGATGGGACAGTTAAATTGAGGTCCCCTAGGCACCTTTCTTTGAGAGTGGGCTAATGCCTAAGCCAGGCTTTTTTCAACCTTCCAACCATTCATCATATAACACTTCCCTTACCCACCTGTCCTCAATTGCTTACTACCTCTCTCGTCGAGAGTCGGCTAATGCCGACGCCGGGTTTCTCTCCGCACTCCCTCCATTCCCCATGTAACACTCCCCCGACCCACCTGTCCTCAATGGCGCAAATGACCTCAGTCGTTGGTCGCCTTCCCCAAATAACCAACCAACCAAGTGATGGCCAAGGAGTGATTTCGGAATTCTCGACGCAGCGCGAAGCATTACAACGGTCGGCGCGGAATCTGCGCTCCTCAAACGAATCTCGCCTGCTTCCCGTGCTCATTTCATGCGATGCGGGGAGGGTAAGCATTATCCCACGCAGCGCCGGGATTCCTTTCATCTCCTAAAGGAAATGGTACGTTATCCGTTTATCCGGGAAAATTTCTTGAATTTCAGCGGCGTAAAATTAATCCGATGGTCCGCATTTGAAACCGAGTGCCGTAGAAAACCCGTAGAAGGATTCCATATGTTATGTTCGAATGGATAATATCGAAAGAATGTAGTTTTTAGTGAGGATGAGCGGGAGAGATAGAAAGGAGAGAATTCCATGAGGTGCAGGAAATGGAAGAAAGAACTCTGGAACACAGTACAAATACCAAGGATAACGTTTCCTATGAACGAGCATAGCAATAACTCAAGTACCAAAGTGTTTAGACGAAGGATACATGATAACCTGAAGAATACCACAGCATACTGGAGGTTTTCTTTTGCGAGAATAACAAGTAAAGGAGAGAGTCCCAAAATAGTTGAGGTCCAAGTATTCACAGCATTCTAATAATGACAACAACGTCAGAGATATCTCGCCCTTTCGCTGTATTTGAAATTCAGTGTCATAAGTGTAGGAACCTTATCCAGAAAGGCCTCGGGTATTTCGAACACCGATAATGACGGAATTTAGACATCAAAACCACGAAGTTTTCCAATACAACCAATTGAAAGGTGAGATTTTTCTAGGCTATGACGTCATATCCGAGACATTTTCGAGGTTTATTCTTCCCTGAATAAGGCCCCAGAGAGGCTGAACGTGAACCGCAAAGTAATCCACTCATGGTCGCGGGCTAAAGATTCACGTCCATTTATTTCTCACAGTCACAATCATAAATACTCAAAGTAAAAATAAGTGCAACATTTTCATAATCGTGCAATAATAACCTTTTGAATTAGTATATTTTGTGCATTAATTGCCTTTAGAATAATCATGCTAATCCTAAGATCTCCGCAAATAATTCTTTCCTTTAAGACTTCTCAATCAGAACCTCTACTGTTTCCTAAATTTTCCAAATACTTTCCGTACGCTTAGCCGCGCAAGCCGCAGACAGCGCCACAGAGCAAGCATCACGATCCATCCCTCCGGGTATTTGGGACATTGCCCATTGTTCAAACCGCTGATTTCCCGAGCGATATCTCAATTTGCGGTCGATAGCATTGAGGTTAACCGCGTGAGACGATTAAGATGTGCTCCTATTCTCTGGCGTCCCGTTGGCCTTTGGTCCCTTAGACTGCTCTGGAACAATGATCGTATAATACAAAGAGGTATATAGATTTTTGGCAAATAAAAACAATCGACAAACTCGATTGTTTTCAAACATTTAAGAGTGAAATGAATAGCGTTGCCGATGAAATTCCATCCCTACTATCACAGCATTTCTACTTATCCTTTCGAAAAAGGCTGTATCACTAGAGAATAATTACGGTCTCACATAATATTAAATCACATAATATCCTTCTTCGTAATTTGTATTGCAATGGCAAAACTTAATACGCACAGAAATATAAATTATGCGATAGATTGTCTTTTATTTTCTATTCATAGCAGCACTCTCGGCGACATTTTTAGCTTCCCAATGGTATTATGTCAACATACACCGAAAAATAGATAATTCATTTATAGTATTCCTTACAATTAGGATTACATTCTTCATTAAAAAAAGGTGATACTGGGTGGGTCCAAACTGGGTTAACTGGGTGGGCATTTTGGAGTAAAACAAATTATGCGCACCTATTCTTAAGTAAAGTTTTTATGTATGTTACTCAATTCCTGGATAGTTCTAATTAATAAAACTGATGAATAGCATGATTTTCAGGCATAACGGTTTGTTGTGATCAATAATAATATTTTTTTAATTATGATAGGAATTTGTGAACCATAAACACACATCTGGTGCTGGTAACTCCTCAGCTTTGCCCCACGTGGAGTAAAGCTGAGGAGGTAAAACCACGACAATAGAAAATGTACATACGCGCTAAGCATAGTTGTTTAATTGACTAGAAGTACTCGCTGATGAAGTTTAAGTAGCTTTTTTTAGTAAAGACCACAATGCGAGGCAGAAATAATGCTATCCGTAAATTATGAGGTATTCCGAGCTCCACTATGCAGCGATTTCAGTTGAACGGGTTAAGGGGTTGACCTGGAGCGTGGGAGTAAAAAGTAAGAGACCATCAACGCAGAACAATATCACAGATAGTTGGCTTTTTTTCTTCTGATTACGGCATTACGCAACGCCCCGTGGGTTGACAGTACATGGCAATGCTAACCGACTTCGAGCAACGCAAATCCAAATCCCGTTCGGAAATCGGTGACGGGTTTTTGTGAAGAAAAGCCGGAGAAGTGACTCCACTCGACTGAAACACTCAGGAGAAATGAAAAGGAGACTCTGGAGGGAAGACTAAAGAACAGTCTTAGGATACCCGGAGTGTGCTCGATTATAGGTCACTTCACATTTCGATTCAAATTTGAGGGGGGGAACTCCGCGCCTGTCATGGGTCACGTAGTCATCGACGGAAAGGCGTTGTTGCGGGAAAAAAAAATCCGGAAAAGTGTGATTACTGCTTGTCTCACTTTATAAAGAGTTCGTGGATGCAATCAACCGAAGCATGCTTTGTACTAATGGATAGCGAAAGGCGATATTTCACAACCTGCTATTACAAAAACTCCACCGTTTTTTGGCCACAGGTTTGGTTTTGGTTTTGAGCCTTTCTTATCGATTCCAATTAAAATGCAGATTCCAAGATATTTGAAACAAATATGTATATAGCCAAACTACATGTACCACTTACGCGAATTTAGCTCATTCAACACTCTTACAGCCATTTCTGCGTCTCGTATGTTGACTTCGAAAATCACGCTGAAAGATTCTATACCCCACATCACTTCCCTATTTTCAGAACCTTCCCCTTCCTTTCAGTTCACTTACGTGGGACAACCCAAGGAGGTTAAAATAAGGTATTTTCTAACCTCCTTGGGACAACCAACCTTAACTAGTTTTTCCTTATTTTATATTTTTCCGTTCGCTAAACTTCATAGCCCACCCCCTACTTTGAGATACATAAGGACAAGACATTAGTGAATTTATACCCCGATGATAACATAAACCATGGTCGGTGATCAATAAAGGTGTAGGAATGTTACCAGGCTCTCTCTTGAAGATGAATATCTTTACATAAAACACTTCTACCTAGAGAGGATGATCATAGCTGAGACATGTCTTAAATACTTCTTATCGCCGTAAAATAGAATGAATTGGCGATGTTTCCTGCCAGACTGGAATAAAATTATAACGAATGAACGAGTTAAAACTAAAACTGTACCTTTGTCATTGTTTTTATTCAACCGTTCATGAAATCACACATGGCAGAGATGAATACATTCGACTGTCAATGGCGAAAGAGTTGAGTTTGCATTATCCCTCGCAACCATTCCGCGTGAAGTTCTGTTCCCCACTGAATTATTAATGCAGGAACATCAGAGCCGTACTGAACAGTTAACTCTTCGAAGTGTTTGCTACGAAAGGAGTGCCCGTCCATACATCTCACGCATCGCAGCACATGCTGTGGAAGGAATCCCATCGTCAGGCCCTAACTGGGACACCCACGGTTGAAATGAGCTCGAGAAGCGATGGGGGAGGGCACAAGAATCAGGGTTTCCGGAATGCGCAAGTGACTCGGTGCGACAGTAGCGACGCTTTGAGCCGTCCGGAGGTGTTCTGACGAGGCCGCAGGAGGTGGGGGAGGAGGAAGGTGAGAGGGAGAAGGGAGGTCGTTCCGAAGCAGTCACGCCGCTGATTCCTGAGCACGTCTTTCGACGACCAAGGGTGACGGCCTCACCGGAGTCCCCTTTTTTTCCCACCATCGCCGGCTGCTTGGAGCTGTGCGAGCGGAAGTATCCATCATTTTATAGAAGCGAGGGACGAGCGATGGAAATTTGAAGAACTGGAAGCAGATTGAGACAACGTTTGGCTTTGTAACTAGGGGGAGGCGACTGATGTAATTTGCGCCATTTAGGATACAAGTGTGTAGGTTGGTAACGGAAGGATTATTTGGGTAGTGGAGAAAGGGTGAAGAGTAACTCAGTTTCGGTATTAACCTACGCTTAACATATTCAAGTGTTCCAGACTCTACTTTGTGGAAATAATCACTGTGAAAAATGAACATTTGGTTTTTCAACGCTATTATTTATTAGTTCGAACGCGGTTTCCACAAGATACGTCATTTTTTAAGACAAAGTGGTCTTAAATATGACGTTTTAACGTATAACTCGATAGTTTATTAGATCAAATAACGTATTTGATCTAATAAACTATGGTGCGGAAATTCCAAGTTCTTTTTTTCACCTCCTCTGATTAACTCTGGTGATTTTCAATTGATAATTTCCCATCCATCGGATTCCTTTTGATTTTTTGTTGATGTATACCGGAGTCCAGAGAATAAAATGCAAAGCAATATTTAGGCCACGCTCTTGGATGCTTGGTGGATAAATTTCAGCGATTCACGGATTCTTTTCAACAGGATATTAATTTTCCCCTACATTCTTCACGAATTCTGCTCGCTATCCCCTTTGATAAAGCCATTGTATCTTGACGGGGCGATATTATCGAAGACAATAATAGATTTAGGGGAGCAGATATCATCAAAATGGCTTAAACGATCATGGAGGAAGACACATTTGAGAGGGCTACTTCCGCCATCGATAGAGCATTTGGATACCATCCATTGGTCAGCATCCGGCATAAATGTTCACATAGCAGAGGTCGTCGGTTTCAGGACCCAGCATCGCCATATGTAAATGCATGAGGCATGCTATTATCAAATCAAAGCATTTGGTGACTAGACTTACGATAATAAATATGTAAGTACTCATCATTTTCTAAGATACACAAATAATTGATCTGATATTAATTATAACTGTTTCATTATCATTTAAGTACCGAAAAAAAGCTTCAATTTACATTGTCTGGCTCATCGATCACCTTTCCAGGATGTAACTAGATCCATAAAGAAATCTTTAGATTAAAGAAATCTTAAAAGTTTCAATTAACGCAAATACAGTAATTAGCCGGCGACGGTTGTAAATATCCATCATCTGTATCTACGAAGAATTTTTCGATTGGAATCAGTCTTCATGACATGAGATGAGATGAATGCCTGCAGATACTAGTACTGTAATTACTTTCTGAACGTAAAGGAACGTAACCTGAACGTAACCATTTTGTCTCAGGCCAGATACGTAAAACATTGCCGTATTTGCATTTAAAAAATCTTTTTTTGTAGTGATGAGTGAAATGCGTCGGAGTCACAAGACTAAAAAAACAAAATTGCTGTGTTACAACTTTAGGGTAAAGAAAATTGTATGAATCGGGTATGTTGCATTAAATTAAGACTTTAAATTCTGATTAATTTCAATGGAATGAAATTTTTATTTGACACTAGAAGTATGTCGGATGCCTGGAAATAGAGACCTGCATAATTAGTAAGTTTTCCAGAGGCTGATATTAAACTCACCGCATAGCAATATACTTTACACTTATAAGCTAGGAAGAATCAAATCACAAATACATAGTTATTAGCAACAGCAATTCAGCAGGAAGATTGGAATTGCGGCGATCAGTAAAAATTGGAACTGTTCCTTTAAAGGCAGGTTATAAATTGAAGATATTCCCTTGATCCTGTCTGCCGTTGAAAATCTGGATTGAGAGAAAGACTCCAGCTTAGTGAGCAAAAGTTTGAGGCGATCTCCACAATGCAGGTCATTGACGCCTAGGATCGTATCAAATGCTTGGCAACAAATCGAACTCACCGCTTCCTCCTCCACTCCGCGTCAAATGTCTGGAAGGCCTTTCTCAGAGGCGTACCCGAAGAATGAAAAAGTGCTGGTATCCATGGTGTACATCACCACATCTGAGAATTCTTATTTGAAGCGCATTCCCTCACTACGCCCAGTATTTTTTTCCGGGAATTCTTAACACGCAAGTTACCAGATTAAGAACGCAACTCCGTATTCATTTATCTTACAATGCATCGATGAAAGAAAGATGAATTAATCAACTCTGTGTCATCCATTACCATTTATAATGCAGTGTAAAATGCTCTCAAATAGTTACATCCAAGTTATTTTATGTTAATCACAGATCAAATCGACAATAAGCGCTTCTCCATGGCATGGCCAACCAAGATGACGGGACTTGTGTTCAACAATTTCCAGCATTGATCACAAGGTTTTCTCTCAGGCTACTTTCCGCTTAAGCATCATTTTGCTATCTATGGGTAATGATTTGCCATTATTTGCATACCTTATTTTAGTTTTTCATTCTGAAAAAAACTGAGGAAAGGATACGAAAAATAAAAAATGAAATGTTAATTATTTGGTAAAAATATGAAATATGGCTTTATTAACTTCGGTAAATTTTCAAGTAACTGAAGCCATCACTCTGGGATCGAGGGTGCATTCCGCGGTGCATGCCGGGCCGCAATGTTGAATTCCCGCCCATTTCCGGCATCCATTGCGTCGCGCGTGGCCCCCGCGGCGACGGCATGCAGCATCACGCGTGCCTATCATCACGCGAGCGGGAACGGCGAAAATGACAACAAAAATTATCTCCCATCTGGGAATTAAATCAGGGCGCAGGGCGGCGTGGGGAATGGACCGGGTCAGTGACCTCAACGCCCGCCTTGGCACCTTAGAAAGGAAACCTGCGATGTACGCGACCATCTGAGGCAGATACCTCTTCCGAAACATTTTTGAGGCGGTAAAAGGAAAGGAGAATAATATTAGGCACGCATTTACTAGTATAAATATATAAATGTGATTATTGGGGAAAATATATGCATATAACTATAAGTTGGTGTCCATTGAATTTCAACGGAAAGAAGAAAAAATAAAATTGTTGGATAGGATTTAAAGAATCCTCCGAGTGTAACATTCAAAATGCATTAAATATGTAGTAGTTCATTAACCACACATGGAGAGATTGGGGTGAAAAATACCCCAACTAAAATTCCGTTGTAATTCTGTTATATTAATTGATCATTGAACCTAAGCCATAATTTCCTCGGACGTATGTTCCCAGTACACACGCCTATGCTGTGGTTGACAAGTAAATTAATAGATAATTATGTCGTTGAACCTATGTAAAATTTTACAATTTTAGGGCCAAAACTCAAATTTCAGGAAAAAACGAAGCGTATTCGAATATCGCTGGCAAGAATTAAAAACTTTGTTTCTTCTGTCAGCCGATACTAAAAACATCAAACCTCTATATTGGGTACAAGTTATTAAAAAAGTAAGAAACCATTACACAGAGTCCAATGCTTTTCTTATGGATGTAATAGTTAGTTAGAAAAGGGCTCACATAGAGGCCCCTGGGACCCTTAGCCCTTTCTAATATAGCCTATTAATCATTTTAGGTTTTAAGGAACATGCGTTCCAAAAATTGTTCTAAACTGTCTAAGGGTCTGAAGTCCTTGGCGCTCAAAAAAAAAACAGAATTTAAGTTTCTAGTTTGCCAATTATCAGTGAAAATTCCACAAGTATAAAACGGGGGTCGCGAGGCATTCAACAGGTGTCATGAATTTTTGCGATCCCTACAGTCATACATGGCCGCCATCGTCTGTCTGAGTCCGGAACTATGTAAAACTCCAACTGAGGACTTATAGAGACATGAGATTCTCCTCTTCTGTTGGTTGGTCGGTTATTTGGAGAAGGCGACCGACAACTAAGGTGATTTTCGCCATTTAGGACAGATGGCTAGGGAAAGCGTTACTGGAGGAATGGATAAAGTGTGTAGAAAAACCTGGCGTCGCCATTAGCCAACTGTGAACTAAGGGCGCCTGAGGGACCACATTTTTACGCCTCATTCAACGGACGGAGTACTACTCTTGCAGTACTCTGACATAATGACCAAGTGGAGATCGGGATTTAACTAAAAAATCTCCGCTTACGCCAGGATTCGGACCCGGGTCCTCGGGATGGGAATCCAATGCTCTGGCCACCACAATATCCCGACCCCTTTCTCCTCAATGAAGAGTGGAAGCGCCAAGCTGCCGACACGCGGAGGGGAAAATGTTCAAGTTCGTAACAGGTTAGCGCCCGCTTCGTGAGGCGGAAAAAATCATGGAAATTATGTAAGCAAATTAGAAGGAAACGGTACGGAAATGTAGTGCACATCCTTCCCCCACTGTTCCGGCTCCCGTGGCTCGACAGCGACGAAAACTCCACGCATTGTTGTGACGGGACGAACCTGTTCTTCCTTCTGAGGGAAGCGCTCACTTGAGTCAACCGTATTGCGTGTACGTGCCTCGACCCTGAAGGCGGTTAGGAGAGCACCTGCTAGTCGAGGCGCTCTGCTTGTGCGTGCGAACTGCCGGCCACGCATTGAACTCTCCAGCCTCATTGTGGCCGAAGCGAATGGGCTCCGTCCACCATGCGCACATACTACAGGGAATTACACGCTTAATCAGTTGAAATCTTTTCCCGAGAGCATCATGCATGTGCCCGCGGCAAACTGAGAACTCCTACGCACGCTCGTGATGGCTTAGCGCGGGGGAATGATTCTCTCAGGACTTGGCCTCCTCCCCGAAGAAACGCATATGATTCACCTTCGACTAACGTTTACCTTTACTGAAGGATTTTCTAAATAATAAATTTCCAAATTTATTATTTAGCGAGTATAACTCCCTTAAGTGCCGCTTGATAATGTTAGCATATTTCTGCACATTCCATCGATTCAATTCCTTCGCGAAAAGTTTATTATTTACTTTTTTCTGTGTTAGGTTTACGAAAAAATCTATGAAATTAAAAACAGAATGATAAACATATTCATATTTATGTTGAATTCTTTCGTGCCGAGCAAGATAATTTCATGAAAAACAGAGGAAGGAGGACACAAATGTCTTATCGATTTGCAAATATTTTTAAAAATATTTGTGGTAAAAGAAGCCTCGCAGAAGATACTACAGCATTTCATTTGGTCAATGCCCTACTAGTAATAGCTGATAACATCCAATGCATCACAATAAGCTTATTGTGATGCATAGGTGCAAAAAACTAATCACTGAGATTTCAATTTATTTAAAAATGTATCGCTACTTCCTGCGTATCCATGGTATTCATCAATCTCCTGAGGCACACATATTTGGAATTTCATAACATCTTTAATTCATCAACGTTTCTTCATTATCATAAATTTTCATCTCGAGCCGACTTCATACCAGGTGAATTCTACCACACCAGTTATTCACGCGTCGCCCTCCAAGCACAGTTTCCAGCTCTGCTCGGGAAGATTCACAATTTGTGCTCAGCAATAATGATTGATAAAATCACCTTTAAAAATGAAGCCAAAGTAAACTGTGTAAAAGTATCACGAACAAATAAGTCGACACAACATGGTAATGAGACGCCGTGGCATCCAAATCCGTTGACAGAATTTCGGATAACATTTATTCTTTCGGATGACATTGAATCTTGAGGATCTTGAGCGTTGAGATGTTTTGATTGGCCACTTATTGATTACGATGCGATGCATAGGTATGTTAACCTTAAATATAATATTAACAATATGTCTATGACAATGATACCATGCATTATCCACAGGCTACAGTTGTAATAATGTCGTGAATTTTCATCGTCATAAAAGGATAACATTTCAAATCTTGAACTGTATAACGTTGCGATATGTACAGAAATAATAAAAATTAATGGGTATTTTTCAATCTTTATATACCACTTATCAATAAAAAAACGAGGGACATGTTCAATTTTGACCACAGGACTCAAATATGAGCATACATTTTTCGAAAGGAATGCACATATTAAAGAAATTTTACCAAGATTTTGCCATTATATATTTTGTTATAAATCCATTTTAGTACATTATGCGGTATGCATTATCGCTACCCATTATCCTTTTCGCCTCCCTCTCTCAGTTATCCACCCGTAGCTTGGAAGTCAAACGAAATTAGAGCAACACGTCTCTCTCCCAATGTGATTTGAATACATGATGACTACCTTACGATAGGATTCGATTTGGAATCCAATCCACGGAATCCAAGAGATTACAAATTCTGCGCCGCGTGATCTCATGCTGACCCTAGTTTGCAGATTCTCGACTATTAATGCCCGCGGGAAGTGTAGTGATTGGTAGGCGGTACGACGCACATTTCACGGAATTCTACTTCTTTCATTTCCCGCCTAGGTTACCACGCCCCCAGTCACAAAAAACGCATTCCCTGCACACAAACTTTTAGCATAATTGAGCCGCCAACGGCTAAAAGACTTCTTCTCGACCAACCTTGAGCTTCCTACTCTACTTTCCGCCCCTTATTCATCTCATCCCAAAGCCACGTCCAAGAATGCACATGTCTCTAAGGAACTGTGTAATTAGTTTTTTTTCGAGCTCTGTTCGACTTCGTTTTCCTCTTCAAATGGCTGCAGGCGATGGCCAGAAAGCTACCCAGTGCGAATAGCAGCCAGTAGATCCCGCACCTCCCGTTAACACTCGGTGAATGAAGTTCTTTGTCCCTTCCCATGATGCTCCCATATGCATCAGTTCCCAAGTCCTGAAATAACATCATTAGAAAAAGCAAAGCCAGCCGATTAGTTAATTGGGCAACCTACTCAATTTTTCCCATTTATAATTTGCTAGCTGCGTCTGGAAATTTAAGAATAAAATCGATTTGAAGAACTTAACTCGTTTGCATATGAGGCAATTGAACGCATTGACCTGGCACATGTACTTTTTATAAAGAATTACAATTAACCACTTTAAACATTTATGTGAAGAATTCCGAAGATTCAAGCGATATGGCGTGGAATTTCAACATGATATGGTTGAAGAGTTAAAAGCAATTTTCTACCAATAAAAGTTTTAAAAAGACTTTTTTACTTAAATATAAAAGTCTTCTAAAGATTTTTATTTGTGGAAAATTGCTTTTAACTCTTCAACCGTATTATTTTAGTTACAGTTTCGAATAGTAATGATAATTTTGCTTTCACTGCATTTTTTCAATAGGACGATGACAAAGGATTACCATTAGAAGCGATGATGTGCCATCACACTACAAGCACTGGTATCAAAATGGCATTGCCACTAGTTGAAACCAGACTACATGCAGAAGGGTGATGCTTGAATAATTTCCTCAGAACTACGTCCCAGAGTGGAGCGCTCTCAACGAATCTCTTGATTCTTCATTAGATTTTGGATAAGACGCTTAGCTTCAGAATCTCGGAGGTACTTAAGCCTTTTTCTTTTTTCATTTATTCCCGTTCCCCATCAATCAATTAATTTCTCCGCGACAATTCAAAGGAATAGCAAGGACATCCTACCGAGGAGTTTTAAATATTCTTTCACAGAGGTACAAAACTAAGCCGATTCCAATTGAAACGGCGACTTCAAAAACATCCCAAGTCCACAGAATAAAATTTTTCAGGAGAGGCATAAAACTAAACTGTAGTAAAACAAAAGTTTTTAAATGCCTTACGTTAATCATTTATTCAGTTGATATGTTTACAAAATATGGATCCTGAAAGTCTACCATGTAGCTGTAAATAGGTGTACAGAATGGACTTGGGTTGTGCTTGAAATCACCGTTTCAATTAAAATACATCGGCGATACTATTTGAGCAATTAGAAGCGGTTGTAGGGATAAGATAGCCCTCCCAATCCTCGACCACTGATTAGAACCTAAATTACATTTAGTTCTAAATATTATGTATGAGAAATAAGTGGACGTTAAATAATACGCGATTTAAGTTCAATTTAATCTAAAAGTGACCCGAAACGATTAACTCACCAAAAATAAACCATGGTTTGAAGCTATTTGAAATTTCTGTTGGCTATGAAAATAGCATGTTTTTTTCATCTCATAGTTGGAATCAGGATGAGGTATTTAGATAATTTAAAAATATACTTCTTAAGTATTAACAATATTAATCAAAGTAAACTACTGGTTTATGTGAAAAATGTTATTATTCTTGGCTTCGTACAGCTCATTTATTACAATTGTCCATTTGGTTCAAACATATTCATTCAAGTGGTATGGTGTCATCTAACTTCGCTTTCTGCTGCACGCATTATTAAAAGTAGGAGTATGCATCACGGTCTACCGCCACTGTCACTCTAAGTGCCGCTTAATATTTTATTTTCTCCATTTTAAATTTTTATTTATTCATGCATTGTCGTAAAGGGGTACCAGTTCTACCAAACTCGTATATCACGGAATTACATGCCCGCTGCATGGACAATTGACTCGAACACAGCGATAAGTTGGTCTTTACAAGTTGCTCTTCATTATTGTCTCTCAGCTCCCAATGAGTTCTCAACGTGACGTTTTCTATTAATAAATGTGATTTTTTCATCAGAGAGTCTACAAAGGAGTTGTAATTCTCCATTTTAAAGCCATTCATGGATGAACATTTACAATTCTTTGCTGATACCTGCGCCAATTTATCAGTAAAATTGTCGACAACTATCGCATACATTACGTATAATAACCGGTTAAATTAGTTAATACCTTTATCATGCTACCCAAAATTCGACAAGGCTGTAGGTTATTTTTGGGGAGGTGACCGACAGCTGAGAATATTCACGCCATTTAGGACAGGAGGGAAGTTTGGTAAGAGTAGGATTGCTTGGAGAATTCTGGAAGGGTGGAGAGACACCCGGGGTCAGAAGCTCTCAACGAAAGTAGTGAAGGAGATCATCGTACAAAGTCTCATCCGATGGACGGGGTAGGCGCTACAATTGCGCGATTTCCACGCTGCACCTAAGTAGGGAACGGGATTCCTCTGAAAAAAATCTCCGCCACTGCCGTTTAATTTATTTTTATTTAATTCTGGATTTGAATCAAGATCCTTAGAGATGGAGTGCCAATACTCTAGCCAATAAATCTACCCAATCCCTGATTCCAGAGGGTGATATACATACATCAGCAAGATTGTAAATTCCAGAAATAATATCTCGGAGCACTGAGCAAGAAATCACATTCTGATAGCGAAGACGTATGGCAAATAGGGTCATCTGCAACGTAGAAAAAACCCATCACCTGGTCTCACGGCTTGCACTGCACATAAAGTTCAACTCAAGCCATTGAGGCCGCAGTAATCGCAGATATTCCGGCAATCTTGAAATACGGCCCGTGGGTTTTTCATTTGCACCCGCCATGCCTCGGGCCGCTGCTCTCCACCGACTGGGTGAGAACCATTCCGCCTAACGGGTAGACACAAGTGCCAGCGATCTGTCTCATCGCCGCGGTCGTAAGGAATTTGCTCGTGCGGAACGGCCTCAAATGACGCCTTGAAGCCCTTGCCGCGCTGCTCACGAGTAATTTTCAGCAAAAACAACATCCAATTTCCAGTGCGTTTGGTTTTTCCAGGTGGTCATATCCCACCCATCTACCTCACCCTCCGATACAACTTCATTCCCGCAGGGCACCGTTTTAACTGCACTAAATAGGCCGTATATAAGTTGCTTGGCAAGTGTGAATTGCGCTATTGTTTCAGGTGGTCGAGGGAAAAAATTAAAAAATATATATATCCCAAAGCATTCCTGGACTGGGTATAGCTGCAGATGTGTGACGATTTCCTGCGAAGGAAGAGAAAATAATTGTGATGCTATTAATCAGACCCGCCATCTCAACTTTAAATTATTGGAGCGTAGTTATGATTAGTAAAGCCCTTGACATGGCTTCGTGAATTATCATACTTATCAGTGATAGTTGTTGTGTTAACTGCGCAATCTACACTGAAAAATCGACTTAATGTGACACCTTTCGAAAGTACCGTATGTTCAGGCCCGTTAGGCGCACTTAGGTTTCTCCCAAATTCGTCCTGAAATCGACTTGCATCTTATGGGCCGAGGGTAAAGCTATGCATTCATGCACTGCATTTGCATTGCCGTCGGAGGGGTTCATCTCTCTGATTTTTCGACAGGCTGCGTAGCGACATCGAGCTAAAGGCGCGCTTTCCATCATTCATTTGCATCTGGGATTCTACGACGAATAACAATGACACAATTGACAGAATTAATACAAACTTTGTAAATTTCACAATTTATTTTATTTAATACTTGTTTTATTTAATTTTGAGAATTGAATTCATTGTATGTGTTTTATTCAACTCATTGTGAAATTTACAAAGTTTGTACTGATTCTGTCTTTGTGGATTTTCACAAAGTTACGCCTGAGAATATCGAGTCCATCTTTAACACAGTTGCTATTTTTGGATGTTAGCCATCTATTTTATTCCTCTAAATTGTTAAAATTAACGGATGTCGATTATTATATTTTTCCTCTAAGTTCTAATGCCAAAAATCAGTGTGTATTATGGGCCGGGAAATGCGGCATAAATAAATGAATTCATGTGAGGCACATTCTGAGAGATTGGCGAAAAGGGAGCAGAGTCCTTGATTTGAGACTATCGCACGAAGAGCCTGTCGATCTCGGGCAGCGACATGACCAATGCACCCACTGTAGTAACATATTTCCGTGGTAAATGTGTAGTATGCGCTAAAACAACAAATATGCAATTCTCTCTTTTTTTTAGATCTCCTCTCCCTAGAGTGTACCGTGCTCATTCTATCGTTCGATCCCTGCATGGAGCAAGTTATGAAACGAATTCACCCTCAGCACTTCCTGGGCAAAGTCATCTGACGCAATACCGTGGCGTTGAAATATCAAAGAGAAGCAGAATATTGCTCCTAATCTATTTCCGCTATTTAGATCTATTTGGCATATGAAATAATTTTTAATTCGTTCTAAAATCAAATTCAGATGATTCAGACGGAATATGGTGTGGGATTTGAGCATGATGAATGGACATAAGATGCGAAAATCTGACCAGACCTGAAGATGATTGAATAACCTGGAAACCTAGGTAGTAGTAATTAATATTTGATTTTTGGCAAATTGCACATCTTTCATTCATTCATCTCGTCCTACAATGTTATCAATGGATCATTACGGAACCTTTATGACTGCTTCCCTTTCCTCTGACACTCGTCTCCTAACTACAAGGCATTTTCTTGGTCAGGGCGATGTGCTCCTTAAAAATGAATTCATTCTTTGGCGCTGAGTTCCCTTTCGTGAAATTTTAGTCTAAAATAGAGACACGTCCCCTCGGTCAATTTTATTCGTATTATTTATATAGGCATTATGTTCAATCTTGGCCCAATTTGCGTCACATTACAATGGTTTTATCCACACCATTTACGGGTAAGTTTGAAGATGTGCTTTGTTTGAAGATGGTCAGGATGATGTGCTCCTTAAAAATTAATTCGTTCTTTGGCGCTGAGTTCCTTTTCTTGAAATTTTAGTCCAAAATAGAGACACCTTCGCCCGCTTAATTTTATTCCTATCGTTTTTGTTTATATAGGCATTACGTTCAATTTTGGCCATTTACGTCACATTACAAATTCACACCTTTTATGGGTAAGTTTGAAGATCAGGGTAGAGTTTGCATAGGTGAGATCTTCAGACGATCTAAATTATAGAACAAGACTGATTTCGACGTCCTTACACCCGGTGTCACTGACTATAGCATCAATCCAGTAACAACGAAACGATTATTTGATTTGCCAGGTATCGGCGTTAATCTTACAGCATGCTTCTTCAATATTTTTGAAAAAATAATAAGTTCTACTTTTCAGTATCTCTACTGCTTATTGTTAAATATTAAATGAATAATCTCTTGATAATCACTTAATTATAATTAATTATAATAATATCAATTAATTATAATTAATTAATGATAATAATATCAATGCTTTTCGAACCACAAGGGCCCTTTGCAGTTTTGCCGGAAATTTTTTATAAATCAATGCAGCTAGAGTTTGTTCGAACTGCAATACACATATTTTTATTCTAACTTTATCTAAATTGATATTAGTCAGCACTGAAGAGTATGCTGACGTATTTCAGATTTTAAATTGGTCAACATATCGTTAGTTTTCCCAGAGAGGAACTTAGATGCCCTCGTCAACAGAAAGTTATTATTTTCCGAGAGAACCTGAGGAAAATTTGGGATCATTACATTTATCACGGAACACACATCCAGCAATTGAGTCGTTGAAGCTACAAATACAAGGTAATAAAATCAAGGCTCAATACCAGTGGCACATAGTAGGGTAAAATATGTTAATAATTTTGGAACAAGGATTCTTCTTGTTCGCTAAGAAGCTCGGATGAAATGTCTATGAAAAAATATCCGGAAAATGAAGTTATCCTTCCCTGACATGTCCCAATTAATTCTATCCGTCGTTTTCACGAGTCTTAACGAGGTTAATTGCACGTAAAAGTAAATACAAGCCATACGATATGATAATGCTAAAAGCTATTAAGTGACCCCATTCAAATATACATGCACACATGACACGGTCCGTTTACCAGAGCTTAAATACATCATCTTGATCACGAGTACCTCCTCTTGTCACGGTCAGAAAACATTTGCCGGAGGGGGGGGAATAAATTCTCGCGAGCACATCCCTTACCAGCCGCGCGGAAAGGACTCGGATTCGCTGTCGACCATGACGGGCCGGAGTTCGCATTCCGCGCGAACAACATGCATACAACGGAGGGCACCCGTGCTGCACACGGTGCCGCGCGCCGCACCACGGCGGCACCGTGGTGTCGCGCCTCCCACTCTTAACGCCCACCCCTCTCTTCCTCCTCTTGACCCGCAGATGCCCTTGCCGCGTCGCAGTTCCCTGTGTTCACGCTGTTCGCCCAGAAAACGTGCCTGAGCGGCAGCGGCCAGGCGTGCACCATGGGCCGCAGGAGGAGGCCCTGGGCGGTGGAACTGGTCCCGGGCCACCGGCTGAATCACGACGCGCCCCGACGCAAGCGGCAGGCCAAGACGCGGCAGCAATGTGAGCAGTACTGCCTCAGCGAGAAGGCGTTCACGTGCAGGTAAGACGGCAGGACCTTGTCTGTCTTTCTACCGGCAGTGAATGAACTTCGACTTCATGATTCATACACGCTATAATTCTTTCATCTCCAAGGATAGATGAAGAAAATTATCATCATTAGCAGCATCATATTTTCATCCCTCATTATCAGTTTCGTGTATTTCATCCTGAGTTCTCCTCCGCAATCTTTCCCATTACAAACATGCATATTACTCCAAAAGCACAAGAAGGGTACCGATAGATAATCAGGAAGGGTGATAGGTGGGGAAGTAAGAATAGTTTTCCGGCAATCGCCACTATTTTTAAAATATTTATACTGAAGAAATGCTGAGAAAAGCATAGGACGAGCTGGACAAAAGAAAAGGAACAGGAGATTAAGACTGTTCCATTTTACTAATGACCAGGTATTACTTTTCCAGATATCTAAAGGTTTGTAGACACTTTAGGAAGTCAGGGCAAGAAATATGGAATCAATAATCGTTAAAAGAATAAGGTAAGCTTGTTTTGATGGGAAAATAATCATAAAACTCATGGGGCAAAAACTGAAGCAGGCATAACTATTTAGTAATTTGGATAGCATCATAGACGAAAATGGGCATAGTAGAAGGATATTAGTAGCAAAAGAGACGTTGGTTAATGGGAGGGGACTGATGACAGGTGCCATGGGTAAGGATGCGAAGGAAAGGCATCTAATAAGCCTGAAACGGAACATAATAATAAATAATTTTTTGCTGTTCTAGGACCTTGCCCTATGGAACACAGACAATTTCATACATTGAGACTCTTATGTGAAAGAAATTAACAAAAGAAAAACTTGCCAAACTAAATACAATCAAATGTTACATAATAAATAAGCAATGTGACGATAATCGTACCTTTCATACTATAAAAAGTTTTACTTGACAAACAAAAAGTTTAACAAAAACTTGACAAATTTGGCGAGAATCGCACTTTTCGTGCTATAAAAAGTTATACATAACAAAAAAAAAAAGAAAAAAATAGACATTTTACTTTAAAAACAAACGAGTTGATCAAATACAGTAAAAAATGATAAAACAAAGCAAGTTGAAATGTGCGGATTGATAACATAAAGATACCATATATCTTTATGTTATCAATCAGCACCTCCGTACAGTGGTGCAGAAACCCTTATGCTGATGATGATGGATGATTGGACACCACAATCGACGGATAGGGAAACAAACTACGAAGTGCTTGTAATGGAGGGTGAGGAGACCGGTGGGTGATTAGGAAAAAGCAGAGTACACGGATGGAGGGGTGGGGGAATGATGACGAGCGTGGAAGAGGGCGTAGAGTGAGCTAAGAGGAATGAAGAGAGCAGTCTTACGGATGGCATGAAAAGAGGCAGGATGTGTAAAGAATTTCAGACGGATATCGTGTGAGAAGGTAGGATTTGATTGGTAGAGGTAATTTACCTCAATCTAAGTCTACCTTATTCAGGAGCTCACACAAGTAATTACTGTTTTACGTGAGGTTTTCAAGCAGTTTCCCCAAAATATCGTCACAGGGAAACTAAGGAGAATGCCATGGCGGCATAAAGAGGTGAGACACAATTGTATAACTCGGTTTCATTAAATTCATTTATCTCTAATTTGGTATAATTTACTGTAAGGCTCTATGACTGCCAAGTTTAAAAATTGTTTAACCAAGAAAAAAAGACTTAAATCCGTGATACATAAAATTTAAGCCATTTTAAGACCACTTAACAAAGATGCTATTTAGACAATCACAATATTCTTATAAAAACTAACATTTAGCACTTGATAAGTGCAAGGTAGGGGTTTTTTGGCAGTCGAGATATACCTAAAGGATATAACCTCATGTTGGCATTAGTCTACCAAATTGAGGAATGATCAATTAAGTTTTCCTGCTAGACTAATTCCCCCGTAACAATGAAGTGTTGGTAACGATACAATTAATACTAATTCCTCCTCAATAACGGCATAGGTTCCTGCACACAACTGCTACATATTATATAATTTGCAAGGTGAACAAATATTTTCTCGGGATAAAAAAATATATCAGAAAGCATTTAGTACTGAGGTGGACATACTACAGATGCTCTGTTCGACGCGATCCCACGAGGGCCCGTGGACGAAGGCCAGTTCAAAACTGCGCGCGGAACCAAGTGGTCCCGGAAAGTCGGTAGTCTTCAAAGGGCGGTCCTTTTTGATCGCGCATCTGTCGTTCGCCGTTTTCAAGAGCCCGCAATCCGCCCGCGGTTCACCTGAATACCGAAGGGGCTGTCGGTCGTCTTTCACGGCCTTTTAACGGCTGACTGGGTGTAAGACACCCGTTTAAAACGTCCAGTCAAAACGTTCACGCGCTGAAATTCCCGTCACTATAAATGCAGCCGTTAATATGCCTCACAGCCTCGGTTCCCCCATGGTCTTTTATAACCTGACATTTTGAGAGCAGCTATTAACCAGGAAGCAAACGTCTAAAAGCGGACACTTGTCTGTCACTCCTGTGTGTTGGTTCACATTTTGTTCCAGCAGTATCCATAGCAAGGGATTCGACTCTCAGTGGAATTGCTATAGACAGGGAATATTAAGGATATGTCACGGTCCTTTTTTTATTCAAACGCGATCCGATCCGAATTAATGGATAGAAATATATTTTTTATTATACTTATCCTGCGAGATGGTTTTGCGTTGCTTTAAATGCTCAAAAAACTCTTATCACGTCATATCACTGAATTCTTCGCCGAGGGAGGAATGGAAATCAGGTTCTTGGTTTGCCCAACCAAAATTCAATTATACTTTTATTTTCCCGTGTCAATATTTATCTTTTTTAACCAACGTTGATTTTACCTTACTGCCGGAGGCCTCTTCCTGGGTCACCGCATAATGCGGGAAAAAGCGCCGAAAAAAATAATTTTATCAGGGACAATTATAAGATTACGTTATAGGGGTCAAAGTACCATGCTGAGCTCCCGCCAGATTGGTAGTTTGTTTGGGTAACTGGTTAACCACAAGGTCGCAACATTGAATTTCACCTGAATATAAGAAATTGTATTCTAAGGTGCTTCTTGATCCTTCATTTTATCTAAGGTGCGAAAGTAAAAACTTCTACTACTGGGAGCTCTTGAAAAATCCATTATAACTGCCAGGGACGAGCAAAGATGCCGACATTTCATCGTTAGCGTATTGACTTAAGTAAAGGAGAGCCTGCCGGTCAGTCAATTTCATAGAGGATACTCAACTCGAGGACTCTGTAACGTCATTTTTTACTTCTACACTGAGCCTAATGCCGTAATTTCGCGAGTTCTTCATCAACCTCGAGCGTTTTGGCTCGAGGTTTCTGGGGCCATATTCAGGAAGGGCACGACGCGGTCGAACCTCGGAAAATCCGTGGATGCGACGTCAAAGTCCCTGACAAATCTCAACTTTTAAATGGCCCTATTAGAAATTTTCGTGACTGTGACGTCAAAATTTCGTCGTTGTCGAGACTCGGGAATTTCGAGGCCATAAAGAATAGCCCCTCAGGTGCACGAAAATAAGAGAAAAAAACGGAAACGTCAAGACTCATGGGCGCGGTGAGGAATTAAAATAAAATGGCAAATCTACGGTCATATGACTGACGAAGACATCCATGCAATTGAGCATTACTACCATCCACGCTGTAATCCTCAAAAACGAGGTCAGTAAAATGGCCTTACTATTTACCATAGTTCCAGAAAATATTATTTAATTAAATTCTACCGCACTGCATTATCCCTGCATACAACTTACGCCACTGGTCCACATGTGTGAAAAATCTCCCACGACATTAGTATCCCTCAGCAAGGAATAAGCACACACAACATTTTATTGTAACAAGCACGAGTCTGCCGCAAGTGACTGATAAACTGGTAAGGTTAAAATTAGATAAGCCATTTCATTCCTTTAGCATCCAAATAGTAAAGGTGCTCCCTGATTGGACTGTAAAACACGCATTCCGGCTTCCAAAAATCAGTCATAGTGGTAGTTCAAAATAAATTGAAAATATTGGTACATATCTCGCTTTACACATCCTGGAAAACCGCTTTTGGATTTTAACGAAAAACTTTGGCTGACAGCGGAAATCGGTTTGCGATGCTCGTTTGGTGTGTCTCACTCAAGAAAACACCTGGATTCTATCTCACTTCCTGCAAGCCGAGAAATTTTCACGATGCTCTTATATTAGGGAAATTTTTTATCTTCTTCGCTCATATTTTTGGCCTTTTTGCGAAGGTAGACTGCCGCTTTGACGTCATTAGATCGGATAATGCATAGTAAACTGCACATCATACTTCACGGGAATACGTACCTGAGTTATTTATTGCAATGGAAAGAAATGAAGCTGTGAAACTATTTCCTGCAGGTGCATACCAGTAATGCTAAACCCGTCCAGCACAAAAAAAAGATCATAAAATTCGTTTCTGGTGATGATTTCCATTTCCTTAGCGCCTAATTTTGCTTCACTTTTTGGCCTGAATTAAGTTTTATGCAGGATGTCAAATAATGTATCCCTCAGAAAGTAATTTCCATTTCCTTTTTCCGAGACACGAAATAAAGCTCAGCATAACATACTACCTCCGTTCCCTCCTAATTCCAGTTATTCCATGCCAGCCGTCCTTTAATACGTAAAATGCTGTCAGTGATGGAGCTTCTACCAGTGTGACTCATTTCCAAAGTTAACGTATGTGTCGCAAAAGAGTGCCCTGCTCACATTCAATCGTGGAAAGTTTTTACGCCGTTGGTATATTCCCTCTAAAAGGTGCGTCTAATGATTTAAGTACCTGAAATACCTGGCCAAGGTTTGACATATACACATAAAAGTACCAGCTCTGACGCATATAACTTAAGAGCTACCTACGCATTTTTAAGCATGTTAGACTCGTGTAAAAACAATTGAAAGAATAAAATCGAAACAGTGCTCTAACCACACTAAGTTTCAATGAACCATGGAATGCATATTCCTTCCAGCGCTGATATACTGCCCGGACATCTCAATAACCAACTGTTCTCGGGCACTCAAACCGATAAACCTGGGCTGTTCCCTCGCCTTGCAACTGTTAATGCTTTGAAGTTCTTATACGGCATAGCTTTTTTTTCAATCCTCGACTTTTAATAACGCATTGGATCCCAGGATGGCCAACGGTCGGCGAAATGACCACTTAGTTCACAAATCTGTAGAGAGCTCCTCTAACTGTAAGAGTACATATAATGGCAACTTTACCATATAAGGTGACATCAGTGAAACCTCAGGCGTCATCACGGTTCTCCATAATCGCGTTATCGTTATTTATTTTTAAATGCGCTCGTCATTCTTCAAATTTGGTCAGCTACTTTAAACTACTATTTTTAATTGATTGTGTGTGTTTTCAGGACAGTATATATGAGCATTGTCCTTCTAGAGCGGTTGGCGTTTTGGATAGCGATAGCGACAACGCGAAAGAAGGAACCGTGCGATCTCACCCCTCGTGAGACCGTTAGCGTTCCCACGCAGGCAATTAATATCTGTGGTTTCTAAATCAACCAATTAAGGGTTCTGTAAAGGGTTAATTCGCCTGTCATTATTCTCATCTTCAAACGCTTACACGCTCGAAGTTCACGGGATCCATTCAAAGCGGCGGTTGCGTAGCGTATAAATAGATACGTCATAATTGCAAAAATATCTACCTGGACCGACAATCGTGCCACGGTCCTAAAGATGGCCGGGCCAATGCGCAGACCACTACTCTATCCAGGCATCGCAATACTAATAACTACTACCAATTATAATAAATTTCTTCCTCCTTTTTATGTATTGACCAATACTAAAAAAAATTATATATGATATAAATATGTATGTACATTAATAATAATAAACACCGTTTTACGCAAGACACTTAAGGTAGTTTGGGAGAGATACTTCCGAACTCATATTGGAGAGCATATTCGGATTTTATTTCTTTAATTTCAGCGTCTGTAAGAAGTATGACTTAAATATTGTAATATTAATGGCGCAAAAATATAGTCATATATGTCAAAAATTCTCATTAATTAAATAAATATATCCTCATAACCACTAACTTGACTCATTTTTTCACGCGGTACGGTGAAAATACCTTCACAACAGGTTTTTTTTCGCGTAGCGCGCGTCTCACATCAGAGTAGGAGCTTGCTGAAGAGGCCGCCGCGCAGCGACAGCGGCGCCGTGAAATCGTGATAACACGCCAGTCACCCACGGGGAAAAGAGGACCGCTTCGATTCGAGGAGGAGGGGCGGGCGTGCCATTAGCATACGGTCACAAACGGTCGGCTTGCTAAAAAGCCTCTCCACCCTTCCCAAAGCCCCCCCCCCCTTCTTCGTGTGGCGGCAGAATGGGCAGAAACGGTACAGCGGGAGCGCGGTGGGTGGGGGAGGCGTGGCTGATGACGACGAAGGGGGGAATTGGGGGGTGGAGGAGTAGGGGGAGAACTTTCCCCCTCCGTCCCCTCCCCGCCTCCTCCCCCACCGTAGTCCCTGCGGCGCGTATGCGTTGCCGTTATGTGCGCGGCGGCGGTGGCTGCGTCACTTGCACGCCGGTGGCGCCGTAAATGGCGGGGCGGCGCGTGCGTCGGAAGCGATCGCGTGCGCCTCCCGCCGCACGTGACGCTGCGGCGTGACCTCCCGCGGTGCCGGCAATTTAGTCTCCCGCACGGCGCCGTGGGCTGTCAACAATTCGCCCACGATGCTGTCGTCGGCACTCGAGAGTCGCTGGAGCATCGGCGAGCAAAAACGTATGATAGTTTTCATCCTGCCGATTCACGGTGATGAAATACGTCATAATTGCCACGACAAAAAAAATCTACGTGGACCGTCAATCGTGCCGCGGTCCTAAAGCTGGCCGGGCCAATGCGCACAGGCTTCCAAATACTCTAAAGACCGTTTTACGCGTGGCACTAAAGGTATGGGAGAGTTATTTCCGTTGTCATATTGGAGAGCATATTCGGATTTTATTTTTTTTTAATTTCAGCGTCTGTAAGAAGTATGACTTAAATATGGTAATATTAATGGCGCAAAAATATTCTCATGAATGTAAAAAATTCTCAGTAATTAATTTAATATTCCTCATAAGTCTGTAACTTGACTCATTTTTTCACACCGCACGGCGAAAATGCCTTCCTAACTGATGGTTTTTGTGCGATTCTTCAAAAATTACGGTGGTGATTAATTGATTATATATTCTAAATTGTTGAGAAAACATACAAACTAAGAACCGTTAGTATTTTGACGAAATTCAGGTGATATAAAATCCTAATGCTTTCAATATTCACCCTCTGGAGCTCACAGCAGTAATATATCCCATACAAAACAGCTTATATTGTTAGGCAAATTTCTCGAAATGCAGTTCGGCAAGAGGTTAGAATTTTGATATCATTGGAAAGATGAGTTGTTTCTTTAAATGAGGTAAAATTCATCAAATTCTTGGTGAAGTGATATTTCGCTCATACTACCTTCATGGCGAAGTTTGGTGAACATAAATTGCGAGAACGCAGGCAAGGAGTTAGAGAAGGAGTTATTTCCATGTATTTTGTTCGTGCACCCGCGCAGTTATGCCAACCAATCCCCGCTTTACACGGCGCAATTTTCACTGCACCTCCAACCATAGATCGGATTGTGCAATGAAGATCCTCGTGTAAAACAGCCTTCATAAATACTTCAATCCACATATTTGTTCATCCTCTACAACGTAGGAATTTCAATGATTCGCTGTTCACGTAAAACTGACCTCCCAAGACTTATTAACAGATCCATTGCTTCGAGAAAAGAGCCCCAGAGAACAGGTGGCGCCAGAAAGCAAACGGGTATCCGAGAAATCATGGCGTCGTGGAACTCATGAAGGTAACATTTTCTTAGGCGTCTTCTTCATTAGTAAATTTGTCAAATAGTAATATAATACGCAATTTTTCACCCACTGATTCCGCCTATTGATAAAAAAACGAACGAACATAAATTCCGAGCATGCGATGCCACGAATAAAAAAGTGAATTTTCTTATGAAGCGCCCTTCCCAAGCCATTACGTGCTGAGAAGATGAGGCATTTCCGGCCACAAAGGCCTCAGCACTGATTTAGGTATCGCTTGAGCCAATTTGAAGCTGTCTCCACCGCTACCATTACACCATTTTAGGCTGCCGTAAATCAAGACGAATTCCACGCCCAATCACTCATCGATTGAGCCAATGTAAATTGATAAGGGTTTGTAAGTCAGGTGAATGCCGACGAGAGAGTGCAGCTGGAACAAATTGCTTTATTGATAGCCGCCAGGACCTGGCGAGCTATGGCGTTATGCCTCGTCTACACTACAAGTGTACTTAAGTTGAGTGTAATTAAGTGTAGCATTTAAATGCAGGGGAGCGTCTACACACATATTAATCTACCTCAGCGCTACCTATTGATGATAGAAAGAAATATGTATCGCGCAAAAATTATGTGCCCGAGAAGTAGCATAAGGTATTTTCTAGACTCGTATAACCCTCTAAACAAATGTAAAAGAAGGATTACACTTTGACAATTACTTAATTCGTCATATAAATGATATAAAAACATGTATGATGTGTATGATTATCGAAACTCCTCGACCTATCGATGACGAGACTTCGACCACCTCGATGGTACACTATCGATATCAACCAAGGCCACTTAAATGGGGGTCTCCGGGTTCACTTAATTGGACCCGTTACTTAAGCGGCGAGAGGGCGTCTACACGGTGTACAAGTGAAAAATACACTTAAGTGCATACTTAAGTGGTTAGTGTAGACGCGGGATTACAGAAGGTCGTCACTCGCACGACACAACAGTTACAGTTACGAACGACCCTATGCGTTCTGGGAGGTCTCAATATTTGTGTAAACATTACATCACGACCTGATTCTCCTCTTCGCCGCCCCGATAATAACGCAGACATTAGTACGCACGAAAGCGGTCTCTAAGAGACTAATACTATGGCTCCCTATTGTTTTGTCATGCTAATACGTGAAAGGGACAAAAACTAACACCGCTGGTCGGGTGAAGCGAAACATGCTGTCGCGTGTTATGCACGCTCATCAACTTCTTTTAGTGTGACGTGGTGGATACAGTATCCTTCAAAAGATATTTTAAAAAGCGGCGATGAGATAGAAACTGAGTTGACTGACTCAAGGCAGGCGACTGCTCTGAGAGAGCTCCCTGCATGCTCAAAAGATAACCATAATTTTCTTAGGCTGGGCAATTTTTCTTAGGCTCAACGTAGTTCCTGCACGGCCCTGATATAAAATTCATAAAAAATGCTTGACCCATAGAATTTCCACACGATTTAACACAGTATCGGGCAATAAACTCGTTACACGACGCAATACATTCACAAGAGCAATAATCAAATTTAGTTTTTTTAATCTCCCCCAACAAATTAAGGAATCCTTCATTAAGGAATACGGTGAATATTATTGAAAAACGTTTGATATTACGAATATTGTACCAAAATACTGATGCAATGTTAGGATCCCAAGTGTAATCGAGTGTCCCAAGTGTAGGTCGAATATATGGACAAAGGATGGGACATTATCTACAAAACACCAAGTACTCTTTGAGTCATAGATTTTAATATTTGGGGTGGTCTACCAGTTAAGGTAGATTTAGATTAAAGGGAGTAAATATCTTCTAGACTTTTACAGGCGCAGGCCCCTATCTTCTTGTGCGATTTCATTCTTCAGCTCGACATACGTCCTACCTCTTTTCGTCCCATTCATAAGACCTATTATCTTCCTTATTCTTACGCGCTCACACAACATTCTAAATTCTCCCCTCTATCGAGGTATTCAGCATCCCTTGTTAAAAATTCTTAAATAACATTAGACTATGGATAATCTACCGGTTAAGATAGGTTTACTAATGGATTCCTTGAGCTTCAAATAATTGCCCTCATAAATAGGTCCACAGGTTAACGTAGATTAAACTGGGAAGAGAGTAAACATCCTCGAGAATTTTACATGCCCTGTGCCCTTAAACTGTTTCTTTCTCAATCTCCGCATTAGTCCTCTCGGTCTCCATCCCGTTCTCAAAATCTGCTCTCTTCCTTCCCCTTACCCGCCAACCCAACGTCCTTCCCTCCATCACGGCCTACAGCATCCCTTCGTTCCTCATTTTCTGTAGCAACCACCTACATTGCTTCCTCCTTATCTCACCTTCCTCGTTTGTCTCTCTTTCCGTCCACCTCACTTTCTCCTCTCCTCCACACCCACATCTCAATCGCCTGTGGCCTATTCCCAACCTCGTTTCTTAAAGTCCACGTTTCTGCACCATACAACGCAACACTACACATTGAAATCTTTGCCAGCCTTTTATTTACATTCTTACACGAGGTCCTCGTCATCAGCTACGTTCATAACGCTTCTTTTGCTGGCGTAATTCTCCTTTTGAGGTACATATTTGCGATAATGCCCATTTTCCTCCATCGTACTACCCAAGTAATTGCATTTTTTTACTTGCTCCTCTTTGTGCCTTCACAATTTCATGATTATCCCAACCATGGAGGCAGGATACTACATGTACATGCTTTGAATACTGACGCTAAGATAAAAGTGAGCCTTCCATGCCGTGGAGCCATCAAGGGGTGGTTTGGATTTGCCCCACTCGGGGAGGGGGGGAGGGCCCCGTGTGATGGAGAAGAGATAGAAAGAGCGCAAAAGGCGAAGGTCAAAAGGGCAAAGGGAAGTTAGCGCGGGGCGCGCACGGATGGGCAAAAGTGAAGGGAGATTCCTCGCTTCCATTACTGACATCCTTTCATGGTTTTACTAGCTCTCATAACCTCCCTGCGCTCCAACTAGCTACGTCATACCAAGGTAAATCACTCCTTTCGTGTCGTAGCAATTACCAGCATTCCATGCATTCCAGTTAAAAAGAAAATCGAAGAGCGAATCAATTTTCAAAAGTGACATTTAACTAGCATTTGTTCGTGGCAAAGAAAACCTATCAATCAGCTATCGCCTGCAATCACTGTTTTTTTTAAGGTAAACTAGCACCTTTGAGTGCGAAATTCCATTTAAGAAAAATCATTCGTCATAACCGGGACACGAACCCGAATCCTTCGATATCACGTCCAATGTCTTTGCCAGTTAAGCTACCGAGGCTAGCCTTCTCTGTGGAATTTCGCACTTATGTGCACCTACGGGTGCACATAAGTGCGAAATAGGTGGAAAGGTATACCTATTATAATATATTATTATAATACTGCGGCTACTCCCGGTATCCTTAAAACTTTGTAGCACCTTCGAATTCATGGAAACTACGACACTTTATCCAATTTGGACGCAACGTTCTACTTTTACTTCACTCCAATAATTGGATTCGTTCCCCTGTAACTCATCGATCAATATTCGATATCCATGCCGATGGATGTTTGAACCACAGTACGCAAATCCGAATAAGAACAGTCTGGGTTATTCTAATTCAGAGCGGGAGTTGTAATAGCATACTATTCATTCGTAAGTTCTACGAGATGAGGATTATATACATTTCTCTTTCCATTACGCTGAGACTCCGCTGCTCCGCGAAATTCTCCACTCTCCCACGATGTTTCCTTCCCAAGCATGGCAGCCCATCTAACTGGATTCCGATATAATAACGGAATCATCTCATGAGAGGAGCATTTATCTGCACCTAATATTCGCTAACGACGCTCCTCGTAAATCTTCCCGCGCCTTCCTGGTCGAGGTGACCGAAATCCGGTCGTTCCACATAAGTGCAAGGCTGCTTCATAAATCACGCTCCTTCGGTGGGTCGTATTTCATTCTAACAGTCCGGAGATCAGCAAAAGCCAAGTGTTGACTTTTCAAAATATTTCACCCCTCGTTCGGGTGACCCAGAACGTTAACGCCTACTTCACAAGTTTTCAGAAAAATAGCCCAAACTTATTTAACTTACGATCAAATAACATAATTACATAAGCTATTGAAAAAAGAGAAAAGTGATACATGGTAAATAAAAAGTATAACCATTTAAGGAGAGAACAAGCGAAATTATTTGCAAAGGTCTACAGGAGTGCTTCATAAGAACTTTTTTAGACTCCACACTATCACACATGATGAAACCACCTGGATGAAATAACAGTAATTGACCCACACAAGGACTCGTTTTAAAACTCACCCTTCCATCACTCAATGTACGATGGCAGTAAAGCCAAGGGATGCTTACTACGTGCATCTTTGACACAAAAACATTTTCGTAACGCCCAATTCCTTGATTATTCTTAATATTCCATGATATTTATATTAATGTGGCACCTATTCGAAATAAATCAGCTCGTAAGTAACTATGAGAAGAGGTTTTAAAATGCATTACGAGATACTAAAAACATTTTTATAATTTCAAGTCTCTTTTCACGAAGCATCACAAAACATTCCATAGGGCCCCACGTTCCTCAATAAGGAAACAATTTGTTTATTAACGGCTCTCGGGCGGTTTCTCCGCGTAAAGATGTCCATTGGCGGCAACAGTTTTTCCAGCCATCCCGCTGGCGTCTACAGGTCAGAAAACAGGTAAGGTCACTTCGTATGGTCTGGTCAGGTTTAGGTCACGTCACTTCTGGCCTGAATATGCCAGCAGTATGGTTGGACGGCAATGGACATCTTCACGCGGAGCAACGTCCGAGAGCCGTTAACCATGAAGTAGAAAGCCGGGGAAACCTTCGGATCATGACAGCAAGTTACTCTTCCAATGATATTATCTTAAATGGAAAATATATGTTCCGGGAATTTCCTTTCAATCGAAAATTAAAAGTAATTTTACTCTGGCATGCATTCAAATTATTCAAGAGTATAATTTTACTCTCACACCGGATGCCTCAAATGAATCAATGTCATACAATTAGTAATTTCACCATTTACCGTCATTCTATATCCAAGGGTTGAAACGCGTGAAAGTAAATCTGTGTGCAATATCTTACCGAGTTCTCTTCATTGTTTTGCTCAAACGAATAGTCATCTTGCATTTAATTTCTCCAAACTATTTCATTCTCACCGAACTTTTTTCTAGGTCTGCCAACTACAACTACCAAACTGGTCTCTGTGAACTGAGTGACATGGACCGCTTTACAACGTGGGGCCACCAGATGCTAGTCCCCTGGAGTAAAGGGAACGACTCCCGCAGACGGAGCCCCAAGGCGAAACTCGCCACGGAGGCGACAAGCAACGGCTCGGGCGACGCAAATGAGGGCGAAGGGAAAAAGCAGTCCGTGTACATAGAGTCGAACTGCGTCACGGAGCCCGTCCGTATGTGTGACTTCCAGGAGATTCGGGGGAAGATCCTTAAAACGGTGGACTCGGTGCGGCAGGATGTCACCAGCCTCGAGGACTGCCGAAAACTCTGCCTCGACGCCAACTTCCGCTGCCACACTTTCGACTACGGGGACACAGGCGACAAGGTGTGCCGAATTTCGCACCACTCGGTCGCCAGTCTTGTCCACATCGAGGAGCCGTACTTGGAGGTTGACGAGGCGACAACTTACCAAGTGACGTCTTGCTACAACGTCACGATCGACTGCCGCGCCACCGACATGGTGGCCCGCATTGAAACGAACAGAATATTCAACGGGAAGGTGTACGTGAAGGCGAGGCCCAATTCGTGCGTCCTCAACGTCACAAACAGCCTCGAATTCGAACTCAACTTGGGCTATCACGACTTGAACTGTGACGTGCAGCAAGAGGCTCCGGGAAAATTCAGCGCAAACATCATCATACAGGTAATTTTGAAATTTTATCATTTATTATTTAGTTTAATTTAATTTAATCGTGAATGAAAAAGTAGTGCTTCGTTTTTCCACATAAATTTTATATAGTGCAACGATGTTTTCCACTTTACGTCAGCTTCAGGCACCTGAAGATGACCATGGTCGCACTATATTAAATTTATGTGGAAAAACAAAGCACTACTTTTTCATTCACAATGATCAGTAAATTCCTCAAAGTCACCCCGGAAACTACCAGCTTAAAATTCACTAAGTCGTAAGTCTAAAGGTACTAAGTCATAAAAAAAGGATTGTCGTGCAGCGGAGCCGGTTGACTCAAGAGCGTTCAGCCACTCACCGCTAGGCGCTCAAAAGGGAGGGAGAATTGCCACTCATTCGTCTTTCTTTATTTCCTCTTTAAACTCTCTTCGTCTCCCTGGATTCATTCTCATTCCTCCTCCTATACGTTCCGTTGATCAAGCAAGTATTCTCATTCTATACAACCTTTATTGTACCTATATTCAATGAAAAACACAATTCAAACTCTCTCGTTTTACCCATGCATTATTTTTAATTGACTCATTCGATTGAGTGTGTGCGTGTTCTAATGAATAACATCTTTACATGTATACATGGCATATCATGTCTAACATACATTAATAATTATATAGCCAATGGTTTTTGGGCTTTCCCAATTATAAATAGAAATTTCCTATCTCACAATTCAAGTATCATCACTGTAGATCATGAAACTTCTAGGACAGATCACATATGAAAGACAACCACTTTTTATTTTCATCATTAATTATTTGGCTCCCTGTGCCCCTGACTGAAAGATTATCATGAAAAACGTAGATACTCTGCATTATCTGATGCTTTGGAAGCATTTAATTCTGAATAGGAAATAATTTTCTCTAAATGTCTATTCACAAAAAAGCAAAAAGTGGAGAGCCTAACCAAACATTATTTTCGGTATTTTTATGCTACCTTCCCAAAGTTTACTCACTGTAAGGGCTAGTCTCCCTCATCAGCTTTAAGGGGGCGTAAAAAATAAACCTTTGGTATGTTCTCCTTAAAGCCTGCAAATCAAGAAAAAATTGAAAAGTGCCCTCAAAAAAAGAATCTCCAGCAAGTTCAGCTTGCTTGGCATTGTTGGCGTCAGCACGCCACTTATTTATTTTTTATAAAAAGAGAAATTCAGCTCTTGTGGTTATTGTATGTCTTCACTTTTTTCAGTTCCGTGAGTAGTGCCAAAAACATATACTTACTCCCTGCCACGTTAAATCTCCTATTTACTATAGAAATTTGTTAACACCGGAATCTGAATAAGGGGCTTCCATCCATAGCATGTAACGAGGACAAATATTCAGTGCTTCGCCACCTTTTTCACTAAGTACCACTGCCCATGTATGGGTGCGAGGATTATTTCTTCCAACGCACCATTTCCGGCTACAACATAAGCAGAGAGAGGTACTAATCCACCAAAACACGACTCACTCCTCGCCCCTCCTCTGTCCCCATTTCTTATTTCCTATTATCTCCTTTTTCATGAATGGTGTCTCACCACCCCCCGCCACACGCCCAAGGATAACTAGATATTATCTTGGCGTAGATAATTTTAAGTGCTACCAACGCCTGTAACACGAAGGTAATCATAGAGAAAAAATTCTCGGGTCAAATGGTTAAATTAGTACATATTAAACTATGCTGTTAATATAGGATGACAGACTTATACTTGTTTCAAAGTCTTTCCTAACCTTCTTCTAAAGGTGCCAATTAACTGCATGTACCACAAAACGCTTGTCTCCAGTTTAAAAGAAAATTGGAACGTTTTTATACATTGTTGATGTTATTCTACTTCTATATTTTATTTTGCTCGCCCCCGTAGAGCCCTTCAAATCACTCCACCGTACTCATGCGCTTTTAAACCTCCCTTATTCAGGAAGAACTAGGAACTATCAAACCTCAACAATGTCGAGGTTGTGACATCACATCCTCGACTAAACACACATTTTTCAATGCAATGACCGAGATTATAGAGGCTGCAACGTTAATACTTCGTCATTTTTGAGGCTCATAAATTCGAAGTACTCGCTGAATAAGACCATGGCTAACGCAAATGAACTCTATTCTCCCCTGGTTGTCACATAATAAACTCTGCGTTCCCTTTTTCAGCACCACGACCAAATCGTGACGAGTGAAGACGTGGGCCTGTCCGTCAAGTGCACGTATAACCTGCAGAACAGGAGCGTGAGCAACGGCATGCAGCTGGAGATCGCCAACTACCCCGCCAACGCCGGCTCCGAGTCCTCCTTCGTCCTATCGCCAACCGTCTCCATGCGGATCACCGACCGCTATGGCAAGGACATCCACACGGCGCAGGTGGGAGACCCGCTGAGCCTCCGATTCGAAATCCTGGACAGCGACACGCCGTACGACATATTCGTGCGGGAGCTCATCGCCCTGGATGGCGTGGACGGTAGCGAGATCCTACTAGTGGACAGCCTGGGCTGCCCCACCGACCCGACCATCATGGGGGCCCTAACGAGCGACGGCGGCGGGCAAGGGTTCAAGCGGGTGCTGCAGGCCCCGTTCGACGCCTTCAAGTTCCCCACCTCGGACGTGGTGCAGTTCAAGGCACTCGTGACGCCGTGCCTGCCGACCTGTGAACCCGTGACGTGCCACATCGAGGACTACTACGGCCTCGTGAGGCAGACGAGCTCGTACGGGAGGCGGCGGAGGCGGAGCGTGGAGCCGGAGGAGGAAGAGATGCTGGTGGTGCAGAGCATCCGGATAGCCGACAAGTTCCAGTTCGGCGCGCGGCAAGACGGCAACGAGACGGAGGCGAGCGGCGGGGGCAGTGCTGTTGCCAGCGGTCCCAGGGGCGGCTCGTGCCTCAGCTCCTCCACCATGATCTTCATGACGTTTCTGTTCCTCTTCGCTCAGCTGCTCATCATCGCCGTGTGGGCGACGCTATTGTGGCGACGCCGGAGGTCCGAGAGCGGAGCCAAGGAGAAGGGTGCCTCCCGGCTGCCCACCCTCCCGCCTCACCACCCCGCGCACCCCTTCTTCCGACTGTACCAGTGAACCACGACCCAAATCAGCTCAGTATTCCTGGTGGCGTGAGTGTTCACGTGTGTGTCCGTTAGTGCAAAAATGAATGTACGCAAGTAATTCAGCTCATCCTTCCATGAAAGGGAGAGATTGGGGGTTCTGGTTGGTGCGGGAAATTAGCAGAACCAATAAAAGGGTGGGGAAAGACGGACTTGCTGCATAAAATTGGGTGAGTGGGCATCAGGCCTGTCACCGTTTCTCATCTTGTTGGGACGCCGATGAGCAATCCATCAGTCAAATGAATCGATGGGGTGAGGCCTACCGGGAACTGGCGGTGCAATGCAGTGCAAACTGGTGATGCCAGTGCAGGGCAGTGCAGTGCAGTGCAATGGACGGGCCGATCGAGGCCGCACACTAGTTCCGGAACTGATTTTCCCACAGCACTTTACCACAGCGGATCTGTTTTGTGCGAGTTCGATGTTAGTTTGATTCTAGTATCTCCCGTCATGTCAGTGTTTCTGGTTCTGCCTTCCGGCTGCGATAAAGTACGTAATGGCTCGCTACAAGCGAAGTTAACAATGAACGTATGTCGCGAGATGCTCGCAAAAGAGCAAGTGGTGAAAGCGCCTGAGGGGATCAAGTCCTGGTGGAGGATATCGTTCGGAAGCGCATCATGGGCGTTCTCATTAATTAATGGACAATATAAATGAGATTCTGCCCCCCGTGTATTCAACGGTGATTTATTTACATTAATAAAAATTCCTTGAGTCTTTTAAAAAGCTGATGTTTCCATTCCTGGTCTAAGCGCATGAGATTTGTGGTACGACTCAACGATGAGTCCTCCATCTAATGTGGTAACACATGTACAGAAGAAACTCAATTCTTTGCTATCTTCCTTTACATTTTTCTCCGAGAAATCACTTTTTTCAATTATGCACTCAACTATTTATTTTTAGATCCTTATGTACCAGCTGCACATCGATGTCTCATTAGCAGAATTTCCCAAATTATTTTTTTCCAGCGTCCATTCTTCGAGCTAGGGAAGTGTTTTAAGGTGCGGTAAGCATATATTTATTCAAGGTATTTTTTTCCACATTTGCAACACAGGAAAAGGAAGAACAAACTTAACAAAACAACATCTCTACGCCTTAATGCCCCAAAGTTTCGAAATAAAATACGCTCGGTGAAATTTATGGTTCAAAATTTTCTGCTGAATGCAAGTATATATTCAATTATTCTTAGAGCAGATAAATGGTGAAATATATACCGGACCCTCTAGACTACTTTCGTAATGTAGAGTGTCTGATCGTCCACTTGTCTGATAATGGAGAGATTACGAATTTGAATCCCTACCAGATTGAGCGTCTAACTTTAATTTTCTGGGAACTGGAATTCCCTCGGCATCTTTTCGTTGCGTGGATTACAATTGACAAGTTATCATCGAGGCTATCCTATTAATTTTCAGTCGGATGAAACGGCTGAAATTTTATATTTTGCAACTAATAAATTGCCTAATGCTGTGCCTCAAAAGAAGCCCGGGAGGCTTTCAAATCGAAAAAGGTAAAATACATTTATTTTACAGCTCCATAGCCATAAGGCTAATATTGGTTAAAATAAAGAAGACCACTTCCAGTGGTGCCTGCATAAGGGAGTCATGACGCAAATTGCATCATTCAAACAATGTATGGGGGGAACCGGGATTTCAAGAAACTTTGTGGTGGGGAGACGTAAAAAAAATGTATTTGGGGGGATGAACGTTGAGCCTGGTTGGTACCTCTGACCATTTCTTCAAACTACAGAGCAAAGCATGCATAAGTATATTAAAATAGAATCAAACATAGAGTAAGGAATACATTAAGAAGACATGTGTTCTTTGCTCTATGCTCAATCCAAATAAATGCTTCCGAAGAAATGACAGAGAAACGTTTTCAGCAAGTACAGCTAAGATTTTCTTGATACCAAATCGTTTATCCAGTTATTTAGTAACTGAGGTTTGTTCTACGAATACCATTAGAGGTTGAATTCCTCGTTTTCTGCTTCAACAGGTGCTTCCATCTACTTTAAAAGTACAAACATTTTCAATTTCATGCATTAAAAATTTAAATTCTATATATAATATTTTTAGAACACTTACATAACGGAACCTATTGTACGATAAGTAAGTTTTTGCTTGATTCGTTGATTTCGAAAAGACGTTTGACACTTACTGAACTGAATTGAGAAAAACTAATGGATATTATCATGAAAATAGGATTGGATCGGAGACTTATGACACTGTTTATGGCCCAGGCAGCACAGGTAGCTGATGGAGAGTAAGGGTGGGACGTTATGGGTCGTGGGGTACGGGAAGGGTACCCGTTGCCGCCTTTGCTTTTTAACATTTATCCCGAGGAAATGGTTAGAAAGGCACGGGAAGTCGGTTAAATTAACCAACGACTAGGCGTCAGCTAGTCGATTATCCACGGAACTCTACGCATATGCATATAGGTACATTAGAAAATCCATGCGTGATATACGGAATGAAGATTAACCATAAGAAAGCAAAATTTATTAGATTTTATATACCAAAGATGAGCAAATATAATCCCCCCAAATACATTATTTTATAGAGAAAAGAGTTTGGTAATCAAAGTAGGAGGGCACAAACCGGAGCTAACAATTTAGTCGCTGTACATATCTTCGTCCTGGGATGAGGTGTCTCCTGATTGGTCGAGACGTTGCCCTATATTCCTGCCCTCCCTTACACATTTCGAATACATTTTGTGATCGGCGTCCAAGAATTACTCAAGTGGAAGCCAGCGTCGGAAGCTAGAATTCGCTTCGAGGTGGATCTCGATGGCTTCCTTGGTTAGACAGTTCCATTAGCCACGCGCGCAGCAAAATTAATTTTGTCGAATGAGATCGGCTAACCATGGAAGCCATCGAGACCGACATCGAAGCGAATAAATTTCACCGAGATACTGGCTTTCACTTGATTAGTTCCGAGTGACCGGTCTTAAAATGCATTCAGAATGCAAGGTAAGGCGGGAATGCAAGGCAACGTCTCAACCAATCAGGGCACATCTGATTCCAAGACGAAGGAATATATATATGTAAAGCAACCAATTTGGAGAAATGGTATTGAGAAGCCGTGATAATGAAGGGCGAGTTGTTCTTCGAAATGTCAGCAGAGAAATAGTCCCTCACCCGGTGGAACACCCGAGAAACTTTCCTTCAGATCATAGGCAGGGAATTCATTTAGAACATCCAGAACTGTTTAATTACTTGGGCAGTACGTTGGAGGAAAATGGGCAAAGTAGCAAGGAAATTAGGAGAAGAATTGGGCTGGTGAAATATGCATTCAGAAATAGGAGGGAGTCGATCGCGAGGACCAAGGTTGCTAAAAGAGGCCTAATATACTCACCTTGGGCAGGGAATAGGGATGGGCAAAAAAATACCGGCATTCGGTACGAAGCCTTGCACGTTAAGAGTGTTGACCTGGAAATACACATCTTCAAGGAGGCTCAGGTTGTATGTTTTCGGAGGAAGGTCCTAGGGCAGCTTCCGTGAGGATCAAAATATAAATATGTGGGAGGGTTGAAGGGCAAGAGGACACTGAGTGCAAGATGGCGACGTAATCATGGAATGCAATAAAAAATTACATTTTTTTTTTCCCCTCCATGGATACAAGATAGTGGAGGCCCTGACAGAGGAAGTTGACTTGAAAAAAAACAAAAGCGGTTCCCCATTACCACCACCAAGCGAAAGTGCAACCATTCCATCTGGAACATGGTCATGCCAGATGCCATGGAAAATTAACTGCATATAATGTACCAGATACACTCTCTCGCGGTTCATGTGTAGTAGAACATCGAAGTGACGCTATACTTCAAACAGAAACTTTTGGAAAGGAAAAAAGACCCCCTGAAGTTTTGGAAGGAAAATAAATTTGTTTCCTAATTTTTATAAAGTTTCAAAAAATATTTTTGTTCCATGGGGACATCAATCGCCTCAGAACGCAGTGTCCTCAATAATATCATCACTGATGAATGGAAACGGTTGACTTCAGAATAGAGCTAGCAACTTCTTTTTCTAGAAATCTTAGGTGATGTACGGGGAATGTAGATTATCATTATTTATTTTGAAATTTTATTGTGATACTACTTATTTGCTATGAAAATATTTAGCTTTTAAGAGTGTAAATTAGTATTAATTACTACAATTGCGTTGAACTTAAATGGAATTTAATGGTATTTATTAATAATTTATTTATTTGAAATATTTGGAAAAATTAAACGCTCTTTGGGCCTTATTTCTAGACTTTTTCCGTCATTGAGAAAATTTAGTCGATTACTATTTACTTTTTGAGCAAGAGTTGACGAAAAATAATTTGATGTAGGTACTTTATTTCTGAGTAACTGCGAAAAACATTCCAGAAATTCTAATATCCCAAAGTCTAGAGCTATTCTGCTGCTGGATCGAGAACCTTACCACTGATAGCTGATTATTATCTATGACGACTTGTGAGGTTTAATACGCTGGATTTGTAGACCTGCTAGTTGTGCTTGCGACATAAAAATGAATTTGTGCACACATAGAAACAATTGTTGCAATAATATCAACAACCGCTTTTTCCATTTTAAGAAAGCGTGAGTGACTAAATGACTTTTCGCAGAGTAGGAAATAGTGAAATTAATTTGCTGTCGTAACATGTATTCAGCGAAGCGCAAAACGAAACTATAACCTAACTAATTCATTTAGTTTCCGAGGTGATAGCTACTTTTCAAATTATACTGAGTCTTAGCTATACGAGAATGAAAAACGTTGCGAACTTATTCTATGTATTTCCACATTATTTTCATCAAAAATTGATAAGTATAACAAGATAGGAGATTGTGCCAAGATTTTATCATACTTTGGTAAACACTTCGGATAATTCTATTGTATCTGTTACTGATTAACATCTTCTGTATTGCTCGTTTTTGATTATTCATGATACTTAGAATAAATAATTCTTGAGTTGGATAACAGGAGCGAACACACGCAAAATTAAACCATAGTTTTATCGAGCGCGATGGTGTCCATCTGCCAGAGAGATGTTAAGAGTCGCTGTTAGAAATAATATAAAGCGTAGCACCATCCAAGATGGAAAATTAAGTGCTTGTATCGTAAGTGAATTTAAATTATATCATATGGATTTATTCAAAGTACCTTTAATACTACCTATGCTATCATGCAAACTTGAAAGAAAGTTTCTCGCAGCGATTCACATATTAATTACCACTAAATATTAATTTAAATAATTGGTGATGATCTTTGCGTGACTATCTACGAAACTGTATCCATTTGCACCAGTTTACGGAAATGCTGGACAAATTAGTTAAGATTTACAATAATTTGCAACAAATTAAAAAAACAGCCAAAAATGCCGGCTTACCGATAATATTGCGTCGTACAAGTAGTGTTTTAAAATACTTGTCAGTTAAATACCGGTACCTTTTAGGAAGTGCCCATGCCCGGGGACCTTGAGTGAGTACGTAAAGAAAAGGCGGGCGAGGAGATTAATATGGAGTGTAGCGCTGAATTGTACAGAAACTTAGACTCTGAAAAAGGAGGACGAGAAAAAACTGCAAGCGATTGAGTTGTGCGTGCGGAGGAGAATGGAGAAAGTGTGTGCTGGAAGGAAAGTAAGACGAGCGAGGAAGTGCTTGAAATGTAGGATGAGGACAGTAAATTTCAGAAGGAGATTAGGGTGAGGCAGAGTTGATGGTGTGAAAAGGTAATGAAGGGCGAAAGGATGCTGATTGCGTGAAAGAGGGGAGTATTTTAAGTAAGTGGCCAAGGGTTAGAGAGAGAATAAGCTTTAAGGGCGATATAAAGAGAGCTAGGACGTACGCTGAGCCTAAGAAATAAATAATATAAGAATATCGACGTCAGCACCTTTAAAATTGTAGAGGATATTTACTCTCTTCCAGCTAAGCCAGCCTTAACCAGTAGACCACCCCTAATGATAATAATACTTATTTTAAAGCTCAAGTTAGTGATTTCAGAAAAGGGTTTAAAACCAATCTTTCATAAATACATATCTACCGACGGGCCAGAGGCAAAAATGCACAAGTGTTTCGAAGTTCTAACCTTATTTCTTCTAATAATATTAACAGCCCTAACAGAAAGATAATACTTTACTGAATGCTTTTTTGCCTATATCCCATATAAAACATGGCCAATTTACAAGTATTCATTAACTTTGCCATAGAATGCAAAATTACTTTTTAACTGAGGTAACATAGATTTATTAACAGCTTTACAATTGTATTACTGTATATATTTTGATGGATTTTCATTTTTCTTGATATCCTGAGTCAAAAACATACATGCCTCGATATTTGCTGGCCAGCATACTTAACAATCCAGTGATGCATGACATCAAGCTTTCGATAAAAACACCCACCATTGAAAACATGATATAAGCAGGTTGTAAATTTCCATTTAAATATTTTATTCCTTTTATTCTATTTTGTTATACGTTTAAGATGGACAATCATTAAACGATTATTTGGGAATATATTGAGTAACGAACTTTATGTTCACTTGCATTCAATTATATAAAATTGAAGGAAGGTAAAAAACCTTGCTCGTCCTCGATCTTTCACTACTTGATCGGCATGCAGATTATAGGTCAGGGGTGTGAATGGCATATGCCAATTTATTGAAGCCAAATTTTGAGAAGCTGCAGAGACTACCATTTACTATAGCGATGCCAATTCTGCCACAACTAGTTAAAATACAAAATCAGTTGATTGTGTCCGAAGTGGAACGGAAGAAGAACGCTACTATAAAATGGATCCATTACTACATTCAACTGAAAAAATATTTGGGGATGCAAAATGTACACAAAACTAATTTATTTAAAAATAAAAGTCGATAAAAAACATTACATTTTGTGAGATTTCATTAATTCTTTAGGGATAAATAAGAAACCAGTGCCAAAAATTAGATCTATTAGCAATTAGTTTTTTCAACAGCTTTTGGCAGCTGCCCTCATAAATTAGGTAATACCATAATGATTATGAAAACGAGTATTAAGCGGGCGAAATTGGATATCCACTGTGATCGAGGACCAGGGGCGGATCAAGGTCAGTGTTTGGGGCAGGCGGTGGATTCCTACTTTCCGAGGTTAATGGTCGGTGGTTAATGGTACATAGGTGTAGCGAAACTTGGTGGCACTCGCTTGTGAAAAGCATGACGTCCTGGAGAAGAAAGCATGTAAGATAGGTGGGATAAAGTGGCTGAGGGTTTATCAAGAGGTCCAAACAGGAGCCCTGTGGTACCTCTGCCTGCTCATCGACGCGTCACTCACCTTCACTGACATAAGACATTCCGCTTTCGAATGCCACCAAGTTCCGCTATGCCTATACCCACTGATTACCATTTTATCTATTTTCCCAGGAATTACGGGGATGCGGCCTCCCGCCTGAACCCTCCCCCTCCCATAATTCGCTCCTGTCCAGGAAATAAAAAATAGTACTACTTCTAGAAAAAAAAGCTAAATAAATAGGTGGGGTGTGTGGTTACTACTAAGAAATGAAGGTCATCACTTAAGGATTCAGAATGCATTTCATTTTCTTCAATGAAAAAATAGTATTAACTGACAATGGCACGTTGTCACCAACTGATTAGATAGCATATCGCGTATGCATATTCTATAAAATAATAATTGGTGTCACATAGTCTTCATCAACTGTCTTGCAAATCAAATCCTTAGTTCAAACTCTAAAAGCATTAAGTATTTAGCAGGTTTGATAACAGACCAAGGTTAATAGAAGCCAATTATTTTCAACTGATTGTGAGTTATCTTAAAAATCAGTATGCTTTCGTGCAGGCATTTTAATTTTCTAGTATGTACCAATATGTTAGCATGTAGTTTTTAACCATCATGAGTAAAGGGGAGCAGATTGGGAAACTGTCCTTACATTTGGCTGAAAATTATAATGGAGGATGGTCATGTTGCGAATTCAGAAAAGTATTTTAAAATGTCATATCAATTGATTTAAATTATACTATATTATTATATTCACTTTAGAAGAGTTCAGCACTATATAATTATTCATTGAGTCCATAGTACATGCAGGTATTTATCGATCAACAATATTGTTATGTAATTCATCAATGGATGCACCATGCGTTTAGTTGTCTCTTCTAGCTGTTGTGCTGTTATAAAACACCCTTGCAATCATTGTGCTCGTTTTCCAACCCAATCCTGGATTATTTGCAATTCCTTTCACGTCGGCCTTGTTTCCTAAAAAAAATACAGATACGAAACATATTATACATATGCTTTGTCAATTTCATCATCATTCAGTGTTTGCGTACTTATGACTTTAAAGCACCATTAGACATTTCTGCCATTCTAAAAAATTCATCGAGGAGAATCTTGTTGAAATACATTCCTGTAGACAAACCCATGGTTTATTTCACTGTAAAAAAATGTGGCCCATTATTAAAATTGGACTATCCCATGATCTCAGCTGCCATATCATTCCCCATTTTAATCAACATTTTTACAGCCTTTTAGAAAAATCCTTCGCTTCATGGATTAAAGAAGAAATTAAATGGAAACATACGGTACAATAGAAGAGGGAAATTTTAAAACTTAAAATTTTTTAAAGCTGTTATTATTATGTGTTAGAATTGTAATTTTTACTGTATTGTAATGATTTATCCAGAAAAATGTAAAATGGAAATAATTTCCAAAGAAGCGATTTTTTTTTCCATAAAATATTTGGGCAGATAACGCTCGATAGGTAAGTCATTTATTTTTCGAAAAAAAAGTTTAACTTTCGTGCGTCAAGACGCCATTTAATCAAAATGTTCTTACTAATTCAGTCAGTTTGAAGGAATGCTATCAAATCTCAGAAAGCAACACGCAAAAATAGGTTCACCTTACCTAAGAGCAAATGTGAGAGAAGTCCTGCTAGGATTTTTCTTTAATGCTATTTATAAATAAAGGTCGCCAATAAGATATCTCAAAAGGCACGTTTCAAAATAGCCATCTCGGACATTGATAGCATCCAATCAACATATTTAAAGAAGAAACTAGATTTTACTTCATCTTTTCGTCATAGAATATTTACATTATACATCATAGTCATATATAAATAGAATTCATTGCCAGACCGTGTAAAATTGAGATATTGAGACGTTCAGGGATAACAATGAAGGGCATGCGAAAGAATTTTCAATGGAGAGGTATGGATACGTTATACAGTACAATATAGCTGCCGTGGCATTAGTTAGTTTTGGTTCCATTATTCCATTCCATTATTAATGGAATAATTAATTCATAATTATCAAGTTCTGGTGCAATGATCATTATTCTCCTGCGCGATGATAACGTATTTATGAATTTGTATGTATGCTTTGCGTATTATCTCAACTCACTTGTCTTGATCGATCTTTTTCAACTTTATAAAAAATAGGTTCAAGTTGATCCGAGTCCAGGATATAGCCCAGGAAACGCCTATAATCTTAACTTTGATTCTCCGATGACATTCGAGTCAAAGTCTTTGTTCAGCAACACCTTTTCCATAGCAATCAGCGAAAATTAACCATGTCTTCGTCACTAACTATTCCATCCTTATAACAGGACTCCGTTTACCATTCCGAGTGGATACGAACGAGATCAGTTTAGCCTGTTCACCGAAACAGCCAAGGAAACGGCTGAATTATCACCAGAGATTGAGTGGCATTATTGGATCTGATTTAAATAGGAGATGCGAGGTGCTCTCCGCTTCCAAAAATAATGAAGGAGGAATTCGATCTTGCATCTTACTGTAAGTAAACAGAATTCACGCAATCATATTCATCATCTACTATGGTATTGGTACTTTCTAAATCAACAGGCTATCTATTTACACAAGATAAAGATCACTCCAAGGACTTCAGTTTTCATATATGATAATAAAGACCTGATAAATGATGATGAATAATGATCATTGATGAAATGAAGAGATGAAATGAAATGATGAAATGAAGAATAATGATCATTATCTAAAAATAACATCATTTTTTAACTTAGAAATTTTCTTAATTATAAGGATACCTCCATTTTTTATAAGGACTAGACTACCTAGCTCGAAATCGATTTCCTTATCGATCACCCTAATTTTTATTTATTATTAGAAAGAAAACTTGTCCACAAAAATCAGACTCTCACAAAAAATCTATACCAGGTATCTTCCTCACCAAGAAGACTGTTGTTTACTCCATAATCCAACGTAGAAGACCTCCAATTGCCTTTTGGGTCTTTCTCGTTGTCGTCCACACCATCCCGGATACGAATCCTCACTTCCTGCTCGTGTTCCTTCTTCAGTTTTTCCTCTTCCTCACGAACCACGTCCGCGTGCACCTTCTCCAAGGCTGAAGCAAAACCAAATGATACCAGCTAAAGTTAAGCACAACATCAATCACTACCCTCTAAGCAAAGGCTCCGCAAATAACCTATATATATATTAATTTTGTAGCGTTTCAGTCAGTCATTCTGTATCCATTTTGTTTATTTCTCTCTCAAGTTTTGAGCTAGAGAAATGAGGTTTGGTGCATTAAATTTGGATTCTCTGTCTGTATGATTTGGTAGTAGTTTTGGATTTTTAGCAGTTGGTTGTGCAAATAAAAACGCAAAAAAGCGTGGTACATCCGTGGAATAGAGTATTTGCAAGGGTCAGAATTCAGCGATGAATTTTTTTCCTGAAAAAGATTGTATCGTAAAAAAGTCAATCCTGACGTAAAACGTAGTTTTGTTGGCTTCCATAAATAATATAAGCCGATAAAGTTACATTTTTTTCGTATCAGCACTGAGGAAGAAAAAACGTACGTTGATTGGCTGCTCGATTCTGACGTCACCAGCCCTATTCCTATTGCTGTTTGACAACGACAACACGAAGGTGCGCCAACGAGATACTTATATACATTTTTAATTCAAGGAAGGTAATCGTTTTTGCGAAACTTTTCTCCGAAATGCAAGCAGCATATTCGATGGCTTCATCCAAAAACCTACCAGCGGTTGATGTGTTGATGGTGGCAGATTTTATGAAGAGAAACCCTCTCTTCATGAGCTCAGAGCAAAGAGGATTGCAACTGGCACGGTAAGTTTCTTTTTCTCATATTTTTCCAGGTAATCTACTCCTTAAGGTACGTTTGCAGGCTAATAATTCCAAACTACACACTTATTCCATATTATGCCTTTATTTGAATTGGATTTAATTGAGATTGTAAAAGTAATTAAAAACCTCTAACGGAGCGATTTTGAACGTATTACAGATCTTCGAGAGAGAATTATGGCGATTCCGCCGTGGGATACGTGTAAGTGAAACGAGAAGGAGGGAAATGTAATGTACTGGGTAAAATAACGCCAGAGCATAAAATAAACCTCATGCAGTTTCGGCAATTATCGACGAAGAAGAAGGGAGTGTAGAAGAAGTATCTTGTCATGATTGTGCAGCTTCTGCATGTAAGCGGTCTTTATAGGTTTAAGTAAATAGCAAAATAAATTCAGCCAACAGACATAGAAATAAAATCTGTTGAGCCTTTTATTTATTAATTCGCGATGACGTTTGTTCAACTTTTAACGACCAGATATGCAGAACTAATGAAAACCTGCATCGTTTCATTTCGGAGCTTCACAGAACTCACTGTATGCAAAGAATTTAGGATAATGGAGAATCGATTTTTTAGATAACTTTCCACTTTCTTTCAATTTAATATTGGTTTTACTTCTGCAAAAACTATCCTTAAAATATTAAAGGTATAACAATATAACAAGGTGATAGAGTTTTTAAATTGTTTGTTGTACTTGAGTAGAATTTTGTTGTAGGTTGGGTAATTGAGGAAAATGTTTCTTAAGACTGTTGATAGTTGTCTTGACCATCATGACTGTTGGCTAGCAATGTGTTGTTATTATGAGTGAAAAAGAAGTTACCACATAATACAGTCAAAAGATTCTTATAAATATAAATGAATTATTACATGTTTAATGGTAAATCTCACATGTATTACAGTCATTTTAAAAATTTGAGCAGCTATTTATACTCATATTCAATAGTGGATTTTGCAGCGGTATTCTGTTTGCAGGATAGCCAAGTAATTGGTCCTCCATCACACAATACCACATATCAAGTAGTACTTTTTACAACCAGCTCGCATGTATTTTTTAAATTTTAAATAATCTTTCTCTTCATTTGCCGCTTTTAACTATTCTTATTTATCTGGTCTTTCCATTGTGTCTTTGTATGTCAGAAGTACTTTGTCTGTAATTGGGGGATTGATTGGACCACCTAGATCACTGTGTATGTTTTGTATGTGTATCACCGTCGAATGGAACGTTAAGACGTGGTCTCCTAGCCGTTCGTCAGCCGTAATCGATATGGCCAGAATTTTGTGATACCCACATTGTGGGTACCGTGGTACCCACATCAGTTTAGAGTGTTCCTCAGGCTCTTCGCATTTTTCACGGTAATCTTAATCGCACTTGATTTCCAAAAAAATCTCCTGTCTGTAACCACAAGGCCATTACGAAATATTTCATGCCTTGCCGGCGAACGTTTATACGAGCTTTCCATCCGGAAAGATTCTTCATTTTGTATGTTTCAATGGAAGACTTATTAAGAAAGATGGAAATCTTCTTCAGGTCTTATGATCATCAGGGCTTCTATTTGAAGTCAAATTCTTCATTTCTCTTTTTTCCACGTACCTTGAGACCTACATAAAAGACACCTTCTCTTGCTACCATCGGATGACTAAGAAAAGGGTAGAAATGCGGGCATTACAAAGAAGTAAAGTCGTTTCGCTGCACTTAGCTCCACTGAGAGCCATACTGATGGAAAAAAATTCCGCTGTGTACACAGTGGATAAGCTTAACCTTCATGACCCCGTGGCATGATGATACGACCGCACATGCACACAAAATTGGCGTGCCTGCATAAACGGGGATGAAGTTTGGATGTCTCCGTATGAACTCATAAAACACTCTCTCGTACTCCCGGGAGCGTGCTAGAGAACTTGGGATATTATGACACTTGATCAGGCTATCAACAACGAAGGCTGTTTATGCAATCCTGATGTCAATACGTAAGATAAAATCAAATCGTTCTTCAACAATGAATCTATAAAATGGACGTTCAATTGCTTGACAAGCGAGGATAAAAAATTTAATTTAAACACAGATCCGTTCACACATATCAAATCTTATCAAAGTTGTTACACGCCATGGTTTTCAACTGTCAATGTAAATACTCAGGAGCGAAGAGGTCTTAAAGGCCCCTTATAACGAAGTTCGGTATAGAAGCCCAATATTATGGACCGTTGAAAGTGTTCGTATGTTTCAGGCGCGGCTGTATGACGCATTCAAAATCCAAACTAGAGTGTATAAGCTTTTGCCATGACAAAAGCACGGTAGTGGGATCTGTAGTTCATATTTTCATTGCTACAACAACTCTAAGCACCGCAGAGATTTCACGGTAGCGGAAGGTGGTGCCTCCGCATCCTGTAAAAATTAACGCAATTTGCTTTCTCCTCTAGAAACAAAAACCGTTCCATTATGGACAGCCAGTGTCTGCTGTCGTTCAGAATAAACTGAGAAAGTCTGGCAGCATTGCCCTTCGGACCAACTTTTGGATCCCAATAAATCATTTTAAACATGGTACTTAGAAGATAACATTTAATTTTTAAATTTTAAACTTTCTGTACCTCTACGACCAAAATGACACAATCTTTTGGGTGTTCTTCCGAGGAATATTTGTCGTAATTTCCGGGTGTAAGTAATAACACCTGAAAAAAGTGATTGAAAAATGAACATTTCGTAATACTGCTCCAAATATTACGAAACTATCATAAAAAACTGAATTGCCAACCTATCTGACAGTGAAGAGTAATTATAATTTCACACTTTTGGTCCAGGGAAAACGAGAGCCTGAGAGAAAGAGATGTTGCTTACGATCCGCGTGAACCAAAGTCTTATCTCGGATCACCACGGACCACTTCTGAGTAGATGGACGCGGCAGTATTAACGACAAACTCATCACATAAGCATCACTCCCACGGGCCCCGACACTCGCTCTCTAAGGGAAACGCTCTCCTCTAGAAATGCTACCTTCCTACCCCCAATTACCAGGTTCGAATCCTTAAAGAAACGGATATTTTACAGGGGAAACCAGATCCCTACTTCACTTCCTTCGTGAGAATCACCGCTCAACCACCCATGAAACATATGAGATTGGTGAACTCTCTAACCTCGCCTCTCACGTTGGTTACAAACAAGCATCGAGGAAAATTATGCATAACCATGGGAAATAAAGCAACAAATGTCACGATGAACTCTTATTTTGGAAAATAACCCCAAAATTAGGTGAAGAAGCGTTGAACGTAATTATGAATGGGGCACCTTTAGCGGAGCAATTTTAACACACCACCATTGGATATAAACAACTTACCGACGCATCTTATATACATGAATCGCTCAATTTCCATCGTCAGCATGCGAAAATGCTACATAAAAATCTACAATGTGAAACCGACTACTAACTTCTGTCAGTAAATTATGTCATTATGAACGGAAAATCAACGTTCGTTTTCCTGAGAGGGAAAAGGAAACTAAAGGTGCTCTAAGAACTATGAACTGATTTGACAATGAAAATTTTCCAATAGTGTAGCCTATGCATGGTGCGTTATGTGAAATTCTCTGACGGTTAATCCTATTTATCAGGCTGGTCCAAAATTAATCTTCCAAGCCTTCCAATACCCTCTTACGCCATGCAGACCCTTCTATACCTTCCAAATAAACCTACATAGTGCTCCCTCATCTCCCATTGAGTTCCAATGAAGTAAGGACCTATATTGAAGAGCATTATTATGAATATAAAAAATCTTTCCACAAAGTCCAATCACACTCTGATTTTGAGAAAATATAATTTAAATGGAGATGAAAAAATAGAGATCGGGATAAAATATAAAAAAATAATTTAACGGTAATTGAAACTATTCATAACTCCATGTAGATCGTTCTCAATGTGAATAAAAAGTATGTGGCCATTACTTTCAATTTCCCCAGAAAAAAATAGATAATACAGTAGTGACAGAGAATCACAACCCAGAAAGAGAAAAATGATTAAAGCTAAAAATTCGTAGCGTTAGAACAAAGGAAACAATGTATGCTGCATATTCCTCTAGAAACACGCACGTCTGGAACAAGGTATTTTTATGAAGGTACTTGGAAGAAATAATATTTATGGATTAGCGTTGATATATCGTGACATGGTAATTTGTTCTAGAAAAAGATTCCATTTACTTCGACTTGAGTGTAGTGACATATTCCTTGCACTGAGCATCCTCTCATGTGTTATATGGAAGAACGAAGGTTGAAATAGTAAGTTTTCAAGGGCAATTAATTTGGGCAGCTGTGGAGGAAGATTGCGTTGATGAAGATCGGGGCTTATAATCTGAGTTCGACTCCTGGCAAAAGTTTACGGCCGATCCAGGCCCAAAACAGCTTTTTCTGGATGATTTTTCCTCAACGGTTTTCTGAATGACAATTGCATTTTTCTTCCCTTTGGTGATCCGCCTTCTCTTCGGTAAAGCAGGGCGACACTCAAACATTGCAGGTCACATGTACGATATTCCAGCTAATGCCCACCGATAACATTTTCTATCATTCTCCATTTCATGGTGCGATCTGAACAAGCCGTAAGCCTATGCCAGGAATTGAACTCGGATAAATTGAAACTCATACCCAAATTTAAGTCCTAATACACGTCAACGCAACCTTTCTCCACGGCTGATCAATTTGTTGCTATCGACAGCTTCATTCAAACCTTAATTTTTCCACAGGACACAAGAGGAGATGCGCAATGCAAGGAAAATATCGCTATGCTACACTCAAGTTTAGGCGAAATGGGATACTTTTCTAGACCAGACGACAATTCGTAAATCATACATCACATTCATTCATAAATCTTATTTCTTCCGAGTTTCTACATAAAAAACCTTGTTTAAGTCGTTTCTGATTTGAGTTTCTTGATTCAGAAGCTCCTTTCCTGGCCAAAAGGTGGAAAAATCGTGAGAATCCCTCATGTAAAGAACTCTCAAATTTTAAAATCCTCTCACTACAATCCAATGAAAATGCAGGCTGAGGCAGAAAATACCGCGGTGAAACTGGATGGTGAGGCACGAAAACCTTAGGCCGTAAACTTTTCTCTTTGAATGTATGTCAATTCCATTAAGCAGCAAGAAAATAATGATAAATGTGGTTTGGAAGAATAATCCGTAAAAAAAGACTTTCAACGACAAACCTGGAAAAAGATCATAAGTGAGAAAGTCCTTCAAGGCCTTCTCTCATCAATTTATATTTTATCAAAAAGTATAATGTGTAAAATTCTACGCTGGTTTCTTCTGAATATTGAATAATTCGTATTCTAATTATTCGCTTCGCCGATATCAGCTGTCATATTACGCTCATGTCGAAATTTCTACATTTCGAATGTTTCTAAATCTCCGTGAATTTATAATTCAAAAGGTTCCACAGTAATTAGAACTTACTCTTGACCATAATTTTCTTTTTGTCTGTCTGTTTGTTTTTTATACGAATCTACAGTTTTACTCTGATGGTGCTGAAATTTTACAGACTAATAGTTCAAGACATGAGGAAAATTGTAGGCTATTTTAAAAAGATCTCAGGGCCTAAAAAGATCTCAGGGCCCCAAAAGGTGCCGGCCCTTTGGTATGCTACGTATTGGGTTTTGTGCAGTGGTATAATTTTTTGCTTTTTAAAATGACTTCCGCTCAAGATAGAGGATTGTATTTTTTTTAATCGGATGGCTGAATAAATGAAGTTTCTTATTCTTTCATTTTATTTTCTTTTGCGCTTCATATCTATCTGAATATAATGTTTTTAGCTGAAAAATCTCAATTTTTTCTGACATCAACAATAGCATATTTCCTTGACAACCAGAGATTTGATTTTCAAAGGATATTCACGCCTCTAGCATTTAAATATCATGTTTTCCTGCAGGCCCATGATAGCACGTAGAAAGAAAATCTGTATAAGAAGGGCCCAGAGTCCCAAGGGCCCCATGATATATTGCTTCGTGGGGTAATCGATAAATTCAATGCATATTTACAACAAGTATAGCCTTCAATGTCTATTCTCATAGTAGCACTGCATGTATATGAGAGAACACTTACGTAGTAAACGATACGCATAAAGGAATTAAATATACTGCACACTTACTTAAATGTGCAAGAATAATTAGGTGCAGCGAATAGGTTGCCTATGCCTATGTTGCTACAACAAACACATCGTTGTTTATTATCGTTTAATACTTGTCAGATGTATTACACGTAGTGAAACTGTATGCCTCTCATTACGATTGCGAATTGTTTTTAGACCAATTTCCACATCATAAACGTTGCGAGTCATTTATATATGTTTAAAGGTGTTAAAATGCAGTTAACTTACATTCACTCATTTTTGGGTTTCCCGTGCATGAAGGAAGATCATCTCTCCGTGCGACTGGAAAACGGTTAGCATATCTACTACATCGAACACAACGTACAAGATAGGATACAAACTCCTCAAATGAACACGCCAACAGTATTCTCCAAGATTTGTGATTTTCTTATAAATTAAGTTCAATGTTTTTCACACCCGTTGAATTTCAACGGGCACCTTCCGCTAGTAAGTTAATAAACTCCAATTTCATGTAGCTCCATCTTATAAAATATCGTCAAAAGGAATTGCATCATTAGCTCACTAAACCAAATACGACTTAAAATAAGAACAAATTTAATTCGTCTGAAAGGTAATGGTTCAACATCTTGGCTGAGCCCTGAATGAGGAGCATTTTCAGGAGGAGGGGTTTGCTGTCCAGAGCAGCTTTAGTGCAAAGTTGAGTGCCCCGGGCAGAAACCAGCCGGCTTGAAAATGCCTGCACCATTCTACCTTTCCTTAAATCCAGTTTAGAACCTTCTTCGGGTCCCATGATCCTCTTCATCCGCCTCTCGAACTCCCGGGCCATCTCACGCCGCTCCCAATCCGACTCGATCTCTTGCTTCGTCCGCGGAATGCGGAAACGAATGCAGCAACAGAGGAACGTCACTGGCCAAAGAAAGAACACATCCAATCGAATTGACAAAGTTTTAATCTCTGAACTCAACCATGCATGCTCCTCTCCGCTAAACATACAGATACCTCTTATATCGACTAAAATGGGCGAAGATTAATCACCCATTAGTAACTGGTTCAGAAAACGGCATCACCCAGCCGTTGGTATGGTCCAGGGTAAAGCCTAAGTGCCATTGGGTACGAGGGTTGGTTAAAACAGAAAGCTGGGTGCAGTCACGATGAGGCAGTAAACGGAAGACGTCCAAATTTTTCATTGGACACAAGATTAAATAAATCTTGAACACTGAGTTAAACTTTCATTTTATTTTTGATTCCAATTACTTGTAGGCAAAGTAGAATTTTTCAAGAGGTTTCTCAACGGGTTATTGGCATAAGTGGCATAACTGCCGCGTGACGCTATTAAAAGACGATCCATCATTTCTCGTTAGGAACCAATGGCAATCTCGCGTTCACTTAAGAATTTATCGCATCGAAAGTGACAGCTCTATTTTACAAGAAAAAGCGATAGAAGCAAAAAATATCTTATTTTTAATGTAACAGTCGATTGGCAATCACTTACCATTCTGTACGCGGTCGAATTCCAATATTTCATCCCAAGGATCCAAATTACCCCTTCCCCGGCTGAAAACCGAATGAAGAAGCGATCCGAGACAGTAAAGTAATAATGGTATTAAATCTGAAACCCAATTACCCGCACTGAAGTGACGACTTCAAGTTTAAGGTTTGCACACTAGTCTCGAAAATCAAGCGAAAAAAGAATGACTTCGTTCCTTTCTCGTCCAAAAAAACTGAATCAGAATGAACATTGACGTGCCTCTCCTGTTGGTATTGCATCACACTCCTCGTTCAAACCTGGCCAGCCCATGGTTAAGAATCAACGACACTCGAGCGGGGACGAAGAGCAATGTACGTGGGTGTGCATCGTTAGTCTGTTGCGGACTTGATCACACGCGGTGCCGCGACGGTGGCCGCCCGAACTCCCGAGGGACGAAACTTCAAGGGGAGAAGGAGATATTCAGCAAATTTGGGAACAAAGTGTACTAATTACCATTCTGCTCCTCAAAAGAATAGCTATTCCAGCAGAAAACTTGCATGTTTAGTTTCCCGTGCGCAGGTGCCTTGGGGCACGGTTTTCCGAATGCGGCAAAACAATGAACATAACATAAGACTTAATATTCCTATTGTATCATATTTAGTCATCGAAAACATGAAATTTCTTAAGTATCGGGAGACTCCACTATCAGGTACTCTTTAACTTCTGAGTTCGCATTGCACCGACAAAACTAAGACCTCAATTCTTGTACTAGCATTATATTCATATCCGAGGCTGTATTCGAGCGCTTGACCTTTGGGTTGCCAGGCCTACAATTTAGCGACCAGCAACCCTATCTCAATTGAGAGTACTGATTGCCACCCCAAGAAACCAATTGACATCTCCTATCCACATTACACCTATCTCTTAGATATTTCACTGGTTAGCAAAACTACTAACCGCATGAAATAACTAGAATGATAATTTTCCCAAATATTTTAGTACTAAATAAAGAAACCGTTTCCTCCAGTGCACTATTCTGTACCTCAGTCGTCTTATTTAGCTGTCAACATTTTATAACTGAAATGATATCCTAATGGCGTCCTATTTAAATATACTGATTATTAGAAAAATGATCCGTCATCAGGCCTCCTTAGAAGATAACAAAGGTGTATTTAGAAAGGAGGTTAAACAATCCATTGGTTGATCCAGCTAATAATGGCAAATATTCTACTATGCCCTAAGGAGGCAGAGCCAGAATTTTAAATGATGAACTCGCACGCCTCAGTGATCGAGGGAAAAACACGAAGTACAAACATCATTTTAGTCAAACAAAAGTCTTAAAACAAAACAAAATTGATATGTAATAGCTTACTTGCATGCAAGGACGGATTAAGGTAATTCTTTTCGGAGGGCGAATAGCTTCTTTCCGAGGGTCAAGGGGTTTGGAATACCTTATGATTACCATCCCATTTATTTTCACAGGAATAACCATCCCCTCCCAGGAATAACAGGAATAACCATCCCCCTTGTCATCCCCCCTCAATCCGCCCCTGCATGCAGTAGCACATGCTAAAGTTTAATATTTTCTTTAAAATCTCTTTGTAGAAGTTTTTCTGAACTCTATTTGTTCAATTCCCCGTTCACCATAGTTTAGAATATTATTCCCCCTTCCCAATATAATTTATTAAATAATAATTAATTTCCACAAATTGAAATAATGCGCATGTTTAAGAATCGATTTTGATCCGTGGCATTCAGTTAACTATTGAACGCTACAGGATAAATTAAAACAAACTACAATGTTAAACATTTTATACAACCTACAGAGCATCACATTTTGCTTAACAGTGTCCCCGATTCCCCTTACTTCCCCTTAAATTCCCTAGGTGGGGAGATACCCTACTTGTTGAAAACCCCTAGTTAAATGAAAAATAATGAGATGCTTCAGGTAAAATTCATATTTTCTCCAATGAAAAATTGAACAAATGACGTAGATATTATAAGTGGAACTTGATAATAAAGGTTGGTAGCTGTTTTTGTATGTTACGTGAACTTAAATTTGCATATATGAAACATTATAACAGGAATACGATGGGTTCTCATAAAACTACAACCTTTCCATCTTAACCCAAGCAAAATCAACTTCAAATCAGCCATCAACAGATTACCCAATCGATTTTGCTCATCGCCCTTGTCTTTAACTTCCTTAAAACCACCTTGGAATAAAAACTTCGAGTAAATATTGCGTATGACACACATCGTGAGATAATTTTCATAAGCACATTCCCATTAAATATGCCTTAGGGTCTGAAAGGAATATTTTCTCGGAAATTATTGCTACCTGCACTCGCAACTTTCAAATGTTTATCCTCGACATAATCTGTACACTTTACCTATGGTGGTTAGTATAGTTCCTCCTAAAAGAAGAATCTGCCAAACTCGAAATTCGGCGATGACGTAAGATTCCAGCCAACCATCGTCAATGAAAGTAGCCTCCCCTGCTTCCTCCGTAACACAGTCCTGAGAAAAATATCACACTCACATTAGAAGACGCAGAAAATACGGAGATTCCCTAATTTATCCTCGCGATATTTAAGGGCCGTTAAAATTATTAATTTCTTTCCAAATATCGTACACCAGCGCCCGGGAAAAATGTGTATGAAGACAACTTCAAGGGTTCATCTACATTTAAAGTACGCTAATAAAACTGAACGAGCCAAGTGGAAATTTTAAAAAGTTAACACGCGCGAAGTCAGCAAAAGAACACTCACTGCTGAGGGGCCTAGGTAAATATCGTTGGCGATCGTAGGACACACCATCTTCCCCTTCTCACTGCAACGGCACCCAATCCATGACTATCCCATGACAGACTGACACCAGAACGACTCGGATCGCGGTGAAGTGAGGACTGGTTCAGGGGTCACGCGGCAGGCGGCGTCGGAAACCCTGAGGCGTCGTCCCCGCCTCCACTCGGCCCCCTCCCTTCTCTCCGGCCCCCAAAGAGGAATCACCTCCTCCCAAAAGAAGAGCGCCACGAGGCGAAGCCGCGAGTCATTCAGCGTGGCCGCTTGATTTACGGCCTCAAGCTCGGAGGGGGGTCGCCCAAAAACTACTAAGATCTTTCCAATAAAATCCATTCTCACGGTGGCAATTCTCTCTCTTGACAGTAAGACCGAAGGAATTTCAACTGGCCCATGGTTTATGCCGATTTTCATTCTGACATATGTCTGGATGTCAGATCCCGAGATTTTAACCATGCATGAGAAAAATCTCTCTGCTGCTACCTCCGCTCGCGTTCAGCTCTTTTACCATTGGGATAGAACGGAAATTCAAACCATTGATGCAAACTCATCAACCCTACGGGAAATTACTCGGGATTATTTCACAATGAGTAACTGTTAATTTAGCCTCCATAATCAACTGTCACAGGACATTCGAGCGAGAGGACTGAAAAATTTATTGGAAAAAAATATAACGTTGAATCACCTAAATCGGCACCTACCTTTTACTTCACTCTTAAAAACTATTTTGCAAGTGATACAAAATCGGAAAAATTTCATGCAATGCTTTATCATCCCTTTCTCAGGAAAACTGGCCCAAAAATCTTGGCTAGTGCCCACTGAAAAATTTATTTTGCTAAGTAACGTTTTCTCCATGCAAGCTGAGCAAAATAAAACTCGTCTGATGACTCATTTTGTGCAGAGTGTACTTTTTAGATTTTTCCCGAAAAAAAAAGCTCTCAAAGCAGTGCTCTTTCGTGCTCGCATTCAATAAAATGTTCACATTTGCCTTATACCCTCCCACCCCCCCACCTCCCCATCCCTGTAATTACCCCTCTCCCCCCACGTCAAACATCATTCTCCAAAGTGACTTTCCGAGCCACACCCAAAACGGGAAGTCCATTAACTGATTCTCGCAACCCCCGCACACACATGCACACTCCGGGATCATTTTATTTTCCTTCGCGGCAGTCGCTTCGGCGGTGATCACGCAGGACGCGCACACATTGGCTTGCTCCACACACGCCCGGCAAACAAATGTAACGGAATACTTTATGACCGAGTGTGAATCGCTAATGTGACACAGAACAGGAATTATGTCATTACTGAACGCCATCGGAGCCATTGACTGCACTTCCTCTCCGACAAGACGCCTTTTCCCCGACACCATTTCCCCCGTGCATTCGATGGCATCCGGTTAAAAATTGCGGAAATTCACGACTAATTAAGTAAAATTCACGATTTATCTTTCCACCGAAAATACCTACATTCAGATACGATTAGTTATAAAGTTCCGGTTAGGGATAAACTTTGGACCTGATGATGACGCCGATGCGTCGAAACCGGAAAAAATGTTGGGTTGAAAGATACAGAGTGTATTTTACATTATTAACATTTTCCTCTCCAGCTCTCCGCATTTTTATCTCCCTCCACTAATTCTACTTCCACTCTTACTCTTACTCTTTCTTACTCTTAATTCTAAGAGTCTGTCCCCTTCTCTACACTTTCACTCGACAATCTCTCCCCTCTATCGTAGCTTTCAATGTTCTAATTAAGCAGGTATCTATTATTGCGTCCCAAATTAACTTTTTCTGCTTCCCAATTTCCTCCATCATCAATTTTCTCTATTACTTATTTCGTGTGGTCATCTTTGCTACAAGTAATTTTTTCCCATTACTTTCTCCAAACCTACTCTTAAAACCCGGACTATTAAGCTCTTCCGCAAAAGTTCTAATACATTTAGTTCATAATCAATATAGTGAGACTCCAAGGCTGTCATCAGCCACGCGAACGTATTCTTTGTCCTTTGGCAGCAATTTCCTGAGCTGTTATCGATGGCATATCTTCGTGTATCCTTGGCGTGTAAGCTAACGAAGGAGTGAGGCGACACGCTTGCCTTACCCCCTCTTGCCGTCTGGAATCCCCATCCACAGGTCTTTTTTGCAGTCTGAGCAATTAATAGGTTTCTCTTTAGTGAAATCCTGATTCTTTGAATACTTCCATTATATTTCCCGGCAGTGCCCTCTAAACGCTTTCTCGCAATACACAGAAGACAGACGTATCACGTATCCCTCAATGTTTAGATCCTCACCACAGAACTTTCCAGAAATCAATGTCCAAACCAGTACAATTTATTTCATAACTGGCAACATTAAAAAAAACAACAATAAGCTTCATGCTAAACTTAATAGAATGTTAATTTTTCACAAAAAAAATTAATTTATCAATTGTAATGATCCTCTCTTTAAGTTTTACCTTAACGACCCAGGTTTCGATGGGTAACCGTCATTTTCAAGAGGAAAAATTTTCCATCGGGAGTAAAAACACCTGGAGAAGTAACTCTCTTATGAAACCAGTCTTCCTCTTTTTCGTAATAAAACTGTGGAATGCAAAGTATTTTTCATCAATACATTGAAAAAAAGATTTCTTAAAAATTACGGTTAACGGAAAAAACCTGGTTTACGAGAAGAATAGTACCATTGATAATTTTCTTTCTTTGACTGTGAAAACATTTCGAAAGCCGGGAAACCCAGATTGGCGAGAAGAGAAAGAGACAACGTTAACGGAAAACTGTCACATATTCATCTACTCACTACGCTGCGAGCCGCATGGGTGTGTGGCAGGTGATGTTGGAACACCGGCAATGAAAAGGTGAGGGAATAGGGAAAAGTAGTAGAAAGATGGAAAGGAAGAGTCAATTGCTGCCACTTGCTATGAGAAGAGGCAAAGGAAGAACGAAAGTAATTTAACTGTCTCCCATGGAGATAAACCTCTTATCAGGAAGTCTTCGATGGTGGCACGACACGTGAGCTGGTCACTGGATGAGCACCCCGGGATTTCGTGGAGGACCAAGGGACGACGAGAAACGCCGTGGTCAAGGGAGTTCTCACAGCTATCCCAGGGCCGCCTGCCGCTGAAAATTCAAAGTCATCTCCCCCATACCAGGCTTCCAAAACCCAGACCTCTGCATCCAAGACACTCCGAACTAAGGCGACCTATGTACCGGTTTTACCGGGACGGGACCAGTTTTGGGGTGTTTGTCCCGGTGTCCTCAAACACTAAAGAAAATATACTTGTTCCCATCGCATCTCGGCTACCCAAGATTCGATAATAATATCCTCAGGTATAAGCGACTAACGATAATTTACCGAAGGGATTAACCAAAGATGGATGGAATGAATTCACTTAAATAACGATACATAACGACCGTAACGCCCTCTTGAAGCGGAAGTTACAGCTGATTTGATTAAAAGTAACTTTATGCTGTTATCCGCAGATCGTTACTTCAAAACCATTATGACTTAAAATTTGAGTCAGTCATGGTTACATACTTAAAGCCACATAAAGGGGTTAAAATCAAGCTCTTGGATAGGGAGTTTCCAGTACTGACTGTAAAATTTATATATTATCATTTTAAAGACGTTTTTGACCGGAATCGCAGAAAACAAAGTTGAAAAGAAGAATACATCTTCGATGGAAATTGCTGTTCCCCTGACCGATTTGTTTGAACAAAGGTGCAAAAGTTGAATTTGAGTCTGAGACATTCTTTACAACTGTCGATTGAGCATTAAACGCGTCTTTAGTACCACGAACATTGGTCAGAAGAATTAACTGTATGATAGAGGACTAAATAAAAGCAACAATAAAATTGGAGTATATTCTAAAGATGAAAGGTACCGTCACTTTATTCACGTGAATGTCATTTCTAAACGAAAGCTAAGGTTTTAATTTTACTTCAAATTTATTTCTTTTAAGTTTTCTATTTTCATCATAAAAAATTTTCTTTTACAAGAGGAACTAAAAATAGAGAATGCTAAATGCTCAAGGAGAATCAAAACCTTGTCCTGGATGAGTGGATCAGAAATATGGTCACCTTACCTAAGACCTTTGCTCTCTGTTGTAGAAAAATAAAACAAGTTCTCGTTTAACTTTGTGGTATTCCATTGTATGACAATTTAATGGTAACTTTTACAAACCACACAAACTGTGAAGTAGTACTTACTTACTCTTAAGACTAAATATTTGGAATTTCCACATTCTATCTTCTTTGTTTTCGTATTTGTCCTTGCAATCCTTTCATCTGAATTTTTTCACTTCCGGTTGTACATACCATGTGGTAAAACGAGTTTTTAAGGAAAAAGTTATTTATCCTTTGCTGCGACTCAATTCTCAACCCTGAGCTACTCAATAAACAACACGGCCAAACCCTCAGAGACCATGATCTCTCCACCAACGCCACCTAGATACCTAGGTGGCGTTTTCTCCACCTTCTCCCACCGGGATCCCTATTCAGGGAGGCCTGGGCAATACCGAAATAATGACGTCACAGCCTTCATAAATTGGATGAAATTGAAAGTTGAGCGAGAAAGCACTCCACGTTAATTTCGGTGTAATTGGCATCACCATGACGAGAAAGATCTCATATTTCCAATGATACCAACATATCAGCCACTTACCACACTACTACTCGAGATATTTGCCGAAAAATAGAAGCAGTCTTCTATTGGAAGCGGTGCAACTATACGCTCCAGAAATAGTTGACTCAAAAAATTAGTAAGTTATGAGCCATAGATTACGTCAGAATTCTGACGATTTGTTGTTCGTTTTTCTCGACTCTTTTAAAAAATAAATATTTAGCTCACCGTGATACTTTTCATGTAATCGCAACAAAAATCTTCGTTTTGTGATGGCGTTTTCAGCGTACGGCGTGAAAAAAGTTAGCCAATGAAGAGCTCTCAGGTTTCACACCGGGTCATATTCTCCAAAACTTCCGACCTTTCGACGAGCGACTCACCCATCGCCTTCAGGGATCCAAGAATCCAATATCTAAGCCTGCAGTCATACATCAAGTTAGTCAATTTAAAGCCTAATACACGTATTTTTAGTTAATTACTGAGAATTTCAGTCGCATAACACAAAGTTTTTGCGTCACAAATTTTACTATACTTAATTCAAACTTCTTAAAACTACTTCCGAGATGGAGTCCTTCCTGAATAAACACCCCAGAGCACAGGGAGGTGATCTAGCGCTAAGAGCGCGCCCACCTCGTCGCTCCACACTGGCAACATCGGCGAGCGTATTGCAGAAGTCACAGGCGTTCGGAATGTCAGGGATCGGGCGGACTGACAGAAACCGAGATTAGTACAGGAGGACCAATAAGGCCGTGTTACAATCCACCTGAAGGTGCACTACCTGTACTTCATTTTCCTCGAATTCATGAAGTGATTTCACAATATCAGCCATTGGACCTTCACGACCGCGAAAGAGCAGGTAAGAGCTAGTAGGTACTATGAGAAAAAGCTTACTCGTACGAGTCGGACTAATTCATCGTATCGTCCGCTATGCCAATGGTTGTGAACATTGAGAGGACAAATTAGAATTAATATGTTAGTCATGTTGCCATCATGAAGTTTATGACCTGTAACAATGCTCCAGCGAGACCTAGCAATCTCCTTTTCAAAGCCCTTCCTTAAAATGGACGGAACGCACACTCTGGTATGAGGACGTTTCGGAAAATATAAATACGCAGCATAAACCTCTTCACTTCCCCCTCTTTCTTATAAAAACTGTAGGTGCACGCACCGACGGAACACCGTTTTCCCGGCAATTTGCTTTCAATACACCTCAGATACAAAACTATAACACACCCATTCAGCACAATCGATTTCTGAACCACGTCGACAGAAACAACTTGTTATGAATATTTGACACTTGTTATGAATATTTGAAAATGATGGAGTGGCATCGAAATCATTTGAACGTAATATTTTATTTGAGGAAAAAGGCAAGTGTTGTTTCTGTTATAATGGAACGATTCCACCACATCACGCCTGAATTTTTATTTTACACACCGGTCCATTTCTCACCGTCACATTCACGAATATAGATAGGTCACAATACACTCTTCCTCGGGGCAAGGGTTCCTCCTCACCTTGGTCAGGCAACACCCGAACGTCATCCAGCATTATATCAAACGATTGGTAGGTTTTAGACCAAGCCCTGCATTAATTTAAACATCTCTAAACTTTCCCGAAAAATACGTTACCGGTTTATAGGTATAGCGAAACGTGATGGCACTCACTAGCGGAGAAGTAAAGGTCACCGATGGTGAATCAAGCGTTGATGAGTGGACAAATGTACCGAAGGACCACAGGAAGGACCTCTGGAGGAAGACTAGGACGCTTTATCCTAAATCTCTGGCCTGCTTTCCTTTGCGTTATGCTCTTCACACGCGAGTGCCGCCAAGTTTCGCTACGCCTATTCATGCACCCTTGGGAGCTAGTTTAACGCAAAATGATAGCCGTGCTCTGTTCCACGTTGGTTCCTACACCCAATGCTATTACGTAATTAACGAAAAATCTATTTAATTCGCTCGCTTTACGTCCCTAGGAAACAAAATCCCAGATGGAAAATTTGCTTCGACACAGTAGTGCTCCCAAGAGGGAACCCTTTCAAAATTAAAAACAAAATACAAAATTTAGTAAACTAATCTGCGTCACGAATCATTTTAAGATATATATACGCTTAATTTGTTTCTAACAATAAGTTACAACTTTCCAATGAAAGTGCTAGCTTTCCCTTTTTTCTACATTATGTTCCCTAGTGCCTCTTGATCGAGATCGTCATTGGAAAGGCAAATTAAAGGGTAGTTCAAATGTTGCTTCTTCGTGCCATTTAATCCCAAGAAAGTTTTAGTGAAATAGATTCTAACACAAATTGAAGCATCGGGCATGAACATAAATGAAAAGTTCTTTATTTATTCTTGGACAAATAGACGGCGTTTTGGTGCTTCGCCGTGAAAATAATCTTTCTTTAAATTCACCTTGGAGATATTGTTCAATTGTATGAAGGCCATATTAGAATTTGATGAAATATCTAGATACATTTTTAATTTTAGTCTGTCCAAGATAATAGCGCAGTCGAAATATACTGCTTTGGCTGAGAAAGAAATGTTAAGTAAACATTTTTTTCGCGATCGTACGATTATAACAAAGGCCACTATCATGGATTCTTTGGTCACATGATTCCCTTCCCCAAACGGAATTGGACGTGTTTACTGATTGTCCGCATTTCTAAATTCCAACTGCGCTATTATCATGGACGGACTCTAATAAAAAGCATTTAATTGAAGAACTTGAGTGATAGTAATTATTTAACGCAAGAAGAATTAAGAGTAAAGCAAAAAGTCCTACCTTTCCGGAAGCCAAGTAAAACCGTCCTAATATTGAAGCCAAGTAAGATCGCCCTATGTCATTCTCATCCTAATGGTTTCTTCTTCTTAGCAAAGAATATTAAAGCTGTTTTCAAATAATCATTCTGTCAACCTTTTCCTCATCTAACCGAATAATTAGTTATAACAATGCTCGTGTTCCTTGTTGTACTTGACAAACACTTTCCTTTTCTTCAGGAACTCCGATGGAATATTTTATTATCCCTGATAGATTTTCTAGAATTTCTTTCTCGTCAATCGGTATTCTTGGGCCGAGGTTATCGTTCTCTAGGTAATTTCAAATGTTTTCCACTTATAGGTGCACTGACCAATTACCTGTTAGATTAAGGAGCTCTTCTACTCATTATTCACCACATTCTCTTCTAGCATGATTAACACTTACCCTCTTGTTCTTAATTACAGGTATCATATTAGTACTTTCGTGTTTCTTCGCATCTGCCAACTTTCGTTTGCATTTATGGTTTTTCACCAAATTTATTTTTATATCGCTTCATTTTTCTATCCCACTCATACCTCATTCGAGGTTCACTTTTCCTACCTCCTTTTTTTCCTCGATCTTTTCGATGGCTACTTCCTTGATCTCCTTTCCTCAATCCTTCATGGATCTTAATTCCTCTTCCGTCTTTTGCGTCTAGTTTTCTCCGCTGCTTTCATAATTCCGTTTTTTACTATCCCAACTTTTTGCAGTTCTTTCCATTTCTTTGTATCCTTTTATGCTCTCGTCCACGACCACCTGGTATTTCCTTCTTTTACATCTGGTCGTAGCTTTCCACAAATACTTTTCACGCATATTGATACCTTTAGAATGGAATTCCTACCACCAATATCATCAAATTCCTTGGAAAGTAAAATCAGAAATAAAATTTAGAGTATTTGAAATCAGCAGAGCTGAGATCTTACGTCTGGCGCACCCACAACGTTGCTTCAACCGTACTGGAATAATAGACATGTTCTCATGAATCGTTTAAGCCGGGCATCAAGCTCGTGGATTTCCGCCGAATCGAGAGCATAAGCGAAATAATCGACGAAAAACACTTCCCTGTAGTCAAATAGGTAGTATTACTTTTAGACACTTCTACTGGGGCAAAAAGGAGCCACCATTCAACCACGGATATTCGGACATTCTCCCATTCTTCCCTTCGTCGTTGATTTTTCCCTATATTCATCACGTATCCCTTCCCAACATAACAGTCATTGAACCAACATGATTTTTTAGTTCACTTCATGGCCACCATTGGCGTAACTGAGCTTGCCCATAGCCCAAATGTACCTTGCCCACATATCTGTAATAATGCCTGTACACATTAACGTCCAAGGGTTAGGGCATGCAAATTAGGAAGATAAGACGAAATTTATGCTAATTTATAAGTAGATCAACATCACAAACCACTGCACGACAACGATTTTATGTTGTCCACGAGTTACCTATGAGGTGCATTGTTAATATAAAAAGGTAGCCATTCAGACAAAACAATAGATGAAAATTAAATTAAAGTATTTTTATTGTTTTTCCAACAATTTGGCCTCTGGTGGAAGTCACCCACTTGGGAAGAGACGAATTTCTGAAATTTCAACTCAAGAAACGATCAACTGCAGCAATTTTACTAAATGTAATACAAAATTATCCATTTCGAGAATGGATATTCACTAAAAACATTGTTACATACAGCAATAGTAAAAGCCAGAACATCTTTAACATGAACATTTGGCAACTCAAGGAGTTTGTTTTAAATTTTTCAGTAACTATTAATAAAGATATTAATTTTTCAAAGATAAATCAATTTTTCTCCACCTTCAACTTTTTAAAAAGATCATATTTCTTTTTCTGAGACATGCTGCATAAGTAGTGTTAAAAGTGTAACCAGTATGATCCCACAAAATATTTTTTACAATAAAAAACCACCTATCATTCAACTCGACTCACAGTGGGATTGGCTGCACTGATGGGCCAAAATAGCATATTGCATTTTAGACTGCAACAATCAATTAGTTACCTCAATTGTTGTAAGGCCATCACAATGGGTGTTGGTTACAAAATGAAGGTAAAAATAGATTCCACAACAAATCCAAACAATTTACACTTTAGTCCCATGACTATGAAAATTAACAACATACATTCCTCATTAATGAGATGAGTTACAGTTCAATTCCCTATAAGCATGCTCTAAAATGCTTAATGAGACCTTTATTCATGAAATTAGAGACTAGAAACAGTTACCAACAATTAAAATGAACCATTTATCCAAAAGAAACTGACAAAATACACAAATATCATCTCACCATTAATGAATTAAACTTCTCATATCTCACTTAAAAATAATATGCAGCACAAAACATATAGTACCTATCAATTATAAAAGCAAGATGGTTTTTCTTGTAGTGAACATAATGTTCAGTAACACCAATTCACTGAAGGAGCATTTTAATAAAAATAGCTTGCGAAATACATCTTTCCCCCAAAATGATCCACTAATAATCATAGTAATCACCTGAAGGGTAATTTGGATAGTTTCTAGAATCTCTCCCTTCAAAATTTCTGGAATCAATGTTCAGGGACTGCTGCTGCCGATAATATGACTGATTATTTTCACCAAATTCATCCACATCTGGATTTCCTCTAAAATGTTGTTGTCTAACAAGATAATCAGTGGTTCTATTACTTTGTAAATTATAATGTTCACTGTCAATCTGTCCTGGGTAGTAATCACGGAAATTAGTCCCTGAAATTTGACTATGTCCACTACTATGAAGACTTGCATAATCTCGCTCATCATACTGAATACCCCGAGGCTGGGGGTATTCAGAATTATTAGATGCCAACAACCGATGTCTAGGATCTTCTATCCTCAGGTACTTATAAACAGAAGGAGCACTGGCTGCAGTACTTACATCATCATGAGAGAATCTTTCCTCTGATAGGCCACCATACTGATCACTGAGAGATGCTGTTGCAGCACGTCCTAGAGTGACTGCTCTATCACAGTTTGTCTCGGGTGGCATGTTCACATTGGACCTGTTCATTGGTGTTAATAATTTGCCTTGATCGGCCAGCTCTCGCCTCATCTCCAACTCACTCCGGTCCAGCCTCTCACTCAAATCACCCCTCATCTCCGCTCCCACCAAAGATCCCTCCTCTGCAGGAGTGGAGTAATTCTCGCCGCTCATGGTCAAGGCCTCAACTGCAGGGAGAAAACTTGACTTATCTTCCTGCTCCTCTTCAATTAACTTTCTGCGAGCCAGTACCCTACTTAGCATTTCATATTCTTCAGGTAATTCTAATTTATGCTTTTCAACATAAGTAATTAAACAAACCTGCTCTTCAGGAGACAGGTATAGAAACCTCTGTAGCGTTTTCTTTAACTCGTTTCCATTAGATTCCCCATCTCTCCGTTCCTTTTCTACAGCGAGTAGTAATGCTTGCACTGATAAGTCTCGATAGCTCCTTTTACATGGATCTTCCTCAAGATCAACTTCGATTAAACTATATTTTGGTGAACTTTGTTCACCAGAAGCTTGCTCATGACCAATCGCATGGTCACATATTTCAGTCTTCAACTCATTCGAAGATGAACCATTGTTAGACATTGGGTTCTCCAAATTATCCGTATCCATACCCTCTTGGGACACCTCACATCTTTCCTTAGGCACATCATTTTCTGAGGCTTGAGCTTCAGCTAAACCAACTACTTCATCAACCAGTTTCTGTAGCTCACTTTCAGTTACATCAGTTCTGCCTCCTTGTATTAGTACCAGCGCAATCTGCTGAGCAATGGCCACTTTATTGACTTCTCCGATACCAGGCACTGTAAGGGGTGCCCCCACCACAGCTTCAGGTTTACTGACCTTTGCCTTATTCTGACTACTCCCTGGAATAAGACGCCCAGTGACACTTTCAATTGCTTCTCTCAACTGAGGTAGAACCTCATGAGAAGCAGCAAAGGCATATGAACTAACAGACTGTACATAATTCACATCATCACTTTTGATTGGGATTTCGTACTCATTCACTTTCTCAAGTAAGTTAGAGATTGCAAGGACTGCTCCATCCACAGCAGCTACCATTGACCTCCTCACTATTCCAGCTTGTAATTGGCCAAGAAGTTTCTCCTTCACAGTTTCCAATAGGACAATAATATCAGATGAGTGTATCAGCGGGATTAAAGAGCCACCACCCCTCTGTACAACAAGGGCTCTCGACAAATGACTGTTGACACGGGGACCCAGAGATCCCAGCTGCTCTTCCAAAGCACTTATTACTCTTAGAGTTGAAATAAGTCCACCATTCGAATTCCCCCAAATCACTTCAAACTCTTCCCTCGTTTTCTTAGCGCCTGAACTTATGCTGGCACCGGTCAAAGCCCTCCATGTGCTTTTAACATCCGAAACAGTAACAGGTTTTCTTTCAGAAGTCGCCGGATGTGCTTGAGATGGTTTTTCAGTTAGTTTACGTGGAGGAGGAGGGATCCAATCATCCTCACCTTCACTATTAGAGGGCCGTTTATCAGTTCTCTTTTTCATTTGAAATCTAGGGAGAGGCTGTGGCTCTTCTGGGAGTCCAAGTCTTTTCCTGATTGCGTCTTTTCTTTTGCGAAATTCTTCGTTCAGCAATTCGTTCATCTTCTCACCCCAGAATGCTATCCATTCTAGTTTGAACTCTTCAGAACGTGGATCCAGAGTCTTCTGGCCCTTTGCCTCTTCCATCCGCCTACTGTAAAATATTTTCCATTCTGCAGCATATCTTGGATGTTTCTCTGGACTTCGTTCATAACGTTGTCTAGTAGCAGCCATTTCCACTTCAAGCTCATCTGCCTCAATTCTGAATTTTTCCCAGGTGTTAAATTGGGACTCAGGCTTACTACGACTACTAGATTTTCCACTTCTGTCCTCTACATGACTGCTACGATTTTTTCTCTCGGCATCAGATTTTGAAGGAAGACCCTTGACTCTATGTTTTTCTCTATACTTAGAAGATCCTCGGGGAGAGCCATGCCTTTTCAGAGATCTAGCTGGTGAGATGGATGACCTCAGGGGTGATATGTTTCTCCTCTTCCGCTTCAATTGTGGCCTTGAACGGGTCACAGAGCGAGGTCTTGAACCACTTGAGGACCTCGAGGTTCTCAGGCCAGAAAGAGGCCTTGACCTTGACCTAGACTTAGACCTTGATCTCGATCTTGACCTGGATCTAGGTCTCCTAGGAATCCTTTCCATAACACGGCCCCTAAAATAAGGTGACCTGCGGGCAGGGTGGGAGTAGACAGTTCTCCTCGGCCTTGCTGGTGAATACCTTCTCAGGAATCTTCTTTCCATGGCTGCATGAGGACTTGAATCTCCTGATGATACTCTCACCAAGGAGTGCTCTGGCGAGGAGATAGATGATATTGAGGATAAGTTTGACAATGATCGCCGCAGGCGGTCACTACTGTTATCCACTGCAGGATGTTTCCCACCTGAAAACAAAATATGAAATACAGTCACTTAAACAGAAATTAAAATGAGCATTTACATCAAAACTAGGGGATTTATTTATTCCCTAACATGTACAAAACAATGCATTTCAATTCAGCCAGCCACTAAATTCATTTAATCTTCATCATTTCTTACTATGAAATACACAAAATAGGGATTTTACCTTAAAACATTACAACAGAATTAATTTATAATAAAAAAATCAATCATGGCCAAAGAATAGATGATAGTTGTTGGATTAATTACTTATCTTATTATTAATTACTAATCATATTGAGTTAATTTAACTAGATACAGACCAATTTCGCATACTAGGCAATGATAACATCATGAATAAAATGTCTGGTATTCAGCTGGTTCCCACCCTTACAAACTTATTCTAAAATAACAATCATGTATTACCAATTAAATTTGAGAATATGGTATCAGCTAATTTCCTCAATTCATTGGTAAGAATGCAATACATGGCATTTCTTTATTTTGAGCATAAATAAAAATTAATTGAAATGTCACACCTGATTCCTCAGAGAATATCTAGAAAATTGCAGAAAAACCTTTCATATTCCCAGATCAATCACAACCTTTTTTAAGAGTACTGACAAGGAGACATCGCGTGACTGATGTTCGGGATCCAAATGAGGCAATTGTTTTCTGAAACTATAGAGAGAATGCGGGAAAAGTGTCACAGCTTTCTTCCATTTGGGCCAGAGTTTTAGAGAAAAATGCACCTTAAGAATTTCCCTCATTATAAATCCTTTACAATGCCATTGCATACCAACAGAAGCCGCGGATGATCAGGTAGAGGCGTTGAACCAATTATGTGGCAGGGGTTCGAATGTGGCAGAGGTTCAAATCCCAGTCCGGTCGATTTTTTTTTCTTTTGATTATTTTACGGAGTCACTGTACATTGCCCAATCCCATACATGTATGGCAGTAACAACAATATTTTTTTAATTTTCAGCCTATTTTCTGGATTTTCAATTAACCCCCATCGGAGACTTTCGAAGCTAATTTCGGGATTCTTGTTCGGCCGAAAAGAGGTTTCACATGCCGACAGGCCTAATATGTTTAGATTTTGAAAATACAAGGATACTTCCGTGAATAGGATGGGCGTCGATTGGTCGTGGCTCATTCTCAAGACGGTAAACAATGAACGGATTATTACTTTTTAATATACAGAGATGCATGCACTTCAAATTTCCCAGGAACTGCGTTCCAATAATGACTTTTGTGACTCAATTTTTCGTTCAATAGTGAACATGATGTAAGTAGAAAAGAGATGGTAACTGTTTCCGAGGTTATGTAAAAATAGTTGCTATGACCTTTCTGCGGAGCAACATATTATATTGAAGGGAAGCCTGTATCATGGGGGAGAGGAAGATATAAGATTCCAGAACAAAAAATATCACGTAATGATAACACTATTTCTTTTCCCACCTCATGTTTATTTCAATTGAAGGAATTTAACTTTTCATTCATGTCGTGGAATTGCTTACTTTTGGATGATATTCATCGTAAAAACATATCAAGCAAAGAATATTTCTGCACCAAGCCAATTTGTTTTCTGTTGCCAGAACATATGCATTTGCTCGAAGGCAGATTCGGTCTACAAACTCCAGACCATTTATTTATATTTTCTTGAATTTTAAAAAGTTGAAGCGAGCCTTAATTCTTTTACTGCAGGAAAACACACAGGTACACGTCCAACTCCTGGAATTGCGTCCTTCTACGCTTGAGCCGCTCTTCATATCTGCTCCCTCAGCAAGCGCCTCTAACCGCTCGGCCACGGGTTCTGTTGGCAGGCGATCACATTGCAAAGGATTTATACGGAGGGAAATTCTTTAGTTGCGTTTTTCTCTCAAACTCGGGCCCAAATGGAAGAAAGCCGTGACATTTTTCCCGCATTCTCTCTATAGTTTTAGAAAATAATTGCATCAATTGGATCCAGAACATCAGTCACGCGATGTCTCCTTGAGAGTATAATAGTCAACAATGAAGGTAATAGGTAAAGTAACTAATGTACGAAATTTTTTCAAATATTTTTATTTAAGCACAATACAATTTCAATGTGTAACAGGATTATGAAATGATAATAAATATGCACTAAATGTTTACTCAAACTTGAATGACATGGTATCCGCTGGCTTTAACCTTTTCAATTTTACTACTTCTCCAGGTTTTCCAGGTCAAATTTCAAACTTCCCATACACTACTTGTATTCTTTGAATTCAATTACGTGTGTAGTGCTATGCCATCCAGTTTACCTCGTAACCCCCAGCATATTAAACACTTGCATGCAACTCAATAAAAACCTTTTCCAAGCAATTTATATACATTTTATACATGGACAGACCACACTTCCTGATATGTCCCTCAAGACCACAAATTATGGATGACTGGTCACCAAGATATTTGCATAAAATATGCAGCTATGTACTAGGTATCAATAACAAATGTAATCACAAGGGTGAAGAGTATGGCAGTCAATGAAATATAAGTTTTTTCAGGCATGGAATTCAGTACTGAGGACAACTGGAGAACATTAAATGCAGTACTAAATTGTATATGATGCACATCACTGCCCATTGAAAGTTCTCCAATGTGTATCATGAGCCCCCTTTAGGGTCTAAGTGAGGTTATTTCACCATATCAAGAACCAGTCGGGCCACAGTAATAATAATAATAATTAATAATAATTTTTATTTGTCCAAGGATCATTATACATGATATAGGACACGTCAGATTTTCCATGATCGATCCAAGACGGCGGACGGTGATACAAGCTGTACAATTTGCTCCGATATTATTGCTGACAATCAAAGTTCGTTAAAGTGTGATTTTGGCTGTGATTCCTTCTTTCATTCCAACTGTGTTGGCGTCACAAAAGCGGTATCATACAATATTAATAACAGTGACTTTATTCATTTTCGATGCAAAACGTGTGTATACCCGCCATGTGATTGGGCTAGTAGGATCGAAAATCGTCAAGAAATAGTTTCAAATGTTGTGAGTGACCTGCAAACCAAATTACTAGAATGCATGGAGTTAATCAAAGTGCGAAATTTGGAAATTAATTACTTAAAGTTTAATTTTGAGAAAAACAGTCATACAGCTACTAAAAAAGTAGATGTTATTTCCCCGAGTGTTTCCCATAATCATGTAAAACCTCCAGTTACCAGTAAATGTAATATGATAAGAATGGATTACCATGTATCGCAAAAAACGCATGGTACGTGTGACTCCAAGCATGAAGCTGGAGTAATTCAAAGTGCTCGTCCTGTTAGAAAGATGTACTCAAAAGTTGTGGAGCAATCGGAGGACAACAGAAGACAACTCCCTGCACAGGGGCATCAGCGAGATAATGATGATAATGAAGGTTACATCCAAGTAAAGAGCAATAGTAAACGAAGACGATCCCTGATAAGAGGTAAAGCGTCGAGCAAGGATAGCTCGTTGCTGGGTGTACCACGGAAATCCCTTACATGCATGGAATTTTGCGAGTGGTACAACTCCTGTAGAGGTAAAGAAATTCGTACAAGATAAGTTGCTTAGTTTAAACTCCTGTGAGAAACTTGTAAAAAGTATTGAAATTGAACAGCTTAAAGTGTCGAGAGGTGACTATGCTTCTTTTAGAATTTCAGTAAATGAACAACTCAAATTGATCTTGCTAGATGAAGCATTCTGGCCTATTGATGTGTATGTAAATGTGTATTTTTTCTGAGAGCTCGTAGTTTGCCCACAGAAAAATAACAGATACTTCGGAATATCACACCGGGTTAACTAGCCCGGCAGTGCTTCAGTGTGATTTTAAACTAGCTTTTATGCTTATTAATGTGCAATGTATTCGCAATAAACTCTTAGAACTGGAAATTCTGATTGGGTCACATCAACCTGATATCTTGTGTGTGTGTGAGCGCTGGCTCTCTCGTGAGGAGATCCTTTTATCTTAATATTCCTGGCTACTATGTTGTTGCCTCATACTGCCGCACTTTGAATAAGAATGGAGGTGTTGCAATATTGGTAAAACAAAATATTGTTGTTAATGCTTGTGATATTGACCTAAGCCACCTGAATTCTGAAATGGATTTTGACTCTGCAATCACTAATGTTATAGCTGGTGGTGTTCTTATTTTCATTGTTACTTTATGCCTATCTCCTCTGGGTGATTTCCAGAAATTTTAGATAAGCTAGATTGTGCTCTTGATATAATATTTAAATACACTGACAACCCCAACATCATACTTACTGGTGACTTTAACTGTAATTGGCTCTCAAAAAGCATAAGCAATACTAACCTATCTAATATTTTTAAATCTTACCTTCTTTTTAATAGTGTCACTGAACCCACACGCTACACAAACCACTCACAAACTCTACTTGACTATGTGGTAACTAATCTTGAACCTAGTTCAGTTCATACAAAAGTTATTATCTCTGATCTATCAGATAATTATCCTGCTTTATCTACTTTTTCAACTATCACACCTACTAATGCCAGGAAAATTTCTTCTCAGTGTTTTTCTGAAGCAAACACTTTGTACTTTTTAAATCTTTTAAATGATGAAAATTGGTCAGATGTTTACTCTGCACAAGATTATAATGCTAGATTTAGTGTGTTCTATGATAAATTCTTGTAATATTTTGATGTAGCTTTTCCTGTAACTACTAGACGAGTAACCAACAAAAAGAATCTTAAATGCTGGATAACTGATGAAATCCAGCTGATGGCTGCCGAATCAAAATCTCTTGCCATCTCCAGCAAGTATAGTGATGTTCCTGAGCTGAAGGCTCATTACAAATGCTATAAATCCTCTTATCTTAAAATAATTAGAGATGCCAAAAGGTCCTGTAATAACAACAGAGTGCTAACCTCCTATAATCGATCCAAGTGGAGCATCATTAACAGCTCTAAAAACAAGAATTCATCCTCTTTCTATTCCACTTCTAAAATCACAGATAATGTTGGTGTTCCTATCACTGATATAGCCACTCTGGCTAACAATTTCAATGACTACTTCCTCAGTCTGCCAGTTTTCTCCCAAGTGCCCCCTAAGCCTATGACCCCAAGTCTTCCACCTCAACTAAAGTCCTTTTTTCTCTCTCCTTGTACTGAGAATGAACTAATCAATGCTATCAAGAGTTTGGGATCCAAAAGGTGCTCTGGCATCGATGAGGTATCTGCCTTTTTGATATCTTGTTTCTTTAGCATAATAAAATCATTGCTTCTCTTCCTTATTAACGATTCCTTCCAGCAAGGGGTGTTTCCAAATCGTTTGAAAACATCCAAAGTCATCCCTTTATACAAAAGAAAAGGAAGTACATCTGACATGAACTCATATCGTCCTATTTCAATTCAATCTCAGTTTTCAAAACTTTTCGAAAAAGTGTTTTATACAAAACTTGTTTCTTTCGCACATTCCACTAATCTCTTTTCTACCAGCCAGCATGGCTTCAGGAAATATAAATCAACAATCTCTGCCATGGAAAATGCCATCAACCAGTTACTGTCATCCTTAGATAACAAACTTGAAGCATGCACTATGCTTATTGATTTCAGTAAAGCCTTTGATAGTGTAAATCACGAGCTGCTTCTGGTTAAACTAGATAGTCTTGGCATTCGTGGCATTGCTAACAATTGGATTAGGTTTTACCTTCACGAGAGGAAACAAATGGTCATCATTAAAGAGAATGGGTATAGTCATTCCTCACATAACAATTCTGTACCCCATGGTGTTCCCCAAGGCTCTATTCTGGGGCCTGTTTTATTCTTATTATATATCGATGATCTGCCAGGGATATACTCCAACATTGATAATATCACCCCAATTCTTTATGCTGATGATACTAATTTTATAGTCTCCTCTGATAACTATTGCAGTTTCCTACAGCAATGCAACATTGCTGCCCAAACACTAAGCGATTGATGTAAATACAACTTCTTGCACCTTAATGCTAATAAATCACAAATTATTTACATCATGAACAGAGTCAAACAACAGAAAGATATACATGTGAATATTAACCAGAGCAATGTTCTCCAGGTCACCCAGGCTAAATTTCTTGGACTTCATCTTGACTCTTATATGAACTGGGAACCTCATATTTGTGAATTACCTAGTAAGCTTAGTTCAAAATGTTGTATGATTAGATTTATAAGACATACTGTTTCTATCGATGTTCTGCTTTCTCTGTATTTTGGAGAGTTTTACTCTCGCATGGTATACGGTATTTTGTTTTGGGGTTCTTCCTCCCGTGCTACTGTGATATTTAAACTGCAGAAGAAAGCTATTAGACTAATTGTAAATGCTTCTATCATTGCTCCATGTCGACCTATCTTCAAGGCATTAGGGTTACTGCCTTTACCTTGTATTTATTTATATATATATATATATATATATATATATATACTTACCCCCCTTCCTTCCTCTCTGCCCTTTCCTTCCCAAGGGAACAGAGCGGACTCATCATTCCTCTACCGCTGACGATGGCGTCCTGACGCCGAAACGTACAAGTTTTCTTTTGTGAGTGTCCTTTTTGCGTGTTTCTGTGTTTGTTTAGTGTATCACTGTTTTATTTATGCATATATATGCATAAATAAAACAGTGATACACTAAACAAACACAGAAACACGCAAAAAGGACACTCACAAAAGAAAACTTGTACGTTTCGGCGTCAGGACGCCATCGTCAGCGGTAGAGGAATGATGAGTCCGCTCTGTTCCCTTGGGAAGGAAAGGGCAGAGAGGAAGGAAGGGGGGTAAGTGCGAATGGATAGTGGTGGGGAGAGAGAGGTGGCTATTGGGCTTTTAATTCAATGGGCTAGGTTTGGCCCGGGCTTTTCGAATGCTCTTGTCACCCAAATATGGGCGTATTCACGAATTTTCACGTCAACATTACCGGCGGATTCAGGAAGGGCTTCTATGATCTCTAGGGAGAAACAATCGTCAAAATTTTGAGAGTGGGAGGCGGTATGTTTGGGAATGGGATCAAGAAAAGGTGGAGTTTTGGTGGCATGGCGGTGATTGTTCATACGGATATTGAGGGGGGTGGTACATTTTCCCACATAGAAGGCAGGGCAGAAATTGCAGGAAAGGCGGTAGATGATGTTGCTGGTGGTACAATTGCCAACCTGTTCATGGGCCATCTCGAAACCACTTTCTTAAAAAATCAAACACATAAACCTCTCTTCTGGGCCCGCTACATTGACGACATATTCGTCCTCTGGCCTCACGGCCGTGATTCTTTATCTTCTTTCATTTCCACACTGAACTCTTCATTCTCAGTTTCCTTCACATCTTCCATTTCTGACTCCTTAATTACGTTCCTGGATATTAATATCCAAATTAAGGACAGTAAATTCATCACCTCCGTCCACAAAAAACCCACTAACCACGACCAATACCTCCATTTTAACAGCTGTCATCCTTCTCACACCAAACGCTCAATCCCTTATTCCCTTTCTATCCGCGGCCACCGGATCTGCAGCAATGCCCCCTCTCTAAAAGAATATATCGAAACTCTCCATCACTCCCTCAGAGAACGAGAGTACCCAGAGAAGTTGCTTTTAAATAAAATCCTGTCTCCTACTGCAAAATATACCCCTCGGACCAAGACCCACCAACCTGACCAACTTAACCTTGTCACCACATTCTTCCCTGGTGCACACAGGATCAACAACATATTGAAAGACCTGTATCCAATCTTAAAAAACAATACCTCTACTTCCCTCCTCCTACCTTCATGTCCCAAAATTTCCTATAAGCGTCCCTCAAATCTGCGGGACATTTTAAAAACTACTAGACCCTCCCTGCAACCCACCGCCCCCCCTCCGCCACTTTCCTCAACATGCGGACGCCCGAGGTGCAAATGCTGCTCTCTCCTCCGCCCCTCCGCCACCCCCTCCCTCAAAAGATCTTCCTCTACGGCCAATTGTACCACCAGCAACATCATCTACCGCCTTTCCTGCAATTTCTGCCCTGCCTTCTATGTGGGAAAATGTACCACCCCCCTCAATATCCGTATGAACAATCACCGCCATGCCACCAAAACTCCACCTTTTCTTGATCCCATTCCCAAACATACCGCCTCCCACTCTCAAAATTTTGACGATTGTTTCTCCCTAGAGATCATAGAAGCCCTTCCTGAATCCGCCGGTAATGTTGACGTGAAAATTCGTGAATACGCCCATATTTGGGTGACAAGAGCATTCGAAAAGCCCGGGCCAAACCTAGCCCATTGAATTAAAAGCCCAATAGCCACCTCTCTCTCCCCACCACTATCCATTCGCACTTACCCCCCTTCCTTCCTCTCTGCCCTTTCCTTCCCAAGGGAACAGAGCGGACTCATCATTCCTCTACCGCTGACGATGGCGTCCTGACGCCGAAACGTACAAGTTTTCTTTTGTGAGTGTCCTTTTTGCGTGTTTCTGTGTTTGTTTAGTGTATCACTGTTTTATTTATGCATCGTCGCCGAGAGCGATTTTCTACCAAGACATTATATATATATATATATATATATATATATATATATATATATATATATACGAGTAATACTTCCCATGGTCCTAGAGCTATGGGGATTCGCCTCTATAATATACTCCCAACAAAATACAAAGACATTGAATAAATTGTTATTTTTAAGTGTAAAATTAAAGAAATGCTACTGAAAAAATTGTACTACTCAGTCAAGAAATACCTCATAGATGAGGACTTATGATTGTGTAACACAGAGTTTAAATGTTTTTATGTGATATACTATCACATATGTTATGTTATATATCAGTATATTAACATTCCAGTGCTAGCGCTCTTTTTTATAGTATTGGTTATTGTGTGGGATACCACAGTATCACAGAACTTCCAATGCAATATATTAACAAATATCTGTGAAAATGTAAAATTTCTGTGCATGAAAAATTCATTTTGCCACAAGAATACTGTCCTTGGTATTTTTGCAGCAAAATGCTTAAATGAAAAAAACTCAATTTTAGTACTCAAAATTAAGAAAAAAATGAAAACAACAATTAATCGCTATTCGCCTACATCATCTGTTTCACTTACATCGAAATTCTTTGTCCGTAACCATGATTTCAAATACAGATTTCACGATCGAATCAAATCAATCTTCAGCAATTTGAACACTATTTCTTCAAACTTACAGCTCTCGCTCAAAGACACATGCGACATCTTTTAATTTCACTCCTTTTTGTTGAGGGCTCAGTCAAAACTTTTTCTTTCCATATCATTTATCTGCTGTCAGTAGCCTTAATTTGGACCTTATCCTTACAGCTACGATTGTTTTTTCCAACTGCTTACACATTGGTGACCTAATTACTTCAATGTTAATTTGGCAGAGTTATTGCACATGGGATTATCTTATGACTTTCACATGATGCCTATAGGGCCTTGAACTCTTACACAATCAAACTGTTTATACCAGCAATGTTTGGCAAAGCAAAAATGGTGTTAGGAGCCACCGATGACAATTTCGTGTCACATCATAATGCCTAAAAATTTTATCTAGAAAATTTACCTCATATTTTGTTTTATTATAGCAAGATAATATTTCAGGCTTTTCTCTACCTAAACAAATAGAAACTACCAACATAATACATAGAGAATATTGCTGGCACTTTTTTAGTGACGCAGCTTGTCTGCTTGTCTATCTCATCTCACACAGGTTTCTAATTGTGTGGCCCCAATGGCTGAACTCCAACATATACTTCTAAATTATATGTATACATGTTTTCATGTCTACAATGGCTAATACAATGGTGCCGCATTTAGCAGATTGAGGAAATAAATTTTCAGAACTAAGTATTTCCCTTTAAAAGTAATTAGTTTGTCATCATTATCATCCACTAGGTGAATACAATTGTCTTCAGCAGCTAATAAATTCCACAAACAATTTTTCTAAGAAATAGGACACAACTTGCCTTTCAGTCTTCTCAGTCATAGTAATCGTCAAACTATAGATATCATGGCAAAAATCAGAGCCTTTTATACAAAATTGCTAAATAAACAACTTTAACATCAGAACCATTTGTATTCCATATGAATATAATCTCCCTCCTTCCACATTTTTCGAACCAACAAGATACAAAATTCTGATAAAAGGCCTAATCTTACACTCATTGACAACCTCTTCCACAGCTCTATCAATCTTCACAATTTTCAGTGTACAGGCTCGTACATAGAGCAAATAAAATTATTATTACACATCCAGGAAACAGCTTAGTGCCTCTTAAGTGAGAAGTAACATTTTTTGCCTTTTGAATGTAGGTCCCAGAATTTCAGTAATGATGTTATGCCCAGCATTTTTTTTATTACTCAGGAAACACTTCACCTGAAGCGTGTTACATCTTTTCCTATGTTAAAGTCTTCTTTCAAACAATTATTGTCTTCACCTCATGAAATGGCATTGCCTCAATTCCAAACCATGATAATTTATGACTGATTCTTTGTCATCAGAATCCTCAGGTGCCTCTTCTTCACTCTCTTCGATAAATTCTCTTCCACTTCCTTCAGTCATTTCTGCCACTTTAGGAGTAGCAAAACTTGGTGGCACTTACTTGTGACGAATGGGATGTCAGGCAGAGGAAACCATACAAGGGAGGTGGGGCAAAGGAGCAGAGGGCTCATCCAAGGGTCCCCGAGGCAGTCCTCCAGTACCTCTCTCAACTGAAAAAATAGTTGATTCACACTCATTGAACTTACACTCTCCTCTGCTTAATGCCATCAAGTTTTGATATGCCTATATGCTCGATTGTCGTTTGCAGCCATTATATAATTTACAATGTGATATGAAAATATGTGAAAAGTTTACAATGTAGAAAAGATTATGAAATTCCACTGGATTTTACAAGCTTTTCCAGGCAAAAAGTTTATTTTTCCATGTGAATCTTTTATCCATGCTTTGGTGCATATTTAAAGAGGGTGCAACAATAGGAGCAAGACACATTAATGCACGTCGAGTTTCCCAACAAAGGTAGCACCGCCATTATCACTCTGGGAGAAAATCTGCTTTCTTTCTGATGACATATTATTCTTAGGTCTTGGCCAAATGGAATGACCATATTTTCCAGCTTATTAGACACAGGGGCATATAAAATGCACTCTCGTTCCGGCTATAGAATCCGAAAAATAAATAACCAATTATCCTTCGATATTAAGGGCTTTCCTTTGAGGTGTTGAAGTTAGCACAGATCGGAACACATACACAGCATACTTAAGCGCACACAAACAATAATGAATAGGACTATGTACACATGAAAAACGTACGGTAATCTCATGATAGGGGGTGTTATGTAGTTTTGCAATAGTCACAGCTGGACTTTTTGTAAATATGTACTTGTAAAAATTGGGTAGTTCAAACTACATTCATCCTTACAAGGGAAAGCTTTGAACCACAAAGCAATAAAAAACTACACATCATCCATGTTTGTCATCTTTACTGAAACTCAGCACACGAGCAACAATCGGGGTTGAGATTATCGAAGTTCTTTCCTTCTCAAGCGCACTGAAGTGCACTGCAGTACACATCAACAATGCTCCCAATCAGTTTTGAGGTGCCCTGCCTTGTGTGCCGGGTCTTACAACAGAAAGTAACTGCGCTGCCATGCTACTAAGTGAGCTGTGCACAAGAACAAATGGAAAGTCGATCACCCATTTCTTGCTGTAAAACAGTGAAGTGATCTTAAACCAAATACGTAAACAAATATGTCGACATGGCGTGGTCCAGAACTTGAAATTGCCCATATTTGATGCAAGGTGGTTTTCCATGGGATTTACGGGGAAAAAACATCTTACAAGATGGAAAATACAGTACTTTTACAAAATCTGAGGATAAACAAATATTTCATCTCCCTCAGCATGACTGTAAAGAATAGGACCTGCAAGTTTATTTGAAGGCCTAATTAATTATGAAATTGCTAAATATCAAACAAGAGCTCCAAGGGCCACGTCAATGCAAGGTAATAAAAACTACACATCAACAGACAGTTCCTGATGTTGGTACTCCTCACACAAGGTAAACAATCACATTTTGATTGAGTAAAGCAAATTTCCAGGCTAATTTCCCATGACTTTCCCAGGTTTCCCAGGCACATAGCAAGCCTGTACATACTTGTATGATGTAGGGATGTGCTTTAGTAGGGATGTGATTGTAGGGATGTGCTTTATATATATCTTTACTGATTACATGCAGAATGATTTACTCAACTCAAAAAGTAGTGTTTTCTAGTGAAATTTTGTTGAGTTCCTAATCTCCCATATATTTTTCAAAAACTATTTGGCAACCCTACAAAGGGGAATAAAGTTTCCCAACAAACGGAGGACCACCATTATAGCTCTGAGGGAAAATAGGCTTTCTTTCTGATGGTAAATTATTTTTATGTCTCAGCCACAAGGAAGAAAATTCTAACAGTAAGGTGATGGACTAATTGCCCGAATCGGTGATGGATTCCCAGCCGCTCACCTGCCCAGAGCTTGTTTCGTGCTGGCCACGAGAATGGAGGTGCATTAGATAGATAACCTTGTATGCATTTGAAACGTTTCATTGAAATCTCTCATACAGCTCAACCGAAACCAGGCAATGATAAACAGTTTACCTTCAGTGAAACTCCGTAGGTAAGACAACAGGCAGCTTATCACTAAAAGACTGATGACAGTTAATTGGCAGGTTAGACGGGATGCAGATTTGAATGCTTTTGCTTTTGCAGACACTTTTTTTTCTCTGTGAGGACCACCACAGATATTCACAAAATTCCATCAAGTCCAGGATAGAGGATAAAACGACGGGAAATCAAGTTGAGGTAGGCTCAACTGTCGCTCAGATATCAAGGGCAATGGGTTTGAATAGAAACAGTATATTGCTGGCTAAAATGCTACAGGGGGATGAGACGATGGCAACACAACAAAGAAGCGGAGACCAAGATGCATGTGTCAAGATGATGATGGCAGCATTCTTCAACATCCTACTGACAATCCTCTTACTGTTGGCGGGGTGGCTGTGATAAAAAGTACATTAAACTTAAAAGCACCTTTATGGCAAGAAACCGCCTCCATGAAGCCGGTTTGAGAAATTTCACACCAGCAAAAAAGCCAACAGAAAACGAAACTAATTAAACGGTGAGGTTACAATTCGCTCATTCGTACTTGGACATGGAAAAATCAAATTGGAAAATCGTAACTTTCATCGCTGATTTAACATTTGAGCTGTTGAGTATGGACATGTTTAGTAAAAGAGAACAGGTAATTCTATGTAACTATAACTTAAATAACTGATAGTGCTTTTTAGAACATCTCCCTATTTAGAAAAAATAATATTCCTTCTGTTTGTCAGGTATCACCCATAAAACATAATAAGGAAAAATAGATCGGGACACATATGTTCTGCGTTTTTGGGGAGTAATTTTGGTTGCTGGGCCAGGACCACTGTTAAGAACACCTCAAATGACGTTTGAGGATTACATACATCCAAATCCTCTGCATTTTCACCGCTTTCATGCATAAATGAAGTACCTAGTATCATAATGGATAGAAATAATATTTGTGCAGGACAACTGTCCCATCCACAGAGCGCGACACTCCGGAGATGTTTAGTGAAGCATTCGCACAGTACAGTGTTACCCTGGCCACCAAACTCACCAGACCTGAATCCAATATGAAATATTTTTGACTTAATGGTCACGGAATAGCAGAATGCCAAAGAAAAGAACCAAGAGACACTGAAAGGTCATGTCCGGGAGGTTTGGACATCTTTGTGCCGGCGTCCTACATAATTTCAAAATTAAACAGGGTCAATGTGACAGAGATTTAAAGGAGTAGCGAAAATAAATATGGATTAATAGTAAAGTATGTGTTAAACCATTCGTCAGGACATGGTTCTGCTATGTATCTTGATTTTGAGTTGCCTGAAAATTTGTACGTACGCTCTCTTGATTACTTAGGCAGACGTACAGTATTTCACGTTCAGAGGATTTCAAACAAAAACTTACATTATTTTATGGGTGTTATGCAATGAACCACCACTTTTGCAGTATATCTGTCAAAATATAGACTAACTTCAAAGCAAAACAAATTTCCAAGCAGAAATGAGGAAAAAACTGCATTTGCAAAATAAATCTTTTAATTTTTGTTTGGAACATGTCAAATTGTTCAAAAATTGACTAAAACACATCAAATCAATCACAAGTTATATAAGAGAAGCCACATAAGGAACAGGTTAAATTATTACTAAAAGTAAGTGGACACAAAAGAAATAAAAGCTTTCACAATCTTTACTGAAATCAGAAGCGAGATGTGAGGGCCGAGATTTCCTCATCAACAACTTAAATTTCCTCAGTTTTCTCGCTGAGTATTTTAGCTTTTTTCGCCTTTAACTCTGTTATCGTAGTATTCAAGCTGTTTTTTACAGCTGCTTCTTTGGTTTTGAAGTCAGCATCCAGCTGCTGTCTTTTCAAGTAGGTCTCGTACTCCTGCCGAGCTACCCTGAATGACCTGATTAACTGTTAATTTCAATTTTAAACAGGCCAACAGCACTTTTGAGACCATCATACACTTTCCTCTGAGCTATCAAAGAAATGGAGCTTTGGTTTTCAACCAGTCACTCTTTGTTAACCGAGAATCCCCTTTCTACAAAATCTTGTCCATGACTTAAAATAAGGCACTTCTTGATAAAGGAGTATAAGTCCTTAAAAGCCGTCTTACCTTCCAGACAATCCCTCCAGAAGTGGTCTACTCTCTAATCACTCCTATTGTAGCCATTGTAAAGTTAATAGTATTTCTTTGAAATTAGATTTTTGAACTGTTTCTCAACCTTATCACATTCCTGAAAACCTTCCCAATTCTTCTTTAACCCTTAGGCTGCGGGAAACGTACATGTACGACTGTACCGGGAACTGCGGAGAGAACGTTCTTGTACGTTTGACCCTTTCTGTCTACCTGCTCCCTCAGTCCTTTCATATTTTTATGACCCGAACTCTTTCTTTCCAGCGATGGACATCTGGGAATCCACCATTTTTACCCAAACCAGTCCCTTCCCACGCTCTTTAGGAATCGCATACCACCGAAATGGTGTGCGACCCTTTCTTCCGATTGTTCGCTCAAGAGGCTACGGTTGTCTCAAAAGTTAGTTGTCTTATGCTCGCGCCCGGCTCAATTATCAACGGATTTTTTTGGTGTTTGGTATCAAATTAAACAGAAAGTTGCTAGAAAATATATTGTCATATTTGTTTTCAACAATTACGCCTATAAACAAATTTTCAAAATTAGTTCCAAGTTCCACTAATCCCTCGACTAGTTCCGGTGCCCACTCCCTGGGATCCCGAGAAAAGGATCGGGAGGGGATTACATGGGTCATATAACTGCCTGGCCTCGGCCCGCGGGAAGGATGGACAGGCTCCGTCCGAATAGACATTTGCCGCACAGGGTGGACGAAATGCGCTCTAGCTGCCGCAGCTTAAGGGTTAAAAACACAGTGAGAGCAGAAGAAAGTCTAACATACTTGCAGGTTAGTGACTAGCAATTAAATTAGGATCACAAAAAATTATTGCCTAACAAATCTTTTACTTATTAGGGGACTTGCCAATTAAAAGATTACACATTACACGACTACAAAAGTACAGCAATCTTCTTTAAGGGCTAGGAGTTCTGCCTTTGAGAAGCTTATTTCCCTTAACTGAGCTCTTACAGCATGACTGAATGTAAACTTAGCTGGAGGTTTCAAATTACATTTTTTTCCTAAGTCAATATAACAAACTGCAGAAGCCTTCTCTAGCAAAGGTTCTAGTACCACGAGAGCCATCAGATCCCTGATCACACCGGTTAAATCAGAATGCAAGAATGGTGACATGGGTGCATCACATTGATATTCCCTCAAAAATGGTGTCACTAGCCCAGCAACGTAACCAAAGAAAACTAGCTTTGCAGGAAGTCGCATATCCTCTCGACGTTTCTGCATCGATTTAAAACTTGCAGACTGAATTTTAATATTCTCATGTTCTACCCCTTCAACATACTTCTTGAGATTAGGCAAAAACTCATTGCATTTTCAGTTACTTCTTCATTTTCTAACCAGCGCACAGAACAGAACTTGGAGGGCAGCTTAGGAGTTTCTGGAAGATTAAACCTAAAATAATCACTAGGGATGGGATTCGATACCTGTTGATCCCTCGATACCACTCAATACTCGGTGTTATCGAAAGTAATGAGTATCGACTTAATTCCACGATACTGTTAATTCAATACCCATGCAAAAATTAATGAGAAAATGGAGTGAAACATTGATTTTACCTTCTCCATCTTAAATTTTCCAATACTTTACACTTATTTGGGCCCCAATGTCAAGTAAAAATTATTTTTTATTTCTAACTATCTTAAGATTTTGTCAATTTTACATTCATATTTAAGAAGAAGTGGTCCTTCAGAAGCTTACAGTAGAAGTTTTAGTGTATTTTCATTTTGCCAATCCTGGAGCTGTTATATTTTGCAGATCATGGCCACAAAAATATGGGATGGAAAGAAAAATATACCGTGTAAATGAGCTCTTGTATGTGATGTCACCAGGCAGCCTATCAGGAATTAAAAGTAAACTGGAATGCGTAAACAGTGACTAAAGATGCAAATTTAGCATATACCCAACGATTTTCGATGTCTCATCGCTGTCCACTTCGTACATACATAGCTTAGGAACGAGGAAAAGTAATGAAAATATAGTTCAACACAACAATTCAGTTAGTGGCATGAAATAACATTCTGTACGCCGCAAGTAGTTCATTTGTTCAAGAACTCAATCACGTAATTAATACGCATGCACCAAATTGTCCTCTGCCTATCGTGGAGAGTGCGGTAGTATTAGGTGCATGTAGTACGTTATGAGTTTTCAGCTACCTGCATCAAACATTTGTGTCCTCAGAAAATCAACTGTGCTACCATACGTTTGTTTTACATCAAACCTATAGTGGTTGGTGTGACTAGGCTTTCACAATGTCTGACGTCTGGAGGTTTTTTGTGATAATCCCAACAAGAAAGACTATGCGAATTGTTCAATGTGTAAAAATTCTTTTTCCCGCAGTGTTAAGTCACATAACACAACCATCCTTAAAAAGCACCTCCAGAAAAAACACGGATTGGATTTAGAAGCAGAAAATGCCAAGAGAATGAGACTTCACTCTCAACGTGGGCAAGAACTTTCGGCTGACGTAAATGTAGAGGAAGTTGATGCTGATGATCCAGATTTTCAAACAAATCAAGAGATTAGCCCTTCAAGTTCCACTTCCAATGTGATTGGCGGCTACTTTTCTTCGTCACTTGAAAAACAAAATACTTTAGCTCCATTTGCAATTAGTCCATCAAGTACTAGCAGCTGTTCTGAAAGTAGGCTTAATCGTAGATCTGATAATATACAATCTGTTAGGTTTATTCATACTTCACAGCCCTCACTCCAGGAATTTATTGATAAGAAAAGTGTCTTCAAGTCTGGTTCGACGTGCGCAGAAAATCACCGAGCTTCTTGGAAAAATGATTTGTATGGATAACCAACCGATCAGTATTTTTGTAGACAAAGGCTTCAAGATGCTTCTTAAACATCTAGAGCCTCATTATGCCTTGCCATCCAGAAAAACCTTTTCAAATAAAGTGATACCAAGTATTTATGATAAATGTGTTGCCAAAGTTAAGTCAAAGCTGGGAGATACTGATATTGAATCGATTAGTATTACCTCTGATATGTGGACTTCGACTTGCAATGATAATTACTTGAGTATTACTGCTCATTTCATTGATCGAGATTTTCAACTACAGCACTTTTCCCGGGATGTTATACCAATTCCAGATGAACCTCACACGGGTGAAAATATAAGCGGTTTGTTACGCCAAGTTCTAAAATAATGGGACATTGTTGAAAAAATTGTTGCTGTGGCCACAGATAATGGACCTAGCATTGTAAGTGCTATCAAGAAATCCCATTTCAAACATATTCCATGTCTTGCACATACTTTACAGATTATTGTTAAACATGGTTGGTTAGAATCCACGTCAGTGAAAAGTTTGACAGGCAAGTGTCGAAAATTGGTTGGTCATTTTAAACATTCAGCACATGCATGCAATGTATTTAAAAGGGCACAAACCACAGTTAAAATAAAATTGCACAAGCTCATTCAGGATGAATGTACCTGTTGGAATTCTGAACTCCACATGTATCAACGGCTCCTAGAACAGAGGCAAGTACTCAGTCTTGCCACCAGTGAGCTCCAGCTCCCTGTTGAGCTAAATTGTCATGACTGGGACCTAATGGAACAGGTTGTCAAGCTTCTTAAACCATTTGATTCCGCAACATTTGCATTAAGTAAAGAAACTGTGACTGCATCAGAAGTTTTGGCTATTGTGAATAGTTTGTGGAAGGAGTTGGAATAACCATGTCAGCACAGCAGAATAACTCAATTTCAGAATGAACTTTCGTTTCAACTGAAAAAGTACTGTGGTAGATATGATGAAGAGGAATACATTTTAGCAACACTGGTTGAAGGAAAGCATTTACCGAAGATCAGGGACATTTTCTAAGGCCAAGGATATACTAATCAAAGCCACGGAGGAGCATGAGTCAACTTCTATAGCATCAGTGGAGGATGCATTACACGTGAGTAAAAATTGATTTACCAAGTAATTAGCTTAACTCAAATTAAAGGGAATGACTGATTATAAGTAAAAATTAAGCTGCATCATAGTGTAATCACAGAAAATTTCTCCGGCCATGGCTGGAGAACCTAGGAGAATTATTCTATAGGACCTTTTTCTTACTTACTTTTCAGGAAGAACTGGAGAAGAAACAAAGTGAATTTAAGCATCCTACGAGGTCGATGTATTCCAATCTCATTACGGAAGGCAATGTATCCTGCCAGTCAGTTTGTACCAGAATCTCTGCCCGAAATGAAGTGGAAGCGTACCTGCAGGAGCCAAGGCTGCCAGCCAACACAAATATATTTCTGTATTGGAAAACCAACTTGCAGTATTCTCGGCTACGGAAGGTAGCAAGGTAATATCTGTGTGTTCGTCCCGCAACCGTACATTCTGATTGTTTGTTCAGTACAGCAGGAATCATTGTGGATAAAAGGAGAAGTAGACTGGATCCAAACAAAGTCCGAATGTTGATTTTTGCAAATAAAAACTTGGATGTGAGTGAAAGTGATTAAGTGTAAAAAATAGACCTTGCCTACAGCCATGTAGAAGTATACAGGTGCATATTTACCCAAGGATTGTAAAGATAATGATTTTTTGTTCATTAAAGAATATTGTTCATCATGTGATTATGTAATTATTATATTTTTTAAATTAGGTCTCTACCAGTTAAGGTAGGTTTTAACTAACTTCTTGACAATAGAAATGGTTGAAAGTTTCCACCCAAATGGATCCCTTATTATGTATAATTATTTGATTTATGGAATAATATTATTGCTCAAGCCCTAATTCCTATCAATATATGAGTTAATTTACTTAAGGAGTGAAAGGATCGAGTATCGAAAAATAACAGTATCGTAAAACTTTTGGTATCGAGTATCGAATTTTCGGTTTCTGCCCATCCCTAATAATCACTCTTCCTAGAAGGGTTACCCTTGAAAAGATTTTGGCTGATCTAAGGAAACTGATAACATTCCAATTGACAGCTTTAGTAGCAGCCTTGTAACTGTTGTTAACAACACGTAGCCCGCAATATCCCATGTTAAGGAACATGGGAGAGCTGTCCCCAAATGTTGACTCAATGTCTAGTTCTAGTTCCCTTAGAAATGCCCAGTTAACATTGGGGCAGGCAGACAGCCTTATGCCAACTCACACGGCTCAAAACACACAGAGTAGGGAAGTCAGAGGTTAGCTACGTGGACAATAAATATCTAAATTTTTATACCGTTTATTGAGATTGAGTCCGCTTTATACAGAAAAAATCCTTCAATTAAGTGTGAGCCACTTTTTCCAGAACATTTTTTGATTTTCCCTGAGTTTTCCCTAATCTCCAGAATTGTGTCAACCCTGTTCCACTAACCAACCAAAAGGCTTTTGAGGAACCATATACTCATAATTTGGTAAAAATCAAAGAGCTATTACCTTCAAAACAAGTACCAATGATGCAGTGCAATAAAAATATTACCATAGACCAGCATAAAGCAATTCAGCAACAGTTTTTCATTTGCTATTCAAGGATTTTCTTATTCTCCTACTTACTCTTAATCATTTATGACTGAAGTGAGTACTACGAGTCAACCCCTAAATTGGCTGTTATAATTACATGAATTTTCTATTTTCATTTTCACCCATTGTGGCTTTCAAAACTATCTCTCAATTATAAATATGATATCAAACCCAGAAATTATAAATGCATCACCAACATATAACCTTTCTCACATATAACCATTGTAATTCTGTGTGTATTGACTTAGTGTCAGTCGACTGCAGCTCAAGCCTAGTGATCTTTTGAAGAAATTTGTTTTCATAATTCCAATGTTAACACTAGGAAGCCGGTCACCCGTCATTTGACGGTTTTAGATTTTTAGTGATCAATAATGATAACGTTTTAACTACCTATTTTTATCGTGATTTTTTTCTACTTTTCCTTAATTCCTCTATGGATTGTATTTCATAATTTTTCTCACTTTTTACTCAAGTAGTTTTTCTCTTTTAGTGTAAATTTCCTTCTACGATGGTGACCCATCAATTTATGGGTATTTGCTTCAAGTATGTTATCTCACAAATATGGAGTGCTTTATAGCAGGAAACAAAGAAAGTGAGGGTGATATCCACTTACAACAGGATTCTTTCTGTTACAATGGTTTTGACACAATGTGTCATATAATGTGTTGGTGAAGAGATGAGAAACGCATCATTAGGCACAGAAAAAGTTGAAGGTCAGTGTGAGTGAAGTCAGGGTAAAACAAAAAAAATTACATTGAAGCCAGTACACTAAGCATAAGCTTATATAGAGCACGTAACATTGTATGGACTTTGAAAATAATAGAGAGAGGAGGCGAAATTGGCTGATTTTCGCCAGCCATTAAAAATTTTTTCCAGCCTGAATGATTTTAGCCGGCCCTGATCGATTTTGCCGACCTTGAATAATTTCCAAATGATATTAGCCAGCTCTAAATGATTTTTGCTGGCATTGAATGATTGTAGTCCTGAATCGTTTTTGCCGGCCCTAGTTTCATCGCGTAGAACCTTTGAAACATGTATGAAGTACGATTGATTAAAGGAAAAGAATCCTTAAGTCCATATAAAAAATTGAAGAAATATGTGTAAAATTGACATTAGTAGTTCGTTGTACAGCTTTTCTACAATTAGGGTGAAGAAATAGTGTTTTGCAAAGAATATTTGCGTTATGCAAGTTTCGTTGCGTAGCTGAGTAAAAATATTGGGGATGGGGCTAAGTTGATGCGGGTAAAGCTTGGATCTGTTGAAAACAAACTGAAATTGTTCCAGATGGAGTGATGGGGCTCTCTTGATTTGCAGCAACCGCCAAGCCGTGGCATGCTTTTAGGGAGCTATCCTCTCCGTGACGAAGAAATGAAGAAAAAATTGTGCATTTGTCCACGGCTATTTGGTATGGCTTATCTAGATGCGCAACAGACTGCACACGTATGAATTGCCGCTTTGAGTTCATTTCTTCGCGTTCGCCATCAATAGCTGCGAACCGTTAAGAGGTAGTTCATCCATGATGGCCATGATCGGCAGTCAGAGTATTTACCTACCTATCATTTAGTGAGGTTTTCTCGAAGTAATAGGTTGTGTTGCGCCTAAAACATTTGTTATGGCTTTTGAGTCGGAAATACTTTGAAGATAAAAGGTGCACACATTTAAGAAGCTTTCATAATCATGAAACCAAAATCACTTCCCCTAGGGCATTGTTAATGCGTATCTGTACTGGCAATATGCCTTGTGAATGGTGTAGTTTGAATATCTGTCTAGCTTTACAGCTTCATAGTGGTCTATTCTCTAACTTGAAGCTACGGAGCTTCCTGGCAAAAAGATGCTTCAATAAGCTACTTGCTCCCATCGGTATTCTCTATCATGGAAGCTACCGGAGAAAGAGCTAGCAGAAAGCTACCGGTAGCTTATTAGGCTCCCACCCATATTTTGTAACTGTCATGAAGCTACTTCCGTAGCCCCAATAAGCTACAACGGTAGCTTCACGAAGTGCAGCCTCCGAATACCCTACTTAAATATTGGTCATTTTCTAATTCTAATCCCTACAACTATCCAACACCCAGGTATGTTTCTTACATTTCTTAAATGCGCATTCATTGCACTTTCACTGGGTTACATTGTCATTTTCACCACTTACGAGAGTTTTACACAAAAAAGATATTAGCTGGAGTGACGGAAAGCCAGATTTACCTTCATTATCTTCGGTAGGTAGCGTGATTCTAGCTCATAATAGGATACTTTGTGGGCCGTGGTTACGTAACTGTCACCTAAGCACTTCTTTTGAAACTGTCATCTTCGCATATTATTTAAACGATTTGAAGCAACGAATAATTGATGAGAGCATATAGAATGGATCATATCACTGTGATGAACCCTAATTCCTGAATATAGTTACAAACAATCTAATTTCAATTAACCAAAACAGCCAAGATGGACGTAGTGCGTGCTTCGAGATAGAGAATAGATCCCATGGTATTTCCCTCCACCAGTGTTTTGTTTGAAAACGAGTTATTTTAAAAACATTTATCGTATTCAATGGGTTCAGTGTTCTTCATTAATCCAAAATTCAATTAAAGAAATACTAGTAAGCAGATTTGAATTGGGTGGTATTCCCCGCGCCTCACTACTTCAGCGCCATCCACACTCGATGCGAGAATTTATACTGTTTGTGTAATAACAAAATAACGTCTAGTGGTGCCTCTACAGCTTTACGTTGTAACGTCATATCAAATTTTACTTTATATAAAGTTTTTTACACTAGCAAACATAAAGGTTTCTTTGGTTCCTTCCTTCAGCTGCTGTTATATCAAATTTTACGATACATCAAGTAATGTTATAACAAGGTTCTACTGTAGTAGCTGAACCCATTATCGTAAATTAACCCTTGAATGGCAGGCGTGCCCATAAGGGCACAGCTGCAATGGCCTAAAGAATGACGTATAAATTCCGACCCAAACATTGTACAGCATACTGTATCCGCCAGAAGTAATTACTATGTATCACTTTATTCGATTCGTGTGTTTACGGCCAGCATTTATACCAGCAGTTGACAGTGGCATGATAGGTATTCTTACTCCCTCTGCTTGAGGCGGCGAAAGAGGAAAAATGGCGAAGTGTCTTCGGTAAGTACGATTTTTTCCTTTTTATTTTTGACACTCTGCTATGTATTTAATCTTATCCTTATAATGAATGTTGTCACATTCGGTTTACTTTGCCTGCATTGTGATATCTTTCCTATAAGACAAGGAATTTGAATTTATTTTTGGGTGATCCCGTTTGGGCACACTAGCCGGTAGCCGAGGGTGCCTTATTTATCGGATGCTCATTGCTAAAAACATCGTTATGGGGTCTGTTATCACATAATTTCGATGTAAAACGCTTTGTTGCTGTCAACATTTCATTTTTTTTCTTTATGTCATCCGATTTTAACGAGTTCATTATTTTTTGCTTTATTTTTAGTAACATTTCCATTAACTTTGAGTAAAAAAATACACTTTGTACTATTCAACACTTTTATTCATGGTGCTTGCGATTCACTTTGCTAAACTATTCAGTATGAAGAATATTAGGGTTATTTTCTACCACTGGTATACATATCCAACAATCAGGGGCATGGTGGAGGGGGAAAGGATGTTTGGATGAATACAATGATGAAGCTGATGGTGAAGCGCTTTGTACCACGTATAAAACTTTGAAACTCTAAAAAGTACATTTTTTTACATTCAAAATGTTTATTTGTTACTGTAACTTATTGTTAGTGAAGCCTGAAATAGTCAATCGTATTGTGACGCTAGCATTTGTTTTTCAATTACTATAACTTTCGTTAAATTTTCTACCAAACTTATTCGATAGAATATGAAGAATGATAGTAATCAGAATTTGAATCACAAATATTTACTGCGGTCCTCGGCCGCAAACATAAAATGGCTATTTTAATTCCTTCAAGTTGTCATGGTAATAAATGAAAATTTTATCACTTGGTACTGAGAGAAAAATCGCTTTTTTTACCAAAACCATTTGATTTAGTGGCAATTGGAATGATTGACTTGAAAAGTATTTCTGTAAAATTTGTACATCGTCATATGTTTTTTCCGTGCCTGATTTCCTTTTTTGTCCCTGTTTCAGAGGTCTAACTCTAAACGAAGTTCTTGCTTTTTAAGAGGATGACAATATCGTTGCCTCACCAAACATCTTCATTGAACCACCAGAGCCTAATATTGAGTCGGATGAGGATAGTGCCGACAAAGATGACCAAAGGGTATGAGAGTACTGGAACAGTTTGGGAAAATAGACTACCCAAAGGTATCCCATTGATAGAAAAAAAAACAGCTAGCTAAGCAGCCCCACGGCTCCCATGCATTCGCACGGGAGAAAAATGAGAATATTGTTGTCGTTAGATGGAATGACAATTCAGTAGTGACTGTCCTGTCATTTTGCTATGGTGTACACCCCACTCACAAGTGTCACGAGATTCTCACGTGTTGCCTCAAAAATGGTACAAGTTAGGCAGCCAGCAGTGTTTTCTAACTACAATAAATACATGGGCGGAACTGATCTCATGGATCAAAATATCAACAGGTACAGGATTGGTATCAGAGGAAAAAAATGGTGGTGGTCCATATGGAGCTACCTCCATGATGCTGTTATTGTAAATGCCTGGATCTGTAGGAAAAATTCGGGTTCAAATATACCGCAGTTAGCCTTCAGGCGAGAGATTGCACAAGTGTATTTGAAACGAAGATGTAACTTTCCAAAACCTGGTGGTCGTGTTCAACATTCGCTATCTAGTGCAACCAATCATAGAGTGTCTGATGACATAAGGTATGATGGCAGGGATCATCTACTTGTCCCGTGTGATAGACGTCGATGTGCTAACGAAGAATGTTCTTCCCGCACGCGCTCAAAACGCGTTAAGTGCGATGTAGGTCTTTGCCTTCAGTGCAATTTTGATTATCATACTCGACAATAGTAAGACAAATTTCTACTATTAAATTACTCTACCAGTAATATGGGACTAATTATGACAATAAATTCATTGATGTGTGTTTTCATTCAATAACTGTTTCCAAAACTGAGTTTTATACTGTTGTGTTCCTTGGACCGCTCAATGAAAATGTTTGAACCGAACAAATAAGGCATAATGATTAAAACTTATCTCAAAGTGACAAATAAATGAAGTTTTTGGGTAAACGCCAAAATATATGCCGTATCACACAATAAAAATGAGAATTATGAAGGTAAGAGCGATTTTTCTGCAGATTGCAGACCGGTTCACGGAACAGCTAGCGTGCCCATATGGGCACACCCCCTCAAGCAAGAACGAATCAAGAGAATTTTAAAACCAAATGTTTATCTGAATGCTTGGGCAGTAATTAAGCAGTTTTTAATGAAAAACCAAAGAAAGCCTCCGAAAAAAAACTCCGCTGTTAAAGGGTTAAGTTTAGTGCTTATAAGTACTAAGATATCAATTTTACTATGATATATGTATTTACATGTAAAATTGATCCATTAATTTATATTTGGCAAGATTGATTGATTCATATTTAGAACTTGAGTATGCAGCTGAAAAATTCTGCATCCACTTGTATCCTTTTTCTCTTCATTTTTGGAGGCTCTGGCCTTAAGTTCAGTTATTTTTTTTATAATTCTCAAAATTGTAGTATAGTAACCTTAGCATACATTTTATTAGATACATTGATTGAAACATGGGCTTCTTAAGTCACTCTTTGTGTAATCCTTGCTTAAAACTAGAGCTTGGAACACAGGATCTCTTGTTGATCATTCTTACATTACAGCAGAGCTTGTACAATGGCTTGTACAGGAAATCACGAATTTAAAATAAAATGTGATAAAATAGTTGACCAATGCTAGACATGAAGCAAGATACAATAGATCAATGTAAAAATAACTGCTTCAAATGAGATTGATTTTCTTGACATCTTAGTTACAGCATTACAAGTTTTTTAATCTGCCATCATTTATGCACAATAGTGCATACTCACATGTTCAATCTACAATGACTCAAAGTAGGTTACATCTAAATGTTTACTCCCACTCTAATGACCTCAGATCCTTATTTACTCATTTCATGATATAGCCCCAATTTTAGACTCAAAAGGTTAAAATATAGTGCTTGAACCAAAAAAAGTATGTTTCATTATTTCCAGGACTATCCTACAAGAAAATTCCTGTGCACGCAAGAGGATTTTGGCACTACTTCAAGGCCATATTTCCACAGGGAATATATATCAACAAAGTAGCTTATACTAAGCACTGTATTGTAGGGTGAGTTCAAATGCTTCCAACCACTGGCTGTAAATCTACATTTTCTTCTCTCTGTTGCCTTCAGATGCTATTTCATCATGTGTACCTTTTAAGGAGAGATACAAGATAACATACTCCCCATAAAGGCAATGACTCTATTACCTCACAACAGAGAAAACAAGAGTTTAAGTGCCAGTGGTCACTAGTGTTCGAAGTCACCCCATGAATTTGAACTCTCATTTTGGTATATTAATTACATTGTCATACTATGCATGAGACAATTTTGGCATGACAGACTAAGATCATTTCACATCATGATAAAATTATATAAAAACAATATCTCCAAGTGTGGTTCCATCATAATGCTCAGTCTGCAAATGATTTAACTGAACTGGCCTCTTAGCCTGTCAGCATAACCAAAATTTTTATAAAGGTAAAAGAGAAACTACAGTAAGTAATCATGTAGAAAAACTCTTGGGAAAATGTGCCGGCAATTCCTGGAATCTGGAGATAGCATATAATTTAAGTAAAAATAATGCTGTTACTAGCAAAAAATATGCCTCTTCAAGTAATTATCATCCTTTTTTGTCAGCCTGAGAACGAATGATTGAGTTGATAACAACCTTATTTCTGGACAATTTTAATTTTACACTCATTTATTGGTTTATTTTACTCTCCATATTTGTATTCAGTCACTCCAGTCAACTGACTGTTTAACTGTATTGTTTAGCTGACTTGGTTTCGTATAATTTTTGTGCAAATATTGGAAGGTTTATAACAATTCATCATAAGAGTTGGCTCCTTTGTGGAGGATTTAACACTGAGGCTGACTAGATGCTAACAATGTCCACTATATTTAATATTTCGGACCAAATTCAATGATACAGACAAACACCCATAAGCCATGGTGGCTTGTGTAAGAGAGAAAGCAAGCCTCAAAAGCCTAGACAAAGTTCCAATTGACAAAACACACTCAAAATGAGTCATTAGCAAAAACAGAAAGGTGAAAATGAAAGAAAAAGCACAGTAGTATTATAGTTACCACATAATAATACAAAATTCACAAAATATAAGCAGATGTGAACAACAATGTCATTAAATATTTATAACAATAAGCATTGAAAATATTATTTCATATTTTTCTGTGATTTATAATATTTTGAGCTTACGTCCCACAAGTGACCACAAATTATGACATCCACGAAAAAAATTCCTACAAATGCCTAAATGATAATTTTCTATGTGCCATCAAGTGAATATTAACATTAAACTTATGAAAATCCAAGGAAAATACACTTTTCCACAACCAAAGTAGTTGCAGGGAATTTTCTGACAGAAACAGACTAGAAGAGCAGCAGATGAAATATGTCCTATACATGAGTCATGATTTTTGTGGCTAATATTAGCAAACTAAATACTTTGGTATATTTAATAATTAATTTGCTGGAAAATAACAACCATCAATCATGATATCTTGTTCGATTTCCAAACCATGGATGGCATCGTTTCATCTCAGCCTTTAAGTGATCCAGGTATTTCTGCAGTTTACATCAAGAATGACTTCAGCCTCAGATCTTAAAGCAGTATTTTCAAGGAGCAGATGAGTATGGCCAGAAGGACATCAGCATTGAACCTGAAACACTCTCCTCCTCGTTCGAAATAAATTTTCTTCCCAGCAATTTCTCCCAAAATAAGCTGGTCTCACAGAAACAGAGGCCCTAGGGCTCCAGACCTACACTCTCAAAGACTCTTTCCAATATTTTTGGCTACTGAGAGTGGCTTTCACAGTGTGATTCCATCTATCCGCTATTTATCCCTTCACTCATAACTGAGTTTGCTACTTCATCTCATGTTGTAGTTGAATATGCAAAATATAAATATCAAAGACACAACTGTCTCACTTTTATGAAATTACAATTGGAAGATGCCCTGAATTTCTACCTCCCCTTCTGGCAATCCAAGATACATCGGCTCGTGGCATGATAGAGGGTTCAAGATGTTTCATTTTATTAAAATATTATGTCAACTCATTTCATAGCTATGGGAAAACAAATCAGATCTCTCTTCTTACTAGTTACATCCAGGAAAATGGTTCTCTCCCTGTAAACAATATGATCAAAGACAAAATGGCTATGTACCATGTAAATAACTAATCTTGTGATTGAAATGAGGACTACTTTTAAGTACTAATAATCAATTACCACTACTCTTTATGGCTGTTACTTCTTAAATGTCAACCTAGTGCATAGACAGGAGCAACCTGCTCTTAACATCATATATGCACATATTTTGGTTTAGTAATGGGCTAACATTGAACCAAAATCACAATTTCATCTTGTTCCACAGCCATAGTGGTCCTTATTGATGTAACAATCACCAAAAGTGAGACTCCCTCAGCAATGTGCAATTCTTGGTACCTGCACATATCTTCAACGCATTACTTATGTATGCATGTATGTATATATATAGGTATGTAATTATATTACATACCTATATATATAAGTACCAAAGTAAATCAAGAACCTAAGGGTCCACTCATCGGAATGCTCAATGGTCGGATTGGCAGATTACATATTCAATAATCCCGTAGCCAGCCAGATGAACCTCTTCTTCCTTGCTCATGAAAATCATTTTAACATATTGTAGTCCTTGATATAGCCAAATTTTGTCCCTAAAAAAGTTATACTGGCAGCAGCTTGGTTAATTACAAATGACTGAGGTGCATAATAGTGATTCCTAGGAATTATAGCTCCATGATGGCACAACTGGAGCAAGCAAGCTCACCGCACTTAGGCATTGGAGTTTTATTCCCAATTTTCTTTGGAATATTTATCATAAAAATGTTTGAATCATCAGAAAAAAGGCACACTGTACAATATTTCTAGCACACTGATCATAATCGAATAGGCATCCTTAGGACAGCCATTGGCTAATAGCGGTGAACTGGAATGAGTTAGCACTTTGCATGATGCAATTAAAATCTAAGCATGTATTTTCAAGATTGGGTAGAATGGTGTTCAGCAACTCCTTTTAGGTAGTTTTTTATAATAAGCAGTTTCACTAATGATGTAGTGCACAGCCAAGTGCACGGGTGCAAATATATACACCAAATTGGGTGAAATTTTCCAAGATAAAATCATCAGACTTGACCAGAATTCAAACCCAGATCTCCCAATTGGCGGTCAGGTGTGTTAACCAATGACACCAACTAGTCATCTTAATTCAAAACAAATGTTCATATGAACCCCCTCTCAAATTCACTTTGAACTAAGATAGCTTGGGGATGTAACTAGCTAACACATCTGACTGCCAATTGGGGGATCCAGGTTCGAATCCCGGTCAAATCAATTGATTTTTTCATGGCCAATTTCATCCTATTTGGTGATTCAACTATCGCTACCTCTGAGGTGAATTTTGTCTCTCGATGGAATGAAAATGTGGCACGGAAATGCTCATATCTAACGTGATAGGCAGCCAAGATCGTGTGTACATTATTTTATGAAACACACCGCATAGCACAAAAAGGCTCCCTACCAGTACAATTTCAGCATGATTCACGCTATGCTGCAAAGATCATTCCAAATGACTTAGTACTTAGTATATTTCACACTTTTTGAAAATGTGTGGAATATACCAAGTAAAAATTCATTGCATGACATGTACCAGTTCCACAAAGTTACTCCGGAAACCTTCACTTTTGAGATGCTCCAATGTCCACATGTTGTGATACAAAGAATACACCTGTAGAAAATTACATACATGGAGCAGCACTGTTTGGAACAGTGCAGTGCACAAAATGTTTCCAATTTGGACACTAATCCTGGCTACAACAGAGTTGACGAGAGGAATAACATAAGAAATAACAGAATAAAAAGCGTGGTGAATCTCCACGGAGAACTAAAACTCCAAATTTATGATCGGTAAGTATTTTTCCACTAGGTTTAGATTATCCCAGGAAAAAATTGAAAAAATAGCCACCGCAACTGTGTAAATGTGAATCGTATACCACATTTGGCAAAGTTTGGTACATGTTTGAAGATTACATAATTTTGAACACGCAATGCAGGAAGTTGCATTCACGGAAGTGTTTGGCTCGCAACAAGTGAAAAATATTGAAACTAAAACATAAAAGCAGGAATTTTTTGCCCATCGGGACAGAAGTAGGAATGCATAAAAAAGTAAAACCAAAAAAACTGCATAAGAACAGCTTGTCATGAAAATCGCCAATGTTTTCTGGTCGGACATGAATGTCATTTCGTAAAATCACGAGTTACATAAATTCAAGGCATGTAAAAATCGAGGCTTTCCAAAATAATCATGGGTATAATACTTTATTTGGATTTAATAACCAAACTTAAATGCATGCAGAAATACATCTTTACTTAATCATCAACACTCTTCACATAAGCAAAAATTAATAATTCAAGAAATACTTACAGCAAAATGTACCCTTAGCCATAACTGAAATATTCATTTATACTTCACCAAACTTACCTGACTTTGCAGTCTCACTTCTGAAACTTGCACTTGCTTTTCTATCTGCACCAGGACCACCTCTAAGTGACTCCTTCACTTCATAGCTTCCTTCTTCTTCTTCTTTTGATATATCAACAAGCACTTTCACTTTACTGACGACACTATTGAAAAATGAACATTAAATTGTAGTGATTGTTTCGAAAAATGAAACAGCGCATGAGAATAACGTGCATCATCAAGAACAAATTCCAAGTAAGACTAAATTTGGGAGGAACCTCTTTTGAAGGAATACCCATTTGCAGTAATGGGGGAAATGAGATATTACTTACAAGATAAGAAAGACTATCTGTCCGAAAAATGTGCAACATCAGCTAAATAAAACCTGTGCCTTAGGAAATTCAAACATTGAGGACATGAGCCGTCATAATTAAGAATAATCTTAAAGAACTATATTAAATAATAAAAAGATAAAACTTTTAATGCATTCATGGGTGAGGATTCATTAGTATTGCAGCACAAATGAGAAATATTCTTTGAAAAAGAATCTCTCAATGAATGGAGAAATAACACAGAACAGGTAACAAATATGAGAACTAAACTAAGCATTTTCGAAAATTAAGGAGAATTATATATTTATACAACCACTAAAAATCCTTACCTGTGATTTAAACACAGTACATATTACATACATATTAGCGTTAAATGCAGCACGAAGTTAACAAACAAATCAACCTCACAACTGTGTATGTAGTTAAGTTATCACACCACAAGATACATGAAATTTTAATAGATGCACAAGTTATTTTCTTCTGAATTGTCGGTTACATCATGGTGCCTTGATGGGTTGTTTGAGGGGTTGCAGACTGACTTGAGGAATGACTCAATTGTTGTGAGTAAGTTTCCTTCTATTTTAGATATGGCTACCTTATTTTCCACTGTTCTTCTCTATACATTTCAAAAGTGGAGAAGGATGTGCTTGTTTTTTTTCATCATATATTTTTGTACTATTATTGGGGATGGTCACAATAGATGGACATGGGAAACTATGACTTGTACGTAGAGTGGAACTTTTAAATTTCACTGTCATTGACGTCCATTGGGGAAGCCGAAACAAAGATATTTTCGGCATGGTGACAATGGACAGGGTAGGGGAACAGGAAAGTATGGATTTAAACAAAATCAAAAGCTAAAGGTTACGTTACTAAGGCATAGTTTACCATGTCACGCTATTCTGAGTTGTCCCCAATAACAGTACAGAAATATGAAGAAAACACAAAATAAAATAAGCACATCAATCTCCACCGTTGAAATTCATAGAGAAGAATAATGAAAAATAACATTGTCATACCTAATGTAGAAAACAGAGATGAATAAGGTGATGTCTTCGCTTGTTGCACTTACGCCCAAATTCACGAGGAAAAATGTTAATGATTATCATGCAGAACATAACCACTACATTTCAGTATCTAAGAAAAGAGAAGTACTGAATGGCTTCCAGTGTTCCCTGTGTGTGTAGTATGTCTTGTGATGATGACAGTTTTGTCCTCGTTCCAGAGGACATCTTCAGGTCGAAGTGATTCCGTTGAGATTTGGCAGAGTGTTTATAGGCATGTTGGGCGGGTCAGTACCTATAAGCACTCGGCTAACTCTCAATGGAATCACTTTGACCTGAAGATGTCCTCTGAAACCAGGACAAAACTGTCGTCATAACAAGACATACAACACGGTGGAACCCCGGAAGCCATTCAGCACTTCATCATGAAACACCCCAGATTTCTATGAAAAGATGCACAGCAGCTAAACAGAAAAGGCCCCAGTATCAAGTTGAACGGTTTCAAGATTTGCAACAGTACAATGCTGTATTTATTACCTCATTTTATACTGCAGAAACCTACAAGGAATGCATTTACCACTTTTATAAATGGTGATAATTTAAATTTTAACTTTTTGCTATTATCCTATTCTGTAGCACACACAGTGTAGAGCTATTCAAAATAATAACAGTGTAGAAACTCAATGAACAAAACTAAGAGGTGATAGGTTGAATCCAAACTTTATCATATTCGAATCTTTTTTTATCAAATCTCAAATACCAGATCTGGAATCCGAATCCCGATTCCATCTAATTATGATCCCAGTTCCTTTTCATTATATATATATATATATATTGTGATGTGAAACCACCTCCGCCCATGTACCTACCGGTAATCATTTAAAATGTTGCGGGGTATCACCGGCTGAAAGGTTCGACCACGGGTCGAACGCGGGCCATGGTGAATTGTCACGATTGTAAAAAGATAGTATTTAACGCCACCGCCAAATGGGGGGCCATTTAAGGGGAAACCACGAGTGCAAATCAGAGGAAAAAGTGAGCAAAAGTGCTGGCAGACAGGTGACCATGGCATCGTGGGAAGCAGCAGAGCAGAGACCAGACGAGACACCAGAGGAGAACCAGAAGGGGACTTCGCTCGAGCCCATGGAAAAGGGAGCCGTCTTGAGCCTGACCACGGAGCTAAGTACCCACGACCCTTGTCTTCCTCCAAATAATAGGGCAGAAGATAAACTCATTCCCCCCAGTGTCAGGCAGTCTGGTGTCGGCAGACTAAATGTTAATTAGTGCCATGAGGCGAAAACATTTGTTTAATTGTGCCAGACGCCCCGAGGGCGCATCCTATCCTGGACTTAATTTTGCTGATGCAGAGTGTCATTCCTGTATCACTCAGCTCCACCGTGAGCACCTGTGAGAGTACTCTTATTATCCGACCATTATTCTTTTGATGTCGGCCGGTTATCCTATTTTTGTGTGTTTGGTTGAGTTTTGGCCCAATTGGCCGCGAGATTGTCATTTTGTCCTGTCCAATAATAAAGGACCATTTTCACTGTTTTTCTGACAAGGTGGTTTTCCATCCCCAGCTGATTCACTGGGGCCATGTTCGTTCGTCCGCACTGAGTAGAGACCCATACACCCAATTTTGAGGGAGGTCTCAAACTCCGCTAGCTGGGCAAGGTCAGCGAGAGAAGGGGGGATCGTCTCACTTCACGGACTCAAAAGGGGGAAAGTCACAATACATAAATCTGAAACAAAAATCTAATCCATTTTGAATTTTCCTGTGAATTTACGAGATTTTCAAGGTTCTCCCACAAACAAAAATCTAATAATTTAACAGTATAAAGAAATAAACTTCAGAAGCAATTTCAATTTAACAATTACAGTTATTAATTCTGAAATTAAGAATGCTGAAGAAAGGTAAGTTAACAGAAGTTCATTAATTTTTGCTAATGAAATGGAGCCATGGAGCTTAGTCTGTCAGGATCTTAGGTTTCTTTTTTTATTAACAAAATTGTCGGGAGAACTGAAGTCTCTCTTTAAAAATCCTGCTGTTAGAGCAGGCCAAAGGTGTTTTCTAAGAAGGCGTATCAAAATCTTTTTATGATTATTTTTTGTTAAATTACAGGCTTTTGCTGCTTCACAGGCTGGAACTGAATGTTTTTTTTACATGCTTCCATAGTGTATAAGTAAGTGGCTTTAGAGACGCGACCGCAAGATATTGTACTGCTCCAAATGGCCATAGCTGCGACTTGAGTAACAGCATTTTTCTCTGAAAAGTAATAACTGTAACTTCATATCTGCGCAATTCCATATAAATGGCCTTACACAGTACCTACTCGTGGCCCAACCAGTTTTGATTTTAGCAATTTTTGGCACAAAGGAAGAGTAGTTATACTATTAATATTCATTAATATAAATGGTAGGGCAATTTGAATACCTTAATTTACCACAAATCGGCACAATGCAGTTACTCCAGCAGCTCTCGACTCCAGTAAATTTCAATCTAAAGGTCATTTGAATGTTATGACGTGATAAGGAGACAACCATCTCAATTTTCTTTTAGCATTTAGCTTCATATACTACACCTAATTCCATCTCTTAGTGTAGTTTAATTCTACCGATTTTTATTTCATCCATGTTTAGAGCCAAATAATTATTTTATTAATACTTATAAAAGAGCATGTTTAGTTTTATCTAACATTTATGATACAGGACTCGGCTTAAAATGAATGGCCATATATGTGTGGTGCAAAACCACGGCACGATGGAACAACAAAAAAGTTTAGGTGAACATTTTGCAACTTCTGCAGTGTGAAAAAAGTGACGTTTGACAAGGCATTCTAGGTGGAGTACACATTTTTTGGCTGCTCAATACTTCAATTGTTCAAGGACAAAAGGAAAAATATTCAACCTTTCAGTCGAGCACATAATAAAAACTGCAAGCATATGGTCTGGTCCGTGGTATAATGGTCTGTGGCATGCACCTCAGCTTTGAAAATGATGCATTGGGAGATTACGAGGGCAGTGTGCACCTGCACTGTGTGCTGAACTTTAAATGAAAATTTATGTGATTAACAACCATAAAATCTTCACTTATGCACATATTTATGGCATTATGAATTTTCACAAAAATCATCAACACTATTGCAAAGGAATGACGTTGAGATGATAAAATTCTGAGGAGTTCTGAATTCTGAATGATAACAGTTTAGCATGATGTAGCACATATGCCACCCGCAAAGCTGGGGTTCGAATCATTTTTGGAAGGATTCGATCAAATTCTAACCCACATCACTACAACTGAGTCAACCAAGTGACAATTTAACCCATTAAAAAGGCCCACATGAACAGAAGTGGACTTCATAAATATTCAGCACCACAGTATTAGCTTTGAAGGAATGCTCGACAAGAAGATTATGAAAGAATGGGCAGCAATATACACGTCCATTGGCTATCTGGTGTAAATATGATGAAATGCCTTTCAGGTATTTCACATTTCAAAGTGGAATCAAAAGATCGAAAGTTTTCCACTCATCATGGCTTTCTTGCTATACCATGGAGGGTACACAAAATGATAATCTTTAAAAATTCCTTCCAATTGAGAAATGGTTATAAACGACTCAACACTCATGACACAATGCAACAATTGTGACATGGATTGCAACACTGGTCCTTCTCGAGGACAAGCATCAGAAAATCCCTGCCAAGCAGTGGAGGCAAACTGAGAAATTTCTACCTCACACAACGCAACTTTAAATCACCTAGAGGACACCTCATCATACTAAAAAAAACTTCCTAGCACCCATTCCATGATTAGAAAAATCATGATTTTATGCACATTCTTCATTTAACTCAAGACTGTACCCAAGATATGTACAGAATTGTTTGATCTGTCATTTTGAGAGCAAAACTAATAAAAGACAATTTGTTGAAAATTCGATTTCCCCATTTTACCATTCTCCAACACCAGTTCCATTTCCCAAAAATAAGGAATCACACCTAAACAGGGAAAAAAAAGCAATAAGCCGATACATGAAAATCACCTAAGTTCCATTTGGTAACTTAAGTGGTAAAATAAATAATTATCCCTTGCAGCTCCTCAAGGCCACCGGATATCTCCATGTCCTGAAGAGCACTCAAGGTGAAATTAAAAGAGTTAAAATTAGGTGGGATTAACAAGTCTACAAAGTACATGTAGTTTTTCGGTTCTTCCTTCCCACATTTAACTCTTTTAAGAAAGTTATTCATTAATTACTCCTAGAATAATTTTTAACAATCTTCAAAGTACTAACCTAAATATGTAACAAGGTTATAAAAAAATATTTTGTTTCCCTTCTGCCTCTATGTGCATGAAATTGATCATTCATGCAGTTCATACATAAAAACCATCACATATTTTAAGTGTAATATTGTCTCCATTCCCCACTTCAACTATTCTAACTGATATATTACTTAACATATTCTCACCTTAAAACCTCAATCTCATCATAGTCCTCATCTTCTCATTCCACAGCACATGCACCAAGAAAAAAAATGGCTACATTAGTTGGGATGAACACGAAGATAAGAAAGGGTTCATGGCAAAAACATCCTTACACCCTACCTGCTTTCCTGCCTTTGCCACAGTCCTTAAGGTTCTTCTCTTCCGTACTACGTTCCTTTCTTAACCCTCCCGACTTTTCAATTTCAGAGACCATCATTTTTCCCTTCGTGTCAATCAAATCAAATAGCACTTGAATACTTATGCCTTTGATCCTGAAATTATGAAAAAAATAAATTATTATCATACACAATTTCCAAAAAAAAGACACCATTAGCACATCAAAGAACCAGAAAATGTTTACATATTTAAAATTACATGATAATAAGGATGAGTCGATTCCAAATGTCGATTCTCGTTTCTACTGATTCTCAGGCTTAGAATCAGTATTGAGAATCCATCGCCTAAACTCGATTCGGATTCCAACGATTCCAGATAGATAAATATTTTTAACATAGACTATAAGCTGAGGATATATTTGCTATTTGTCATTAAATACACTTTTTGAGCGACTTAATTGTCTTTGTTATTTTATTCCAGATAGTACTTGAATTTTAATAACAGTCGTACGATACTGGTATATCAATATCTACTATCAATATCTACGCTAATGTGGCGAGCGAATCCTAATAGCCAAGGAAGAAGACCTTAGTACGCTATATTGGCATCAGGCCCCCCGCTACTTTCAAAAGTTAATATCAGTGTGACTGAAATAACCGTCTGCATTATAAACTGCCAGTCCCTCATGTGTCATATTTATGAGTTTCCACACTACTTTTCATGTAACTCAGTTGATATAATCTGTTTGATCGAAACGTGGTTGAAGCAAAGTATTCCTGACGAAATGGTGGAACTCAACAACTATCACCTCATCCGCAACGACAGAGTAGGCATAGGCGGAGGCGGAGTAGGTGCCTTCATACATCATCGCCTGCAATCTAAGGTCCTGGAAATCTCGCATCGGATCTACGTGGCCCGCCCGGAATTCCTGGTAATAGAAATAACTGGGGGAAACCTGGCGAAACTGTTATTGTTAATTGTTTATTGACCACCTAAAGTGGGGCATTTATCTGACATAGAAAATGTATATTTGAAGTTTAGTCCCACATTTAAAAATCTTACCATTGTTGGGGACTTCAATGCTGATCTATTTCATGATGGTTATTATAGTACATTTCTAAGAAACTTCATTTATTGTACTGACTTGTACCTGATACCATTGAATGCGACCCATCATACCGAAAACAGCCATACACTTCTTGACCTATGTATAGTTTATTCTCAAGAAAAAGTCGCTATCCAGCAGTCAGTCACCTGTTCCTTTTCTCTCGGCCCACGACAAAATTGTTGTAATGTATAAATTCCATCCAGCTATTATCAAGTCACCTGCTATTACTTTTAGACAAGCTAGGAACATGAGTGTAGAAAGATTTCAGACAAAGTTGGCCGAGACAGATTGGGAAAAGCTATTCTCCTCTCCTAATGTTGACGACAAATTGGAATTTTTCAACTCAAATTTCATTAGCTGTCTTGATCTCTTCGCCCCTAAATTACTCTAATACCTAGACGACCCTCAGCTCCGTGGATGACGCTGGAAATAAAACGAGAAATTAAAGAAAGAGATAGATTGAGATGCGCTTTCATCCGGATGCAAAGCTCAACTCTCCTTAAATCATTATTAAGGCAGCGTATTTTTGTCAAGGGCTTAGGAACTAAATCTAAGAGAGGGTACTATATGGCCACCTTTTCACAACTTAAAAATTCAAAAGAAATATGGAGAGAACTAAGATACCTTGGACTCGTCAAACAGCCCCAAAAATTTTCAGTCTCTGGTTTTTCCCTGAACGAACTGAATGAATATTTCCCCTTGAGTGGCATTTCTTCTTCCAGCAATAGCCATGCCCCCATTTTCAACATTTCATTTGTGGATGCCATTGCCCCGTTCAACGACAAAAACTTTTACTTTTATCACATTACACCCTAAGTGTTGCAGAAAACTCTCTTCTCTTCCAGGTCAAACTCAGTTGGTGCAGACAATATTCCGATAAAGTTTTTGTAAGCATCATCATCAGTAGTGCTTCCTGCTCTGCTGAATATCTTTAACTCCTCCCTAACGACTGGTATATTTCTGTCCTCCTGGAAGTCTTCCATAATCCGACCAATCAAAAAAGTTAAAAACCCCTCTTCACTAGTGGACTATTTCCTTACTTTGCACAGCTTCAAAATGCCCAGAGAAAATTGTTCACCAACAGATTGTCGAGTACCTCAATGTAAACAAACTGTTTGACCTATTTCAGTCCGGCTTCTGTAAGAACTTTTCACCGCAGTCCACTCTCATCAAAGTCACTAACGACATAAGATACGCCATTGACAGAAAAATGTTAACTATCCCGGTTTTGTTTGACTTCTTCCGACCGCGTAAATCATGCACTGTTTCTTCAAAAAATGAAAAAGCTGCAATTCTCCTGTTCCTCCCTGAATTGGTTTTCCTCCTACTTACTTGGTCGACGTCAGTCAGTGAAAGATTCTCACGGAAGCCAGACAAAATGGGTTCCTACTTCATGCCGTGCACCACAAAGATCGGTACTTGGTCCACTATTGTTTTCACTATATGTTCGCGATCTTCCTAACTGTATCTCAAATTGTAAGTACATGATGTATGCCAACGATTTGCAAAACTATTGTCATTGTTATCCAAGTGACCTCATGGAAACAATTAATAAGGTGAATTATGAGGCCATCCTCATGCCATCAGTTTGTGGGCTCAGGAAAATTATTTTGTATTAAATAGTAACAAAACAAAAGCTATGATCATGGGCAACACCCAGACCATTGCCAAACTTAACCTCGCAATGCTGCCCACGATAAAAGTGCAAAATACTAGCATTCCATACATCAACTATGGGTCGAGGGGGCCACGAAATTATCAGGTCGAGTCATCGTCCTGACCCGACCTTCGGGTCGGGCCTTTTCAAATCTAAGGTCAAAATCAGGTCGGGTCAAAAATCACAAGAAAATAATACAGAGCGAAAAATATTTTACTTTTCTTTCTTCTAACTTCTATTATCTTTGTCAAAGTTTGAAAGCTTTTAGCACTTTCTCTCTATTAGCACTCTCAAAATATAACTTAGGTATGTCATAAAAGTTCGTAAAAATATAAGCCAGCCAATATTTCCTATATAAGTGGCGATCCTGAGGTGGCGATTTCCCATGTCGGTGATCATAGATTTCACGAAATTTCCACCCAGTTAAGAAAAGGTTAAGAGCTATTTCGGAGGTGAAATTTCCTAACAACCTCCTGAGTTAATTAATTATGCTCTTGTACACATAGCCAATGCAGAAGAACCGAGGATAAAACTACAGTTCGTAAAACCTCGAAATAAGGCATCGAAAACGCACAAAAAAATCATCAAATTGGTCATTTTCAAACACTATTCATCACCAAGGTATATTTCTTACATTTTATAAATGCAAACTCTTTACACAATCCCTTGGTATCATTGTCATTTTCGCCATTCACGGGGGTTTTTTATAGAAATATATCTCCCTGGTGAGATGGAAGCTCATGTTTACCGAATGAATCAAATGCATTAGTCATAGCAATTATCCATCGTACCTGGCTACGCAATACATTAACCTGTACGAGTTAACTCTTTATAGGTCGCTGGTCACCTAAGCGACCACTTAATTTCCCAAGCTTTTCGGACGGCGCAAATAGTGCCATATGTTCCCACTAGGGTTGTCATGTCCTGGAAAAATAAGTTTTTCCATTTGGTGGTGCCCCCTAGGATTTTATGAGCTAAGTGGTCGTTTAGGCGACCACCGACCGCTCTGGTACCCGTTAGTTTTCGTCCTTCTCCAGTGCGCTCATCACCTAGTTGGCTGTTGTGTTGTCCTGAGGACTTCTACTTCGACATGAACGTAAGTAAATTCTCATTATACTATATATTTTATGAAAACAATGCAAAAAAATCCAAAGGAATTGTCGCTAAGATGTTATTTTCATTCTAGTGAGAACATTTTGAAATTTTCCCATGATCATTTGTGTTTCCGAGCCATCATTCTTACGCAGCGTCCCAAAAATGGTATGTATTGCCAAACATTATTTTTTCTCCTGACTGAGTTACCAGTACAATTTAGGCATTTACAAAATACCACTAGGATTGGCCTATTAAACGAAGAAACAGTATATTTTTTAGGAGCTCGTAAAATTTATTAATGTATTTTTTGCTTCTCTGAGCGTTAAGTTTTTCAATGAGTTTGTTATTAATACTATTCGTTATTAATACTATTTGTAATACATAAACATAATAATAGTCTTACGAATCATGGAATATATATGTAGATGCTGCCAATAGTTTCATTTTAATAAAACACGAAAGATGCCTAGTGAAATACTAGCTTAGAGAAATTCTGTGTCCTACCGCTACAGCGGAATATTCCTTTCCCTTGATTTCGCTTGATTTTTTGTTTCGATACATCTCAAGTAAGACAGATTTTAGCAAATATACAATTTTTAACCATTCTCTAAATCAACTGTTTAATTCCTAACTATCCGGAATTATTTCAATGAGGAGTTAGAACATTCAATGACATGCAGTAAGCGACTAATTCTTCTCTCCTATATCCAAGTCAATTTTTTTAGCTTAATTATTATTTCGTTATTGGTAAACGAGTTGATACACGATTTTTTGTGCCGAAAAAAATAAACCTTAAGTATTTTATTTATGATCTGTGATAAATGTATCTTAATTTTTTACTCGGGCAACTGTGCTCTAGTAAGAGATTTTATTTAATTTTGGCATAATAGCAGCATGGCAATTTGAGATTGAACACTACCTTTCTTAGAGAGTAGAATATTTTCTAATGCATTAAATTTTTTTTAACTTATACTTGAATAAACATCAGCATTTAGCATATAACTTTTTTCTCTTGTAGATTGAGGATCGGGAATATTTCCTAGATGATGAGGACGATGTACAGGCACTTCCAATCAGGCATGTGAAACGTAACCGAACCTCTGAAGCGGTACGGTTCCACGTGAAACCGAACCTTTTTCTCGGTAAGAGAGCGGTTCGGTCCGAACCGAACCGTGTCTGCGAAAGAGAAGAGGTTCGGTTCAAGCTGAAGCGGAACCGGCCGTAACAATTTGAACCGCTTTTGGAGCGGTTTTTTTCGGTCCAGTGGTGGTACAGGGGCGCAAGGGGAAGGGGAGCAATCCCTTTGGCAGGGACTGTGAAAACTGAGATATGTAATATGCCACGTAAATGCTGCTGCTCGCTGCTGCGTTTGAGTATAAGGGTGCTATCTTAGAATATTGAATAATATTTGTTATTTTCCTTCTCAAACCACTATTTTGATCGTTGGGTGTTTTACTCCTTTCATATTTTCCGCTCCCTCCGAAACTTTTACTCTAAGACGACCACTCATAAGCGTAAGCAACTCTAAACAAAACAACTAAGGGTTCCACATAGCATCGGCGATTTTGCTGCAGCTGCATGTGTTGGGCGGTATTTCCCTTTCAAGATTTCTCTTTGTTTATTTACGATGGTGGATTAGGGTGTCCCTTGGTGTGCACCACTCATTCCGGCTCACTAAGGTCGGAGGGGGGGGGGGGGGGGCGAGAAGAGGTAAGAGGGTGAGGAAGTATAATAGCACGCTGTAAGTGGCAAGATTTAGTCGGTACGTTTGTATGTACATTGAGGACAGATTTCTAGGAAGTGCCTTTGGCATGCCATAAACATGGGTGTGAGGGGTGAGGTTTGTCATTACTCGCTTCCGAACTGAAGCCAAAAACAAATTTTAGTTAGCTTGACAGGGTTCATTCACGCCACTTATTGCAGATCTTGAGGAGAATATTCTACCAAATGCTCAAGTTAGTTTAATTTTTTACTGGTAGTTTGAATTTTAGTGCCAAATTGGTGCCAAAGAAAATATAGTGATCCAGAACGATATGAACTAGTCAGTGCCGACCTTGCAGCTCCTACCTCGCAAGTAAGCGTTGAAAGGCTTTTTTCACACACAAAGTTTATACTGCAATCAATAATAAGCAGATTACGTTTAAAAATCGTCAACGACATTCAATTGGTTAGATGTAATAGAATATTCAAAAGAAAAGAAGAAAATCAAGATTTGTAAGTCACTAAATTACATTGTTGGCATAAAGTTTTTGTAAATGTTTCATTGATCTCATCACCTTTCCAAATACCTATTATAACACCCTTTGATGTCCATACTTGTATAAAAAATTAGTCGCGTATGTTCTGCCACGTCCTTTAATGTTGACCTCATCAGAATAATGAGCTGTCAATGAGAAAACCTTGTTGCTTCCATAAGATTTTGATGACACGGTTTATAACCATAGGAACGAGCGGTAAGTAGGATCAGGGAAACCCAGAGAGAATTCCAAAGCGAATACGCTTTTGCAACAAAAGAGGGATGTCCTTCTGTAGGGTCAACTCCACCGCGTTCATAGCATGAGTCTTGAGTATGTGCTGTGTGCGACCTGGGATTCCCAGCCTGAGTATAACGGTAAGGTGGGTGGAAGGGTCGGGGACCCTCCTAACACGTGTTCGTGACCGTCCCACCCCTGAGGCTCATAAAATGACCGTCCCTGAGAGGGCCACAAAATATTCAATTGGCAGATGATAACAGCGCATCGTGTTTGGTTTGGATCTCAGTTGGTTGCTTATCATAGGCTCCATTCAGTTACACTTTGCTCAGTGAATACTTGAATATGACGTCATAATCACTTAATGTGAGAGCGCCGATATGGGTGTGCCACGAGACTCTCACTTGTTTTCCTCCCTTCTGCTCACAAGAGATCATCATGGTGATCAGTGTTTTTCTCCACTCGCCAATTGGCGACCGATCACAGCCGTGACGTCGTTTCATTCAGTCCCAAGACGTCACAGCGCTCACTTGATCAGTATACCAAGGTTATCGCTCAGGGCGGCAAAATGCACCCAACCTTCTTTTGGTAAATTTCACTCCGTACCAAACCGTTTTTCCTAGTTTGGAACCGGAACCGAAACGATTTTTTCGTTTCTGAAACAAGATTCTCAAAAACGGTTTGGTTCCACGTTTGTTACGAACCGATTTTCGTTCCAAGCGCTTTTGTTACAGAAGAGGTTCGGTTTCATGAACCGTTTCTTTGGACCGAACCCTTCCAGAAGCGGTTCATGGAACGAAATTTCGTTACGTTTCACATCCCTGCTTCCAATGAAAAGTTACCACTGCAGAGCCGAAATTTCTAAGTCCGGAGTTTTTTGTAAATTTGGCATTGCTGCGTCACGGCTTCTCAATAGCGGAGCCTGAGGAAGCTCTAACCGTAAACAAACCCCCTTCCCTCCCCCGCCCTCCTTTCCTTTCTTAGCGGAAGGGACCAAGGGATTACTGACGGTCAGTCTTCTTTCAATGCTTCTTCTCACGACGGTCGCAAAATACCCCTGACTCTCGCTCTACCCTTGTGCCCAAACGTGGCATTGAGCAGCGTGTCCTCCTACCCCTGCCGAAGCATCGCCACACACTATTCTCCTCCTCCCGTAAGGGAGGGGCGGCGAGGAAGCATGTCTAGCTAGGAATTTCACGTTAAGAGGGGTTCGCACCCGGCCGCCTCCCGGTATATACGACCGTGCTCCCGGCGATCTCCTCTCGAGGGGCCAATTGCTCCGATTGCGGAAAGTGTGGACAGCAGTTAGTAAATTTCCTTACGAACATAAATCGCAACTGAGAATACTAATTGTAATATTCTGTTCCTCTATTTCCCTTCTGATGGACAGGTGTTCTATTATTCGACCATATTGCACACCAAATATTACCGCAAAAATGTTTGGATATATTTCTTAAATGGACGGAATCGATTCATTTTTGTGTGTGAATGGTTACTTCCTTCAAACCACGTATGAAATTAATAAGAGATCAGCAAACCTAAATCGAGAAACCATTTTGATAAACGTGTTCACTCGTGGATATTTAAATGTTTTGAAATATTCGCCTGGTAATGACTAGAAAAAACTTATAATCACTCAGGTGTAAGAGTTGATGGGCAGACGTCTCTAATGTTTTACCTGCTTACGGATCAACCCTTCTGCATGGGCACTGGCTTGCAAGGGCATAAACTCGGAGGATGTTGACCCGAGGTATACCGCGTGGAAGGGGTCGCGGGTGCAATAAAACGTATAGAGTAAGGTTTTTGGGCAGTGGAAAATTATTCTTCGCGGAGACCGGTCCTCCCCATCCCCATTGTCTCAACACAGGGACTCCACAATGTGGTCAGAGGGAACATGCCGCCCCCCATCTGGCATTCACTTCTCCCTAGTCCCTTTCCACAAGAGCACTAGATTGCAATTGCGTATATCATAGATATGGCTGAATACTGCTACTTAAAAGCGCAGGATATCCGAAAGGTAAAATAATCACTGATAATACGTGCGAAGTAAATCAACTACCCATACTGAATCACAATGCACTAAGAATCCTAGCTGTTGTCCACTCTTCAACCACTCGGTAATTAAATAAATTTCTATAAAATTTGAAAGTGTGTATGAACAACATGAAAAAGATTCCTAACTTGTGTATTTCTGGAATGTTTCATGGACCCTAAAAAGACTCCACTCTTTTCAAGGGCTGAAGGGCGTGAATAACAAGTATATTCCCGGAGCGTACGCAAAGAAAAATAATTTAACGTGATTCCGCGTAAACTTATCCGGTCGCACGGTTCAATATTCTCGCGATTTCATCAAAACAGAGTCAGTGGAGTTTAGTGATAATGAGTACAGCTGAAAAACAAAAGTTCACCCTCTGCCACACGCCCTCGCAGTGGCTTGCACGGTATTACGTAAATGTAGATGTTAACCTGTTGATCAAAAATGTTCTTCGGGTGTGCCACGTGATGATCAGGTTTAGCCTAACGTTAACATGTTGATAAGTATTTTCAGATAGATTCAAATGTAGCATAATTGATGATCTAAATTTAAATTTTCAAGCTTCCTAAGAAAGACAGAAGAAGTCGGTGGTATTTTGTGACCGTCTGCAGGTCTCCTATAAACAATAAGTAGTCGGGAATATTCTTATGTTGTCCTAAATGTAATATTTTCGTTCAAATTCCATCAAATACTCATTCTTCTTAGTCACTGACACTTTCTGCGCCTCTATCACTTTTTAATGGATATTATAATATACACGTCACTTAAGAGAAATTAAAAATAAGTTTGCGATGCAAAAAATACAAATGATTTTCCGACCGCGCGTCCGAGGTCTGGCTCCACGCGTCACGGGCTGGATTTGACGTGACTCGCTTACATTGCTGAAGTGACATGGACCCTAAGGCTTCCAATTCGTCGTTTTTCAGCTGTACTCTTTGTCACTAACCTCCAAGGACTCTACTTTGATGAAATCGCGAGAGTATTGAACCGTGCGACCGGATAAGTTGACGCGGAATCACGATAAGTTATTTTTCTTTGCGTACGCTCCGTGAACATACTTGTTTTTCACGCCCTTCAGCCCCTGAAAAGAGTGGAGTCTTTTTAGGGTCCATGAAACATTCTAGAAATACACAAGTTAGGATTCTTTTGCATGCTGTTCATACACACTTTCAAATTAATTAGAAATTTATTTAATCACCGAGTGGTTGAACAGTGGACACCAGCTAGGATTCTTGGCGCATAGTGATTCAGTATGTGTAGTTGATTTACTTCGCACATAATATCAGTGGTGTTTTTACCTTTCGCGTATCCTACGCTTTTAAGTAGCAGTGTTTGGCCATATCTAGGATATGTGCAATCGCAATCTAGTGCTATCCGAGTTTTATGCTGACTCTTGCTCATCTCCGTGGAAATTATAAGAGACAATGCCTTCTCACATGACATCTCAGCTTGGACAGCATCACATTTCCTGCACAAAGTTTGTTACCCTAGTTCGTATGGTAGTTGTTATTTCCACTAGTAATTTAGCTGTCGCAATGCTTCCTTTCTCATATAGACTCATGGAAGTTGCGAATGCCGTTTATTTAGCAGAGGTAAATATTTTTAAATTTGGAATTTTTCTTCTTCGGTCTATCTTAAGAAGCGTGAGGCTTTAAATTTATCAAATCGTTTAGGCAACATTTGAACCTATCTGAAAATATTGATCAGCTGGTTATCATCTACATCTACGTTATAATGAGTAAGCCACCTCGAGGGTGTGTGGCAGAGGGTGAACATCGTCAAATATGAACTACTTACAAGCAATTAAGAGTTACAATGTCACTACTTCACGAAGACATGTCATGGAGTAATAAGAGTCACATATAACTAGATGGTTGGTATTAACTAATCCATGAAGCGAGTATAAGTTAGAAAGGGTGTAGAGCGGAATTTCTTCGGAGAAAAATCAACCAAATCGGTACTAGAACCCGGAATCCCCTGTTTCCGGGCCAGATACTCTACTAATTATCCTATTCAGTGATACTCTACCAATATTCCTTCTCCCCTGTAGAGTTCTAGAGGTATTAACGGACAATATGCTACGTGCCTGCCGTACTTACAATATCACAGGCAAGCCGAAGTCGTGCACACATCGCCACTGTCCACGAAGTTAAGGCCGCCTTTAAACACTTAAGTTATGACAAGAACAATCCTAAGGATTGCGAACTTACGTCGAATAACAGCCCTATAAGTTTAAGGGGGCCAAGGAGATTTATAAGATTTTCTTTTAATGGATTATAGGAATATGCGCATAGTGGCCGTACTTTATGACCGCAGAATTTCGCGGGTGAAGAATAGAATCGTAAATAGGAGGTATTGCAACTAAAGATCGATATGCTGACGACTTGGGTGAAACTATTCGCATGAGAAAGGTCTCCTGCCTGAGGTCTTTTCTCTCTTCTCCTCTCAAACTAGGTCTTTAATCTCGCGCAGCTCCCCATATTGCATCATTGTCGCAGGGAGGCCCCTCGTCTCTTATCGCAGCAGATATTAGACCAGATTTTATGGAAACGGCTGCGTGGTCAATAACAGATGTGTAATGGTATTATTCAAGCAATAATCTAATGGGTATTGTTATTATTCAAATTACGAGTCTATACCATAAATCCTACAGTAAACTCTTGAAAATTACGACAAATCGGAATGTTATTTTCTTCTTTTGAGCGTATACCTAGTCTTAAAACATTGAGATCGCATATTTATGAAGCTTCTGACTACATCGTTGTGAGAATAAAACATGTTAATGAACTCACTCTGAAATAGCACGAACGTGAAAGAACACCAATAAACCAAGGAATTAATTACTCAATTATTCATCGATTATTCAAGGGACACATAAAAATTGAAGTGTGATAATGAACAATGACGATTTGTAATTTACTCTTCTAAGTGAACGTCGATTTTTTATGTGATGCCAATGCGTGATGGTGGTGGCGAGCGTAGAGGTATGTTCGGGAACTCCGACTCCTGGCTGCGCGACTCGGAGAAACGACCATCTTTAGGGCATGAGAAAGAGACCGACCATCAGTAATCCCTTGGGCCCTTCCGCTAAGAAAGGAAAGGAGGGCGGAGGTGGGAAGGGGGTTTGTTTACGGTCAGAGCTTCCTGAGGCTCCGCTAGAGGGAAGCCATGACGCGGCATTGACAAATTTCCAAAATCTCCGGACTTTAAAAATTTCGGCTCCGCAGTGGTAACTTTTCATTGGAAGTGCCCTTGAAATACAGAGGATGATAGAGGATGAAATCACGGACGAAATGGCCATTGATTCCAATGAAGAAGGCGATTCTGAAGCCGATGATGACATGCCGGTATCTTCTGTGAGTGACTCCCCCGAAAGCAGTTGCACGCCTACCCCCACCCTTACCACGGACATTTCAAAGCAGGCATCCCTAGGAAATAAAAGGAGGGCTAGGGCAGGGCCCTTTCCTCAACCTTCAAGTTCCGTTGAGAAATGGGACAAGGGGCTACCTAGAAGCCCAACCAAGGTCCTTCCTCCAAGGCAGGCTTTGTACAAAGCCCCCCACACTAGAGATGGGCAACATCGTTCATTCCGATGACCGACTCATTCATCGGTCGTTCAGTTTAAGGAGTCGATTCTTGGAGCTCATTCTCGTTCAATTTTTTTTCGTAATCAGTGGTCCCAAATTTTTTATGCCCCACGCCCCTAAAAATTTTGATTTTTTTCTCGCGCCCATTGAAGTAATTATTCATTTAAGAATGAAATTGTAAATGACCAAAACAAATTTTTATGATCAATTTTAATGTATTATAAAGACAAAAATGAAACATGAAAAAGAAAGAAAAATATTACAGAACAAATTAAAGTTATATAAACCAAAAAGATACATCTATGCATAAAATTTATTTTTTTAAACTTAAAACGTACGTTCAACTGTCCTCTAGTCAACTGGCTCATGAACCTTTTTTTCTTGTTATTACATAAGATTTTTTAAAAACGTGCGGCCAGTGGCTCGTATACGCCGCTATAGCAATCCATATGTCTGCTTTACCCAAGCGATTTATTTATTGATGTTGTCTTGATTGAGATAAGGGCACTAAATCCATACTCACTTGAGTATGTCGTCGCCAAAAGGTTGAGTACAGTTTTTTCACAAAGTTTTGGAAGTTTCTCGAATCACGATTATTACGTTCGTCAATGCATAATAATAATAAGAAATTAAAATCAAAGGCAATTCGCTACAAAACACGTTAAATAAAAATTTTGACTCCTATATTATAAAAGTCTAGATTAAAAAAAAGGTATGGGGCGATGCCATGAAAAAGTAAAAAAAAGCGTCGAAACGCGCTAAAATTCATTCTATTGAATAGAGAAAAATAAGAACATCCCCATCTTTGATCGGGACTTTAAAAATCTCCGTGGTTGGAAAACCTTAAGGTTCAATTGTTATAAATGAATCAATATATTGAAATTCGTTTGAATATTATGTATGTATTTCTTAAATGTACTTAAGCTTAATAAAAGCCACGGCAACATGCAAATCAATATTTGAACCAAGGAAAAAGTTGATATAAAACAGTAGCAATAACATAGACACAATTTAAAAAATTGTAGGAAAAATAAAACATACGTTGGTACATAGAATATTGATCTAGAATAGAATATCTGGAATTACAATGACATATAAAGACCAAACTCCATTTTTCGCATCTCGTTCCCTTCTTATTGATTGTTAAATTTTAAAATACGTATAATTTCAAACGAATGTACACAGTTGGAAACGTTTAAAAAAAAATGAGGTGAATATTGTCGAATAACCACCACAGACCATAGATTTCTGAATTTTTCAGAGCAAAGACCCCGTAATTTTTTTCTGGAAGTTCGCAAAAAATCGTATATCCCTGTGCGAATCAAGATTCATTGAAAATGATTCAGGAATCCTGGATTCCTCCGGGATAACAGATTACTTGAGCATTTTTTGACTCTTGGGTCTGCTACTCTGTGAAGAATCACTGATTCCCCAACGATTCACTGACTTTTATCATTCCTCAACTCATGTGATTCCTCGACTCATATATGATTCCTCAACTCATATGATTCCTCGACTCATATGATTCCTTAACTCATATGATTCTTCGACTTATATGATTCCTCACTGATTCATGAGTCTTCGGCAACTCTTGATTCACCTAGAGTCAGGTGATTCTTTACTGAGCCATTGAATCACGAGTTCACGGATTCATCGGTAGCGATTCCTCCCACTCCTCATGCTATATGAGTACACAGGTCCCCCCTCTTCAAAGTTGAAGGGTGGGAGGACTCGTTCGTTCCTCGTTTGTTCGTGGCGTCTGTTGATTCCCCTCTTTGCCGAGTGGTGCACCCATTTTCATCTATGCCACCGAGTAGTCTTGATAGTTGTCGTGGTGGCCGTGTAGAGGACTCTGTTACGAGTCCTAGGAACGACGGTTCACTACCATGAACGATTCAGTGTGTCAATTCACCTCAAAGATTCGTTCGATTAGATTCGTTCGTTCGCGACCGACCCACCTCTACCCCACACTCCTCCCAAGAAAATGTCAAGAATGGCAAGGAATGCTTTCCCGCGCGGAGGGTCATTGACCTCGAAGACTACTCTACTGGCCCTAGTGGGTCGGCCGCTCTAGCTCCTTTGCCCACTGAGGAAGTGCAGGGTATTGCAAGGAAATGGTCAAAGCTCGGAAGGGATCCCCAAAAGTTTAAAAACTTTTCTTTCTCGGATTTACTTTTGTTTGATAGGAATTCTTTTGGAATTCATCCCTTATTCTTTCCTTGTGTGCCAACGTATGAAAGAATTTTTTCTTTAAGTAATTTTTAGAAATGGGAGGTTATATATCAGTTACCACTAGTTATATTTATTTTAGTGCCCATAGTTGGTTCAAATGACCGAACAAATATAACCTCAGCAGAATTATTATTTTAGAACAGTCCTACAGGCAATGCTCCAGCATGTATTTCTAGATTGAATGCAAGGGATACCTACATTGACATTTCTTTTCTGTTAGCTGAATTTCACTGGACATCGACAATCTATCGACACACAAGACCAAATTGCAATTTGAGAGCATTGGGGCACTTTGACCTTCTAATTTTACATTTATTTTCAAAATATAACTGAGTTTTCCAAAGTTAAAATTTCCCGGAGAGTTCCCCAATTTTAGGTTATAATTTTGTACTTCCAGTTTGGCAATATATGTATATTTATTAGCATGAATAAGTAAAGAAAAAACTGGTTCTCTTTCCTGTAGTACTGACACTGACAAGCAGCCTACTCATGCAAGCTGGAATCAGTAAGAAAATTCACCATGTGGTGATATAAATATAAATTAGGGATGATCCGATTCCACTTTTTTCGATTTTGATTCTGATTCTTTCAAATAGATTCCTGATTCCGATTCCATCGATTCTTATTCCTAATAACAGGTGGGATATTGATGTACCAGTAGCGTACGACTATTATTTAAATTCAAGTACTATCTGGAATAAAATAACAAAGACAATTAAGTTGCTCAAAAAGTGTATTTAATGACAAATAGCAAATATATACTCAGATTATAATCTATTTAAAATATTTATTTATCTGGAATCAAAGGAATCTGAATCAACTTTAGGCGATCGATTCATGATTCTGACTCTAAGCCTGAGAATCGGTGGAATCGAGAATCGACATTTGGAATTGACTCATCCTTAATATAAATATTCATAAACTACAATGTAGGTCTTTAAGACATTAAGTTGAATAATCTACTTATATCATATATAATACCTAAATATATTTTAATACTTTTAAGATCTTCCTCACCTTAAACGATGCTTCTTGAATATCTCGTCATAATACTGACTCTTTCTTGGTACCAGCTTGTCCTTTTCCACCACTGAAGGCTTGGGACGGCCAACCATAGCCTCGATTTTGTTACAGACCTCGTGAATAAGAGCAGGGATGATTTTCTTCGCTGACTCATCACGAAATTGGGCGGTCATTCTCTTCTTTAAGGCTGGAAATAACTTTTGCTGAAATAAAAGGTGAAAAGGAGGGTAAAAACCATACTACAGTAGAAACTCGATGATACGAAACACGTTAACCCGGTAACGCCTGAATTAAAAAGTTTCTCCGAATTTTGTGGCAATCATATATTTTAATACCAATCACATTCTGAGTAATTAGGTGAAAATTTTATTTCTTTAGCACTAATAGTTACGGAGATACAGCCTGGTACCATATGGTACCGGCTAGGCGCCTACGGGGTCAAAAAATTGAAATTTAACAAAAATTTCGAAATGCCCATTTTTGTGCCAAAAAAGTTAAATATTTATTATTTTTCGCAAAAAACATACATTTTCATACAAAATTACACATAAATATCAAAATGTTTAAATAATTAATAAATACCAGTGATTGTGAAAAATAATTTATGCGAAGTTTTAATATAGAGTATGGAGTAAGAATAATATGATAGCTTGATTTTAGCTTTTTACTCCATCACTGCCGCACATGGAATGGAACAAAGCAGTCAATGCATAAACCTATATTACATTTCAAACATTCAGTTCTTATTCTAGCGTTGCAGTTGTCATTAGCACACCATCGCCGCTGGGGTGTGGGTTTTACAAGGTGATTGAGCCCGTCATACCTTATTTCGTCAGGAACACTGGAAAGAAGATACACCGATATCAGTTGAATACATTCTTTGAAATATGGATAAATTAGAAACTTATTTATTCAGCCACTTACGCCATTCCAGTTACGCTTCCTCTGGATACTGGTGCACGTCCTTGAGACTTAGGGGGATCCCTGTACCTCTCCAGGTATGATTGCACCACTGCCCGTCGGAACTCAAGCTGACTTATGTTTTTTCCAGATTTCCTCATCAGCATCCATGTGTTGTGCATCATTGCATCTAAAATCCAAGAAAAAATTGGCCACCACCATTTCTTTCCCCGCACACCTATGCGGTACAGGGATATGTTCCAATCCATTCGGTCTGTACCTCCCATGAATGAATTATATTTCTTGAAAATATCCGGTCGTGGCACAAGAATCCTTTTTTTTCTGACTTTGAAAATCTTCCCACTCCTGTTATCGGATTTATTCCATGACAGGACGATATTGCCAACACAACTGCATTGTCCACCCATTTCACGACAACAATATTGTCCCGTACGCATCTTCCTGAATCAAAATTTCCTCGCTTCATCTTAGCTAATTCCTTATTTGATTTCACAGGACAGTCCTCAGGAATTCTATTTTCCCTCAGTGCCGGTTGCACCATAGTTCCTTTCGCGAAGATAATTCACCAATCTGTAACTCGTAAAATAGTTATCAAAATAGAACTGAAAAGGCAGTTCTTTCTTATGCAGCTCATCTATCATCCCTACAAGGGGTGCCGCTGCCTTTCCGAATTCTTTTTCATAAGTTTCCACTTTCCGAGGATTATTTCCTTGGTAAATGTCAAAGTTTACCAAATAGCTATCTGAAGTATTTAGGCACCACACTTTGTAGCCAAATCTTATTGGCTTCCCCCGGATGAATTGCTTGCAGCCATGTCTTCCAAAATAGGAGATCATTGACTCGTCAAAACTCAAGCACTGTTCTTTTCTGAAGAATCTGCCGAATCTTTCTTTTGCCAAGTCCATAAAAGGGCGCATTTTCCACATCTTGTCTACTTTATCCATAGCGGTGTTATCACAGCAATGAATAAATCTACCCCACCCTATCCCTCCTCTCCCCCCACCCTCTTAAAAATTGTATATATTCTGCCACTTGCCATATTCATGTACCTGATGATGTCGCCTATGCGACGAAACCGGTCGACTTTAAATAAAAATCTGTGAAAAAAGTACCATATCTTTTTTGAATTCTTTATGAATAAATCTATTTATTTGTAGGAATCTGTCACGTCTCATTGAGTTATACACGAGTTCGTTTCTCGTGTCTTGTATTGCTTCCCAATAGTGCCTTTTACTGGGAACTGTATTATATCCACTTAGAAAAAGAATTGCCACAAACACTTTCAGTTCCTCAGGTGTTATATTTGGGTTATTACAGTTGCAGAATTGGGCATACTTATTCGATTCTTGCACTAAGTGAGCAATTACTTTTTCGTCAAAGAACAGTTCAAAAATCGAGGTGGGGTATGCTTCGCGAAACATGGAGTAATCAGGATTAGAGAAAATTCTATCATGCACTATGATGTCTCCATCATCCCAAACGGCTTCTTGCTCCCCTTTTTAGACCTCTTGGATGCTTTACGGCTCGGCCCAGCCTCACGGCACTCTTGAACATCCTCACATATTTCTTGAGACATACCACTTTCTTGTCCACCTTTACGAACGACAACTTCAACATTCGCGCGCAACTGGCGTCCACTCAAGTTATCCACCTTTCCACCACTATCTTCATTGGCTGAATCTTCATCCGATAACTCTGTTACCACCGGTGGTTCGATGTATATTTCGTCGAAGTCGATGTTATCGTCCTGCAGAATTTGCATGGCCTCTTGAAGAGTCAGATCCCTGAAATAGATGTTGCATTTCTTTTACCTTTATGTAAAAAGTAATTACTTCGATAAATATACTAAATAAGTTATTTCATTTCTCATAAATGGAAAAAAATACTTACACCAGACGAAGGTCCATCCTTGTCGCCGTCGCAGAAGACACTGAATGTAAGAACAACGAGTAGGGAGTGCTCAACGAATCCTAGTAGAGAAGCGGTAAGGTCAAAGAAACATTTCGCTTCTTAGAATTGAGAGAGAGACGTTATAACAATCTTCACCAAATAACCAAAAACCTCGGAGTGCAATAAAGCTGGGGTTTGTGTAATCCTTCACGGAAATTCTTGATGCTGGCAGATCATTATCTCCCAGGAAGAGCCGCTACCGTATCTCCCTTTGCAGTAGCACGTGTTACTTTGTAAGCAGTATCTGTCACAATTTCGGTTTTGCGAACCGATGGAAGAGTGCAAAGTGTCGTTGTGTTATTGAGATACGTGAGACAGAAAGAAGTTCAAGGATTAAGCTGCTCCTTGACAAAGGGATGCCGGTTGCGTGATCGTCTCTTGCCCCCAGCCATCTTTGAATGTTATCCTTGGGCATGCACCCACTCCGACCCCCTTCCTAATAGAGTAAGCGGCCACTCTTCCTTTTCTAAACATCGTTTTGGTTTACAACCATACCTCCCACCTCTTGAACATTGTGAGGTAGTGCGTCGGTAGTCCACAAAGGGCACGAAATTCTGATGGAATGGGGACAACTAAGGGCTTTAGGCATTTGCGTGACGTCGTTATATGAAAATATTAACCTATAGACACATTTTATATGCAAGAAAACATTAAAATAAGGGTAATGTTATAATATAAATCATAAAAAAATAAAGCATTGCAAAATAAAATACCGGAAGAAAACAATAACTCCAGAAATATTCGTATTTACGCTTTTCGCCAAAACACGGTAGTGCAAGCGCCTAGCGGTACCATATGGTACCACCAAAATTTTTCGCATCATAACTTCCTAGTTATTATGCCCACATCAAAAAACCATGCTTTATATGAAATTTGCATGTTATAACAATCATACTTACATAACAGTATCTTTGTAATATAAGTATATAAGGCGTAAGTAAAGAAAATCTTAAGGCTTGCACTAAAAATTCCGTTTTTTTCGATGATTGAAAATTGTCGATTTTCAAACGGCTATAAATGCGTTAAATATATATATTTAAAAGAGCAAACTTTTCGAAAAAATGTAAATACATTCATGCTCATCAATTTAAAACTGTGAAATACCCAAATACATTAGGTCAAATAACAAAAAACCAACGTTTAGTTTTGCCCTACCGCCTGGTACCATATGCAAAACTCTTTTTGCAGACGCAGACACCTAGAAAATCAGTGTTGACGAATATGATGCAACAAACGTGTGAAATGCGTGAATCATAGTGCATTCTTCTCTCTGGCACTCTACTAACTATTGGCAGGATTTCCATAACGTAAACAATTTCCTTTCGTTAAAGCTCACGAGCGGCGCTACATGTTAAACTCTCTGCACAAGGTCCATAAAGAACAGGTCATGACACACACTTGTCCAATGTAATCTGCCATCTTTGAGTCTTCGTCGCGGTGGGAATTCATATTTTCCGTGCTAATACACGGAGAACATAGGTACAAGAACCACGATTTGCTTTCTTATTTAGCGACGTAGAGCTATGAAATTTTAGGTAATCATAGACAATACAATGGTAACAATACAATGGTAATTGATAACATGGTTAGACTTTAAGTCTACAGTCCTCGGTTCGACTCCGAAAAAATTGTCAATCCAGCCATGGCTCAAAACTTCGTACTTGAGTGTATCTCGTGCATAGACACAAAGAACCACTATTTACTTTCTTATGTAGCAATCTAGAGCTATGAAATTTTAGGTATTCATAGAAAATGCAATGGTGATTGATAACATGGTTGTAATTTAAGTCAACGGTCCGTGGTTTGACTCCGGAAAAATTGTCAATCCAGCTTTATCGTGTTGACAATTATACAAGACCACTTTGAGATAGAGAGAGAAGATTTTATAGTTTTACCACGAATTCGTGCCATCATCGGTAAATTAGTAGCAAGTCGGAGCAGGGAAAGAAATATTTGATGAAATGTAGAATATTAGATCTGGAACATTTCGGCGATGTCCAAGGTTCTCTTTCACACTTCCTTGTGTGAATAAAAAGTTCCCGAAATCATAGAGTGACTCGATAATCACATTTCAACTACGAAGTCATTACATGAGATTCTATTTTTTAGCCATGGAGTCTATAATATACATTCCATGGTTTAAGCTTATTGAAGTCTATAAATAAGGACGTCATTAGATGAATTGGCGTTCAACTTATCTCCCAACACCCATGACGCGAAATGATTATGTTTAGAAAGATAAAAATGAAAACATTTATTCCGTACGAGTAATTTTTGGCGGAACAGAACTCTAACTACAAATCATAAAAGTGAAAAGAGACTTGGGAATGAGTTATTGATTCGTTCACGTACTTCAATAAGCTATGAATCATTGCTAAGACCTGGATAGGTGAATTGCCGTAATTTTAAGCAAAGGGATTTCCTGGGGGGGATGTTAATCGTCGTCCTCGTAAACTGAAGGATTGATATAGATAACTGTTTAAGGCGGTACTATTTTCTTTGGTATCATTCTCCACGATCTCCACATTATTACTCTACCTGACAAAAAAAGCTTGCTCTTAGAATTAAAAGCTTAGTATATCACGAACTGACGGCGATATGGAAAATATGCCAAATCACGCCCCATTCATCTTCAACTGGTTATACCACTTGGTGCAAAATCGAGGGATCCGGGTTCGAATCCTGGTCAAGGCAAATGATTCTTCTCCTGTGGAATATCGAACTTATGTGCACTTGCGGGTGTCTCCGTAAAGGTTACTACCGTGGCTAGTCCTGGTATCCTCAAAATTAATCTTCTTTTCGCAGAAAATTTGTTGGAATCTGCATGAAATGAAGCTAACAAAGAGACATAAGTACAATTGAGCACAATGATGTACTGGATCAAGCCATGATGCCACATTTGCTTCTGTATTCAGTAAAAGATCACTACTCTATTCCACCATAAACAATGTCAAAGGGTAAAAGAAAGGTTACTCATATTTTTTTGGATTCTGTGGCTAAAACGAGGGTATGTCTAACATGCTGGTGTGTCTAAGCAGGAAAATATGTAAATAGGATTTCATGTTGAAAACTAAGATCTTTCTATGTATGGACTCTAGGCTTTTTGGGTTCTTTCTGTGTTGATTCATCATGGTGGATGACAGTTTCACCATCATTCCAGTCGGACCTCCTTCAGCTCAGAAGTAAAGAATTCCTTCGTATCAAAAGATGGAAACTGGATCGCTGATGAAACTGTGGTCTGCCAAGATGGACCAATGTGGAAAGAACCCGAAAACCATCGAGCCATCTTACAATGCCTTCATGGCAATAATTCTTCATACATTGATTTTGGAGCTTCATTATATCAAAATGAAAAATACTGATCCAGACAGATACCTAGGGTTCCCGAACATTCCATGATCTAGAGCACAGAAAAATCTATGGTCGAACTATACCCAAGATACATGAAAAAATACAATTTCCTCAGAGAAAAATTAGGGGTCATACTAAATATGAGATTGGACTACACACAAGTGTATACAGTAGTTAAGGAATATTGGTGATCTTCATTTGCATCTGAGTGGAAATAATTCAAGTAAGTGAGGAGGGTTAGGGAACCAAGAACTCAGGGGTCTTATCACCTTCTGTGTATGCTGGGCTTATGTCAGCTATAACCTTGGTATGGAAGAATATGACTCAGCAGGCTGAAGCTGACATGTCAGTGTGCACCTGTATTTTTAGCTTCCTTTGTGAAACAGTAAGACTCTATAACCCTAGGGTTTTTCTTTCATCAGTATAAAATCTGATTTCTTGCTATAAGTATTTAACTGTCTGATTATAACAGCTATAATTAGGTGCATACCAAAATGTAGTAAATGCCAGGGGAAGGCATAGAGAGACCTTGAAGACCTTTTAAAATTGAATTATTTATGTATTGATGAAGTGTATTAAAATAGTAATCAACAAATAACAGTTATAGCTGCATGAAAATTTTCAGCAAAATAACTACACAATTAGGAAAATGATGAAATGATAGATAGATAAAGATGAGTAATTTAAAAAATTGTATATAAGGGGCTTCCCGATGGTGTGACCTTAGAAGTAAAGGCAGCAGCCATTGCAGCCCAGGCACTAGGTAAATATTTGCTCCAACCTAGACAAAAATAATGTAAAGCTGAAAATTTGCACAGATGCAATCTTTGATGTGGTGATCGACATATCAAAAGTCCCAGAGTCTCACCCCTGGGCTTCACCTTTTTTTCATCTCACTAAGGGGTTAAGAGGTCAAAAACCATGTACGAATTGAAGAGGATGCTGTGTGATTATTTGACATCAGATCATGCTCAATTTGGTTTTAAATGAGTTTTATTGAATACAAAATACCTAAATGTGAAGTATGATGCCTGTTTGTACCTTTAAATTGCATTGCTAATGAATTAATGGATGAAAAAGGTTAAAATGTAACCTTTGATCGCCACAGATGTTGAATTATTTTCTCTCTTGCGCCATCAATGTATGATTTAGACAAACTACAATGTACCATACAGTTTCACCTTTCCGAGGGGATTTTCAGTTTTCCCCAATATTTTCTCTAAATGATGATAATTGTCCGAGTAGCGAGTGGCGCCACGTGTTCAGCACAGCGTGGGATGGGCCTCACACCACACTGATACTTGACAGTCCATTTACCTTGTTGCCCCTGACTCCATTCGCCATTGTTGAGAGTGACTAGGATTGTTTAAATAAAATCTAAGAATCTCTTTATCCTCAGAGGATAAAGTATATGTGTGATTTTCTCGAGTTGTAAATGTGAAGCGTTGGTGTGTAGGCGAGTCACTACTCAGTGATTTCTCTTGACCATTCTTCATGGTTACTCATCAAGATTGGTCCTGAAAAGGTGCCAGGTTGGAGAGGAGTAACCAGAGGAAATACGACCAGGAGGAGTCCAAGAATAAGGAGAAACCATCGGGCTACGCCACCATCCCCTACGTCGCAGGAAAAGCAGGACCCATTGGCAGAATACTGAAGAAATACAACATAGTGACCAGATTCTCCACCACCAAGAAAATGAGAGACATTCTGCCTAACCCGAAAGAACAGATCCCAAGCACCATGAAGGAGAGAGTGTAGAAAATCAACTGTACATGTGGGAAAGCCTACATTGGACAAACAGGGAGAGCAATTTCCTGCAGAGTGAGGGAACACCAGAAAGCAACCAATAAGAAACAGTTCCGCCTCTCAGCAATAGCCAAGCATGCCTGGTCGGAGCCTGGTCACTCCATATGCTTTGAGGAGACCAAAGTTCTGAGCGGGGAGAGCCGATACTTCCCACGGCTGATATGGGAGGCGATCGAAATTGCCAAATGCCCCGAAAATTTCAACAGGGATGATGGCTACAACCTAGCTACTACTTGGAGGAGGGTTTTGACGCACAAAAAACTGAGAAATGGCACGAAAAGTGGTTTTGCCGCCATAATTAACAACCAATCAGATGCGACCAGCTTCGGTATGAAGTCAGACCAAAATGCAGCGCAGTTATCTTCGACCTGAAGACGCATCCAGGGCGGGAGGAGAAACATTGTCAGAAAAACAACGACGTGGCAGATACCCAGAAGAAGAATGGAATATTCATCTAATCGCCGCAGAAAACTCCAAGAGAGGCCTTAATATTCTATCAATGATGTTAAAAGTTTATGATGGTAGCACCGTTTCAGGTTTTCTGCCCTGAACCAAGGGTTGAATGAGTGCCATAACATTAGGCGGCAGGAATATGGCCTCGATGTTGCCAACACACAGTTCATTGTCGTTCGGATGCGATGGTGCATTGTCCACTAGAAGAACAGATTTTTTTGGAAACTTTTCTTTACGTAAAAAATCTTTGACACAGTACAAACTCGTCCTCAAACCATTCTTGGAACAAAAAAACTGTTCATGTGTCCTTGTATTTTACGACAGCTTCCGTATCCGCTGAAAGTTTTTCGCCTGCAATACACAATTGCCGTATTCTGTGGCGAGACTTGAAATTGTCCAACCAGCCCGAGCTAGCAGTGACTCCTTCGTCACCTTTTAACAAAGTGTTCATGCTCAGCACCTTCTCTTGTAACAACGGAATACGAATTGGAGTTCCCTTCTCGCGTTCTAGAGTGAACCACAGATACAGGCTGGAATCAAGTTCGGGATTTTCACAATCTCGCATGCGCTTGCGTTCACTTATTCCAGAAGATGAAGCTGCCTTGCTACAATATTCCTCAATTTTTGCATATTATTTTCCAGTCACCCACAGTCAGATTTCCCACACCTAAATCCTGGGCTACTATCTTAATAGTTTCACTATAATCAAGTCTTTTTAGCGGTGCTAACTTTTCATCAAAAGGAACACTTTTATATTTACACATATGTCATTTTGCATTATCCATCGTTAAAACAATACGTAGCACAACCAAGTCAAGAAACACACTGTACAGTAGACTGCAGTCCGTACGGCCGACAGATGAGTGGTGACTGACCTAGATACACTCGCTTCACTGGGTCTCAAGTTGCTTGGGTGTTTGCTTAGTGGGTGAAGGGGGGGGTGCAGCCGGCAGACTGGCTTACCTCGGTCATGCAAGGAAACGAGCGGTCTCAAGTCAGCTGTGAGCCTGTGGTGGTGTTCTACTGCTTATTACGCATGGCACAGCGGTCGAGAATTTGTACTTCATTATTCAATTTTTTTTCTTTTTTTACGCCCGCCCCAATTTATCCAGATACCTGAATTAGCGGGGCTCTACTGTATAGCCAAATTACTCAGCATGAAAGCATGCACTGATAACACTTCACATTCAGGTATTTTATAGTCAATAAAACTCATTTAAAACATAACTGAGCAAGACCTGAGGTCTAATAACCATGCAGCTTCCTCAAATTCGTACCCAGTTTTTGACATCTTAACCCCTTTGTGAGATGAAAGAAAAAGTTGAAGCCCAGGGGTGAGACTCTGGGACTTTTGATATGTTGTTCACCACATCAAACACTAAATCTGAGCAAATGTGCAGCATTACATAATTTTTTCCAAGTCAAAATCTAAAATGCCTGGGCTATTGGAGAAAGGAAGATGTACCAGTTACTGTCACATTTTATTTTCTAATTGGATCTTCCCTCTGTTAATGCAGAAAAGGGGCCTGAAATTCACATTTTCCACAGTAATTTCATATTTTCTCAACACTTTACTTTCAGGTGATTTTCTATATTACTAGGGTTGAATGGATGATGGTTTTGTAATAATTTGGATGAAGTTTTGTATGATACTTGTTTCGGGCAAAATTGGACAATCAGTAATATCATAGAGTAAGCATATACTAGAGGAATCACGGTATAGGTGGAAATGGTATCGAGAATTTTAATTCTCGAAGGGCTGATAGATGGCCCCGGAGTCGCCTGCGAGAGACCGAGTCTCCTCGCTTCAAGGTCGTTTCTTCCTCTCTTGCCTCTCCCCTCTCCTTCCCGCCCTCTCCTCTTCTTTACTCTCCGTCAGGCTTCAGTCTTTTCTCTGTCTGGCTATGAATTTCTTTTTCAGAAGCAGGCGGGCAGCTTCACTGTGCACTTTTCTTTGCGCACGTTCGCATGGAGTTTGAAGGACCAGATTGCGATTAGGATATGATATTGGTTCAGGAGTGTGTTTATTTTTGGTTATCTATTGCAAATTTTGTTCTATTGTACTTGAAGTGGGGTTTTTCTCGTATTGCCATATATTGTCTATTTTTTGGTTTCCTAAGTTGCCGATTGATTTGGAGAAAGATGTAGCTATGGAGTGGAGGTATGATGCGATGGTGGGAATATTAAGGTTATTGTGGATGTATTCGTTACTTGCATACCAGGGGGCGTTTGCGATGGTTCTTATTATTTTATTCTCTAGGATTTGTACAATTTTTAGTTGCGTTTTTGTTGCCATGGCACAGGCAGGATATCCATAGCAAAGGAGGAGGCGGATCATGGATTTGTAAATGATAAGTTTTGTTTCTATTGCAAGACTATGGTGTTTAATGAGTGGGTAGACGGATCCATACCCTCAGTGGACTATTTGCTTGGAATATCGGTATGGGCCTTCCAGGAGAGTCTTGAGTCAAGGTGAACTCCAAGTAATTTAACTGTTTGCTTCTTGGCTATTGCTTGGTTGTTGCCCTGCAGTAAGCACATGACTTGTGGTAACACGAATAGGCGCGTGGGCTACCATTGTGGTCCAAGAAATAGTTTGTTTCTACAATAAAACTATTTCAATAATTTAATTTTTTTTGTAACTGTTTTGTGTTCCTCAGCTATCCAACACCATGCTTATTCCTTTCTTCTGCTATTTTCAAACAAAATATGCTGGTAAATAAAAAAATAACTAACATCCGTTTCTTGACAATTATAAGTCTATATATTTTCTGTGACTTTAGGGCAATGTAACTTAAATATATTCCAGGGTAATTAGTAAATTAGAAAACACCATTGAAAAGAAAATTATATTGCCAGCGCAAAAATATAAACATAAAATGAAATAATTGTTCGTGGAGCAGATAAACCAAGTAGAAAAGATTTTGTTACACATTTTGAAATAATTTTATGGCATTCTAGTGAAATTGTCTTGAAAGCAATTTCATCTCCTAAAACATGGAATGACGGGTGAAACAAGGTTGAAATTTACAAAATATGAACATATGTTCTTTTTTACCTCTTACTCCCCCCTCTAACTCCCCTTCCCACTCCCTATTGTCCTTTCAAATGTTTGCTCTATTTCAAAGCACGTTATCGTCTTTCATGCATCTCGCTAGGTATACTCACAATATAAATGACAAAAATTTGACACAAAAATGTTTCTGTTCCCACAATACTATATTGTGAGGTAAATTGATGCCCAGGTTGAGCAAAAGAGTATTAATTTCACATTATAATCAAACTACTTGTGGTGGAAAAGTGATTGATTTTGATAAGAACATTTACTCTACACAAGACTCAAATCATGTCGAAAAAATGACTGAAGAATGCTCCACACATTTAAAAAAAACTTAAAATGTCTCATCCGACGGACGAAGTATTGTAATTGGAAAGCTCTCCACAAAGTTACCGAAAAGGGACCGAGCTTTAAATACTAAAGAATCTAACATCGCTGCCAACCCGTGCTCTCCAGGTGAGAAGCCTCTCTGCAACATAGGACTAGAGACCTATATAAAGAAATCGCCGCCATAGGTAATGAGAAAGACATCGCTGACCTAACATACGGGTTATTCATTTTGTATAGAACATAAATGGCTTATCATGGAATGATACAGCGTCTATCGGCTGCGATGAATTAAAATGAAAAAAATGTCACCGAAGCAATGACGTTCATTTGTTAGCTATCTAATGATATAGAAGATCCAATAAAGAGGTGTAATATCCATCCACTGCTGCAGATTCAAAGACAAATCAATGAATGTATATAATCGATTCTGGGCTGATGTGGGGGAACTGTTCCATAATGATAATCAAGATATTGCAATTTCAGTACCATTTCATTTATGCACTTGCACTATGACAGTGGAAATGAACCAAGATGTTTTAACTCTGGAACAATGCTCCATTGTTTACTTTGCTGGATATCTCCTTAAGAGACTCTTGGCTAAAAGTGGATGCATTAACTGCAAGAAAAACTTTTTCTGGGAAGAAAACAATTCAGGACAGGAGTCAAATATTAATCATGGAAAGAACATTTCCAGGAATAACTAAAGATGTTGAGGGTTTGTTGTGTCCGTCAAAGAAGTTTACCAGAATTTGTAAAAAACCTCTGTTAATTTTCAAAACCAATTTTGTGTTAAACCTTATAAAAGGGAATTGAGGAAGTCAATGCTTTCAAAGGCAGAGAGGTTCCTGAAGTTAGAGATGGAACATGAGCCTGAGGATTGTAATGAACATTTAATGTTCACTCTAAATTTGCTTTTTGAGTGTATGATCAAAAGAAATTGTAAGTGGTTGTCCCCAGTTGCTTCACAGGTGAAAAAAAAAGTTAAAATTTAGTCAAATTTATAGCAAATGTAATTAACTGAATCAGAGTATGTAACTAAAGCAGAGTAAAATAATCATTTTAATTTTCCATTCGTTTCTGAATTTCGATATAAACAAGCCCTGACTCCAGCATTTACTCAGTAATTAATTTATGACAACAAAAGGCAGAGAATCTCAGCTGCTGGATGCCATAGCACAGTGGTAAGTATGAGGAGTTCATGGTAATCTATGAATCAAAGGATTAATTATGTTAATCTTAGGTGTGTCTTATTTCTGCTGTTCATGGCCTACATTGCTAAATCTATACGCGATTGTTTGCCGTTATGGTGAAATTTTCCTTTAAGTTCAAAGAATTAATTGCAATGAACATGATCTTAATGTAATGTTTCCTCGTGCATTCATTCACTTATGGTTTGAGTTTGACAGATCTGAAAGTCTGCTCACCAATAATGGAGAAATGCATTAAGGATTAATATCTCTTTAAAGCTAATTTCTAACAGCAATTTTTATATAACAGTTATTTAATTGAAGGCACCTGGTATTCTGTATCTGGACCAGCATGTATCAAGCATTGTAGCCAAAGCCCTACGTATGCTGGGTTTCTGTATTAGACTTAATAAGGACTTCAGAGATATTTACACGTTACGTTGCCTTTACACCTCCCTAGTCCGTCCTATTTTGGAGTACAACTCTGTGATCTGGTCTCCTTGTTACAAATGCCATGTTATTGCATTGGAACATGTGCAAAGAAAGTTCCTGAGAATTGTCAACTTTTATGCCGGATTCCATACTTTACACACACCATACAATGAAACACTAGTTATTTTAAATTTGCATACATTATCAGTAAGGAGACAACTTGCAGGGTTGTTGTATTTGTTTAATTTATGTAATAATATTGTCAAGTGCTCACCTCTACTTGCATTATTGCATTTTGATGCATCACTCACAAGCACCAGGAGAACTAAATTATATTATATCAAATATTGTCGTAGAAATTATTCTTTTAATGAACCTATTGTCCGCATTTTAAGATTATATAATTCACTTATATAATATGTTGATATACATTATGATTCCCAGGATGTCTATAGGAGAAGGTGTTTACGAGGCCTATCAGATTAAGACTAGTTAACTATGTGGAGCTAAAGAATTTTGTAAGCTTTTCTTTTTTTTTATTCGCAAAAATTTACTTCCTTTTTGATTAATTATGACTTGTTTTGAAATTTTATGACTTTTTTCTTATTACTTTTTATATTGTGTATCTATGTTTATCTATGAATGAGTATCTTTTTTGTGTATCTATGTTTATCTATGAATGAGTATATTTTTTGTGTATCTATGTTTATCTATGAATGAGTATCTCTGTTGTGTATTATCATTTTATGCATTATTAAAGTCATATGCTACATGTGTATGTCACTACTGGAAATTGGGCACCTGCCCGTAATAAAGAATTATTATTATTATATTCTGATTTTGAAACCGACTACTGACCTTTTCCACTCGTTAGCATTATATCGCATATAATGCTAATGAGTGTTATCTTATTCCCAGACGCGCATTGCGTCGCTTTTGTATAAACCTACTTGTGTTTTAGCCTAGCAGTAAATGATTAACATTCATGATTGCGGCGCATTACGCTCATCCTGAGGAAGCCGAAGCAGTGTAATCGGCAATATTTGCCACGCATTTTTTTAACGCCTGAGATTCAGATGGTAGCTGGCGCACACTTGCATGACAGCTCGTCGGAGTACGATTCGTCCGACAGGCCGGACGAGAGCGCAGATCAACTCATGCCACTGGCGATCACAGAATTTGGCCCTTGAAAACATTTTAAACTATCAAAAGCTATTTATTGCCATATTTTTCTAGTGCCGAAATAACTTACAATCGGAACATGCTAAGAATACGCCATGTGATATTGTTGGATAAATACTCACCGTGTAAAATATATCATTGGATTTTTCGTTTTTCAGCCCCAGGCAGAAGAGACTCATCTCCCGATGGCAAGCATTTAAGCCATGAGTGAACCCAGGCCCAGTTGCAGCCGCTGTTTGTTTTACTTTTCAGAACCTCAACTAAATGCATACCGACTCACGCTTACAAAACACTTTCCTCAAACGAAAATGCGTGTTGTCATCAACGATTATCACAATTGTGATACAAGGTAAGGTCTCAAGAAAAGACAAAGTCATACATTAGGTAATCTCGGCCTCCGTACGTAAGACAATTTAAGACGAGACGGAAGAACCCAACTCCCTCCCGCTATTCACTTTCGACGTAATAACAGAATGGGGCATTACTCATCCCGCTCTCAAGCAAACAAATCAAGATCACCGACCACCCCTAATCCCAAAAATATGATGCTGCTTACCTCTTGTGTTCGCTTGCAGCGGCGCGCTTATTGAGTGCATTGATTACAACATACTTTTACAGCTTCTGTTACCACCTGAAGTAAAGTGGCTATGACCATTAGTAAAAGGCAAACAATGTATTGTTTTTCAGTTTAGAGGTCCAATCGCGCATTCCTATTTTAATGTATTTTTCCAGTACAGGATAAGCTTATCACTACGTCAACAACTTCGTATTAAAACTTAACGTTGTAAATAACATTTACACTTTACCAACGTGAGGTAATTCCCAAAAAGGTTTTCCTAACTAAAGTTTAATTGTCCGAAGCAGGCTACGCGAAATCCATTTCATTCGATATGTTGATCGTTCGTCGAAGCGATGGACGTCAAGTAGGATTTATATAGTCTCTTGAAGCGAAAAATTCTTTCCTCAAGGACAATCTTTTCCTCGTCAAAACAATATCCTCACCTCGCCAACTTATCTAATGGCAAAACGACCTTCTTGGGAGGTGGGAGCCTTCAACGCAGGACTCAGGCCAGTAAGGAAAGCCTAACGAGGTGCGGCCATAAAAAACTCATAACTCCCTTTGCAATCAAGATAAAGTTACAATTCTTTCACCAAAAATATTTATAGTTTTATCCAAATTTCATACGCAGAATATATGGACTGATACTACAGTTAGTAGACGACTGCTTCCCACCTTACAAAAATCGGAAGTTTAGGCCCAAAGATACTTAACTAAATATAACAACGTGGAAACTCAGCTAAAAACATAAAAAGGTTTACCGATATGGGAAGTAAGGCATTAAAACCTTTCCCTGCAAGTTTTAGGCTGTTGTTGAGAACTGTTAGCCGAAAGTTGAATGAAGAAGATAGCCACGAAAAACTGCCATGAAATAGCAAGCGGCTGAAATAATGGCACGGTAAAAAAATTTGAGAAAATAAAAAATTCGTAACTCCTTTCGTATTCGAGATAGTCACAATTTTTTCACCAAAAATACATTCATAGTTTTTACCAAATTTCATACACAGCATATATGGACCTATATAGTAAGATACGAAAGTTAGCAGGCGATCGCTTTTTACCTTGCAAAATTCCAGATTTTTCGTCCAAAAGATATATAAACAAATATAACAACGTTAAAACTTAGTTGAGCACAAATTAAAGTTCACCAGTATGGAAAAAAATGTGCAATAATCGTTTCCTGCAAGTTTCAACTAAATACTTAGAACTGTCTGCCAGCAACAGGATTAGGAATATAAACTCGGAAGAGCCAAGTTACTACCCGAAATTCAAGGAAATGTTTTTTATAACACTTGTTGTGAACAAAATCGACTAACTATTGTCACCACTAAACGTGGCGACCCTTTCTGCTTCAGGATATATTTTCAGGCTTGTGGAACAAGCAAATTCATAATTTGTCAGAATTTCTTCCTATGCCATCTACGATATCCCTCCCGAACTACAACAAAAATATATATGAATTTTAAGCGTGCGGTGATCCCTCTATAATATACTTACTCTATGGTAATATCAAGCATCAAAAATAACTATTCTGATCACAGACTGCTAATTTCTAAGTACATATGCATCACACCCATGCCACTCTACATAATACATTAGGCAACATCAGCTACCAATGGCAAATAATGAATTATTAATTTATTTAAATAAAAAGGAAATAAGACTAGACTCACCAAATATGACGCTTGATGTTTCAAGGTCATAATATGTGAGATGGCAATTCTTTTAGGTCCTTTTTTATCACACAGGAGGCAGAAGTATTCCACTTTCTCGGGAGCATCTTTGACAGTAGCTTCTACAAGGAAGTCCAAACCTACGAGAAAAACAATGAAAATTTTATCACAACTTATACATAAAATTAAAAAAAAAAACAAGAAATACAAAGTCACAACAGTCTCTTACAAATTAAATTTTAACAAATATGTTTTGAAAACTCCTTTATTAAAACAGGAATTTTATAATACATACATATATCTAAGTTTTATAGCAATTAGGGATGGGTCGGTTCAGTTCTTGGCTCCAGCAGCTCTTGAACTTGCAACCGAAATGAAAAAGAATCAAATAACCGAAATCCTTGGTGGGAAAACCACAGTGAATAAATATTAGACACTGAAAGTGGTGTCTGTGCATTAAAACCGGTGCAATATCGTATTCAAACTCATAAAATTTCCCACGAAATAATTATATTCACACGTAAAAAGGAAAACATAATTCAATTAAATTATTTTCAACTCAATAACTGACGAAAGACAAGTTTATGCAGCATTTTCCATTTTTTATAAGTCAGAGATTATCACTGTCTGGAGTGGAAGTGAGTCTGTATATTTATTTCGTGAATTATACCGCATTACAATGATGAAAACATTATTCTTGCGTTACTCATTGCTTCCTTTAAGTTTGCCAACACACATATTATTATTCATTTGTTCTCTGGCATGTCGTGCATGAAAGATAAGCTTTCTTTCCTTAATGAGTCACTGATCCATTCCCCTCGCAGTAGACAGCTGACAACAGTCAGCTAAAATGGAAAATGAAAAGCATCTCAAGGTCCACAAATGGTAAGCACATGTGATATGTTTCTTGTACGTCATCATGCAGTTTTAAGTCTGCATATTACATTTGTTTAATGAGGGTCTGAAGATTGGATTAGATTCAGATTTTGGTGGAGTTCATCCCCTGAGGCATTCGGACCTATTGGTACATTGTGCCGACCACCTTAGCTGCGGTACCCCTAGAGCCTAATAGTTTTGCTGAAGACTAGTAGGTCTCCAACTGGGATACCCCTAATTTAATTGGGTTTCAAAAATGGTGATACCAGGGGGTTATTACGTAACTCATAAGGACGGCGTTATGAGGTGAAAGTCTTTATCATAAGGACCCCCAGTGAGCATACCGACTGGAGCGATTACGGAACTCATAAGGCCGTCTTTATGGAGTGAAAAGTCTTTATCATAACGACCCAAAATAAAGTCAGCTCAAGAGGGGTCCTTATGAAGATAAAGACCCAAGATGGCGTATTTGCGCAAAGGTTAACTCTGCGAACTCACGAGATATATAATAATTATCAAAGCCTATGTGAAGAACAACATTAAAAGTAACAAGCGTTCACACTTATAAGAGTTGCGAAATGTTTTTAAAACATTTCCGAGTTTCAAATCAAATGCATTGTCGAGACTCGGGAGTACATCTGATGACGGTTCAATTCTGAGGACTCACGAAGTATATTAATGTTAATAATCAAAGGCTATGCGAAGAATAATATGACAAAAAGTATGATTTTACAATTAGGTGATTTGCTAAATGTTTTAAAAATATTTCCGAGTTTCAAAGCTATTGAATTGCTGAGTCTGGGAGCATTTCTGACGGTGCAGCATACGGCTGAGCTTTGGCATACAAGTTACTGTAGATTTGATTGAGACAACTCGTATTTCATGCAATAGAAGGTTATACGAAGAAGCAAATACAGATATGTCATCGTATTCTAGAGTGTAATTATCCCTGCCGCTCATGTCACCCCGGAAAGATTTGCGTTTATAGTTTCTCATTTCAAATACGCGTCACTGTCACTTTTTCAAACCCACATTCCTCAATTTTAAACTCTCTGGGGAGTTAATTACACGTTCAAGAAATATAAAAACTGTTTATGCATACTTCCTAAACGCTTGAAATGCTCTTTTCACAATTTTCTGTGCGGTGACAATCAAAAGACACCTATGAAGGCAGCAACTTTAAGACACTCTTCGATCATTTTCGCGCACGATTCTCACAGAAATGCACATTGATTCATCAGTCTCATACACACTTTTTAACGTTTTAAAAACAAACCAAATATTTCCGAGTTTCAAAGCCACGAACAAGTTCAACCGGGAGCATTTCTGACAGGGCAGCAAACAGCTGAGCTTTGGCTCAGCTGTTTGCTGCATAGTTAGTATAGATTTGTTTGATACTGCTCGTATTTCATGCAATAGAAGGTTATACGAAGAGACAAATACAGATATGTCTTCGTATTCTATAGTGTAATAATCCCTGCCGCTCATGTCACCCCTGAAAGATGTGCGTTTATAGTTTCTATTTAAAAAATACGTGTCACTGTCACTTTCAAACCCACATTCCTCAAATGTAAACTCTCCGGACAGATAATTACACGTTCTAGAAATATAAAAACTGTTGGTGCTTACTCCTTAAATGCTTAATATGCTCTTTACACTATTTTCTGTACAGTGACAATCAAAAGACACTTTTGCAAGCAGTACGTCTAATAACTTTTAGACACTCTTCGATCATTTTCGCGCACGATTATCTCGCAAATGCACATAAATTCACCAGTCCCACACACACTTTGCACCGTTTTAAAAACAAACCCTATGCACATTGTGTAAACTCATTTTTTCTGCACATTAGTCGAAAGAATACTTTTTATTTTTTGACTGCACGAAGCATACACCCGGAACGGTTTTCTCACTCTTTATTTCCATCAGTGTAACTCACTAAAGATGCGATTACGTAATAATAAAGATAATTCAAAACTTCTTTCAGGAAATAATGACTTAATAACATAATCAACCTTCATCATTAAAATCAAGAATGTTTGTTTACATTACTGGCGAGGACCGTCGCTAAACTATACTCATTTTTTCATGTTTACTTTTGCTCGCTCATGCATTTGGACCACTGTTCCACACAGGAACGTCAAGCATTTCATTGGTCGATACATATTCCGAGAGAGTTGCACAGACTTGAACGAAGAATTTGTCATAACACTGTCTTTATGGGCATAACGACCCTCTTCAACACTTCTACCTTGAGTTCCGTAATCGCTAGGGTAGATATATTCAGGCCAGGACAGTCGGTGTTTAACGACGTCTTTATTTAACGTCGCGAGTTCCGTAATAACCCCCCAGGTGTCTGTTCCAAGCTCTCATCAACGCGGGACACTCACATAATATATGGGATGTGGTTTCATCCTCCTCTTTGCACCATCTATATCTGGCCGACTAAAGATTCCCTAGTAGATGTGGCGGTGCCTCATTACATGGTAGTGCCCTGTAAGCAGTCCTACTATCATTCGAATTTTACCCCTGTTTGATAAAAGGAGTCTCTTTGCAAGGCGTATGTTTGGTCCTTGTATGTGAAGTTTGGCCTGTCGTAGTCCTAGTGAATTCTGCCAGATCTCAGAATATTGGGTTATGCCCCATCTCCTGATCTCTTCCATTCCCGTTGAGGGTCCAATTGGAACAATTGGTTCCAGCCCGATCGGATTGCGGTTGGTTCCCGCTTTCGCAAGTTCATCCGCTAATTCGTTTCCGGTTACACCTTCATGTCCAGGTACCAAGAAGATTTCCACCTTGCCGCATCTGCTGATAGTGCCCAGTGCCTCTTGACACTCCTGCAGCAGCTGTGACTTGCACCATAGCGATGTCAGGGCTTTCATAACCACTTGACTATCAGTGCAAATGTACATTGATCTGTCATACAGTCCCACCTCTTTAACAGCATAGGCACAAGTTAACCACTCACTTGGGTATGCCGTATATATACGACATGGACAGTTGCTCCGGTGGCATACATACGTCATGCCGATTTTCAGTTAATTTGCTTACGTAATGCCATGATATTTCGCCATTGAGCTACTGCATGCCTTCGAGGCATCCTTTTAGTTTAATCTTCCATTGCTAGATGGGTTCTACCATCCTATTCTATGAAGCTCTATGTCTCGTACTGAAACATTGTATTAGTGACGCGGGTTGCATTTTCATTGCCCCTACGATTTTCCGTTCGTTTTTCTCGATATCATGGTCATCATGAAAAAATATTTGCTTTCTCGTTCCCAAACATGTCTTTCAGTGAAGTAAGTGATATTTTATAATACCTGTCACCCAAAGCCAGCCTTTTTCCTGGTCATGAAACATTTTGTTCTGTTCAAAAAATCATACTGTTTCAGTGCCGAAAAATTTCTGAGTCCCGAGTCGACGGCGACAACGCGGCCGAACCACACCTCACACATTGGGGGGGCGACACCGGAAAGCAATAAAATCTCCATGCGGTACAAGGACCCTTCCTCCTAGTATTTGGGCGAGGAGAAAGGCCAACGGAAGGAAAATTTTGACCTGCGAAAGGGATTACTTCTAAGGGGAGAGGTAGGTTTCTTGTTCTTGTGATGCGTGAGCGAGAAGGAAACGGAGATCTGCGAAGTTTGGACATGCCAAGATCCCTCGCTTACAACCACTGAAAGCAGCTGCGGAAAACAAAAGACTATCCGTCCCAAGACGGTAGGAAGGTTCATGTTATTGCTCCCGACTGCAAACCCCTCATGCTCGGGATTTCCCCAAAAAGAACCACCCTGCTAATCCTTCGCATAGGGTGGTCTCCTCGGTTTCACACATAAGAGATATATTAGCTGCTTTGAAAATTTTCAGTCAGTAGCGTTGTCCTGATTTATCCGTTGAGTTTTGGAGCAGATGGTTTTCGGTGTTTTTGGAGCTTTCCTTTGTGCGAGTAACTTGCGGAATATTTTTGCAGTTTTGTAAATCATTTCTGGCATTTTTATACAAAATATTTCATTTGAAATAATTTTGTTTTGGTACTGATCACGGCTTTCCGCTATGCGTTCGCGCGACTTGGGCTTCCATGGGTATTTTACATTTGCCAAGTTTTCTTCAGTAATACAAATGATTGAAAATGTCCAATTCTTCAAAAAATAGAAAGTGCATCGTGTTAGACATTTTGGAGAAGCTGAAGATTATTGAAAGGGCATCAAAAGAAGTAATATAGATGTGAGATCTGGTGTCGGCTCAAGAGCGGGGTGTGCTCCTTCCCCTTTTGCCCATTCCACCACTTCATCTACATCTACATACTACCCCGCAAGCCGCCTCAATAGGCGTGTGGCGGGGGGTGTTAGGACACCAGCCGTTTACATATAAAAAGGAAACGCTCTAATGAAATTACGCCTAGCATTTATTAAAGTCCCTTATTGTTTGGGGGAAAACGAATTCCCATACCTATCCGTTCGGCAAAATATCTCTCTTAATTTATCGTTTCTGTCGGACCTGGAAATATAGTGGGGTTCTAATATGATGTTCTCTGTGTCGCTCTTAAAGATATCTATTCTTAATTGCTCAAGTAATCTAAGCCTAGCGCGCAGCCTCCGAGTCTCTAGTGGCTCCCAGCCTAATTCGTTTAACATCTGTGTAACGCTGTCTGTACGCCCGTAGCAGTTTTTGACGAATCGCACAGCTTTCCTATGTATTTTATTAAGTTCCTGAATTAAGTCTTTCTGCACTTGGAAGGGGAGAGGGAAGAGTGTCTATCTCTCGCACACAGCCAGGCGAGAGTAGTTCACATTTACCAAGCGCCTGCAGGTCTCTACAGATTCCTAGGAGCTGTCATCATACAAGTGTGCATCAGCTACCTTGACATCGAGTCTCAGAAGTTAAAATACGTGATTTGGACTATCTCAGATTCTTCAAAATGGGTATAACACATTGCGATCATGAATTTAAATTCTTACTTGCAGACTTAAAATCATTTGCATAGCAAAACTAGGAGGTGATTATTTTATGATCCTTTATGACATAAAGTTTATGATATAAAGGTATTTTTTAAGAATACTTTCACTAATAACGACCAAAAATGGTTTTATAACGTTGTCAAAGACCACATCTTGCCTTAGGGTGAATGCTAATTTCTTGCCATACATATTTCATTTAACAGTCTTTGATTGCTACAGCTTGCAACTTAGCAGAATTAAACCCCTACACAATCATGCCATGTTCATTATTATTGGGCATAATTGTAATAAGACCATCTCTCAACTTTGCATTATTTTTGGTCATAATTATTTCCACTTTGCACTTCTTATCACCTAATTCAAGAGTCTCATAATCACTCTGGTTGTTATCAGCATTTATGGTAGAAAAAATTTCAACCTACACCTTATAACGCCATTGTTTTAAGTTCCATAATAAGCACCCTGTTTTCATGATTAGACTCGCCAATTAGTTCCCTCCAAGAAAAGGTGCGTAAATAAGAGCATCATTTGTTCTGCACTAGTGCCTTTGAGTATAAGGAGAACACAGTTTGTAAACATTTTGCCTGTAAGCATGTGCTATGTAAGTCCCATTTCACGTCAATCAAACTTACATAAGACAGGAGCTGTCTGTATGATCTTGTTGAGATATATTCTAAGTAACTCACCAATGAGAGTAGGCTTATGTGCGTCCATTTCGGATTGCATTTGACAGGCTGGGGCCCAGTCGCCTTCAGAATCAGATGACAGAGATTCCGCAAAATGAGATTTGGGGTCCGCTGCAGAAATGAAAAAAAAAATTTCAATTGTAGCCTGAAAAAAAGTTGCAATGAATAAAAAAAAGGGTAATAAATGTAGAAAATACAACTTGGACTCTCAGGAATGTGCGTACATTGACTGCATTTATGTGGAACCTTGCTGAATACTTAAAACACAAAAACAAACAAATCTGCCTGATTTTTCTTTTCCACCACGTTAAAATATCATGGAGGAATACGTCTTATACTGCATTTTGCATGATATAATTTTCCAAAAGCTGTGTAGGGTATTGTGGAAGAATTTTCGACATTCTAGGAAGCTTCTGATAGTACTAACAATTATGTGCTCAACTATCTAATGGGAAATAAACTATATACGCGGGTAATTTCCTCAATGTAATTAGTCATCATTTTTAGTGACTTACATGACATTAGTTTTAGTTAGTGACTCTTTCCAGAATTGCTGTATTTAATCTTCCATTATTTTTATTAAAAATGAACACACATTATTTTACCTTTCATCACTGAGCAATGTAATTTTCTCCATCCCTCAACTCAAGCATTTCACATACTATTTTTGAGGTGCTTTTAGGTAAGACTGTTATGTAATTTCCTCTGCATCTCCTAGGGTTCATCTTATGATCTCCCTTTTTGTGTGAGCTTCAATTCTTTCAAACTTAAGTTTACTTAGAGTGTATTCACTGATTTCTTCATGTACATTTTTCCTTGAAAGACCTCAATATGAAGTCTGCATGTGAATTTTTAGCTCATCCCCAAATTTCACCAAGCAACCTTTTTCTAATGAATAGAGTAGTTTTAAAGGTTGAGAAAACTGCTTTTGATCATTGCTGCAATAGAATATTTCAACATGCATTACTATCTTAAGGCTGACAACTAAGACATGCAAACCTTCATTTCCTAAGGTCAGTTTGCTAACTATACACTTGAGTCTGGGAGTGCATTCAACTGAAAGTTAAAATCACCGACTATAATTATTATACTGATGGGTTGTTCTCGGGTTTCCCACCGGGTTAGGCTTTCCATGATTGCCGACGTTTCGCAAGGAAACTTTCCTGACATTTTCAAGGCTGTGGATGATCCACAGCCTTGAAAATGGCAGAGTCTCCTGCCGAAAGTCTCCTACCGAAACGTCAGCAATCATGGAAAGCCTAACTCGGTGGGAAACCCAAGAACAACTCATCACCATCATTCGCCGGGAAAGCCTAAAATCATGCATATAATTATTATTCTTTTTTAGACCTTTGAGATGAAGGACGATAGTTGAGTTTCTAGTTAGTGAAATAATGAGTTAGAACTTGAAGGTCAAGATATTAACAACTATGTATGCTGCTACAGTTGCTTTCTTTTATGGTGCACTAGACTCTCTACATCACTGTCCTTCAATAAATGTGCAAAGTTACCCTTGAACCTTACAATAAGCACTCCACCTACAGTTCTTTTAAGCATATCCTGTCTGTAGCGTTTATATCCTGAGGGACAAACTTTACTATTACTAATACTCTCTCAGCCAGCTCTCTATCCATTTTACAAATTGGTATTTTCAAATATGAGTTCAAAATAGGAGCATATATTCTCAGCATGGTGGCTGTTAATAATAAACAAAATTAAATTTATTGAGTTTTGTTATCCAAGTAAGCTCAGTCTTATTATGATGTAGCTCATGATGTGACTGTTTGTTTTTTGGTGCATATTAGAGTTGGGTATTGTCCTTTTCTTTTAGAGTTGCACCTTATTCTTGTTAGCGCAGTTTGTTAGTGTGCCTGCCTATTCTGTTGCTTGTTGAATTTTGTGCCGATTCTATGTTTCCATCACTGATTTGAATGTTGACCTCAGGAATTAAAATCATGGTTGTGAAAGGCTTTCAAGTTAGTATGTACATCTAAATGGATTAGTAATATACAATCATTAATAATATAACTAACCCTCAAGAAAAAAAATATTAAAATACATGGGCACATTAATAGCAGAGCCAGTGCAAGGATTGTTCCGACACACAGGTAATTTAGATATGGTGAATGGTTAAAAGCATAGGGCAGCTTAGTGAGCAGAGGCTAACAGCATTTTCATTAGGACTATGCCACTTATCCACTAAAAAGGACAACCAAAAAATGGAATACCGCTAATACCATATACTCATATCATACAACACTTGATACCATGCAAAATGCAGTATACTAGCTAGAGTAAGATAAGGATGAAAGTGATTAAAATCATTGTTAGAGCATTCACACAGTTACAGGTGGGGAAGGAGGAACATTCCAAAGGTGCACGAAAAGACCCAGTCTCCAGTCCAACCCATCACCCCTGCCAGCGGGGCAGATGATAATAGTGATAATGGGCAACAAGGCCAATGCCATTAGGGGAGGGGAAAGAGTCTCAATAAATACCCAAGAGGGTAAAGGATCTGCAGTCTAATCTTTATTCATCTCTGATGATGCGGCCTGCATTGGATGCATGAGCTAGGATGACAAAGAACCACAAGCAGCAGATAAAATCGGCCGCAAAACATCATGATGCTCTTACAATTAAACAGTAAAAAAAAACTTTTTAAAGAATTACAACATTCATTGCACCAAAAAAGAGAAAGGAAACTGTAAGAAAAAAGTGAAAGCTTATTTTTACATTGTATGGCTGGACTTTGTCTTGGAACTCTGGAATGTATAACACCTCTTTCCAAACACTTGGGCATAATAAGTCAATAATTCACAGGGAAAAATAAACTAGCATTCAACCAGAAAGCTTTCTTTTACAAAATGCAATGCATAGGTTGTTTGCCAGCAAAAAGCATCACATCTGTTAGTCTACTAAATCATCAACAAGCACATCCTGGTTTGAGAATTAACATTAATAAAGCACCAAAAGACAAGATATCAAGTCATAATGCATGAGCAGGTGAATTAAGCAAGCCTAAACAAGCAAATTCAATATAAATTTACTTACCATATGGGGACATTCAATCCATTGAGAAGATATTGATAATGCATTAAAAAAACAAAAACCAAAAGAAAATACAGTAGAAGATTGCTAATCCAGAACTCAAACCCTGACGTATTTAAAAAACACAATATTTTCGAGAATTATTGGGAACTTTACTTTTCACGTCGTGCTGCCAAACTGACAACTATTTTGCCATTAAAAAAGCCACATTGAGTACTGTTTGGCCATGTGTCAACCTCAGAGGTTTCCAGCCCATGAAAAATACAGCTTTCTATCTGAACTAGTGTCTAATTTCTTAGATGTTTGTTGATTAGTGGGTGAGGACACAACACCGTTAACAATGTTTCTCATTCATCACTAGTGTCAGCCCTCCCTTCACCTCCACCTTCCTACAAGGGGGATGGAGGCAAGGGGAAGTTTACATTGATTCCAACAATGTTTACAACTTATTGGAAGCAAATGTGGTTGATAACTTCCCAAAATACCAAAAGAATTAGGATTATTGATTGTAGAATCCCAGAAACAAAAGAATGTAGATTGCAGCTTGAGCTTGCTGCCACAATACAGTCTGCGATGAAAGTAGATAGATTGGCACCTCCAATGGGAACGTACAATCTAATACGTGAAAAACTTGATGCTTGAAAACGTTTTATCCACAGCTCATAAAATGCATTAATATATATTTTAGCAAATCAAAGGTACTTCTTATGGGTCAGGAAATACAAAAGTAATATGTACAAAAGATCAATGTCCTCATCAGGTTATACCATGAGGTGCTATTTTTTCCCCATTTACAGGTAGCCTAATCTGAATTCACCTATTTTTTTAAGATAAATCAATTATGAATGAAATATTTTCAATTAAATAATTTTAGGTTAAATAAAATGTATGATAATATTAATGAGCAAAGTTTGTTTTTTCAGCCACATTGAGCATTGCATCTTATATGATGACTATCCTCAACATTTTCAGTCATACCACCTCCTAAAAGGAAAATTATCCATGCACCAGAAATATCATAATTCCAGAGCAAATTGCATCCCACTTGTTCTGGATTAGCCATAATCTAGTATAATACTCTTGAGAGAGAGGATGATAAGATTACAATTAGTCACAAAAAACACACAATTATAAGATAAAAAAATAACTGCATACAGTAATTACTGGCATATAAGATGCATCCCCATTTTAATGGCACATTTTCAGGAAAAAAGTTCTTACTCAGGTTTTAAAAGTTAAGGGGAAAGCTATTCCAAAGTCTTAAGTGGCAAAAATATGGCATTAAATACATCGTAATATCGAAGAAGCAGTGTCCTTTCCACTTATGCATGGCAATAACCAGGCACCGGTAGCAGTCGGCAATCACCAGGCAGCCAAATGAAATGGAAAAGCTGAAAGTGACCATTCATGATACAAATAAGCCATAACAGAGAGCTGTGAAGAAATGATACTACTGTTCTACATTTGTTCAGCTTGCCTTGGAGCAATTGACAGCCAGCTATTATGATAAATGAAAAGCACCATGGTATGGCGATCATCAGTTATTGCCACAAATCGAAAGAACCAGCAATCAAAATTATATGTAAAATGACCATATTTCTGTTTTAAACAATAATACTGGTCATAGTAATAACTGCAGCATTAAGTAAGCAATAACATTTTGAAGGGCTGGTAGTATCTCCACATTTCTTTGGTAAAATTTGCCCACGGTAGAGAATGATGGGAATGACTTTGGTACGGACTTGCATTCTCGTGTTACACCCGGAAGTGATTTTAGAGCAATTATTTTGGGGGAAAAATTGCATCTTATATGCAGTCACTTATGGTAGTTGAAAAAATGAAAATATCAGACACAAGGCCAGTCAAAGCAAATGAGGGCATCACTTAATCCTTATAGTTAGCTCCTGGGTGCTACATATTCCAATATCACTAACTGCATGACAACACATATCACTCTTTGAGGAATGTGTTTTAATTTTTTTCTTACTTCGTGACATATATTGAGTCATATTTTTAATGAAGCTGTGATAGACCAGCTGAACTTGCCTCAATCAATTTACATCAAGAGTGACAGGTTAGCCAATGAAGAATACTCATATTCTCCAATAAAATAGCATTTTTCAAATTGCTGGGCACAAAAGATTCATAAATCTCAACAAATCCTTCAAAAATGTATAAGAAACGGAATTTTGGCACAAGTGGAAATAGTTCAATTGGTCGAAATGCTAGCCAGGCAGTTGAAAGGATCCACAAAACATTTATTCGGTTCCTCCTACACATAAATTGCACATGAATATACTCAACACTTTCAATTCGAATGAAATTTTCATGATGATTTCCTTATAACAGCATGAATCTATACTACCACAAGACTCAAAAATAGACACAATATTGCAAGAATCAGGAAAAAACACATAAGATGAAATGGATGCTTCTGCACCAACATGAATTCTCTCCCTGACTGTGGAAGGGTGAAAATGTAACAGCAGATACACTAGGAACTCTCTGGCAGTATACTTAGTGATGAAAAATCCACAACTAAGGGTTGAGCAGATAACCAATACCCGATATTTTGTTCCTATAAACCATTAAATATCGCGTATTCATTGACGTATTAGGGAGTGATAGTTGCAATATCCCCCACATTTTTTTAATGTATCAAAATACACTTGGAATGACAATCAACAATACCTTCAATGTCAATGCAAATTTTTAGAAAAATAAGCATTTTGATTCACCTTCTTTGGATACAATGCTCCCCTTGTCCTAGAATACACTAAATATGCTGACTTAAAAAACCTTCATGATGGAATTTATGAAGATGCTGATGGTACAGCTAAAAATATTTTGGTTACTTCCGCAAGGGGCAATTTATTTTTGATTTTTCCAATAAATGAGAGGGTGCAAAGTATCCAATCAGTAAATATACAGCTTTATGTTGATGAAGTCTTCAATGTAAAGAAATTATTGGATTCTATTGCTCCAATACCAATTTATGTACCAAATATCGACCAGTAATCATGCGGAAATTATAATCACTTTGGCCTAACCATGACGTACATGTATGTCATCCGATATATATAAATATGTACATTATAAGGCCCCTGGATCGATTCCCAGTCATCAAATTTTTTTCACTTAGAGTTAGCCATCGTTCCATCTTCACACCGCCATTCTGATTGACCATTTTCCTATCCTTTCTTTCTCCTTCTGTTTGAATGATATGTATCTCCTGCAACAAACAGCATCTGTCATGTAATGATATGCATCCAGCACTTGCAATAGCAGTAAATAGCCGAATAAGTTAATGGCGTCATACATTATGTAGAAAAAGGTAGGAGCATTATCACTACCAAGCATTCATCCAATTCTAACATAATAGAGTTCAACAACCAAATTTCTGCAGCTTATGCTCAAGGTTTTACTACGACAATATCCACTTTTCCATGCTTTCGAGAGGGATGGTTTTAGAGACTCCATAACCTATATCAAAATTCTAAACCAGCACTAATCATTCACTAAAAAACTATCACTAATATGAATCATCAACACCTGTACCAAACAGTCACCATGACATGAATATCGATGGAAAATTTTAAAATTGGTAAGTACTATGAGGTTCACAGCAAAGTGCAACAAAATATTAGTAAAAAGAGAAATATTCACAATCACAAGAAAGTTTTACATAAAGCTTGAGGTTAGTAAAAAATTTAAAAAATTTCTATTTTCACATAGAATAACAAATATCAATCAAACCAGTCTTTAATTCTATTAACAGAAGGAAAATGTTAATATTTACAGAGATGAGGTGCTTGAAAGGAATAACAATAAAAAACAATCCAAGAAATAATATAACCACATGAAAATTTTTAACTTCCTGAGATCATAAGAAAATTTGAAATCAAAATGATTTCAAAGTAAAAAAAAAATTATTTGATTAGATAATCACTCCAGAAATACGTTAAATCAATTTAATATCACATAGAAAACAAATTCATTTTTGGGATAACTATTTTTTAACTCCTAAGTCTGAGAATGCAGCTATTGCAAACAGCAAGGCATTACCCCGTTGCTCACTGTCTCTTAACTTTGAGGTCCCAAGCTTTGCCTGCCGTTAGTAAACACAGGAGATTGGCCCCATTCTTTCCATGGTGCAACAAGGAATTCCCATAAGGGATAGAGATGAGTTCCATGTGGAATAGAGGGGCGTAGTTTGAAGGAGTCAAGGGAAGGACAACCTATCAGCATGGGAAGGTTGACACTGTCACCTGACTGCACAGTGGTCATGAGGGCACATCAAGAGGAATGGACGTTTCCAGGAAACAAGGAAGTCACAGTCTTTGGGGACATGCAAGTAATGAAGTCATGTTGCAGCCGAGAAAAATGATTGGTTATTGAAGTGTAAAAGCAAACTTTGGGTTCTGGTATCAAGTTCTGGCCCACACCTATGATTTTTTCAGTGATTTCCAAACATTTCTTTATCTCATAAGTGTCACAGTCCTTTGACAAGAATCAATTAGCAAAATTAATTCCACTCAGAAAATTTCCATAAAAAGATTCAAGATGCCCAAGCCTTTCTTTCTCGAATCAAACACTTCATAATTTTTCCAGTGCCTCTATATTCAACCTGGTATTATTCTTTCACTGATAGAGCGATAATTCCCTACTAGGAACTTGAATTAGGAGAAACCCACCTGTATGATAGTCAAAAATCCTTGGAAAATAAAATTTTCTAAAAAAATATATACCTTATTAATACATTTTCACTATAGAAAAAGTCTCCTCAGAAATGGCTAGCCTTGCTCTCAAGGTTTCCCCAATCCAAGCAGGTCCCTAAAATTGGGCAAAAACCATATGTATGTACTCAAGGCAACTCCATTTTTTAAGACCAAATTTTCCATAATGAAAATAAACATGCCAAAAAATTCATTATGCCTTGAAATTGCACTGCTGCCACAGGCTGTTTAGTGACAGGAATTAACCTACCAAAATAATTGAAAGTGAAATGAATTTTATACATATTCCCAGAGGTGAAACACTTTTATTAGACCTGATGATGTTAAACAGGAGAAACCAGTCATTCAGTGTTAACAAACTGTGGTGGAATTCATTGATAGTTGGCCTGCCATGATGGTAACACTGGTTCCCAATCAATTACCAAAGTTAAGCATCATTGGGCTCGGCTCGAGTTTGGAGGGGTGATCCTCCGATCTGCCGAATACTGTTGCCCCTGCCTGCACGTGGCAGACCGTATGTGCAAAATTACCTGCGCTGTCAAAGCACGTTGAACGAAAAAACTACTACTATTTCATTGATAGTTTATGCAACAGCATATTTCACATTCTTATCATTTATGAAACAACATTTTGAGACATGGACAAAGTTTATTTTAGGAAGTTCTAGGACAAAGGAAATGAGATTCCCCGAAGTAGGAATGCACAGGTAAATATTAAGATACAAGAGCAAAAACATGACCAGGTGGAATAGTGCAACCAGCACAGTATTCTGGTTGAGCATAGGTATAGAAGTAATGACATTAGATGAAATACTTGGCTAGCAAAGGAAGTATCAAGGATCCATCAAGAGATGGAATTGGTGGGGGACTTTAAATGGAAGGTATCAAATAAGGTATCAAAAGATACATTCAAACCCTTCTCATAGCTGCAAATGGTTCAGATACTTGTGTCACTGAGGAGGGAATATGAGTGAGGTCTGGAAGCCTTGGAGCTTGATGTTTCGAGAAGGATAGAGAGAGTTAGAAGGAGGGTAAAACAAATGAGCAAGTTTAGATCATGATAGAAGAGGAAAGGAGGCTGGAGGGAGAAATTCGGAGGAGGCAGAAAAAGTGGTTGCATGAAACGGTGGCAGGTGATGAAACATTGAAGAGGGATGAATGATTTGGTAAGCAAGAGGGGGGAGAAGAGCAGAAAATGTTAACTGTCTTAAGGGCAGAAATTTAAGATGAGGAGCTTGAGAGGAATTTGCTCTTGCAAAAATAGTTTGTGAAAAAATATCAAAGAACTCCACCCATTTTCAGCAAATTATAAACAAGACTGAGTAAAAGCCCACAATCCATTTGGTAGAATAACATTTTTTATTATGAACTAAAGGTGCAGTCGTATTCTGAGGTGTTTAGTACTTCTTCAATTGTTAAAAATCAAGTTTTTTAAGAAACCCTTCAAGCAGGAATAACACAATAACAAGTAGAAAGGGTATTTCTGGATTTTTAGTAACAATTTGACACTGTGCAGTATTGAGTAACTTATATCTGAAAAAAGGTAAAGCTGATGGAAAAAGTTGGGTTAAGGTCAGGATAATATCCAAAGGAAAGGAAGTATGAATGGTCCAGACTTATTTCTTCAAATTTTAATTATAATATCAGTTCCAAAGTCACCATTATTGCCAGCCAATGCAAGCATCATTCACTGAGATATCACAATATTTGCCTATCAATTCCACTCAATGAAATTTATTGGATAGATTAGGCAAATAAATAAATGGCCTTTTACTCATACCAGCATAAAGAAAACTATGTGCACAGACAAACTATGAGAAATTCTTTCAGAACGTCTCCTCTTAGATAGTGAAAACTGAATTCATTTACAAAATGAACAATGACATCTCTCTTATTAATCTTAATAATTAACCTAGAATATTATGTTATGATATATTAATACAGAAATATATGAAAGCAATAATGAAAAATCGTACAGTAACCTAACTTACATCAATGTGAAAGATTTCGTCATTGTATGACATCGGGAAATGAGTTAAATTAAGGTTGCAAGAATATTCATAGAAGGATATGCATATAAATTGCACAAATACCGTAAATTATTACCCCTTATTTGCACTTTTCATGGGACTCTAGAAACAAGTGCAAATTGCGGGAAAATGCAAGCAGTAGGATAAGGAGAATTTTCACTTTTACTGATATACAGTAAGTCCTCGACTTACGCAGTTAATTCGTCCCAAAAATTTCCATGCAAGACGAAACACAACAACTTGCCAATCCATTTTTGAACCATTAGCAGTGCCAGTTTTATTGTGATTGGCAGCAATCGGTGACGATTACAGAAAATGCCATCTTTTGAGAGGCCGTTAAGTAAACCTAATACGAATATTCCGAGAGTAACACAAATCCAATCTTTATTTCATTGGATATTTAAATTTAAAATAATTATAATTACACAAAACATGAGCAAATTGAAAATTTGTTAAAATTATCATACTCATGTGAATGCCTGTTCATAATTGGAAAAGGTTCTTAATAAATATGTATGTATTCTCTTTAATTCGACTTTTACCATGCACAATTGTTTTAAATGTTGACTCATTCATCCCATAAGCATGTGCAATTTCAACAAACTTTTCACCTTTGTCATGGCTCTTAATAATTTCCAGTTTCTTTTACAAACTTATAGCCTGACTTTTCTTTTTGCCACTCGTAGAAATCTCATCACACGTTTCTCAGCCATTATGAGGGTTCACATCCAAAATAAACAAATAAGACAATTTTAATGATTCTACGAGAAAACTTTCTCGAACTTGATAAATAACGATCCCAATGATCAAGTCACAAAGGAAACACAAGTTCGTCTATTTGCTGCACAAACGTTTTCTATTTTTTGCTGTGATGGACAATAGGCATCGTCTATAGAGTAGAAAATTAACTACGCGTCGACTTACGCAGGAAGGTCAAACTACGCCAAAAAAAGACATTGATGCCGTGTAAGGCCAGTGATAGGCTCACGTTTTCTACGTGTTTCTTTCGCCAAGACAGCTAGTAAAAGGTCAAACACATAGGTTCTTATGGAGCCATTAGGCCATGGACATGCTTGCATTTTCTCCGTGTTTCTGTCGCCGCGACATAAACTCCGGGTGGGGGTCTGTGACTCAGTCGTGGAGGAGGTGACGCCAAACTGCAAGCGTTCTGAACGCTCAGTCCCGTTGGCGTAATGAGCTCAGAAAGTGATGATCTACTGATCGCACTCGCTGTTTCTTGGTATTTGAAGAAAAAGAAATGTCGTTCATCAGCATTTTTGTCGTGACGTGCCTAAAATGCAAAATGTAGCGTTTTACATTTCACCTTTAGTCGTTGGTCGCAAGCTTGACCAATCCCATACTATTCTATGTATTTTACTTTCGATGCACTATCGCCGCGTATTTGTCGCGGCGACAGAAACGCAGAGGAAACGCAGAGGAAACGCAGAGGAAACGCAGAGGAAACGCAAGCACGTCCATTGCCTAAATGGCCATGCTTGCGACCAGCGACAGATTTGAAAGTGCTGCATATCGTGTTTATGGCACGACACAACAAATAGCCGATGCACACTCCCCATACCGAGAACTGGCAAACGTGCCGCTGCTTATCGCACCGCGGTAGTAGAGTGGATGTTCCGAACGCCCGGTATTTGGCATCAACTCTTGCGCTTGACAATGAGTCGCGGGTCGTCACCTGGTGTATCTATCGCAGCAACAGAAACGTGGAGAAAACACAAGCATATCACCGGCCTATCTGAACATCTGTGTAACTCGGATTCACGTTAAGTCGAGGACTTACTGTAATAGTTTGTTTCTTATTTTTACTATGACTTGAGTCGTGTGTGATTCCATACCCACCCTCCCTTCAGATGGTGACCCCCCACCCCTTCAGACACTTCCAGATACGCCTATGACTAGTATAAACAGTCTTCATCAAAATTGTATAAAGAAAAAATTATTTTCCATTCAGTGTAGCTTATACTGAGATGAAAATGAAATGGAACGTGATATAAATGATGTAAACTGTGGCAAATTTAAATTCCGATAATGCAAATATGGGGTTTTACTGTATAAAGAAATATATAAAACAAAATAATATTGTGGTGTCACATGACACACGTTGCTGTTCAAAATTTCATCATAGTATGACATCAGGAAATTAGTTAAATTAAGGTTGCAAGAATACTCATATATGTACATACATATAAAATATAGAAATATATAAACTAATAATAGAATATATTAATGTCACCTGCCTTACGTCCTAGTGGACAATTTCATCATTGTATGACTTAGGAAAAAGAGTTAAATTAAGCTTGCAAGACTTGAGGTCAAAGTTGAACCATTGTGGGTTAAAGAAAAGAATGTATTTAACAATAACATCTCTTTTGTTAACCTTAATTATTAATCTATATTATTATATATTTTATGAGTACAGTAGAAACTCGAAAATACGAAACTCAAAATACGAAATTTTGATTTTACGAAGCAAAATCTTCGGTCCCGACCAAAAGGGTATCTTAATGTATGTAAAAGTACGCGATATTACGAAATAAAGAAAGGTTTTAAAATTACGAAACTCGGTTCTTGGTGCCGACATGAAAAAGTTACTCGTTTATACGAATAGTGACGGATCACAGTAACGTTTTTAGGCACTCCTTGTCAGAGTTAAACATCTAATTAATCATCGTCACCGAATACATTAAGCACTGAATGTATTACCTGAACAATAACTCGTTTTTCAATGCTACAAGAGTAAAGGTGTGGTTTCACTGGGGCGTCCCGCAGCCGCATCCGACGTCCACGTCCAGCAGTCAGAAGTCACTGCCGTACTCATCCACTGTATATCAAATGGGTTCGGTTTCACTGATACATCTCGGCCGTCGAGTTTGACTAGTGATGCCAGACATCTGCGTCTCGACTGCTACGAGAGCAGTCGAGATGCGGACGCCTAGTCGGGCAGTCCCAATTTTCAGTTATTTATCTGCTCTCCTCCGTGTTTTATATTATGTGTCCTTTCCAGCTCTTTTTTGTATAACTACTTGCAACATTGGTCGTCCTCTTCTTCGTGTTCCAACAAAAGCAACAAAACTAAATCATCACTATCCATTTCAGCTTAAAATCAACTAACTCCCAGGAAACAAAGCGATAAATTCTTAATTAAACTAAATACACATTCTCCCGCATTGCCCAGCCTCGGAAATGGGATGTAGTCGCCCGAATGAAACCACCTGGTCGAGTCATCCAGCCGCAACGTCCAGACGCGGCGCTTGGACGTGGCCGCTAGACGCCCAAGTGAAACCAGACCTTAAGGACGACTTTGAATCGTAGGCATTGTAGCACATAAAATATAGAACCAATCGGACAAAAAATGCATTTGGCTTTGTTGCCACGAGTCCAGAGTTTCCAACGAGTAAAAAATGTAAATTGGTCGTGTACGGATATACTCGCCCGCGAGAGACTAATTGCTACAACCAGCATTTTCCTCTCATGATCCCTGGCATTTTTTGCTACTGGTTTTCCTAAACATAAATCTATAATGAATATTCTTAGTACAGTATTAGTTTGCTGTTCGTGTGCGCTCAAAAACTATGATATGTATTGGAGATGGTGCTATATTGTTAGAGCGGTAGATTCAGTCGTGAATATAACCCAGGGAAGCTTTTTTTCGCGCTATTTCAGACTGTTAACACTTAACCTTGCTCGACAGCATAATTATTCCGGCTGGCAATAGCTATCAACGAAAGAATCAGGTTTAATGTACTGCCCTAATTGAGCATTTTGATGTAGACATCGAGCAAGGTATTGCCCTTCCCTTCCTTCATCGCCAACAGCCAAGAAAACCAGAGAAAATATGAGTTCGCTTGGTTCATACGACTTTAACGCACATTAATTCTCAACTATGACTATCGCTGGCCACATCATAATCAAACAGAAACGGGAAAAACGCTCATACATATTTGTATCGGAAAATGGTGTAGGTAACTTTCTCCCCTTTTGCTTCAACCCAGTAATTGAAAAAATATCTTAAACGAGAGCTCAGCTGCGTTCCTGCAGATTGATTAAGAATTAGATAAGGATTTTGTAGCTTAATCCTTATTAGAGATATAAACAAGAAGCGGATAAGTGGAACCATCCCATGAGATGCCGAAAGTCACGTCGTCGGAGAGGGAGCATAAAACCTCGTCAGCATCGTAGCCCAATGGGAAGCACTTGCATCTCTTCCTTTGGTTAACGGACAATACTCCCCAGAGGACATCAGGGGTGGGAGTTAGTGGTTACCTACCAGTGTGGAAGCAGAACACCGGATTGACCAGGATCTTATGGTAGGGGCGTTGAGGCATTATTTGTCACAAGTTGGCAGTTAATTGGCTGTAACCCACAGTAATTTAAATCGATAGATCACGATCTCCAAGCTTGTAACGAAAATGACCAAGTCCTGATTTCTCCCAATAAGAATGAAGTTTTGCTCACCTTGGACACATTACATCAATTCCAAATTGTTAATGACGTCGACTCCCAGTTCAGTTTGCATTTATGCAAATGAGAGGCCATGGTGGGAGCGATGATGGAGCGAGGGAAAGCACAAAAATAAATAACTTTTTTTTGTTAAATGAGTGATTCTCTCGACAGAAGAGCTGAAGTATTTTTTATAATACACATTCATTCGTTTTTCGTATTTCTTCTTCAATTCTTATTCACTGATTCCCTTTTATAAGACTGCCCAAATGGATCGGAAATTAAGGAAACGCGAAATAGAAATGCCCGCACATTCCCATATTCTTTTTCCCCCACCCGGCAATACCCACCAGGAAAATTCACCCTGCTTTCCATATCCGTTGTTCCAAAACCTCGGCTTACTCTTCCCCATCATCTTTCTCACTTCCCACGAACCTATCAAACGCTTCCCTTCTCTCCCATACTTGTCAAATTTACCCCTCAAACGATCCTCTGTGTCCCCCTTACCCGCTGTTAAGGGTGGGAACGAGCCATCACCTTCACACCGAAGCCCCCGTTCCGACCCTACAGGAGATCAGGCCCCTTCTTGTACCCCCTCCGTCCCACCCCCTCAACACTAGGTCAGGATGCGTTGTCCCACGCTGACTCTGCCGGCCCCTCAAGCCAACTCTTGTGTCCTTTAAGTAAAAGCCCCCCACTCTCCAAAGGCATGTCCTCCCTCTCAGCTGACACAGCCGGTTGAGGTAAGGGAGGAGGAAAATAAGATGTGACTATTTGGCGTAAAGCCAATGATTCATTCAATGTTTATTCCTCACGCGCATCCCTTAGCCTTGACTCCCAGGTAGATCAACCTCATAAGTGACGCACGATACACTGAGACCACGGGTCGCCTTGCTGTTTTTGTGAGAGGGTGAATGGAATAACCCCCGCAATGACAGGGAAAGGAGGAAAAGACATCTGATTCCGACTTGGTGCACGGCCTGACGTGGAGCTGCAATGCTCAGACGAAAATCTCCTTGATTGATCGAAAGCAGAGAAAAACAATAACAAAAAATATCCCAAATTTTAGTTCAATATCGAATCTTTAAATGAAGCCTGAGATTTAATGAATGAAGAGCAGACGACCTAATCTGAATGGAGCCACAAATTAAGCTTTTGCATAGCTGAGTAGAAAACAAAAATTATTGATTTATTGCGATAGCATCGTTAGTAGCCGATGAAGAGTAAAAGGAGTTATATCGCCTTCACCGTTGAAGTGCGTGGCTTGTATGTACAATCTACTTTTGAAAGGAGGTACTTATTTAGCTGGACTCTTCTATAAGCTCCATCATATCGGAAATAACCACGCACAAATAAGATGAATCCAAGGGAGAATAACAATTGTTATTTCGCGAGATTAACTAGTATATTAGTATTTGTACAAAATACATAACATTAATCCATCGCATAGCATCCGCGAGAGAATTTTATTTTCACTGTCTTCAATATCCGGTGCAAATTATGCAAAAGTCGCACACTTCCTTAGTGTATGCATAAATCAATATTATTGATGATTATATACCGCTGATGCTAAAGTTGTGAGTTCTCCAGTTAGGAAATAATATAGAAAAATGCGCTAAGAAGCTTCATAGGCTTCGTCCAAACTGCACGAAAATTGTGCAAAGACGCTTCATTGCCTACTCATTTTTGGAAAAAGGACAAGTTAGTTGTCCTGATTTAAATGGCCGCGGGGCTTGGATGGAGGTTGATTCTTCCGATTTTTGGAATTTCCGCCGCGAAAAGCTGGAACGACGTGATGGAAATCCCGAAAATCGGAAGAATCAAACTCCGGCAAATTAGTTGTGTTCAACGGTGTGCACCCTGTGGGCATGAATACATATTTAAATATACTTTCATGAATTATAACTTCATAAATCATGCAAGTACATTGCGAGAGTACATCTTAATTTAAGGAAACAAAAAAAGAGCTTCATCGCGAAGTTTTTGAAAGATACTCGTTCATACGAAATTTGATATTAAGAAGTGCCCATTTTTCCGGTCCTGTCGACTTTGTAATTTCGAGTTTCTACTGCATTATCTCTTAGTGACCTCTTTTTCATGTTCTATGCATTGATTTCTTTCATTTCAATGGTGTCATAGTAATTTTTTGTTATAAGTCTACTGTGAATTGGTATTATGTGCACGACTTTCTCTAAATAAACAAATAAATTGCAATTTCATTTTGCTGATCCAGTATGTTACTTGAAACTACAAAATTCCAATAGTAAAAAGTAACAGTTCATTTTCCTTCTTTCGAGAAGTTGGCCCCTTCGTGTTTTTAAATTTTCCTATCCCACCAAAAAAAACTGTTCAAACTTACCAACAACAGGTGTTTCTTTCAGATCATTATCACCATCTGGTTGTACATGACTGATATTTTCAACAACATCCTCGAGGCCAGGTGGAATAGGTTCACCTGGGGCAATATCTGGAACTTCTGAAATTACAAATCATGCTTCTTGGATCAAGGTTGGGCTGGTTTGGAAAATAAGAAATTGTAATATCCCATTGTAATTGTAACCCATCCCTGAGCATGGAAAAAAGTTAATTTCATTTGAGAACAATTTTCTCAGACATATCATCAGTCCAATTTATGAAGATGGATTCTGGATGATGCGAAAGAATTGAGTATAAGATAAGAAAGAATTGAGTATAAGTATAAGAAGTTATCTAGATGATAAGAAAGTATGTGACATTTATGATGAGCCAGGCATAATTAGAATTACCAAAAGCAGATGCTGATGATAAATGGGCCATGTTTGAATAGGGGAGAATCGATAATTACTGAAACACATATGGGACGCCAAAATTTGAAATTGAAGATGCCTAAGAACTAGGTGAAAGGATCAGCTTAGGAAAGATCTTTAGAGAATGGGAGTGGCAGATGAAGCAGACACACAATGCTAGAGAGGAGTTGTGGGAAAGGCCAAGTCTTCTTACATTCAAATGACCACAAGAGTAAAATACTTGGTAATCCTAAATAAATATTTAATGTGACAAACGAGCTCTTGAAGAGCAAGGTCATCTTAACAAGTAAAATTTAGCCAGAACCTGTGTGATTTTAAGTATCCCTTTCATAACACATGTTATCCATACATGATGGGGATTATCAATACAACAGAGCGAACGTCATGCCCAAACGACAGGATTTTTTCTTAGCAACCAGAAATGCCTGGTCAACAAGATAGTGTGTTGAGTAGAGGTGACTGGGAAAAATGGCACTCTTAGGCATGCCATTCTACCCTTAAGGACCCAGATAAGCAGGATTCCAGACCCTTTCCTTTCATGTTTTCATAAAATTAGAGCCTCAATCCAAGGGTGCACCCAGGACCTGAACTAGAGAGAGGCAATTCATGTCAGATCACAGGGGGAGTGATTCTCTTTATGTTTATAGGTTTTATTTTTGAGTTACTAGGGGGAGGGGACACCTAAGCCCCTTTCATGGTACTCCCATGCATCTATCTTCTCTTGTCATGAGTGAGAGTGAAAAGTGAGGGGGGAAGCACGGTCAGAGCACTTGGTGAAGGGGAGCACAATAAATACAGTAAAAACCCCTAAATTACACTTTTCCAGGGAGCCTAGAAAAAAAGTGTAAATTGCAGGAAAATGTAAATTGTGGGAAAAGTAGAATATTCACTTCAACATCCATGTTCTTTCACTGGAGTAAGGGTAAAATTAAGGAACACTGAAAAAGAGCAGTGTCATAATTTATTCCTTGAACTAGCGTTTCTCATTTAATTATATTTGACGAAAAAAATACATTAAACACCTTAGACAGCTAGAAAATTGAAAATTAAGAAAGGATGAATATGGCAGGGCTATTTACATAATATTTGTTATTATAGCAACCATTGAAACTATCAAATGAATGCAGCATGATTATTTTTAAAAAACTGATATTTTCAACTGCTTGGACTTCCTCTGCCTATTAATAATATTATGCACTTTATTTTCAATTTTCTGCAGTTCCTCCAGCATTTTCCAACAGAAATCACTACCAACTAAGTAATTTCTTAGAATTTGAACAGCACACACTGTCTTTTACCAATCATAGTTATAACTCGGGAATCGAGGCAGTTCACATTATCTCAGTTGTCTACCACGAGTTCTTTCATTTTTCATCTTATCTGGATAAGAATCTAATTTCATTCTTCATAGTTTCTACTTAGGTAAAAAATTAATACTCCCCCGTGGGTTTAATTTCAATCAAGCACCTAAAATCCGGTCATCCAGGAGCACGCGATATAGTCCGGCAGTGTTGCGAAAACCACCTCATACATATTACAAGAAATCAAAATATCTTAATCATAAACGTTGTTTCAAGAGATTTTGACTCCGCACTTCACTTTTATCGCATTCTAGCCTGTGGTTCATCCTTCGATTGAAAATTTGGCACTAATGGAAAGCTGGCAAACAATTCGGAGAGCAAGTAAACACTACATTGATAGCTTTGCGTAATTAATTTCTGTTGTACATTATATTATTGTTATGCATTTAATGGTACAGTCATCATTTTCTCCTTTCCACATTCGTAACTGTGAATATACATATGTATATTCATGTTCGTAACATTTACGCAAGTCAAACCTCCTGAATTTCTTTCATATTACCTGCGTGGTAATACAAAAGAGATTCTGTTAGTAAAACTATTGTAATTTGGCTCTGTAATACAAAGTTATTACCGGAAATTTTACGCTGTATTATGGTTGTAATACAATTGGAAAAGTTAAGTCTTCATTGAAATGTAATCAAACGTATGTTTTATGGAAAAAATCTTGTTTATTCTCATTAATATTGACTTTGTAGTCATCCTATGTGGCAACATAGGTTTCAATTCAATAATGCCTTGTAACGGTTATTGTATGATTGGAGGGTATTTCCTCGAACTATAACAGCATTGACATTTAAAAATTAGTTCACACAGTCACTTTGACGTACAGGAATGGCCACATATATAAGACTTTCTAGGAGCGCAACTTTCAAATTGCGAGTAAACATTGATATACATTTTATAAGTCGTAATATGCGGTTAGGTAGGCACTAGGTAAAAGTATTGCACATCATATATTGACAGTGATATTCTGTAGTAGCAGAAATTATAGTATAACTAAATAATATTTCTATTTTGGTATCCAAGAAAGAAAATTATTTCGATGGTTACAATTTTGTCTCCATAAATAAAAATTTCATTGCCAAAGATACCAGAATTTTCTAGATTGACGATTAACGTTTTGAAGTAGGGCCAAATTTTGACAAGGACAAGATACCCCAGTTCCATATCCCTGCTGGTCTGTAGCTGGGGTGCAACTCGGCCGTGGAGTTAGTTTCAATTATTCCCAGTTACAGAAGTCTTCATACAGACCAGTTATATAGTTCTATCCCAGTTACAGAGCAACAAATTTCCACCTGGGAGGTAATATGAAAGAAATTCATCATTTTGTAAAACTATTGTAATTTGGCTCTGAAATATCATCATTATACAATGAGTAAAACAATTGTCATTTGGCTGTAATACAACCATAATACAAAGGTATTAGCAGACATTTGCCACTGTATAACAATTGTAAAATAACTAATGCAGTAATATTTCCAAATTTGTGCTGCCTAGGATATAAATAAATAAAAATTTTTTATTGCTTTCAATGTTCCTTGCAATCCTTATGCCACTGTGTTTAATACAATATCAGCTGATTCAATGAGCTGTCTATGCCGCGCTGCCAACGCTCGCTGCTACTGGTGCTTCCATCTGTACGGGTATCTGCCGATACATCGGGAGCGATTGAGGAGGAAACCTTGGAGGAAGATTTTTGTCCATTCTTGGTTGCCTTTTTGAACATATCTACAATCTATCAAATTCTATAAAATATTTTAGCCTGCTCCTTTAACATTTGGCTTGAAATACTGAGCCCTTCACTTCAACGCAGTCAAAACCACTGAATAAGCACGCGATCTAAAATGGCACTAGACCCTTCTTTCATGGTTTTTCTTATCGCCATTCCTTTCTTAGTGTCACTTTCACAGAAAAATTTGAGGAGCTTCTCTTTCTGCTTCTTTTTGCCATAGATTGTCGAAGATCCAACGGAGTGCATATCACACGTACATACGCTTCACTGATGTACCGAAAACAAGTTTTTTCAACACTTCCACTTTTTCTGGGATAGTTAATGTTCTGTGCTTTCGCTTCGCCCCCTTGCTGCTGCTATAACTGCTTACGTTAGACATAATTATGGATAAAACTATGCAGATGACAAATAGTTTTTACTTCGAGTTGCCACTAATTGTAAGTATAAAGTAAACATACACGCACCATGTAAGACCGGTACTGTCCATCTCCGAGATGTCACACACCCACATCTCGGCAACGACAAAATATCCTCAATTTGCTGAATAACGACCTTCGTTGTACACCATAATTAATATAGACAACATTGTATGCAAAAAATCTTCCAATACTTGCTCTTTAATGGGAGATATTTGTTCAGAGTGGGTTACAGTTTCAGTAAATACGAAGCAATGATTCAGCAAAAAGTTTCTGTTTTCCACGAAGAATGCCTTGGAAATATTGCCTGATTACGGGTGTTCCCGGATTAGGGATTTCCGGATCAGGGGTTTCCGGATTAGGGGTGCTAAACTGTATTATTATTATCACAAAAGGATTCTGGGCATGCACCTTCCCAGTATTCTCACTTTGCCATTTTTTTTAAATATATATTAGCTGCTCTTTAAGTACGTAATGAGAAGTCACTACATATCTACTGCATATTGAAAATAAGGGTCACTTCCAGGCAGACGAAGCATGACATGCTGAAAGGGAAGTTGTATTACACTCTATGACAAAGGGGGAATCAATTTGCACATGACAAGCATAACCAACAAGCTGCTATGCATATTCTCGGTACATACAACCACACAAGGTCTGATCTAAAGACCTGGGGGCAGGGGTGGGGCCCCTTTTGCTTCAGTCAAGTAACTACACGTGATCTGACAAAGAAGCCCTCAACCTCCTGCAGGAGACTAACCTTCCAGGTGGAATCAAAGGTGGCATGATGCACTAGAGGATTCCCATCCACCTGCCTTGGACCATCTAGCATTGTTACACATGGTAACACTAGGTGGGTGATCAATAGCTTCAACCCATGCAAATCAGCAGGGGTAGATGAGGTGTTCCCAACACTTCAACAGAAGGGCAGGAACAACTCTTACTCCAATATAAAAGGATATTTTAATCAAACACAGCATACAGTTATATCCTGTACGCCAGGAGGTGTTTATACCTAAACAAGGGAAAATGGACAATACTAAAGCAAACTAGTCTACAAGAATCAGTCTGATTTCTTTTCTGCTGGAGACAATAGAGAAGATTGTAGATACACATATAAGAGATTGTCCCCTGATGTAAGACCTCTTACACCCATATCGATATGCCTAACAGAAGGGTAAGTTGGCAGAAACAGCCTTTTACCACCTCATCTGCATACTAGGGTGCTGTAGAGCAGGGAATCGGTACATTCCTTGTTATTGAAGTTGACTTTAATATTACCATCATCAACCAAATATGAAAAGGGGCACTAAGGCATGGCATCCACGAGCATTTAGTTGCAACGCAAGCCCGTGAAACTTGACGTCCCGAATGAATTGACTGATTTTGGTGGGCGTAACGAGAGAAAAAAAAACAATGAAAACAACCTTAGCTAGTTTGAAATAACTTCAATGACAGTATTTATATAATTACAATTATTACAGTATAACACAAGCCCGTAGGCTAAATACCGTTAACCTTGTCTTTGCAAGACGATCACAAGTGGAACCAAGCCAACACGTCCTATTCTCGGCACGGTCAGTTGCAAAGAGAGCTGCTATGATGGCGGTACACTTTGTCAGAGCAGGAGGGGAAACAGCTGGCCAGTGGAGGAGTGGGGAGAGTAGGGGAAGTGCTATCACATGTTGGATTGGTGGGAATGTCCGCAGGTCGACTTGAACGTGGGAAAAGATGTCAGCACCAGCGCGGACCGAATAAAAAGAGTGTTCCTGCTGAAATCGCGATGACCTGAGCGATCGCCCTGACCGGGGCAGATCATCGCACTTAGCTCATCGCTCTCTGGCACTTTGCGAGACGCGACAGTCTCCTGCGGTTTCTGAGTCTCCGAGGATTTTCAAGTCTCGAGGTTTCGAGGGGGGGGGGGGAATTTTGGCACATAGTGAAATAGATATAGATGCACCTCTTCAACAAGGGAATTTAAGATACACCACCGAAGCAATCACTAGTACTTGCAGCTGTCACCCGAGTGCTCCCTTTTCGGAACCCAAGGGCATCAGGGATTTCTCCAATTGGGACATCCTGGTCTTTGGAAAGGCCATAGCGCTCCTCAATGCTAATGAAGTTGGCACAATGGACTAATCAGTCTAGGTGTCTTAACGCCCAAAGCAGACTTTGTCTGAAATGAATCAATCAATCAAGATCAGAATTTGATGCAGCAGATAAGGACTAGGGAGAAAGAAACATGCCAGGAATTGATGGATTTCCCATGGAGGGTTTCAAGTGAGGATCCTGAATAAGCTACACAATTAACTTGTAACATTTATTCAATGCTAATGCAAATAGACAACCCTACCCCCTAGAAAAAGAGAGCAGAGAAATCTGAAGACTTCAGAATAACTATCTGTATTGCATAAGCAGTGTAAATTCTCACCAGAATTATCTCCACGAGGATGGAGCAGACATAGGCAGAGAGCTGTAAATAGAACAGCTGGCAGTGATTGAATATGACACCAAAGTAAGCAAAGCAAAAATAAGGAAAGGAGTACAGCAAGAAGAAGTACAGAAGTCTTGCTGAGAGTTGGACATAAGTTTAATGAAAACTGACAAGGGACAAACTGATTGACACAACTTGAAGATAAATACAAAGAAAACCAAAATAATGGCTCATTCAAGAAAGCAAGAAGACAGATTCACCATAAGAGTTGGACAGCAAAAACTGGGAAAAGTTGAAGAATCTTGCCATCTAGGAAGTAGTCTCAGTAGTAATGGAAGAAGCAAGAAAGATATACTGAGCCCAAGATTATCTGAAGTAACAAAAGTATTCTATCAAAAGAAGTGCTCGATAGCTGACACCTTAATATAAAAAATACAGTTTCCGGCGTAATTCGGTGGAAATCTTTGATGTTAAACATAATGAAATCACTTGTCTATTTCCACACTGTTTTATTTCAACCGACCATGGTTTCGGCAAGTAGTGCCATTTTCAAGTGCCATTGCCAAGCTGAAACCATGGTCAGTTGAAATAAAACAGCGTGGAAATAGACAAGTGATTTCATTATGTTTAATGACACCTTAATCATGGAAATAAGGAAGCACTCCATAAAAAACTATGCATGGAGCATACTCTGATATGGCAAAGAATCTTCCATCTTTCATAGTTTTCCTTAAGCACATCTGTTTCTTTGAATTACTATAAGCAAATAAATTGAGTATTTTTTCTTCATGCTTCTTTTTGTCATGAACTGCTGAAGAGCAAATATAGTATAATTAACATAAACTTAGCACTTTAATACAGCCGTAGAGTTTAAACTAGAAGTAAAACCATATGCTTATGGATGGTGAACGGTGTTCGCACTTTTCACCTCAAGAAGCATTTCCTTTATTCATTGGCCCATGGCTGGGGCTGACTCTGAGCAGGTTATAACAGGTAATTGGTATGGCTTGCATGTGCTTGCTAGCAACACAAACCAAGGTCATTTGATATCTGATTAATCATCCTTCTGCAATTGAGCAACATGTATCGAATCAAATTACCCTGACATTAGCTAGAAAGTACATACATAGTACCAAACAACAGTAGTAACAGACTGGTGCAGAGACCACGGAAATTTGAAATTACGCAAGTTGAAATTCATGTCGGATTGGCGATGAAACTAGATTAGTGATTGTCATATTAGTGATGGCCTGTCAACCTGAAGCATATGAGGATGAAACCTAAGCGTTGACACTGGTTGTAAAGAGTGAAAATTTCTGTGAAAATTATACTTTTGTTTTCATTATCATACATTAAATTATTATCATTTTATCACAACTACTCATTCATTTACAGAACAGCTCAATGGCAAAATACTGTCATTTCAAAAACAATTATTATTACTGTTAATGTATTGTATAAATAGAAGTAGAAAGCTGTCCTCTCATTCCTCCATCTGTTTCTATGATATGAAAAAATATACATGAGAGTTCTTAAGTCATATTTACAACATTGAATATACATAGAAAATTCTGATTAAAGAACTCACATTTATTAAAGTACATAGTTAGAAAAATACCCCTACGCCCACTATCGAAGAACCTGAAAATAATTATATATTAAGGTAACACGAAACGTTAAAACAATGGTAGGCCTCAAAATACACAAAATTAAAAATAATTAATCAATGCTGGAAAGAAAGGGTTTTTTAAAACATCATCAGTAGTCATGATATTTCAGGTTATAAAAATGAAGTAAAATGACTACCGTAATTGATAGTATTCCGCCTAAAAGGAGTTGGCGAACTATCATCATCTTCTGATCTGTCATCTCCAATTTCTGGCACCTGCTCCAAGCGCATTCGATGCTTCTTCCCCTTTAGGTGCATCTGGAAGTTCCGCTCTCCTGACACAGAGACTTCACACAGCTCACACCTCATCATTTTGCTATATGTCATGGACGGCTTCTGATTCTGGCCTATAGATTAAGCAACAATGCAGAGAAGATAGCCTTTTAATACCCAACCTTATATGTACATAGATTAAAAGGTACATGTATATTTTTTTTAATAAATGCTGTTACTCAAAAGAGATAAGGTAACTAGTTTAACGATGAACTGGAAGTATTGTTGCTTTAATAGAAGCACATTAGTGCATTTGCAATCAATACTCAAATTACGTAAAACTACACCCTTAATGAGTGAATTCAAAGAGTTAAAATGAATTCACAAATTATGATAACTACTGAGAAGACAAATACAAATATAACACATTCTTCAGATAGTACCTACCAGGCAGGGTGGAAATTAATTGAAAATAATTCCAAAAGAACTTTAAATTATCAATGTATTTCACCTAATGTAATTCCTAATTGTATCAGGCAGGGTGAAAATTAATTAGAAAATAATTCCAAAATATCTTTAAAATATTCAAGTAAATCAGCTATGTAGGTAACCACCTAATGATTTTAAGGAATGTTACAATTGACCATATTTTTGCTTGTGTATGTTTATGCTGGTAAGTCCGAGCCTCAGGTCTATGCTTGCAATTTGTATATCATACCTTTAGCAGATAATATTACATTTATTAATCATTCAATTGATATAGACACAGAGAAAGAACTTCTTGATGCTTACTTTACCGGCTAAATAAGCTGTCAACAAGTTTTCAAACTATGATAAAACTCAAAGCCTTGCACGTAGTATGAGCGATGTACCGCAATAAATGAGAAATTGTTACCCTTTATTTTGGACTCTAGGTATTTCTCATAAATTTAGCAAAACACTGCATTTAAAGAGAAAAACGAAACCTCTTATACTTATCTATATGGTGCATACCATGCATTCTTTCACCCACATGTATTGTTATTGTCAATTGAATTATTAAAGTAATTAGTGAAAACACCTTACACTCAACCCTCAGCAACTTTCAGGAGTTTAATACCTGATCTGTCCAAGTCTGACGGTAGTCAATACTTCAATGAGTATATATCCTTTTCGTTGTGCACTGAGAATGTTCAACTGCTCCAAGGGATAATCATGCTCCACTAGTTCGTTCACAACTTCTTAAGTCCACCATAAGAATATTGTTTCGAGACAGAAGAATCGTGGGCATCACATGAAACGATCGTAACACTGAATCGTATATGGTGCACACTGATTACACCGATGTGACCAACACTACCATCAAATCCGCAGATTCCATTTTGTGATTAAGTCGGTTTCGCTCGGTGGATTCAATTGTTTTATTCGTTGTTTGAATAGAGGCCGCGGCGCCGCGGTGCAATGAGGTAGTTGCCGCTGGTTGCCGCGGTGTATTTACGTGGTGTCGCTAGCGTCGCCTGTAGTCATCAGAGTCCTCTGGACTAAACATACTCTCCCCACCTCGTAGTAACAGAAAAACAATCCAGATGACAGGACAATCAAAACATTCGTTTAAACCTATCTATAAACCTGTACGTATTATATTCATGGTTTAATGTAATTAATGCTCAGAGAATTTTTTTTTTTACAATTTTCATGAAATTTTAGAATTTTTCTCTCCAAAGGTACCTTATTTCGGGACACTTCATTTGACAAAATATTGTCCAAGTGGAACAATGTTTTTTTTGCTGGCAACTAAAATTGCCACTGATAGTTATTTTGTCACTTATGCATTTAAAACTGATACAACTACGAGATATGCAGTAATAATTAATAATAATTGCCTCAAAACTTTTCAAATAATAAAAGGATAGGGATATGATTTCAAATATATAAGTTTATACAATGAAAGTAATAGTAAAACATAACACACATATTTTAATGCTTTATTCTTTTGACACCGAAAAAGTTCCAGTGTGATAACATTCGAAACACTCAGGGCACTCTGGCTCTTTTTGCAGAGATAGTTGGTCCTCTAACCTCATGCCCGCCTGGTTGGCGGAGTGGTAAAGTCATCACTTGCTAATCCTAAAGTTTCAGGTTCGAGTCCCACCAGGGTTGCCACCATTTTAAAATGTGAACAAAGGACACCAGGCTGAACTACCTAACCATAGGGTTCTGGGGGGGCCGCCCCCCAGAAAAGCCCGCAAATTTTTGGAAAAAGGGGCTTGGCAAAACAATTTTTAATGCATTTTTATTGCCACACAATAAAAAAAGGAGAACTTGTCAATGTTAATAGGGTGCAAGACCATGACCTATAATATATTCTGAGTGGGGGGGCAAAAGTTTTGTTTATACTGCTGGGGGTTCGGGGTCAATGCCCGCGCCCACCCCCAGTGAAAAAACATACGGATAAAATTACACTTTTTAATGGTAATTATTGTCCATTTTTACAATATTATTTAGTTTTTTATTTGTTACTACTGGTGTCTGGTCTTCATATCCTGAATTCTCACCAATAAAAAATGAACACTTGAATAAATTACTTAACTTAAACTACTAAATACCAATAAAAAATGAGAGTTTGAATTTTTAATTAGAATTCTTTAAAGAACTGATTATCAGTGGGGAGTTTTTTAAAATTATCCATTTTTACCAAATTTCTTGTGTGTCCTCTTTTGAAGTCGTAAAAAGAAGATTGTCCTTTCCTTTTTTTAGGACAATGGAGCAGAAAGGACAAGAACTGAAAAAGAGGATGTTCTCTCTAAAAGAGGACAGGTGGCAACCCTGAGTCCCGCCTAGCTGAGTTTTCTTCCACTCAGGGCACGGGTGTTAATGTGTGAAGGTAAAATGAAAAAGGGGACTGCATAGCACTAAATTTCACCCTGAACCAAGTCACTAATTATTATTATACCTAACATCTTTTACATTTTTATTCGCCTCGGACAACAACGTGATATATACAGTCCATGTGTATATCATCCATTGGTACACGATGGGGCCATGACCATGTTTCTTCGGCACCATATTTGATGTGATCCTAAGATGTACCTTACTACTACCCTCCAAAACTGCAGAGGAGGGATATTATAACCCAATTTCCTGTACAACAGCCTAAGTACATAAAGCAATATAATCCCCAAACAAAAAATGCCCACCGCCATTTTTTCATGTGAACACTTAATATATGGCACTTGGTGACAAATTGGTCATACAAATCTACACCAACCATATTTTTGTTGTATTTGGATACTATTGTTGGGATAGGAAGGGATATTCTCTTTTTTCATGGGAAGAATACCTCAAGTTCAAGATCTTCAACTGTTTTCCCAGCCGGCACAAGGGATATACTATCTGATCTAGGGTGGCTCTAAAGCGGGTCTAGGATATCTTAGAGCCAACCTAGAGCCAGCCTATCTCAACGCGAGCGATGTAAGAATACAAAACAACGTCTTTTATGTGAAATTGTAATGGTATAAATAAATTATTAACATGTATTTCCTATCTAAACCAATATTATAAATTATTCGCGGGGTTAATTGAAGAGATACGAGGAAAATAACAACGAACGATAACCGTTATTAACTTAGTCAAATTATGCGTAACGTAGTATAAGGATGATCCACCTCTATCAGCTGTATAGCCTAGATCTGGAAACAACACAAATCCGTAAGCGGAATAATACTCATCAATAAGTAAACTACAAAGTAATTTTGTATAGTAAAAATATTAATTAAAATTTAAAGGGCTTCATGGATGTACAAAGAAGCATGATCTAAAATGTAGTAATTGCCTCGTCGTGAACTGACTCTGCCGATTCTCGCGCTTCACGTATTTCTTTTGTCATCTTTGTGAGCGCATATGAAGATCATGGCGGTTGTGTTTACCTTTGCTACCGAACGTACAATCTTTTATGAATGATGTACCATATAATATTTGCTACAGAACGTACTGTGATATAATCTTTTGTACCGTGTGCAAATAATCTTTGTTGCATAACCTTGGTATCGTGTGTATACATCGTTGCTGCTGAACTTGTCGGAAAGGAGAATGAAAAGGCAAGAGTAACGTAAATGGTGACTTGACAGGTTCTGCATATCTGCCGTTTGAGATCAGGTAAGTAAATTGTTTTTAGAAGTAGATAATTAGGTATAGTAATTAATAAAACAACTTCTGTTACTTCACATTAGTGAAAAGGGCTAGTCTTTATATTTAAAAATTTGCAGTTTGGAAGCCCGGGCGATTCCCCTGGCACCGTGATTGTAAACAAATATTTTTTACTACGTTTAAGTGGTGAATAGCCCGCTCTCTCGCCCGCGTGAAAATTTTGTCTTTTGACAGCTGCAGCTGTATATCCTAGCTCTGGCGAGGGACGAAACAACGCAAATCCGTAAGCGGAATAATACTCATCAAAAAGTGAACAAAGTTTCTATGCAAAATACAAAGTAATTTTGCATAGAAAAAAATTTAATTACAATTTAAAGGGCTTCATGGATGTGCGAAGAATCATGTGAGCTAAAATTAAGTAGATGAACACCCTTCTGAACAGCATCGTCGTGAACCTTCCGTGGAATAAATATTTTTTGTGCACAATTTGTCATGCCTATTGTACTTTTTCTTTTTTTTTTCGAAATTTGTATTCATTCGGGGCTAATAGAGCACAATTGTGTTCGGTAAATCACTCTCTGAAGTATATACCTTGATTCCCACATTGGTCAGTATCCCGCTATACACTGACTTGTGTACATCTTTGACCGGCTGATCTGTTAGTAGGCGATTGTACTTTAATTGTGAATGACTAACACTTTTAATTATTCTTTCATTCGTACGAAAGTATTTCGTTTAAGGATGCTGATAAGTGAAGAGCAGTATCGTTTCGTAAACAATCTCACCGGGCTCCCCGCTGGAAGCCCGGTAGTTAATACTCTTCGACGATAACATCGTTCGCTGAGTACGATATTTTGCCTAGGAGTAGGCAAAGCATGTATTTAAGCAATTCGTCAGCTTCTTACTCTATTATCGATAATACCAAGGTAAGAAATGAAATAACTTTTATCAAGGGACTAACCGATCGTCCGCTAGACACAAAATTGCGCATTGCACGGACTGAATGCTGGGAACCATTGAGGAACCGTGTGGGTGGTGTGGGTGGACGTGGGGTGGACCGGGAGGAGTGGGTGGTGTGGGTGGACCAGGGTGGACATCCGACCATTGGCCGTTGCAGCCGTTGTCACCTCGTTGTCACCATATGTCACTCTGCCGATCTCTGCCCTAGTGCTTGGACGCCATTGTGGTTACTTCTTGCTTTTGCGAGTGCTTTTGGGAGCGTTTATCGTCCTCGACCTTTCCTTTTGTTCACCCATCATTTTCCCTATAACGTTATCACTTTTCCTGTATCACATATTTGTTTAATTATTTTTATTTCTTCTTTGTTCCTCGTGGTCCCGTCTTTGCCTCCCTCATCTACATCACGTTTTCATAACAGCATCCTCATCCATCATAACCATCTCCCAAATTTCATCCCCCTATTTTCATAACGATCTCCCATATTTCATCCCTTTTGCATTTATACTTTTCAGTTTCCGTGAAATATATTGGTTTTGGAATCGCTGACGCGTTCCGAAACAAGTGGAAAGAGAAGACCCTTGCCTGTCTCCGGCGTTAACGGAAGATTTCCTTGGACCTCACCGCCGAGTTCCGGAGCATTGTAGGTAAGTGCATTCGTTTTCTCAGCGTCTCTATCTCATTTTAGCAGAATAGGTAGGTAGTTAATAGTCGAAGGGAAATGTTTGCTAGCTGTGGGGGTTGTCATGAAAACGGCTAATGTACGTACGTGTGGGTCACAGGTTGCTCAATTTTCCGGAATGTTAAGCTCCGTATAAATGCCGAAAGGTAGTTTTAAGCTATTTAATGCCGTTACAAGCACCCAAAGGTGGAGGCTGATACAAAGGGAGGCGCGGGGACACGCAGTGGGCCGTAATGTCTAGGTAGAGCCGGATAGGGAGCATATAGTGCCGGTTAAGTTACCCTCGGAGGATGATGGTGGAAGCGACAGTGAATTTGAGTTCCGAAAGAACTCGGGGAATAATTTGCCCAACCTCAGTAGTAGAAAACTTAGATCTTGTTGGGTCTTCGGAGGACTGTGCTTCGGAATGGACGAGTTAATCTGATATCAGTGAAGATGAATTTGATTTTGGAGACTTCGGCCGTGATATCGCGAAGTGGGCAGCGGAAGGTGTGAGCAGGAAAAAAGTTGTTGATTTGCTATCAATTTTGCCTTTCCCGCCAATCCCAAGACGCTTTTACGGACTCCTCGAACCATTGCGATAAAAACTATGGGGGGGGGGAGGTAATGTGCGCGAAGAGGCCTCACCGACTTAAATTTTTTTCACCCCCTAGTTTTCACTTGTATTGCTTGAAGTTTTACAAACTAAAAGTGCAAACACTGCAAAAATAGCAAGTGAAAGCATGTTAATTGTACCTAAATAAGTAAGGCTTCCAGAAAATGTGAAACTTCGGACGTGATATGCGGCTGGTCGGCCATTTTGAATTTTAACCTAGGTTTTTTGAAATGGCAACAGAGGGCAATGACGTTGGAGTGGCTCGCTGGCATATAAGTTCCGTGAGCTGTCACCAACCGCGGCTGTTTTGAATAGTACTACAGTGCGTCACAATGATGGATTACTGAGTGACGCGTATTCCATCTCGAAATTTTTCATAGAAAATGTATTGACGAGGACGTTCTTCGCTCAAAGTGTTGTAGGTAATACGTTGACAAACGCCAGATTAATGTGAATGAGGGAAATACTGAAATCTAGTAAGCAGCTAGAGCCATAGTAATGAGTGATTTTCGGCCCCTAAAAGGACTACATACAAGGAAAGAGAAGGGGTTAGGATGGAACTAGTAAATGGGAGGTGGTGGGGAAACTAGCTGAATTGAGATGTATGCCATATTCCAGTGGATGTGCTTAAGGATCAATCCATGTTAGTTCGCCTCATTTATGTGCCCATTGCACTGATAACTCAATCTTGCTATTAGGAAGTTAGCTGTGATTAATTTAACGCAATGATTATTGAAATACGTGGAGTTAATGATGCATGAAATAGCCTGCTTTCAAAGTGAAATTCAGAAGTTTTTATTGCAAATGAGATCTGAATAATTATTGATTCTTATATTTTGTGCGTGCTTACAGAAGAATAAAATTGGTTTATGGGGGTACTTTTGTTATTTGAACTCACTTGGCCGAATGACATATTTTGTTTCACAATTGTTTAATTGCTTTTATATTTTCTTAACAGGCTGATCTTCATAGACTATAGCATATAACATTTGGTGAGGTACATAGTCATTACTGGCATTATATATTTCTGCATTGACCCTACTCCATTGAAATGGCAAATAGGCGATATCCCATGTCATATTTGTGTGAGAGGCAAAGGCGTAATGTTAGGGCCAGTAATTCACAGCAAATCCCTAATTTATTACATGCTGAAGTTCCAGATGATATCATTCATGATCCTACAGTTGATGCTGAGGACCAAGGCCAAGGGGTACATGATGAGCAGATTGATTTAAATGTTTTCAGGGAGAATGAAGATGTTGTTGTTCAGGAGGGTGATGGGATTTTTTCTGAGTCTGATTCTGATGATTCAGAGGATTTTGATGACTCTGAGGATGAGGGAATGGACAACTTCCTTAAAGGTCTTGCGAAGTGGGCGAGTGAAGGTATTTCAAACAGGAAGACTAATGAACTCCTATGTCTACTGAAGGGACACAACTGCTTTCAGCATTTCCCAGCAGACTCAAGGACTCTACTAAAGACTCCTAGAACAGTTCCTTTGCGGGAAATTGGGGGAGGAACCTATTGCCACATTGGGATAAGGAAGAGCATAATCCATCTGGTTGAAAATAATCCTTTGATTTTAGAGAGAGAGATAATCAGGCTGCAGTGCAGCATTGATGGGCTTCCTCTAGCCAAAAGTTCAGGAAGTCAGGTTTGGCCAATTCTAATGTGCTTGGTGGATTTCCCATCAATCCCTCCTTTTGCTATTGGCATATTCCATGGAAATGAGAAGCCTAGGTCGTGTGCAGAATACTTGGAAGAGTTTGTTGCAGAAATGATTCTCCTTAAAGCAGAAGGTCTGGAACATCATGGGGTGGTCAGGGAAGTTTGTGTGACATGTTATGTTTGCGATGCCCCTGCCCGTGCCTTTGCTGCACAAATCAAGTCTCACACTGGGTATTTTGGCTGTGGGAAATGCTGTGTCCAGGGAGAGTTTATCAGTAACAGAGTAATTTTTGATGAAATCAATGCACCCTTGAGGACTGATGACAGCTTTTCCAGTAAGACAGAAGAGGATCATCATGTGGGTCTTTCACCTTTGGAGAGGATACCGGACACAAAAATGGTTACTCAATTCCCTTATGAGTATATGCACTTAGTGTGCCTGGGTGTGATGAGAAAACTTCTTCTGGCTTGGTTAAATGGCAACTTAAATGTTAGATTGCAGGCTAGAAAAGTAGCACTCATAAATGAGCGCACAATTGGAATTGTTGGGGGAATACCTTGTGACTTTGCTCGAAAGCCAAGATCGTTAAGAGATTTACCACGGTGGAAAGCCACAGAATTCAGAACTTTCATCGCATACACTGGGCCAATTTTATTGAAAGATATTTTGTCTACATCAGCATATAAGCATTTTCTGTCCCTCCACTATGCAATCAGAGTGCTACTCTCTGACCGTTATCGCCACCATATTAACTATGGCAAGAAATTGTTGGAGTATTTTGTGCAAAAATTCAAAATCCTCTACGGTAGGGAGCATTTATCTTACAATGTTCATGGACTGCTTCATTTGGTGGAGGACTCTAGAGTGCACGGACCTCTGGACAGCTTCAGCTCTTTTAGGTTTGAGGACAAATTGTTCCAGATCAAAAGATTACTAAGGAAGCCTAATTTACCTCTTCCTCAAATTGTGAAGCGTCTTCATGAGAGGTCATACTTTCATTATGGCCTGAAAGTCCCAATGAAGACCCGCGAATGTAGGGCCAATCTTGGAGATCTTCCTTTTGGATTACAAGCTCCTTGCTTCTCTCAATATTGTCACAATTCCTGGGTTATTTCAGTAAAACCACCAAATAATTGCATCATTTCCAAAGATGGGGACATTATTGTTGTTGAATTGTTAGGGTCAAGAAATGAAGAAGTATTTGCAGTGGGCAGAGCTTTTCTGTCAGCCCTGCCATTCTATGCCATACCTGCACCTTCTACAAATGTAGGGATATATAGTGCCAGTAATTTGGGTGATCATCAATTGTGGGCTATATCCGACATTGAAAGGAAGGCACTTCTCATTGCAAGCCCTTGGGAAGAAAATAACTTTTATGTCGTTGAACTGCTTCACCATTAATTTGGTAACTACTTACCATATTTTTTTTCGGTGTTGGGTAACTCTAAGTTAATGCAGCAGTTTATCTCATGAATACTGTGGTTCTCCTTGATTTACTATTGAATTTATCCATTTCTTGATATTTCTCTGATTAGTTACAATGTCTTCCACCTCTGTTAAATGTAGCTGAGTTATATGTATAAGGATTTTTTCCAATAGAAGACATATCTTTGTTAGAAATTTGATATATTTACTTGAAGAACTATCCTCTTCCATTTTATTGACCACTGCATCAAGGACAATATTTAATATTCCTGTAGGCTATGGCCAAGCATGTGTTGCTAGTTCAATATTCCTGATCAATGTTTGCTCCAATAACTTCCATTGCACTCATTACAATGTTATGCCATATAACTGAAGCAACTGAATATGCTGAAGTTTTGTAAAACTGATGTAATGTTTTCATATTAAAAAAATGTTATTTCCTTTAGGATGCCGTGGGTGGTTGCAGAATTCATGCCACACAGGGCATATGTTCGTGCGACGCTCCTGACCATTCCTGCTGGCTGGGTTAGTCAAGAGACGTATGGTTTGGTGGCGTCCTATCCACCAGAAGCGTTTTCTCCAGATGCAGTGAAGAAGCTAATTAGGAATGAGGCAGCTCCACGCCAAGGATGGATCAAGTTACCCCTGAAATTTGTTTCCGAAGAGTATGGTAAGGACTCAAAAATGTTCAAATTGCTGGTGAACTTTACAATGAATGCATGTTCAAAATCTGTGATTTCATATTCCTCAACAGGAGATTTGATAACTGCAACATCGATGGAAATAAGAGCTGCAGCTTGTGAAGACACTGATTTGGAGGGATTCTTCCAGGTCCTCAATAGTGGGAAGCGGATGAGGAAGCCACGGACGGTACAATATCCAGGAGAATCAGAGAGTGGTGCTGACATTTCTGAGGATGACTATTTCAGTAATCCTCCAACACCACCATCACCGCGTAAGTTTTGAAGATGTGTCTCATGAAAATTGGAATTGAGGTCTTAAGAGCGTTGAAGTTGAAGTAAGAGGCCCTTTTGACTCTAGGTTAGAAGGCTCCAGATGAAAACATCACTTGATTTGAATGCAAAATTTGCTAAATTTGTCCTTATTTCATGCTTGCAGCTAAGTCCTCAAGGTTTTCTGTACACGGCAGATCATCTAATCACTGTGAGGCATCTACGAGCAAGGAGCTCACACCAAGGCCACAAGATTCGATGGTGGCAGGACAGAGCAGGAAGCTGACCAAGGGTGTGCTTATGAGTGGTCGGAAAGTCATAAAGCCACCTGTGCCACAACCGGAGGCCAATTCGCCAGCCACCTCAAGGATCCCTCCAGAGAAGCGCCATAAGACCCTTCCATCTCCAGAATGGATGAATGGGTGTGAAAGGCGGCTGAATGAGGGGATTAACCTCATTCGGGCCTCAGTGACAGCCGTGGATTCTGTCCCTCCTTCATCAGAAACAGGTTTGTTTTAATGCAGTGCCTATTCATTTTATAATTGAAGCCTTGTGTAATGAGGTGACTATTTTCTATGAATTAAAATTGCATGGGTTTATTCCCAGACATTAAAAGCTTCATTGAAGAGAAAGTGGAAAAGCTTGGAAAGGAGCTGAAAAGGGAGCTGAAAGCCGAGGTGTCGGACCTAGCAAATGAAATACGTGATAGGTTCGACTCCTTGGAGTCTCTGATAAAAAGAATGGGTGCTGGTGGCTCCTCACCTCCTCCAGGCCATGCTCAGGACCTCGTCTCCCTGCATGCTTTGCCCCTCCAAACGTTTGACGACCTTGGGATGTTTGAAGAAGACCTATGCTCAAATACTAACTACAAAGAATGCCTGGTCAGTATGTCTGAAAGTATTGATTTTTTGAAAAGTAGGTAATTAGTTATCAAAGCTTTGTAAGCAAAAAAAAACCAACCATTATGATGATATCATATTGTTTATTGCTGAATTTTCTTTCATGGAAAGAAATTTGTGAACTGATTATAATGAAATGTATTGTATTTCAGGTATGGTATTTAAGGGATAGGTGTTGTAACCTTCTATGCCGTGAAATAGGGGATGCAATGTTTACCTCGGCTGTGAACAAAACAGTTAATGAGGCATGTGCCTCGATTATGACCAATGGACTTGCGAGTGCCATGTGTCTCAGCAAGAAGAATACGCAGAAGGTGTGCCTTGAGAGCAATTACCCAAACACCATTCAACTAATTTATGGTATGTACATCCTGCTTATTTCCTAATGTGTTCAATTCACCATTCTTTATCCGTGTGATTATTATCAAATATTTCATGTTCTCTTGTTACAGACACTGTGAAGCAGAAGGCCACTGCACGACCTGTTGACTTGTCGACCGTCAAGAGGAGCATTGGCGAGTGGCTGCGACAGGCCAAAAATAGATCTGGGGGACACGTTAGAAATGTGCAGGATGTTAATTGAAGTTGTTATTAGTTTGGTTTATATCTGGTTGTTGTTAGTTTACCTAAATTTCTCTAATGTTTGTTATTAATAGAATATTTACATGGAAGCATGAGAAGGATTATCTTAGTTTGAGTTTTTCAAGGATAGATGAGTGGATATTCTGCGAGTTCATGACTTTTATTACATACATTAATAGCACTCACAGTTAACTCCTAGCAATGGAAGAACCAGATACAACGCCCAGGACTCTTGAGTTAATATTATATGTATTTGATGTACCTTTATGTGAATGAGGACTATGTGACCATTTGTGAATAACAACTGCTTTGTTTTTGGAAATGTTTTCGATGTAATAATTAGGAAAAAGATTGGCAGAGGACGAGACAAAGAGAAAAACAGATGGGCACGGGAACAAGGTGGTTCTCTTGTAGTCAGTCTCCGGACGACTATGCAGGGGTCTGCTGGATGACTGCTGGCACGAGGAAGACTAAAGCAAAGGTTACAGGAGTCCTGACGGTCATCCTGGAGACCGTCCACCCACCAAGACCATCACCACTATGACGACGAAGAAAACGATGCCAGCCCAGTGACCTCCACCTCCTCCAAACCTTCACCCTTTACTCCGGTTCCACCATCCTACCCAAGCACTGCGGCATCTCAGCTGTCACCATCCACCCCTCCCGCACCAACCAAAATCCCTACCCCCGCTCCACCCCACCCCCATCTCCAACCACCTCCTCTGCCTCGGCGCACACTTCCCAACCCACACCTGACCCCGCATCCCGACCCGACCCCAGTGAGAGGTGCTGCATCACTGTGTGCACATCCTCTGCCCGGGAACCTACTAAGAAACCTCCCTCCTTATCGTGGAAGGTTATTCGGGATTTCCACCGGGTCAGGTTCTCCATTACGGCCGATGTTTCGATGGATGAGTCGTCCATCGTCTTCAGGGCATGGTAATGGAGAACCTGACCCGGTTGAAATCCTTAATAACCTTCCACGATACAATATGCCGGGAAAGCCTGTGATTATTCTCCCTCCTTATCTTTTTCAGTGGTCACACGAGGAGTGGACTTGGCGATGTCAGAAGATGACATCAAGGAGGGACTCTGGTTTGCAGACCTCCGGACTGAGAACATCTACCGCACCACGGCACGACGCACAGGGATACCCACCACCCTCCTGAGAGTCATCATCAAGGACCAGGAGACAGCCCGCCGCCTGCTCCACGAGGGTGATGTGTCCTATGGGAAGCAATATCGCGTGGAGCCCTCACGATCACCTCACTCCCAGCCTGCTCAACGTCATGGTTCAGACCGCAGGTGTCATGGTTTTGACCATCAGACACATGAGTACAAGAAGGGTCTCCTCTGCACGTGAAGCGGGAGGACTAGTCATAGGACCACGGAGGGCAAGGTGGCGGCCCTGACATCCGGTGCCCTATGCACCCCAAGGAACAGTTGGAACAGTTCTAAATACGTTATGTACATATAATCTTTCTAATACATTGACAATGCCCGTTAATTAATAGATAATATGTGACAAGAGCTAACATACCTATCAGCATCCTTGTATATAGACCTTGGCTTTAAACTGTAAATAACTTATGCATACCAATATATTTCAGTAATACCTGATTGGCATTTTATTATATAGAGCATTTAGTTACTTGGTAGTCGTCTTATCGATAGTATATTATGTAAATATGTAAATTAATCCTGCCTTATTCAACAGGAACAACAGAATATCAGCCTCTGCTCAAGAGTATTACCAGCCACAACAGCCAATTGCTGCATGACTACAGGAACAAAAAGCATCCAGCGTAAAACCACTCACCCCACATCAGCGAAGTCCAGCACTCCTGCCAGCAACAAATATACCTATATCCACACGGCGACCTGCGTGAGGTTTTGCCGGTTTCCCTCACGCCTCTGGTGAATGCCAGGTCATTAAGCCATCCCGGAAGAAAAGAGTTCCCGCACCATTATATTATTCTGAATATTCTATCTGCTACACGCCTATGTACAAAGTTAAAATATGTGTATATGTTAAATGAATAACCCCGAAGAGGATTTTATCCTATAACAGGGGCTATTGCTGTAAATATGTTGATACATAGTGAGAATAATTATGTTAATACTTGTGTATGTGTAAATATATGTGTTGTGACAGTAAACACCTTTTGACTTGAGTTAGATGCAATTGTTCCCACCTTTTCCTTTATTGTTAATCCTATTTGGTGAGTGGTAAATTATTTTCGGTATTGAGGTCATTATCAGTTACTTATTTAAAAGGCGCCAGTGGTCCCGCCAATCGTCTACAAGTAGTTCACCGAATTGCCGTTAGGTAGCGTTACATGACACGTAGTTCCCCTTAAGCTCGAGTGTGGCGCTGCAAGCTGTTAAATATGGCGGAGAACTGTTTTACTACATATAGACTCCTTGGCGGTAGAGATAGGTTCCACGCAAAATAGAGGAAATCTATCTAGATGATCCACGGATAGCCCACGTCGGCCATATGTATTGCATCGCTATGCCGAGAGATAGCCTATCCTTAACAGAGATAGCCTATCCGTGGACTCCAAGGATGCTATTCGATTATTTGGGGATATGCCGTTACTTGTGCTGGCTGGGTTGTCCCCATTTTGGTCAAAACAATTGGTCATTACAGTGACAATGGCATTGTCCTTCCACCTTACTATCAACTTTGAGCCATTTGAAATGTATTCAAATTCACTCCGCTTCTTTTTGTTTAAAATATTTTTTCCGATCAGCCAAAAATTACTTCAAACCATGTATTCGCGATGTGTTTCTGTTCCACCCAACCCTTTTTCTGATAAAAGATTTAACAGATTTGAAGTTCCTCTCCAACAAGGGTCCACAATGTTCATGTGTGAGTACGATTTGCACCCATGGTTAAGTTATTCCTAGCCCTATTATATCTAATAATAATAATAATATTTTATTAACACCGTAGGGATACAATTGTCCATGGGTTTCGTCAATTAAACAGCTGGTTACAGAGACATAAAAGAAGTACAGTAAGAATACAGTTGCAAAATATCATTAAAAAGTCCTTAACACTATAATAACATTTGCTATATAGTAAGTATTTCAAACTATTTTTAAAAACCATTGGTGAGGTAAGGGATTTTAAATCAGAGGGTAGCTTATTGAAAATTGCAGCTATAGTGTGATAGGGGCCTTTATGGCATAGGCTGAATGAATAAAAATTACTATGAATGTTATTTTTAGATCGAGTATCATGACTGTGAAAGTCAGAGTTGACATGAAAGTAATGGGGATAACACTTCACAAACATGGCACATGTGAGGATATAAATGCATGGAAGTGTGAGGATCCTGAGGGAGATAAACAGTGGCCTACCACTCGTTCGGATTGGAACTCTACAGATGGCCTGTTTCTGTAGGGAGAAGGCCTTAGCTGCAGTAGGGGAGTTACCCCAAAACATAATACCATAGGACACAAATGAGTGGACTTTGGCAAAGTACACAGCTTTTAGGACATTGAGAGAAACAAGAGGAGAAAGTTTCCTTATCATATAAATACCAACTGAGAGTTTCTTATTCATTTCAAAAATATGAGTTGAACAGTCAAGAGTGTCAGCAAGCTGTAGACCTAAGAATTTCACAGATGAGGTGGAGAAATCAGAATGAGGAGGCAGAGTAGGAATCTCATGAGAGTACTTGTTATGAAAAAGAATACAAGTAGTTTTAGCCTCATTCAAAACAACTCTGTTAAGGTGGCACCACAGTAACATCTCATCTTTTGTAGTAGAGGCCAAATGATCCAAGAGTGGTAAAGTACTAGCAGATAAGAGATTAGATGTATCATCAGCGTACATGACGGTGGAGTTATATGAGAACTGTTTAGGAAGATCATTGATGAAGAGGAGAAACAGTAGAGGACCAAGAATAGAACCTTGAATTACTCCAACCGGTACTTTCAAGGGACTGGATTTGATTTCCACCACTCCTGCAAATGATTGAAGAGTGTAACTGACAAATTGCGATCTGTCACTAAGGAATGATGAGATCCAATTTAAAGAGTTATTGGTGATTCCCAAGCGCTGAAGTTTGGTCTTGAGGACTTCATGATCCACGCTGTTAAAAGCATTTTTGAAATCAAAAGAGATACCTAAAATGTGGTGTTTATTGTTCAGTCCAAGAATTACATTATTTAGGAACTCAAAAATAGCAGAGTTGGTGGACCTGCCAACTCTAAAGCCATGCTGAGAGTCAGAAATTAAATTAAAAGTCTGGAGGTACTTGGTTAATCTACGCTGGAAGAGTTTTTCAAAGATCTTTGAAAACATTGACAGAATGGATATAGGTCTATAATTAGTAGATTCAGAAGGACAGCCTTTCTTGGGAATTGGTATTACCCAGGCCAGCTTTAGGGCAGAGGGAAAGAAACCAGTGCTAAATGAGAGATTAATGATATCTGTCAACAGGGGAGTGATTAATTTTGAGGAAGCAATTATAACACTGGGAGGGATGCCATCAGGCCCAGGTGAAGAGGAATTACCCAGGGAGATGATGGTTCTTTGAACCTCATAAGGGTCAGTGGGATGTAGGAAAAAAGAGTGAGAAGTCCTCCGTTGCAACATGGGCTGAGTGGACCAATTGGAATGAGGCAAATAACAAAATTGCTGGTTAAATTTATCAGCAATTTTTTCAGGGTTATCTTCCAGCATACCTCCAAAATCAATGCTAGTGCTACCAGGGCAGTTAGAGGATTGAGTATTCTCCTTAATTACTTTCCAAGTATCTCTAATAATGTTAGTTGATTTACCTAGAAATTTATCGATTGCAGCCTTCTTTTCACCAATAACACGGGACTTAAGTTGCTTTAGAGCATCAAGATATGCACTGCGAAATGAGTTGTCAACAAATTTACTCATGTAATGGAGATCACGAACATGAGCAAATCTGTCGTTTAATTAGCAAGGGGTGAAAACGGAGATGATTAATTTATTTCTCCGACAAAATTATTCTGAATAACCATTTCACGCATATTTATGAGTTCATTTTGAATATGAATGTACCCAAGTGCAATTTTTTTTTTCATTAAATGTCTCAAAATGATTCTTTAGAATAAAATTTGCTGCATCTATGCAAAAAAATATGACATGAAAACAACTAATGTTTGAACAATGCCCATGCAAGGGAATACCATACACCACAACACACACTATGTGTGCCACCAAATATTATGTTTCTGCACAATCCCATTTTTTCTAACATGTGAATTGATCATGATTGTCATCCTGCTAAATTACGGCGATGAAGTACATGAAAATTGAAATGAGAAAAAAAAATCAGTCTGGACCAGGAATCAAACCACTATGCTACTTTTCAGGCCAATGCACAGGCCACTAAGCTACCCAGGCTTCTCAATTCTCTTGGCAATTTTGGAGGTTACAAGGGAATCTACAAGGAGGCTGGTGATCCACGTTTTATACCCCGAGTATTATTAATTTGTTACTTTTGCAACATTCCCCTCCGAGTCCCCAGCAAGCATCAGGTTTCATTGCCGCCATAATGTCCGGAGACTCGAGAGGGGTTGGGAAGTATATGCAGCCACATCCGATGTCCATCGGATAGGTGGCTATGCTGCGTTCGGGTAATGCGTATGCAGTAGACTGAGTGACCCCAGGATGACGGCCTTCTGCATGTGTGCAATTAGGGATTCCGTCTTAGCCACGAAGGACGGAATGCACTTGATGCTATCTAGCAGCGAGCCCTTAACTTCACCAAGCACACCTATGATGAGAGCTACTAGTTTAACAGAGAATCTGGGGTACATTTGCCGAAGTTCAAAAAGCAAGTCTTGATATTTTGTCTGTTTTTCCACCTCCTTCGCATAGGTTTGTTTTAGCCGGAGCCAAAAATTCAATCATGAGCATGGAACGTATGAAGCAGTCAAGGAGAATGATATCAGGCTTGGTTGCCTCCAACTGCCTGGTGGTGGAGAAGAAGTAATTCCACCAGATCGTGCATTTATCATCCTCCACAACAGACACAATATCTCCAGGGGCATCAGGCAGCACAGATGTTTCATTTATGCCATAATGGTGTCGTAAGTGGAAGTAAAACACCCACATAACCATGTTGTGCCAAGCTAAATATGCTGACCTGGCGTAATAACTACAGCTGGAGAGAAAGTGACTAAGTCCCCAGCTCGGCTCAGCACGCCCTTCATCTCGTGTCCACGATCTCTACCTTGAATATAATGCGGCAGTACAAGAGTGTGTTTATGATACCATCCTGACACACGAGGACGAAACCCTCAGACTTAAGACCAGCGGAACATAGGAAGGCAAACATCAGCTCCTTCGATAGCCCATGCTTCTCAATGTTTCAATAAAAACATCCATGCATGGGCTTATTGGTATGAGACTTGAGCAAAGCATTCTGCATGTCTTTTTTCATTTCCAGCTTCTTGACGTCTTCCTTCTGTGACAAGATGGTAGTGTCATCGTTGCTTCCATCAGATACTGGGTCGAAGTCCAGACCGGTTTCGTCAGCTGCCCTCTTTGCCGCCTGGAAGAGAAACACCCCTGCTCCCTCTCCCTGCTTCACTCTCTTATGATGGATGATGATAATAATAAAACCCAGAGTATTACTAATATCATCTTGAAAGAAGCCATTTCAGGGGAAGAGAATCCACTCAACAATCATTTATTTTCTGCACCCAAGTAATAGCTCAAAAAAAAACTTAAAAAACTCTAGTAATATTAAACCCATGAACCTCTAAAGAGAAAGCATATACCGTATTTCCCTTCACTGATGATGCACAGTAATTTTTCTGGTTATATTGTATAATAAAAAAATATTAACTTCTATTCACATTAACAGTTCATAGAAGGTAAATGAGATTGCTGATTTATAAAAATAGCAACTGTATTACTGTTATTCATCGCAGAATTTAAAAAATGAATGACTAATGAAGATCTTCACTTCTCCTCAATCGAGTGCACCTTTAACTCACTACCACGACAGAGTGTATGATGAAAGTAGATGGGAAAAATTGCATCTAATTAATTGCGTTGAGTTATGAACAAAAACAGATTACTCTACAATGATCTTTGCAAAATTCCCCAAATGAAAACCAAGATATACATAAATAGTATGCTTTTATTTATTTAAAAAAATTGATTTTCGGTATACATAGTCTTTGTATTATGAGAATAAATAGAATATGTTTCAGTAATGCTGTTTCAACAAGAAATATAAGTTCATACTGCAGTAATAAATAAGAGCTCATAAAATATTGCAACAACAGCAAATACATAAAATAATGCAGAGCTATGATTTACTGAGGTACAAACAAGATTTGTAAGCTCAGAAGCACTGTGGAAGCCCCAGACTTTTGATGAAATCAATTAAAACAAAGTTCTACATAGTTTCTGTGATTTCCAAATTTTAAAATTATTTGAAGGAATTGTCAAGGTATAATTCCAATAAAATGCAACCATAAACCGGGTGAGGATATCCATAAACTCAAAATAAAATTATATTGTAGTGCAATGCAACCAGTGAGCTAGCTTATAATATTTTTTCACAATTAATGTCATTCATATTAAATATAACCAGCACCAGGGTCAATACACGCCAAGATTAAATATATATCACTGAGACATATTTTTTCAAATCTATGAATGCCATTCCACACATTGCAATATGAGAAAATTTAAAAACTGATTTTAAAATAATTTTTTTATACTTAAGTTAGAGTAATAAGTCCAATCACTTGGTCAAAATTTTAAACTACATTTGAACTTGCTGTACTCTTACACAACATTCATTTCAAAGTATTACATAAGTCTATGTAATTACATATGATATCTAAACGCTGCGTTTGGTACCTTTCAATTTAATAAGGTAACAGAAACAAATTTGCTTATGTTGCTTAGTACGACTAAAGTGAGACATAGGAACATAACCAGTCATTCCATAGAGACCAATGATTTCAGATTTCAAAATATAGCACCAACTACAGATAATCACTGAATTATGAAATATTACTAGATCCTTGATGTAGCAGCACCAGACAGTTTCCTTGGGCTATGTGCCATGGGATATGCTACAGTGTTAAGCATTTTTTCCGAGATAAAAGTTTGCAAAAGAAAAGAAAACATATTAGCTTCAGCATCAAAATTAAATCAGGATTAAACACTTTCACAATTAAAATGCTACACGCATCACCTTTCCTCAGTTGAATTTTACATAAGGAAAATGTAAGTATCAAATCCAGATTGATAATGAAACAAAATTTGACCTGCTGAAGCATGCATAGAAAAGCACTTTTTCTGTTTGAATATCATAAATACATGATAAGATGTTAAAGGAATGAGCATATCACCTCATAGTGCCATAATCACTTTCTTGTGATGACTTAAGAATTCCATACAAAATAGTTATTCCTTTACAAATGAGAGTAAAATAAAAATATTTCAGCATGGCTTTCATTATTTAACAATTCCTTCTGCTTTGTAGATCAAATTAAATAATACCAACGAGAGACAGAATTCATTTAAGGGCAGTGCACACCTAAATATTCAATGATTTTTTTAAAACCACCCTATGCCATTTAAGTCTCTAACACACAGATTATTCTTGAATTATATATATATCTATGTGGCAGCCAGGTAAACAGCAAAGTTAAGTAAAAACACCCTAATAACACTGGTATCAGCTACATTACTGGTAATTACAACTGGTATGAAAATGCAAAATTAGGTAACAGGAATTTCAAGTTTCACTCGCAGTATCTCAAGGTGTATCAACAGTACACTTTAATACCTATTTACCTGGTGACCACAATAATATGAGCAAGTCATTAGCAGACTTGGGAACAATCAAAGCAGAGAAAGCCAAACAATAAAATAAAACAATATGTCTAAGATTTACATTTAGAACAATATTGAATAAATGCAGAGACCAAAAACCCTAATCACCATATATGCACTTCATATAAGAATAATCTGCTTAATAAAAATATATTATTTATAAATCAAAACTTAAGTGGTACCTACCATAACAAAGAATTTCCAGCAAATATAATTTTCTCATATTAACTTACATAGCAGGAGTATAATTAATATTTTCAGCATCAAAAGCATGAGCTACAAAAGGTACACAATGCTAATGATGTGGTAAAGGAATGCTAAAGAGTCTCAAGACAACTTCCAGTGAATTATGATCATTTAAAAAACTCTAATATCAAAAATGACTGCCTGACAAAGTCATTCATTTAAGCTTCAGTAACTATTACACCCTTCGTATAATCAAAAGACATCCAAGTGGTTGAGCAATTAACTTGATACATTTGAAGGGCTATGGGTCTGATAATGTGAAAGATGAGATTGAAATCAATAAATATATGAAAAAATGAAAGGAAATGTAGGACTCGAGGAATAGCAGCTAGCTGGACGTATTAAGATGTCAACTAATCACAGAACAATTATTGCACATTGCTGTAGTCAGCTCAACACTATAATTTCATTCCTGTGTCAAGTCCAAGTAACTGTCCCATAAGTTCATAAGTAGAAAATGAAACTGCAGCCATGGGTATCGCTCTTAAATAGTTGATTGACATTCCTCTGTAAAGGCCCTTGACAACGCCATCTTCTTTGTAGATTAGCATCAGTGTATGAAACATTCCAATGCTATGAAAAAATGAAATAAGAATAAATTATTAATAGTTACACTCACAAAAACTTATATCAAGCTAAGTAATAAGCAACTTCTGAAAAAAATCATTAACTTTTTCATTACATACTGTCTTCACAATATCATGCTTCTAATTCTCAAATATGTATTACAAGAGCAACTTTTTCTATCAAATAAGAACAAAGCTCATTATGTTTTAGCCATTTCCCTGCTGTGGGCATCTCACTCAGCAGCCGACGTGCTGTAGGCACGTTAACGTGCCCTCTGTGTGAAAGATGAGTTCATACTCCTGGCAAGTTTTCGCTTTGCTGCTTTGTGTTTTAAGAGGCGTGTTATGTGGTCAATCGCTCAGATGAACTCTTGTGGGTTCTACATGATCTCTTGACCGTCACAGGGCACTCACTCGTATTTCTGGGCCTATATTTTGTCCACTTTCTTTTTCCTGCTGAGCTTGGGTATTTCTCTCTCACATGCACGTTGGCCTTGGAATTTCCCCTTCTCATCCTAAGTAAATGAGTGTCCTTGATTATTCCTTAGCTTTGCAACTGTGCTTCTGGAGGGTTGTTTTACCCACAGTTGCTAGATTTATTGCCTCTACAGCTTTCTTAACCATTATTTTTTTCTCAATGCATCTCTCTACTCGATGCTTCAGTCTTCTACTGTGCTTGCCATTGTGAGTTTGATTTTCTATGTTTCCTCTAGCTCATATTTTGACCCATTGCATACTGTTTGGACTTTGTCTTTGGAAACAATTCCACTGAGAATTCTATTGATAATATCTCTGGGCTCTCCTGGACTTCTCTTCCGGTATAGAACCCTGCTTTGTTTTTGGGCATTCATCTCTGGGCTTTTTAACAACCTCTGTTTTTGATTGGTGGTAGGGCGTTCTTTGGATTAACTGAAGTGTTTTGTTCATTTATTGTCCTGTGCTTCATCTTGGACATTTCTCACAGCATTTTGGGATTCATTTATTGTTTTTACACAGACCAGTGCTTTATTTTGACTGTTATAGAGGCATCCTTGTAACTTAAGCTTTATTTTCCACTTGGATTATCATTGGCTTATTCTCCACCATTCCCATTGAGATATTCAATGATTTTGTCTGAAAATATACATGGCAGCTCAAGAAGAGCAATCCAACAGAAGGTGTTTTACAAATTCTGGAGGAATATGTGATTGGGGATGAATTTACAGACAATTTTTCTGAAGACTACTCTGAGGAGGAAGACGAAGGTGCTTCTATAGGTATCTGCCCAACCATCTACATCAGACATCAAAGTCTCTACTAAAGAAAAATTATTTCTGAGTTCACCTTCGGAATCTGAAGATAGCTCAGATGAAGACTATTTACCGCAACCTTTGAAGAAGAAATTCACGGAATTCATATGGCACTATATGGATCTGAATACGGAAATCCATGATTCGTTCTGCAAGATTCTGGATGCTAGGAGAGTGTTAGCAAAGATTATGCAATACTAGATTATTTTCCATTTGTTTTTTCAGTAGATCTCATAAAGATTATCGCGGACAAAACCAATGATTATTACAAATATACCAGCGAGAACGTTCCGGAGAGTGAGCATCCACAGATCAAAATTTGGAAAGATACCGATGATGAAGAGATGTTTCGCTTAGTTGCAGTTACATTACTGATGCCAAGGATGAAGAAGTTATCCCACAATGAGTATTGGTCAAAGGACTCACCCATCAGAACACCAACTTTTGGTGAAATGTCACGGGACAGATACCGAAATCTGGTTCGCGTGTTGCATTTCTGCTATAATAACTTATTCAATGAAAATGATTGCTTGGAAAAAATTTGGAGCATAGTCAAGACTCCAAGCCCTTCACAGGTGCCTTCATGCCTTCCAGAACCATTGTATTGATGAGAGTATTCTGTTGTTCAAAGGGCATTTGTGATTCAAATGCAAAGGATGCAAAAATCTCAAGCTTGCTCCGCAAAACTATTAAACATGGGAAGAAAAAAATCCCAGGAGTAATTCAGCACAGGGGAAACGACTCTGCTGCTGAGTGAACAGCAGCGAAAGTGTTAATCATGTGATTCATTCAGTCAAATATTTAAGGTGCACTTCTAAATTTTCTATGAGTAACTAATTGAACAATGTACCCTTTTTCACAAAATGTGAGTGAAAAAGGTGGTACACAGGTTATTAATTGTATCATAGATTTTTAACAAGTACTGACTAAGTGCATGCCATACACAACCTTTTCTCAAGTACATTTCTTGTTTACCAACAACTTTCTCTTTTCTATATAATATCCATTAACAATTAAACAAAGAGTCATGGAATTAACAAATAAACATGGATCTGAACTGAAATGTCCTTTACTTCTAAACTTCAAAGCAATAATGGAAATGTTATGCATATCAAGAAGAAATGCAGCTATGAGCTACTATGTTACCACCCATTTCTCTAGAGCAGTGGGTCCCAACTCACAGAAGTCTGCAGACCATTCAGCCTGAAATTAAATCATGTACGGACCCCCCCACTCCTACCCTCACCATCCGTTGTAACTCAGCACCTTTCCCACAACCAAATTCAATGGTGATTAAGTAAAATAGTTTTTTAGAACACATTACATATTTATTTATTAATTAGTGTACAGTACAACTTAATTACCCATCTCGCTCAGCGCACATCGCTAGGTAGCTCAATGCTCATCCCCATAGGTTACATCTTGGTCATTTTGTTATCTAGCATTTTTTGCAAATTTCAACTAAAAGAACTTTCTCCGAACCATTTATCAGTTTTCATACACTTTTTAGAGGTAGAATGCATGAAATTTTTTCTCGTTTCCAAAGTTTTTGAGGTTTATAGTCCGTTGCATTGCTATTACTCGCACCCAAAACATCGGGGCAATAACAATACAGCAATGTGCAGTACAGTAAACCTGTCCTGAAGTGTCAAAATTATACGTTTAATATTCTGGTGTATGACATCTAACATGGAATTTGATGTCATCAAAAGTGAATATGATCATAAGTAATTGAAGTGTTAGAAAATATGATTTTTAATAGCTACCTCAATAGAATGTTTTCGCCACTCACCAAAACTTTCCACAATAATGGCTAAATTAGCGTTACAGTTGTAGAAATTGGCTGTGGAGTGATTATTAATCATCATTTGTATTAACGAGAGTTCCATTTAGAGAGTGATTTTTCACATCCCAAGAGCTCTCGCTATACAGGGCTTCTACTGTACTTGTATCGATTACATTTTTGGTCATTTTTACTTGTAATGAGGGGCGGCATGGCCAGGGTGGGAATGCAGGGATTCCCACCTGGGCCCCAGGCCACGCACTAGGTTTCGGGCTCGGGTCTGAAGGGCCCAGTGGGCCGGGCCCCAAAATTGAACAGCCAACAGACCAAACATCTCTGAGTGAAAGTACAATTTTGTCATACTGTAGATAAATACCTATGAAATTGTAGTTTAATGTGTTTTTAACGCACACTTTTTTTCAGAAGGGGGAGGGGGGGTCCAAAAACCAGGCCCCTCTGGACGTGCAGTGGCCCAGGCCCCTGAGCACCCACACTGCCCCTGCTTGTAATCGATACATTTTTCAAAAAGTAATTTTTAATGGTAATGAGTAATCGTTACATTTGAGTAATTGTAAGTGAAAATTTGAATACCACATACATTGAAAGTATCAAGAATTAGTTTCAACTACATTGTGAATCCTGAGCTGAGTCTCAGTTCTCTCTTTCACGGACCCTGGCGGTTTTGCGGTGAGTGAGAATGCTCAATAGAGCATTTGTCGGGCGTTTCCTGAGCGTTCCGGCGATTTTCGAGCGTCGGTTGAGCAATGCAAATGCCGGCACTTTCTCAAGTAAACGCCTTCCGAACGCTTTTATAATGCTCTACTAGGCGTACCTTCGGCATTTACAAGCACTTGCCAAATGCTTACAGGCAAACTCTCAAGAAACGCCTTAGAAACGCTGTTAGAAACTGGATTCCTTACACGGTATGATGGAACTATTTTGCAGGCACGGGGGCTCACTTTTGAGCGTTCACAACTTGTGATTCGCCCATGAATATAGAAATTCGCAGTTGTTTAGTGAGTTTATTGTGAGTGTTGTTTGGTGTTGTTTTTGCTATGAGTTTTCCGATAAAATAAGTCATAAATCTGAAGTATTTACTTATATATTATTAAATCAGTTGTTTTAAGTACCCTACATTCGTATTTCGGGTACTGTAAGCAAGAAATAGGTTTATGTTCGCCCTGGTGGCATTAGTTTTCATGTACAACTTATGTGCAGTTGATGGTGTTGTTACTCGTCGTCCATGAAGAATACGCAAAGTTTTCCGGAGGATTTCTACTTAGTGAGATAGGCAGATTGATTACGAACTACGTGTTTTCGCTGAGAGATACGAATTTCATCACTCTTATCGAACTCATAATTTGGCTAGAAGACTGTGAAAGAGATTTGTGAAAGGATAGTGCTATATCCACTTGTCGGTGGTTTTTACTATTCTTTATCCACTGTGTGCTCATACCTATATTTCATTGTACAATTTATCTAATAAATGTGTTAAAATGAGCCTGAATTATTTCATTACGAGGGAAGGCATTCGAAGATCTTCATGAGGTTGTAGTGCATATAGGTTAACCCTGTCATTGCTCCCTGTCCTTCAAGCTTGGCTGGCTCAGCGTATGTGAATGTGGGGACCGTGGGGGCGTTATATGGCCAAGAATGGTTCATCGAATCAAGTAAGTGTGGTATGGAAGTTTTATTATAGACGGCAAGAGAGTTTCAGTGGTGGGAGCAAGGGATTGCGAGGTCATTGGGCAGCAAACAAATTTACAGTGAAGGGCAAGAAAGTTTAAAGTGAGAGTAAATGAACATAAAAAAGTAGGTGTATTGCAAAGTCATTGTATGAGAATGCATTTAAGAAGGGGGATAAATGGTTGTACATACCAATGTGATTGATTGCACCCAGAAATTCACTATGTCTCGTCCCAGCATAATTACTTACCTCATTGCAGAATTTTTTCCTGACATTTATCTAGGGTCAGAAACATTATTTGGCGTCACATGGACGCGGCTAAAACATATGTGTGACGGTCCCAAGTGAGGTGGCTACACAAACTATTATCGGTAGGGCAGACAACGCCTTAAGGAACCTTATTTGAGCGTCCGTGAAACCCCCTAAGAATGCTTTATGAATCCCCAACACCCGGCTCCACTAAGCGTTTTCATTGCTCAACGAAAGCCCACAAACCCCTGTAAAGACGCTCAACAACACCTTAAGAAAACCTCACCAATACAATGAGCGTTCACGGATCGCCCAGGAAACGCCAAGGAATCTTTAAGAAACGCTTTCAAAATGCCTAAAGCGTTCACAATTGTGCTCAATGAACGCCTAATTGAGCAATGGCCCAGGATTTACAATGCCTTACGGAAGCTTAGAAAAACGCTTAACAAATGCCGAATGCCCTCTCAAAAACCACCAGGGGAGGGGTGACTCCTCTCCTAGGGGTGGATTCACTTCCGAGAACTTGAGAAGGGTAAGACGATACGTGAAAATGGGCAAAATGTAAATGGTAGGTACAGTGTAGCTAAGAGGTGTGGGCTATACAATATAAGTTTCTGCATCTCCGGCTTTTACGTGAATCTTTTCTCATATCATCGGGGGACGTAGTGAAGAGAAGAAACCTCACTTGTAATCATACGGAGAGAAGAATCTAATAAAGAGCTATGGAAACCATTGTGGAAGAAAGGTATTTTCCCTTCCCATACGTGCAGACATATAGATTTCAATACATTTTGGCAGAACGTAAGCATTTAGGCAACATGATTACTTGCATTAAAGAATAGTAAAAATGTTGGATTGCATGTTAGCACTCACTATTTGAGAAAATATGAGACTGTGTAATATGTACTTAACAAACAATTATATTAATTTAAAATGCCCATACTGGAAGGAATATGTCCAATCTTTGTAGGACTTCTAACAATACATGTAATTAATGCATAAAGTTGAGGCCTGGAAGGTAATACAGTTCCTCATAAGGAAAGATGCTTTTGTAAATAAGCTCCATAAAGGTTCAACCAAAATTATTGCAAAATAAACAGTATATTTCAAGACTTTCAATGACTAATTAATAATTGAAGCTTCATAATAACAAGATTTTTATGTGCTCTTGTATGGCCATTGGAGCATGACTTAATGGTTAACTACATGAAAAATAGTATATATTCCAATGCAAAAATACATTATTTATAACTATTAGCTCAAATATTGACTGGATAAATTAGCAAAAGGAATTTTACGGGTGTGTTAGCTCTGCATTTGTCAGACATGAAGCAGCTTTGCCATCCATAGTTTCCCCCTAAGAAAGCACAGCACCTACTTGCCTGGACCCTTATTACATTGTGTAATGAAGAGATTAGCAACAGTTGGATTAGACAATATTTGCATTAATATTTATGTAAGTACATTATCGTCTCTCCCCCTTGTGAAGCTAGGATTCTTGGCAGTTAAGAAACCCATTAGTGTCATGAACATTGTAGTGGCTCTCGCAGAAAATTCTGATTGGTAAATAATTCATACTTTTTTTGGCATATTCAAAATTTGGCCATTTAAGGCCATGATTAGCTCTCTGATTAGCATTAACGATGATATTAAAACTAAACTGTGCTACACATTGAGGATTTAGTTATTTACAGGAGCAAATTGAAAAGTAATTGCAATTGTACTTGTAATCCTACTGATTACTTTTTCAAAGAGTAATTTGTTATTGTAATTAGTTACTAATTTCCCAGTGCACATATTTGTAATTGGGCCTGATTACATTTCTTCAGTACTTTTCCCATCACTGGTAGTAACATCAAAACTATTTTGAATCTTTTAATAGAGGAAAACTGCATGTGTTTTCTTTCAATGGAAGGAAGGAGGCCTTGTATTTGAATGAGGGATTGTGGCTGTCACCTAAATCATTACAATAGACCTTTATGAGCATTTAATGAATTTTCTTCAATTTGGTTAGCTCTGTATCTCAAGCCAAGAATGTAAGGATATATGTAACAATGATTGAGATTTATGTTTGTTAAATGCTTTTTATACTGCATTTAGTATGTAATTCTTCTACGTATTTTTGATGCATTAACTGGTGACCATTCTAATGTACAACTGCTGTATTATTCATTGATCTCACTTTGTCATATGGGGTAGTGCTGTCAACTGTTTTGTAGGTGTGAGTACAAGCCTGTAAAATAAATAAATGTGTGACACAGCAAACTTAGCTATGACTCCAACATACCACCAACTCATTGGAGAACACCATTGATTACTCATAAATGGGGTTGTTTACTCTAACTTTATAGGGATATTTTATTTTGGAAGCCACTAAATGGATACTAAGAATGAATTTTGGTAAACTGTTCTCTTTGAACTCATGAATTCATTCAAAACTCAAAAATTAAATTTGAAATAAAATATCTAGAATCACTGAGACAATTACAGATACCACCTCACTAACAGCACTTCATGAAGACTCACCGAAATCGCTGTGACTCAGTTGTAGGCATCATAGCCAACTGCATTCTTCTACGTGTCACATCTAGGGGATATGAGACACTCTGGGCTACTGCACCTGCCAAACCCCCACACAACAATTTTGCTTGTAACTTCAAAACCAAACCACCTGTAAATAAACAGAGATTGTCAATATATACCACAGAGATTAATAATTAACGATTCTGAAGTAATTTTACACTTAATTCTTTAAATACTATGAATTTTGACATTACATCATCATCTTCAGTTACAGACAGTATCTGAATCTGTACCTGAAGATGGCATTGTAATGTTGAAACCTGTAGAATTTAAGTAGAAAAATTGAAAACATTAATGAACAGGAAAATTAATACAGACCACTAATTCATTTATTAAGGACTTCTACTATGTCCCTCCTAAAACCATAAATTTCATATACCATAGAGATATATTCTTAAGTGCATTCATTTCAAGTGAAAGCAAGACTTTTAGTGAACATCAACAAGTCTCCTCAGTGATGCTGACACATAAACCTTTATACCATTCACCATAAATTTTTCAATAAATTTACCATAGCTAACATATGGCTAGAAGAGCTACACGAGGAGCTAAAACTCCTCGTTAAATCATAATTCCATAGGTTTAACTTTCTCCGAACTAAAGCTATCGGGGATAAGGTTAGTCAGCACTAAATGACACTATGAATACAGGTTTAATGAAATCGCCAGTTGAACGTTCTTAAACCTGCCCAGGACGGAGTCTCAAGTAACTATGAACACGGCCGTAGGATTTCCGATTAGCTATGGGTAATGATGGGCCGAAAATCTCCTTAAATGTACTGATCAATATGTTGCCAATATTTGTACATGCCATTGGTGAAAATCACTTTGAGAAAAATGACATACATATTCTGAATATTGAATTTAATAATGAGATTAAATAAATCAATTTCTCTCAACAAAAATGGGAATCACCTGGCTTCAATGCTTCCTGGTACACAACACACTTAAACGGCCAACTGAGTCAGTAAAGACTTGACACTATAGCTTCAAGGATTCTGTTTTATAGCTTTCTTTGTCCCAAATATTTGTAAATATTCTTCACTTCCAATTTATAAATGTTCTTCATTTGATCTTCGTTGATGTCAACAGGCTACTTATCGAAACCCGTGTCGCAAAAATTCTGAAGAATCACTAATATCTTCCCCTCTTCATCTAACTTCATTTTCTATGCCCCCTTCGTTAGACGTAAACAATGTTAGATATCTGATTGTACACAAATCAATCTCTGGAGTTAATGCTTCATTACATGGCAACATTTTACACCACAATCGTACATCTGATCCCTTGTCACTGACCTATCATTTTTCCTCCAGCACTGCCAACTATTGCACTAAAAACACTAAGGGTACAATAGCCATGGTGGATAGTGCAGAAGATGACAATACCCTCAATCAATACGACGATGATGACGTAAATGCCTTATCATTAACACTGGCAATCACATTGATGGATGGTGTAGACATCTACATGGCCAATTATGTAGAAGTCATAGGGTAGAACTCCCAATGGTTGGACCCCTACAGTTATTTGCACTTTGTAATTCACCATGTGATATTAAGTATCAGAATGGTATTGCAACATTGTTGCATTTGAATTTAGAAGCAACAATGTTTGACTTAATATGTATTAGTTGTTTCATCCACATTTCACCATTTGAGAAGTGACAGTCAACTGAAAAGTGACACCCTACCATACCACCACATTCTGCATTTGCTCTGAGAAAACTGAAGGTTTTCTTAGCGGTAAGTTAAGAGCATAACTTCTTTTGAATGTGCTCTGTAAACCAACCAACCCATTGACTTTAAAAAACCATGGAACTATATAATATTTGTAATACACGTATAAGTGTGTTTTTAACTTTGTGCCTGCAGGCACAAAGTTAAAAACACACTCATAACAAACACACAACATGTTAACTCAAAAGCAATTCAAATTTATAACATGCCAATTACTAGTATTGAAATGTTGATATTTTCCAGTCATTGGAATGGAGTGCCAATTACTGTAAATTTCAACAAATATGATTATTTATTTATATTGTGCACCAAATTCACCGTACTAATAATCTACACACGTTATAAAACTTAATTCTTAGAAATGACTGCAACCAGTAATTGGAATTGGTGCCTATAACTCGAAAAATTGGTGCCAACAATTAACAACAGCCAAATTTAACTGTGAACCATCTCTTTCCCAACTGCATTAACCAACTTCAGGCATCGCTAAAGTGATTGTGATGTAGATATGATGGCGTGAGACCAAAAGAAAGATCCCTAATTGCCAATTCCAAGTAGTAAGAAGAGGTATAATCAGATCAAATGATACTTGAATAATTTCTATTCCACAATCTCTTCCATTGCTTGAATATGCGGTTAAAGTTGCTGATATTGGCTCGCAGTTAGATGGCGAGTACGGGGGTAGGGTGGTACATCTTGCATATTAATCCAATGAAATACAATGAGTTGACAATTAACATCTTATATAATTTTAAATATCAGTTAAATAACATTTTAAATCATTTTACTCCAGCATATGTCATACCTATACTCAAGTATTAGAAATACGTGTATTATAAATATGTATTTTCGATACATTTGTACTTGGTATCGAAAATACATTTTAGGTGATGCAATTTGTATTTGAATTGAAAATACATTTTGCGAGTATTTTATATTTTCCAAATACTTCAAATACTTTTCACATCACTTATGAATGCATATTGTCGGAGATCGGTTTTGTTTCATTGGTTTCATCTTTCTCATCCTCAATCAGTAGCCAATTAGAGACGCTCCCTCTTCCACCTCAGTTTCCCCCTCCTTCCCAATCCATGAGGCCGGCCAGCATTGCCCGACCTAGGGAATAAATGCACGTGGGGCGTCAAGCCCGGCTGAGGTATAGACTACTGCCCGGCACGGTGGGGGAATTTTCTGCAGCAAAGAAACGTTGCCGGCGCTGTGAAATAGCTGTGGCAACACTGACCGCTGAAGACCAACATGATCACTGTGGAAGACGGAGACGGACCGAGTCACCCGAGCAACCTGACGGCAGCTTTTGTAGGTAATTGACCTAGCAACAGGGAGCGAGCAAGCAGTTTTAAAGGCTGATGGCATAAATGTTGTACTTCAAAATTAACTGCGTATTATTCTCATGAGTTAGGCTGGAATTTTCCCTTGGTGTGTTATAAGAATACCCAACTCAAGCCATTGCTACAAAATATTGTTTATGAATAGTTAAACAACTTTTTTGTTTGAGATATGGCTAAAATGATTTTATTGTACTGTTTAAGTTTTGTATTGATGTATTGGATGCATAATTACAGGATGGCGATCGTCAGGGAAAACCAGGAAAACCTGGAATTGTCAGGGACTTTTGAATTTCTGGATAAGTCAGGGAATTCTCGTAACAGTCAGGGAGAAACTGGGATAGGAGATTCTCATTATTTTTCTACCATTACATTTATCGGCTATTCTTTCCCGCCCTTTATTTCTCAAACACATTTCACCAACTAAAACTAATGTCCGTCGCTGACGTACACGGCATGAGCACCATCAATTCGTGGAACATTCAGTTGTGAATCTTATTAGTTGAGAATCTTAATTATTTTGTTGTGAATCAGACGTACAATGTATCCCTTTTGCATATCCTTATTGCGATATTTGCCTAGTAGTGTTAAAATTCATGATCACAATGTATTACGCTCATCACAAGGAATCCGAGGCTATGTTGTTCGGAGTATTTTACCTTTTTTTTTTTTTTTTTTTTTTTTTTTTTTTTAACTTCCGGGACTCAGGTCGTGAGGTAGCAGGAGCACACTAGCTCATATTACTAAATACATGCTTGAGGTTCTAACATTAAGAGATGATAATTATTAAAATGGTAATATGAGTACGATCACACGTGTAAACAAAATCTTAAGTAAGATCATCTTCCATTCCCATACCCCCCTGCGTGAGACAGTAAGAAGAGCCCTCCTCCCCTCCCCACCTTTCACGCTCGACGTAACTATTGAATGGCTCCCTTTGCTCCCTCTCAAAGAAATTTAGTCAGGTCAAAAACCACCTCAAATATGATATTCCTGAATATGATGCTGCCGTTGCAAATTGTCTCCTCTTTTCGCTCGCAGTGGCGTGCTTACGTTTTCTTTGTTTATCCAAACATTTTTTTCTTCTTGCAATCAAGGGGTTATAACCATGTTAATCAAATTATTATTCGCTTCTGAAGGTCACTTGCGACATTACATTTTGATCCAGTCCAACAACTTGGCTTTGGTTTGTATTTTTCCCGCACCTTAGTGATACCTGTGCCGCAGTCCGCCAGTAAATTGGCCATTAACTTTCCCTTTGATGCCTTTTCAGTAATCCTCAACTTCCCAGGACTACCACGACGCGACTATAATTTGGAAGAGTTTAACTTATGAAGGTTAACTAAATTTTTTATTAGGATGTAAAAAGCAGTACTTGTTGCTTTTAATGCATTGATTTCAGCTTCTAATATTTTCTGAGTTTTGACGAAAATTTAATTCAGCAGAAATAAAATATTCCATTAATAGGTGACCTTTTGGCGATCGGCCAGGGTAATTGGTAAATCCATCAGGGAATCCAACGGTCAGGGAAAAGTCAGGGAATTTAAAAATTGGATATCAGTAGCCACCCTGAATTATGAAATACACAAAGCGACAAGCAGTGGAAAATGTGATTTAGAAGTCCTCCAGTTTTTGCAGGATAAATCTAGGTGTTTGAGCATGTTGAATTATTACCCATTGGTAAAACAAATGTTTTTAAAATGCAATACATACTAGCATTCCATCAAGCGGCCCAGTGGAATGCCTCTTTTCTTTTGCAGGGCTAATAAACAGCCCGCATAGGCAGAAATGGAGTGATAGTTCATTTGAAAAGCTTGTATTCTTGAAAGGGAATAGCGACGTTTTGTCAAATATGTATTCCTAGGTTTTCTGGTACTTTTTTGTAATAAATGTGTTGAGAAATATGTATATCATTCATCTTACTCATTTTCACAGAAAGTATAAATGATATATTAACTATGTAGTTCCATCTTACTAGGGTGGTTCGATCACACTAATAAAATTGGGGAAATTGATTGTAGAATGAACAGGTTCAAGAAGATATTCTTTCCACATACGATTCAGAACTGGAATGGTAGCAATCCAGTGGATCAGTAGAGGAAGTGGTGAGGATGGGTAGAATAGAGAGTAAATGTTTTTTTTCTTGCATGGTTGATTTATTTTGTTATAAATACATCAGTTATCTTTGTCCACGTGGACATGTACATATTTATTTTTTTACATGCTTGGAACCTTTGACAGTATTAATGGCAAGTTTTTGTAGTGAGGAGGGGGAATCCAGCCCGATTGGGAATAGGTTTAATTGTTTTTGATTCTACATGATTTCATTGTCGTGATGTGTGGAGTGAGTACATACTTTTGTTTGTTGAGCATGCTTTGTGTGGAGTCGAACCCTTCCACAAACCCTCATGGTGGCTTGCAGGGTATACTGTTGATGTATTTTGTAATTTCAAATGTATTTTGAAAATACTATTTTGCATTTTCAGAAGTTTTGGCTGAGTATTTTGTATCTAAAATACATTGAGGTAAGTATTTTGTATTTTGGATCTAAAATACATTTTCCATGTATTTTGCCCAACTCTGCCTATACTCTATTGTGTACCACTGAATGGACTGGCGTTGATGTAGTTAAACCGATCCCTTATCAGGTATTACTCTGGTTCACTCACAACGGAGCTCACATTACAAACGGTCCTATGGAACGGATTATCATCGTAAATCAAGGGTCTGCTGTACAATGTTGATGGTTCTAAGATGGTTCCACGGAAAACTAAGAGTTATACTGCCATTCAGGCAGTCAAAACAAGCATGGATTTCAAAACAGCAGCAAAATGTTTTGGTGTTCTGAGGTCAACCTTGGAAGTTTCGTAGCAGTGATAAGTTTTCAAAAACTTTGCGTGGGCCAGCTCCTGTGCTAGAAGTTGAAGAATAAGACACCCCTGTTACATACAAGGTAATGATTATGTTAGTTAGGGCAATTAATATAATATTTTTAACCCTGATGTAATTTTTACTAGAAATGAGATGCAGACAGTTCCAGTAACCAAAGAAATGGTAGGGGGTAGTCCGAGTTTGCACAAAATTTTTGTGTGAAATTAAAATGTACTCTTTTAATACGCTAAGCATCAAGTTGTCTCTCATCTACTATCCCTTGGAAAATTCCGTCACCCGAGTTTGGAGACTAATATCTCACAGACGGCTCAATCGATTTTAAAATGAAGTACATCACATTAAAGCTTGTTTATTTCTGCATTCATTTATGGCAAACAAAACTTTTTACCGTTTATATTGAATTCAGTGTGTGCTTAAAAACAGAATTTTAGCGCTTTTTTCTGGGTACCGGACGGATGCATAGCATTTATGGCTTTGTAGTGACAGCACGGTTCAAGACATCGAAACATCCTTTTCAAATATTTTAGTAAAGATCTTTCTTAACAAATATAGGAAGTTTCATAATATATTATGCATTATTATTTTAGTTATAGATGCAAACGCAATTTTGTGTTATATTCCATTCCGTGCATCCCTGAACACCGCCGTTTGGACCTTCTTCAAGCTCTCGAGTTCATCATCATGAATCCACTCATAAAATCTGAAAGAAATTCATTGGTTAATCAATATCGATTAACATTTATTCTGGAAAAAGAGCGCATTGAACTGCCAGGAGCATGCCCGGAAGAGAAAGTGAGAGACGCGCACTGTTGCCCAGTCAGATGGTTGTCCGTAAGGCATGCAAGGAATTGCCTACTGCAAGCCTGCGGGGGAAAACCAGTTGTCCTATCTCTGTGCATGAGTCATTTGGACTCACTAAATAGTGGCAGAAAGGTTCATTTTTTAGAATGGTCATCAGTGTCATTTTAGATCTGTGAGGAAAATTTTTCGGAAAGTCGCGGAATTTTAGGATAGTTGAGCTAGATTTGCTGTGTTTAAAAATGATGCTCACAGGGGCAGCAGTGAAGAGCAGTCACCATGTTTAAAACTGCAGCCCTCATGGAAAAAGTTGATGGGAAGTGGTGAAAAAATGCCCCTGGTTATATTTTGGTGAGAACAGCAATTTTTATCGTTTACTACAGTATGTATTACAACCGAAGTAGTTTTCCCCCACAGGTAAATGCTTGCAGTAGGCAATTCCTCGCTGCCGTTATGGACAACCCACTGACTGGGCAACAGCGCGCTCATCTCCCTTTCTCTCCTGGGCATGCTCCTGGCAGTTCAACACGCTCTTTTTCCAAAATAAACGTTAATTGATATTGATAAACCAACGAATTCCTTTGAGATTTTATAATTGGATTCATGATGATGAACTCAAGAGCTTGAAGAAGGTCCAAACGGCGGTGTTCAGGGATGCGCGGAATGGATTATAACGCAAAATTGCATTTGCATCCATAACTAAAATAATAATGCATTATATATTATGAACCTTTGTATAATTGTTAAGAAAGATCTTTACTACAATATTTGAAAAGGATGTTTTGATATCTTTGACCGTGATGTTATTACGAAGCCATAAATGCGATGCATCCGTCCAGTACCCGAAAAAAATGCGCTAAAATTTTTTTTAAGCACATACTAAAATCAATATAAACTGTAAAAAGTTTTGTTTGCCATAAATGAACACAGAAATAAACAAGCTTTAATGTGATGTACTTCATTTTAAAATTGATTGAGCCGTCTGTGAGATATTAGTCTTCAAACTCGGGTGACGGAATTTTGCAACGGATAGTAGGCTTATATTCTTCTTTTTGATCAATTATTTCATTATTGAGAATGGGGGTGTTTACTTGAAACCGAAATTGCTATTTTATTCACAAAATCGTTAGATGGAAAGAAAAAATGAATTTTAGTGAAAAAATCAACCTTCTAACCGTAGCCATTCACTCATAAATTGAAAATTAATATAAGCAAAAGGTGATGCCCATCAAATGAGTTGCGTTGAGACTTTCTACATCAACCACCTCCCTTCGTTGGCTGTTTTTTGGGGGGAGAAGTGGGGGTGGGGAGGATTTTGATCGCGCGAGGGAGCTGTGGCCAAAGGGATGACGTAAGTCGTCCCACCACGCTCATTCCAGCGAAAGGGTTAAGAACACCTTTTTTAATGGTTTTTTGTCGCTTACCTATAACTTGAGAACTAGGTGACTAATCGAAAAACAGAATAATACGGGTCTTTTTATTTTACACTCTATCAGATTCAGCAATAAAATAATGGTAAACGCCCCCATATTAGGGAAGGATCATGTGCCTGCTATTTTTAAGGATCGAATGTGAAACATGAATGTAAAATATTTCGCTTGCCTTTGTTAGAAACTTTGAGTAGATAGAGAAAAAAGGGATATTTCCTATACACATATTAAAAGGAAAAGGAGGTAAATACATAATAGCCATTTTATCATAATAATTGTTTTTATGGGTCCATTGATAGTCCAGTCAATGAAAACCCAAAAGAGGGTTGTAGAGAACATAGAGGACAGATACCAAACTTCAGGGATGTGTTTGGAGTTGATAGGACGTTAGCATACTAAAAGTCCCCGGACATACGAAGTGCGCAGGGTTGCAGAAGATCCCTTTTTTTGGTTTTTCACTTATATCTTGAAAACTGTTCGTGGTAGCAAAAATGTTACTCCATAAAAATTAAAGCCAACAAAATTTACTACAAAATAGTTCCTTTTACATTTATTTCTGTTCCTCATACTTATGGAGATATTTGCATCCGAAAATTGTAAATTTTTGAAGAATGCTTAATATCCTCACGTTTTTTGACAAACATTTCCTTCTAGTGGCGCAGCCTTTAGTTTTACAGCAAATTCCTCGAGAATTATATTACCTTTAAAATAACATTACGTCGTAGAAAGTGGAAAAATTGACTTGTGGCAAACTTTTTTCGATTTGGGGCCTCTTTTGTGGCAGTATGTACTTTGTAGTGTACACACACAGTGGGGGATAAGAAGAGAGGATTTGAATGCAGTACCTCCAAGAAGTTGTATTATCTAAACTGTGTCCCAAAAATACACCAAATGCACATACATGATTATTCCAATGACTATCTATTTGTTTGTCATGAATGCTAGAAATATAGTCTATTTTAGACTGATTTTTAAGTGACTGCATCAAAAATTACACTACAATCGACGAAATTTTGCATCCATTCAGACACCTATATAACTTTGTGCAGTACATTCCCAGCAAACCAGCAAGGAATGGCCTCAGTGCGCCACACAATGTGATGCCATATCATTCTAATCTGCAATAAAGAACTCTATTGCGGATAGCATATGGATGGAAAATATTAAGTATGAAATTCACCATCTGATATAGTAAGAAGTCTTGTGCAGCCATTCAACAATGACAACAGAACTGTCACCTCTTACAATCTGTATACTATACATTAGCTCAATATCTTCTCATAATAAAAATTACATTGATTGGGACAGTACCACAAAAACAAGCAAAAAATCCCACATGAATTTCTGCCCAGTGAAGCGAGGTAAGCACATACTTCATTGCTTGGATTCCAAAGAAACACGATGCTCATGTCATACACACCAAGCCTCAAAGCTGTCATTCTAATGCCTACTACATCAATGTTTGGTTCCAATTAGAGCCCTGCAAAACTGAGAGCTGAGAACGTGAGTTAGACGTTAATAACACAATCAATATAAAATTAACATTGGAAAGCAGAAAATACCAGTTACCATCGACCAATTGTTCATAGGTTAGCCATTTTTACTTATGATTTCAATGAATAAATGTTATGAATAGCCTATTTTTTTACTTTAATTTCAATATTTTTTCGGACAAACAAAACAAAAGAATCTACCAACAACGAGAGTTAAGTATGTAATTTCACATTCACGAAATAAAGATCCGACGGGTGTCGCAAGAACACTCAATCTATCTTGTTTCATTACCACATGCATTTACATGCTGAGTGTTCATTTTTTTCTTACCACTAGTCACTTAGAGCTTATATTTTTTACGGAATATCTACTCTCATGTTTTTTTCTTCTTAAATATTTAATATTTTGGGGATTTCACATTAATTTTTTCGGCGTGTGACTTCGTTTTCGTATTTTCTTTCTTATTCGGCACTCGGGAATACATGCCTTCCCGAGCGCTAGTCGGACATATAGTGGAAAGTGTGGAGATATATACACATGCTTTTTCAGCTCTAGGTACAAATTTACCTGTGGGTGCCTACTTCATACCAAAGCCTGTGAATGAACTGTTTGAAAGTGGATCAGTCATTTTGTAGGATTTTATACTATGAAATTTCTAGTGATGAAGAAATTCAGTGCAAATTCTGGGGGTGATCAAAGGCCTTCTATCTCTGGTAAGTTTCATATCTGTTGTAATTGAAGTTGTTGCATACAGTTTGAGATAAATTTTACATTTCATGTATCCATTCTTATTTATTAGGACTCCCTAAAGCTAAAAGGAAGCGACTTACTCCAGCGGAGAAAAGGCAGGATATTTCCTCACTACCGGACGAGAAGATTGAAAAAATTATAGAAGCTCTTTCTTCGGACGAAAGTGGTGGAGATGATTCATATGATTTGAGTAAAAGTAATTTTGAATCAGGTGACACTTGGGAAAGTGAGGACAGCGGAGATGAAGCTCACGGTGAATATGGAAGTCACTCTCTTGATACCCTTTCTAGCGTCACGGCTCCTCTTTTGCTAATCCCCAGTAGTGGATTTAGTGAACCCGTTACTTGGCTCAGAGACTCACCAGTGAAATGCCCCTTTTTCCATTTACTGGTTCCCATTGATTGAAAATTCCTCCAGCAGGTAACAGTCCCCGAGATTTTTTTTTATAATGCTTTTCACTGAGGATTTGTATGAAACAATTGTTTAAGAGACAAATTTGCAAGCCGATAACTTGTTTATGAATAATCCATCCCCACGGGCAAGGATTTCTAGCTGGAAGGATTTGTCTGTAACAGAATTTCAAACTTTTCTAGACCTTATTTTTCATACTGGAACTATTCAATTGGGGAAGTTGGAAGATTATTGGAGAAAACACAGGCTGTATAATCTCACTCCTTTTCTAACCATATGAGTCGAGATAGGTTCCTCGGAATTTTACAAGCATTACATTTTGCTATAAACCCGTGGAAAATGAACCCAGGTCTGATGACAGGCTCAATAAAATCAAACCATTGATTGACCTTTTCTACAGAAACATGTCCGCAACTGTGTCACCTTCAAAGGATTTATCTCTACTAGTAGATGAACCAATGCTTTTGTGGAGGGGCTGCCTTGTGTTCTGCCGATATACATATAAAGGGAAAATGCCATAAGTATGGTATAAAACTTAAATGTTGACCAAACAATCTGGGATGGTTTTGCAATTTCTAATATACACTGGGTCGGAAGATAAGAAAGTGGGCGGTAAAGCACACTTAAATAAAGTTGTCCAAAAGCTTTTAGAAAATTTCAAGGGTGTTGGCCATTCGTTGTATATGGACAATTACTATAAAGGTTTTCATATGGCTCATGAACTGCTTGAAAATAAAATATATTGTACTGGGACTCTTAGGTCCAACCGCAAAGGCAATCCCGCTGAAGTAATATCCAAGCAACTTAGCAAATATGAGGTTGTTGAATAATGGTACGAAAAAGGAATTTGTGTCCTCAAGTTGACAGGTGCGATGTTTTATTTATCTCATCAGAGTTTGGAGGACAGATGGTTGAAGTGTCAAATCGCAGGGGCCAATTGACAGCAAAGCCGGAAGCAGTGGTCAATTATAATAAATTCATGGGAGGCATTGACCACTGCAACCAACTTATGGCTTATTATTCATGCGAGCGCAAATCAATAAAATGGTATAGAAAAGAAGCTATTCATATGTTCCAGTTAATGCTCATCAATAGCCACATTCTGTACAGCAATTACAGTGGGCAGAAGAAAACCCTGTATGATTTCCGGTTGGAAGTCATAGATTCATTAGTAACAATGACCTCGAGCCAGGGTTCATGTCCCTCAACTCCCAAGCATCCTATTACCCATTTCCAGACTTGCTTCCTCTAATTTATGGAGGAAGAAGAAAGCAAATAAGATGTGGTGTGCGCTACTTGAAGGGAGATAGGAAAGACGTTACGACGTTTTGTCCCGACTGTGATGATGCGCCTGGCCTCTGTCTAAGGCCGTGTTTTATGGAATACCATAGCAAGAAATAAAAATTGTTAATGTATTTTTTAAGACAAAATTTGTAATTTATAATAAAACTTGTGTGAAAAGAGAAGCGGATTTTTATCTCTTTAGATATAGAAAAAAAAATTAGTAATATGGAAGATAAAAGCCAATTCCACAAATTATACTAGCTTTAAAATTTATCAATCCACCTTTGAAAATTATGGTGTTATGTACATTTATGTATATTTAGATTCCTTATGGCAAAAGATATTTACGTAATTGAAAACATATTTTTTCTTATTCCGAGCACTTTGCACAATAAGGAAGAGAGGAAAAAACCTAGCCGTTAAAGAGAAAACGGAGGGAGGGTTTGACTGGAAAGAAACCTGGAGGAGACTTCGAAAGCAGGAAAAGAGTGAGTGTGGAAGACAAATAATTTTTACAGTGAAGGCTTAAATAATTTGGTGCACTGAAAATGGTCATCTCCTTGTTGCTTCCGTCTGGTTCTCTTTACGAAGGTTGGGGTGGTGAAGAGGCCTGCAGAATCGTTTCTTCTGGAACTCTGAATGAGGTCAGAGGAGGTGGGGGGGAAGTTTAGGAGTGAGCAGAACAGGGGAAGCAGAGGGTTCGTTTCGGGTGATGTGGGGGCGTACCGTCGGAACAAGGAAGGAATATGTGGACATGTGCTTCGGGGTGTCAATGTTGAACGTATGACTCGAATGTCTGGCAGGAAGGGTGGGGGGGGGGTGGATTTTGACATAAGAAAATAGGCATTGAGAAAATCCGTACATCAGGCTGTTGAGATGAAGTAAGCCAAGGGAAACCGTGAGGACCTTAGTTATCTGCTGGATGTCGAGTGAAATGGTCTGACGTCCCGCAGAGTTGGGTTGCCGTGGGTAGATACTTATATCTGTGCGCTTTGCTTTCACTCTTGCTTCTCCCTCCAGCACTACCGTATACACACGAAATTTAACCAAGTGAAGAAGTATCCATGCTGAACAAATATAACAATAAATTGAGTCAGTGAAGATAATTAGCATAATGTACACCCGGCATCCCCCGCGAGGTGGCTATAAATTCATTCCCTAAAAAGAAAACAAATTGTGGGCTTGATTTTTATTTTATTGTAGAGTCTACATAATATCCGACCTTAACATTGTTTTTGATGCTGTAATACACATCATTTCACTGTAATACGTCTGACGAACAAAAACAATTGGAGAAACTAAATTTATCTCCCTTGTGTATTGCGGGGTGCCTAACTATAATTCCTCCCATAGGCGGTTGATGTCTTAAGACGTCGTAAAAAAAATTTCATTTTATGATATTTTTAACAATGGTAATTTATTATTATTATTAAAAAACACTGCAGACAAAATTTTGAGCAGGCATTGTAAAAACACGGACTCTGCACTACGGAAGAACAAGAAAAATAACGGCCGCATTGAATGTGTTAATGGTTCACCTTTTTAATCATGAAAATAGAGATAAAGCCATTTTCTCACTTCAACTTACACTCCAGTCGCGAATTTTAGTCAATATTTTTGGCCCAGAAAAATGACCTCAACGTACACTCAAATTGACTTATACACAAAGATATAAGGTATATAAATCTTTCCAGAGTTTAAAGTAAAAATATTTCAATAGTTGTTTCAGTTGGGATATGAAAGATTCAAATGACAACAAAGCACAAAGATTCGAGTTTTTAAATCTCAAATCCTTCTCAAGATTTGTGGGATTCAAAGACTTGAGGATTCAAATGTCCCATCCATAGTTGCGACATACTGGTTAGACTTTCAGCAGCTCATAGCCTTACCCATTAGCTGATAACAAACTACAAAATGATGACCCCAAAATTCCACATGCAAGCACCCTAAATTCATTCTGGTTCCTACCTGTGTTCTTGGAGCAGGGATAGCAGGTTAAATGTGAGAGATACTTCATGCATAAGTACTTCAGAGTTCCAAAACAATAAAAAGAGAGGCCTGCATATGGAATCATTCCACAAATGGTGGGAGTAAATCCCCTATAGAGAGCACTCACCCCACCTTCCTGAAAAGAGAGAATAAAAACCAATCTAATTTGCTATGCAAGCATTGTATGCCAACAAAACTGGATATCTCCAATAATGAATGCTCCTAAGTATGGAAATTATTAATGAAATACAGCTGTGTGACTATAATATATAAACAAAAATTCAATGAAAAATATTTTGAAAATAACGCTTTAGAATTAACTCGATAAACACACAGTAATCCCTTGGAAACCATGAGAAGCAATGGGCTTTCCTGAAAGTGCCATGGATGACAAAACAGCACCACACTTGGTATCATAACATGTGTGATAACATTAAATAGGGGACAATAATTATAAGTATTTAGGGTCTCATAACTTAAAAAAATACAAGACCCCCAATGGAGACCTGCACACAGTAAGCCAATGTGAAGCCCATCAGGCATATATACATAGCAAACTGCTAAGCACCTGGGTGGAACTGAAGCACTAAGGGAGATGTCACTCGTGAATAACCTTTTCTTCTCTCCATTGAGTTAAAAATACTGAACTGAGCAATCAATGTAGAAATTAATGTTACTTTTAGCTTTTTTTACATTGTGATATAAAAATATTTAATTTATCATAAATTTCCCATTTGCAAGCCCATAGTTGGGAAAGGATTACTGCACAGCTTGACTTACACACAAATACATCACACATACGGAATACAGTAATCCCCCAACATAAATCATCCGTCACACAAGAGTCACCATGAAATTACAATGCACAGTCAATAAAAAAACCTTTGTCACAAAAAAATTGATTCTGGTCAACATTCCAATGTCAATGCATGCATCAAGAGGTGATAATTCGATGTAAGGTCCTCAGTCAGGAAAAGATGTGGTCCCAGAGGGGCATTTGCTCAGTTGAACGAGTGGAGTGAACAGAAATGTCTTGTCGTAGAGTCAAACATTCACGAACAGTCTCCAACAGTCCCCTGCGAAACCCTGAAGTCTGAGATTTTTCCAAGTGGTGTTCTTCACAATGAAGAAAATTGCATCACCATCTGAAGAAGTTCAGCAGGCTACAATTTGCCATGCTCAACTGGGGGATGACTGTATTTCATAGTAGTCACTTAGCTAATATATGTAGCCGTGAGATTGCATACCAAATTTAATGCAAAGTATATATGATGCCACAGTGGAATCCCAACATAAGGTGTCTAATTTCATGCTAAAGAATCAGAAGTTAGCTCTTCTGTACAGGCTCATCCAAATTCTAACACAAACCCAAAAGTATAAATTCTCTTTTAAGAGAGCCTCCATTTCAAGACCACGAGAAAGGGTAACTGATAAACCTTAAAGCAGGGATTCCAATGTAAGTATAACAGAGAGCAACACAATCACATACACAAATCACAGAAAATACACCGTTTTTGTATTACACAGATGTTCGTTCCGTTGCTTATGGGTCAGTAGACCTGTCACGCAAATTATTTAATTACTCTTTGATCAGAGGATCAGTGGTGATACAAGAGACATGTGAGGTGGTTCTTATTAAATGAACAAGGACACTAATTTTTGAAGTCTACTAAGCACCCAAAAGCACTTGAATACAGAGAATCAAAACTTAACCATGAAAAACAATGAAAAGTTGAACAATTAACAAGGGCATTCAACAGTAGTCAAGGTCTCCATAACAGCAAAAAAATTAAATTAGTAAGAGGACATGATAAAATTATACTAATGAACTTCAAAATATGACCTAGGATAAAATTTTATTTTTCAGCAAACGAACAAATTCAACAATATTCACAATGACATCCCAGCTAAATTTTTGGTGCCGGTAGTGTTAACGTTCTGAAATCCATGAAATTTAAACAGATTATATTGAAATAGATATATGTAAAAGTTTATTGCAAGAAAAATTATGCGAGCAAAAATAAAATAGGAATATTATAATAAAATCATCTCAATTTGTAACAAATATCACCAGCTCATCAAATTCACTCAAAACAAATGACAGGGGAAAATATCGAGACATGCTGTACATAAAATTTCACAAAAAGTGCCTTAAAAATTTACAGTGCAAGCTATTATTTTAAATAAGAGCAAATAAAATTAGGAACAAGCTTCGAAAATTGGAACTTGAACTGCTCAGAATATCAGAACACTTCCATCTGAATTTTTAAGGCTGAGTGCATACAAAGGTTAAAATGAATAGAGAGAAAGAAAACAAAACTTTAAAGAGACATCATATCTTGAATCACGAAGGTGGCCCATTGAACCCTGATTCATAGAAGGTAATGGATACCTTGGCTGCATTGCCCTGAAGACTCGGAAAATGAGTTTACCCAGCAAAGAAAGTGAATAAAAAATTAACACTACCCCGAAAAGGATTGCATTATGTCTTTCCAAAGGCAAATTCAAAAATCCAGGATAAACTTGGCCCCAGAAAAAAACAAATAAAGACAAATCTCACTTCTATGGATTTCAAACATATCTCTCAAGATAAATTACACAGCATATATGTTTGCAGCAATTTGACAGGGAAAATGACAATTAATATTGGACAACAACAAATGCCCTAAATTCCTGGTAGAAGCCTACTCATAAAAAACAACTCAAGATGGGAATTACTTAGTATCAAAAATTTCCCAATCCTGACCCAATAACTGGTACCGTCAAGGTATCTAAAACCTTAGCGTTTCCAAAGATTAAAGGAACACTAAGCAAAAGGTTTGATATTTCCTCTCAGTTCAAGTCCGTGGGGAAGACAACTACACCTAAAGGCACCCATAATCAATACACTGAAAGGAAATAGCCAATATAGGATATCAAATTTCAAAATATATCTAAGGCTAGAAAGGTACTTTTTGAAGTTCTTCAATATTAATGAGGTAAATATACCATCTGTCAAAAAAATTGCACCTACAGCCTCCACCATCACTGGCGAGTCTTAAGTACTTCTCAGAGCCATTTTGGATAGATAGACCACAGTGAGGTGAGGTGTCATGTCTGCTTGTGCCGTGAGAGAGCAAATTGGAAGAAAATGCCATTCAGTGGGTTTTGCAAATGGAGTGGAGTGGACAACTGAAAATAAGAAAGGAGAGAGGAAGGAAGATTGATGCTATTAATCAGAAATTGTTGGTATTATATTAAACCTTTTATTAACAGATATACCATAGGACTCACGAGGATAATTGGCATTATTAACCAGAATCCCTATACATCTTACGCACCAAGAATTGAAAATGCTATTGCAATACCAAAAGTTCAGTCTTTATGCATGGTTCCTTAGGTCCAGACCAATAATTTAGAAACATATTTTTACAAATGCATGCGAATTATATGCAGTACTTAAAAGTGATTCCATTCCATTGATATATATATACTTATTGGAACTTACATCAATTAATACTTCATTGGCTAAAATGACAATCAAGCTCGGATCAACTTGATTCTTTTCCAAAATAACACTGCCCAATTTGGAAAACTAATCATCATTAAAAGCTACAATACTTCAATGAAATCACTAACAACAAAGATACTTCAAGCAGGTTCCATGAGTAGCATGACAATTAGGCAACAAAATTACCATTTCTCTTTCAGTAGCTAAATATTCTGGGTTAATTTACCTAATGAGACATCTACAGCAAATTTATCCTATTTTCCATTGGCTTGTGCAAAAACAAGTCCACTAGATGCTAGCATCCTAGTCTAGAGATGCAGAGAAACTAATATGCATACTCATATACAGAGAAACATAATGAGCAGAGAGTAAGTACATAATTGAACTTTATTTTGAAATACGGCTATATACAATATCTTGAATGATGTAAGATGGAAAGAACAAATTACAACATCAGGGTGCTTAGAAAAACCTGCATCACAGCATACCCACAATCTTCAAAACAGACCCTATATTCATTGATCTGTAAGAAAAATGCACTGAAATACATTTTCCTAATAACCTAAATAAACTAAGATGGATAAGTGTTTGGTATTTACCATACAGACAAGCAGTGGTGAATGGATTGGGGGGGAGAGGGGTTAGGGAAGTCAAGGATAACTTCATTAAGCAACTTCAATCACAAGACACCTTTTAGTAAGTTTCACCAAAATTCATTTTCAGTCCAAGATGCATAAACTGTTTTCCTCAATGAGCATGGCAGAATTGATTTGATTTATTTCAAATACTCATAAACAGCCGATATCGGCATTTACATTGAGCATGTTCAACTTAAAATTTGCAGCACTATCAAAATAAAATATGAAAAAACATGGGTTGGGAAATAGTATCAAAATAAAAACAAAGGGACAATAACATAAATCAATGAACTACAACAACATGGAAAATTAGGGAATCAGGAGGAAAGTGTTTTTCTAAGCTGGCGCTTGAATGATCCGAAGGGAGCAGAGAGATCGAGCAAAGGGTAGGCACATTAAATGGTGTTGTACAAGGCAGGAAGTCTGTAAAAAAGAGATCGCTGGGAGGGAGAAAACGGAATTTAGGTTGGTTATAAGGTGATTGTTGCGCAAGGCATGGCTGGGGATGTGAAGTGAAAAGTATGGGAGTATTTCAGTGGATCTGTACTGACCATTTAACACAAGTGTAAATAAATGAAAGGTCAGTGACATTCCTATGGGAGGCCAGTAGGGTCAATGAAAGAGCAGACATAATTTCAGTACGAGAAGAATTACAGAGGTGCGATACGCGGTGACAGACTACGGAAATGAAGAAATTAACATTCAAGAATTTTCAAGTTGTAGGGACAGGCAGTGGAGTAGATAATGGAGCAGTATTCGAGAATTGGAAGAATGCAGCCAGTGAATATGGTTTTAAGGGCTATGGGGTTTGTGATATTGGTGAATCTCTAGAGCACACCCACGACTGACATGGCCTAAGATTTTATTTTATTGAGGTGCGGGACGAAAGACAGTTTGGGGTCGAAAGTAATACTCAGGTCATTATGTGAGGAGGAAACTGGAACAATTACGTTAAATATAGAGTAGTTTTTAGGAGTTACGGTATGTTTTAAGGAAAAAGGTATGTTTTTGATTTAAGAGTATTAATTCTAAGTTGCCACTGCAGGCACCAGGCCTCAATGGAAATGAGTGAAGATTGGAGTGGCTGGGAATCGGCAGCATTCACAACTGTTTTAAATATTTTGCAGTCGTCTGCATTGAGCAGAATTCCGCATGAGTTGGAAACCGTGCAACTCGTTACGTCATCATTGAAAAGGGAAAAGAGAAGAGGTCTGAGAACACTTCCTCGGGAGACACCAGAAAGGATGGGTAGATTTTTTCTGATGAGGCTCTGTCAAGAACAACATACTGAATGCGGTCGGTGAGGAATTTTGAAAGGATAAATGGGAAAGCACCGTGAATGTTGTACCAATTAGCCAATTTGTGGATTAAGAGGGTGTGATTTACGGAGTCAAAATCTTTCTCAAAGTCAATGTAGCAAACATCCAGTTAAGAAGAGGCTTCGAAGGCAGTGGTGATGTGCTGATGCAGTACAGTAAGGTTAGTAGCGCAGGAGCCTCCCGGGAGGAAGCCATGCTGCTGAGGTGAAATGTATGGGATGGCGAATGATAATAGATGGTCGTGAATAATACGTTCAAATAGGATGGAAAGAATGGGAAGGATGGATACAGGACGATAATTACTTACATCATATTTTGCGCTGTATTTTAAAATGGGAGTCACGAGTGCTGTTTTCCAGGATGAAGGAAAAAAACCAGCTGCAAAAAAATGGCTGAACAATTTACACAGGGGGATATGAAGAGTGTCCGTGGTTAGGAGTAGAAAGAGTGAACCAAGGCCATCAGCTCTGGTGGGGCTTTGTTGGGAGGTAAAGATTTGAGAAGGGATAGGGTCTCGTCGTTCTTAACACAAACCATGGAGAGTGAGTGAGGGCAAACCGGAAGAAGTGTTGGGAGATCGATTTGCGGGGTGGTTGTAGCGAAGTTCGAAGAGAAGTAACTGTTGAAGGCCGAAGTTTGTTCCACACACAAGAAATGGCCCTGATCTGATTTGATGATGGAGGGTATGGGTGCGGATTTTTTTCTCGAATTAAATAGGGACCATAAGCGCTTGGGGTTGGTAATCATGTCGTCTGTAATTGATTTCACACTGTTATCATGGTCACGGGGTAGGAGATTCCGTGATATTCGGTGAAAGCATGAAAATGAGGCGTACGTGAGTGGGTTGGGAAAGGGCTTCAAAAGCTTCCATGCTGCCCATTTATTTTTTAAAGTACAAGGGATGTTTCCGTTGTGCCATAAAGGGATCTTCTCAGATACCCTTGAAGAAGGGAAGAAGTTGGCGGTGACACCGTGCACCAAGTCATAAAACACGTCCAGAGCGTCATCCGGGGACCCGCTCACATGCCACAGAGAAAAATTCACCCATGACCAAAACAAAAACTGATTCATGGAAATAAGAAAAAATAGTATAGATTCAGAATTAAGAATTTAAAATACCTGCATAGATTTAATATCACATCTCGACTTTCTCCGCAAATTTTAATTTTCAAATCCACCGCATTGCCTCCAATATAGAATACCTAACAATTACAATGTTTTCTATCTTCCCCAGGAATTGGCCAGCATGGCCACCCCTCTGCCTCCCCCCTTAATCCACCCCTGAGAGAAGCTAAGATTTCTTACCACGTATCTCTATTTAAAACATGACACATAATGCCGAGAAGCCCCGAACAACTGGATTTTAGGTTTTATCATAGTTGGGTAAATTGGGATGAATGTTCCACTGAAGGATTGCAGCTCTAAATTTGTAGTTTCTCTCCACAAGTAATTTCCAAAGATGGGGAAGTTATTTGAAAACTTGAATCAATTACCTATGTTACAATAACCCTCATAAACTTGTAAATGGGCTATGATTAACTTTAAGCCTAAAAATACTAACATTATTGGGAGCGACAGAAGTTTAGATGAAATTTACCATAAGAAATCAAGAGGAAACCCATGATTTGTCTGTGTCTGGAGATATATCTGTTTCTCCTATGGTTGTTGAAATTCTCCCACAAGGGAGAAATGGGGAATCTGAGATTGCGGAAATTGGAACTAGCGGTGATATTTCCATCCTTAATTGCAATAATCAAAGTGCAGCTCTCTATCCTGAGAGCGATGGCTACCAGGAAGTTACTAACATAAAGAAAATGAGAACAAAGCAGCAAGTACGAAACCACCAAACGGACAATACCCAAATCCGTACGCGCGTAACGAAACAGGAGTTACTAGCTCTTCCGCGAGCTACAAGCTCAAAAAGAATCGTAATTATTGTGTTTAAGGGTCAAACACGGTAGAGAAAAGCTTTCTAGCGATACCAAGATGAGCCTGGATATTTCTCGGGCATGTTAATGTGAAAACTACTACCAGCGAAATATTAGGCTTTTTGCGATTCAATTTTGCAGATAGGGAGTTCGTGTGCAAAGAAGTGAAAAGGAGTGAAAAGAGTGTTTCATTTAAAATTGGAGCTGGCTTAACTATATGTACTCGACAAACTGCTCAAATGTGAACTATGGCCCGATGGTGCATGTATAAAGCGATTTATTTTTCACAAGCCCTCCGTCCGTGGTGATAAGGTAAATGAATTGATGGGAAATGCCGATTGTGCCAAGAAACACCCTACTGAACTACCTTTGGAGGATCCACCTGTGTTGTCGCAGCCCCAACCCCCTAAAGGCATGGAAACAAGAAGCAAATCCGGGGTTCATAAACCAAAAACTTTATGACTAAGCTCCAATGACCCGGATTCAGGTAGTTTGAGTTTAAACTATTCAGCGGATGGTGACCTAGGAAGATTTAAAGGCAGCTCCTCCCTTTTGTGTTTAAATGTCCAGTGCATTCGCAATAAGCTTAGTGCTCTAGAAGAGACAGTGATAGAGCTCCCTTGTGAATTATTGTGCTTAACCGAGCACTGACTCCATAAAGAGTCAGTGCTCGGTTAGAAAGCTCGGCTCGGTGTCAGAAAGTCATGTAGAGAACTGCATTGTGAGGCAAGTGCTGTGTGAAAGACTACAATGTCATTATAGTCTGAGTGTACCGATCTCCAAATGGAGATTTCAACATGTTTTGTGAACAGCTGGAGCTCATACTCATTAAACTGTCCAACTTTGGCTCGAATATAATTGTTTGTGGTGACCTAAATGTAGATGTACACTTTGCTACTAAGGAGACCATTGCTCTTACCTCTCTACTTCTATCCTTTAACCTATTTTGTGTGAACAAAGAGCCAGATAATATCATTCGTTTACCCATCAACTCTTATTCTGTCAATGCTATCGATCTTTGCATTGCTGATCATCTTGCCCTGGAGTTTTTCTTTGCAATCGTAAAACCAAAAAGCAATTCCAATCTTCATACTTTCTACACTTAAAGTCCTACTTTCACTCACACATCATAATGGTAATGACAATTTCTCTTGTTTTTTTTTATTTTATACAGTTCTTTGAGCACTGTTTTCCTAAGAAACTAGTTCATAAAAGTAAGAGCAAAAACAAAGCCAATAAGTGGTTTACTGCCAAACTATCACTTCTACGGTCTGGAGTAATACTGCTGCATGCCAAATACAATCAGTCCAGCAGCTATGAGGATAAAAATGCATGGCACCCACTTAGGAAGGAGAACATTAATAAAATCCATACCTTTAAAAGTAAGGGTAATGGTTCCCTGATACTAAATGCCGATAACTAGTTCAAACAGCTTGGAAAATAATTAATCAGGAAGTCGGGTCTTCACACTTAACCTCAGCACCCCCTTTCAATCCGGACAGACTTAACAAGTACTTCATTGACTCTATCAACGATATAATCGCCAATATTAACTGCCCATCAGTAACAGCCACTAACTTACTTAAAAATACCTCTGTAGTTACACCCACTTTCAAATGGACCTGGGTTACTCCACTAGATATTCAGAAGGTTATAAATAATCTTAAAAAATCCTCCAGCGCTGACATACATGGGTTATCTGCTAATTTAATCAAAGAATTAGCTGATGCACTAAATGAACCTCTTGCTATAATCTATAACACTTGTTTTCAGTCTGTTGCTTTCCCAAAAGCTCTGAAAATATCAAAAACAATCCCTATCTACAAAAAGGGTATTATAAATTTACCAACCAACTATCGACCCATTTCCATAACTCCAGTTTTTGGGAAAATAATAGAAAAAGTTATTAAGAAACAGCTCTATGATCACTTTCAAAATAACAATGTTTTCATCATGTCAATTTGGCTTTCGTAAAGGTCAATCAACCTCTTCAGCAGTCAAGTATGTGATTGACCAAATATTGGGTGCCTTTGAAAATAGATGTTCCATTGGAGTAACTGCCTGTGATCTCTCCAAAGCCTTCGATTGTGTTTCCCATCCCATCCTCATCCAAAAACTGCAATACTATGGCATTAATGAGAAAGAACTAAAACTTTTAGACTCTTACCTGTCTGTTCGCAATCAGTGTGTTTATTTAAATAATAATCTGTCATCACCCCAAATAGTAAGTATGGTGTCCCTCAAGGGTCCGTTCTAGGCCCACTCCTGTTTTTAATTTTGATTAACGATCTCCCTTGCAATTTTCCATGTGCTTCACTATTATATGCCGATGATACAACATTTATACATGGACCAAACGACCCAGGCAACCACCATAACCCATCTGACTCCATCTTGTCAGTAGCCCGTGAGTGTTTCTCTGCAAATGGACTTTCACTGAATAAAGAGAAAACGCAGCAGGTGACATTCTCCTTAAGTCCAGCATTAGTCAAACTTCTTGGTTTCGAGCTTGACTGTAGACTACAATGAGACAGTCACACATCCTCAACCCTCCCTAAACTTTCTGAAGCCATTTATATGCTCCGTAAGCTGAAAATGCACATTCCAAATGACTACCTGAGGTATGCCTATTTCGCCTTTTTCCACTGCCATTTAAATTATGGCATTGTGCTGTGGGGTCATGCCTCATCAGCTTATGACTTTTTTATCCTGCAAAAAAGAGCTGTGAGGATTATTTCTAATTCCCACACACTGGAACATTGCAAACCTCTATTTAAACAGTATGGCATAGTGTAGGCCTATACATTTTTAAATGCCTCTGCAATGTAAGAGAAAATCTGGACTCTTTTAAAATCGGGGCTAACGTACATCAGTACAATACCAGAATTAAAAATAACCTTGTATTACCCCACTGTAGATTGACTAAAACAAGCAAATCTTTTGATTTTATAAAATAACACCTTTTCAACAATTTACCTTATGAGGCTAGAAATGTCACCTTACCGAGGTTTAAGCATGCCCTCCACACATGGCTTTTGACCAAAGCATTTTATTCAACGAATGAATTTTTGGAGTGTAAAAATCCTGATATTAAATTTTAATATGTGTTTGTATGTGCATACCTGATGAAGACTATTACATTGTACCTTTGTTTAATGTCTAATAAATATATCTATCGATCTATTTCACAATAAAAATATTATTAAACACAGCATACATAGGATTACAATGAACTTAAAATACTTTAATTTTGCATGGCACCCAGTTCAGTTTAGTTAGTTTCGGTTAGTTTAGAGTTGATATACAGTAGAACATTTACAGCTGCATAGCAGGAGAGCTAACATGAGGTGCAGCATCAATTGTACAGGGTGTAACAGAATGACTGCACTACCTCTTCAATGAGTGAAGTACATCCAAAGCTGAAGAAATAAGTATAATGAAAAAACTCCACCAAATTATGGATAGTGATATTTATTATACCTAGTTACCAATAAAAACAATAGTAATGCACTAATGGGGAGAGTTAGAGAATTAGAAGACAAGAATGGCATGGGATAAAGAGCAGGACATTGGGTACAATTCTGCCTCAGACAGAAAAAAAGAGCTATCAAATCGAAACAACTTTTTAATTCATTTTACCTACACAGAATAAGGCTAAACAAGACAGGAAAAAAGAGGCTGCATACAAAACGGGAATTTGTATTAACCTTCATGAGAGAACAGGTGAAGTAGGTCATACTTTATTTTGTGGAGTTTCTTATTCAAAGTGTATACACTTCAACAACATCTGATTTATGTATTCCAATTGGCTTTCTTTCTAACATTCACTCATCTTTCATTTAAATTCAAACAGTGAGCCAAAGATCAAACACCACATAAGTTCAAATGAATTTTTCCTGTGATAAATCCATTACCTTCCTTTGCACATTGTAAATAGATAATAAATATATCTGAAATAAAGTCTGTATAATTGTTCGTCAAACATATGTTTTTTCACAGCTATCCATCCATGTATAAAACTAATGAGAATTTCATGTGGGGAACAAGCAGTTTTCAACTGCTCAGTCGTCAATGGAGGATAATTTCTTTTCATAAATGGTAAATGGCAAGCATTAACCGTAATAATCAAGTAGTTCCTTTCACAACACCAGACCTGGTACTATCCTTATGTCGCCATATTCATACAAAGCTCACGAGATTAAATACATATGTATTTAATCTGCTAATACATTCAAAAGAACTTCGATGACTAAAACATTACGATACTCCTCCAATGAAGATGAAATTGACATGAGGAGCATGAGGACAATCAGGCAAAATGTTCCTCTTACAAAGATCAACATTTATGGACAAAATATCAACTAAGTTCCAAAGATGACGATACGTGCCACTTGGTTTTAAATGCCGAAAAGTACGCGATCGAAAAAATACCAATTCCTTCTGCCTCACCTAGAGATGGGAAAATTACCGTAATTTTCATCTGAGGTAAATTACCACCACGTGGTAAATTGCGGTAATTTTTGAATATTACCGTAATTTTCCAGTATTTTTCAGTTTTAAGCATTAAACAGAAAATGTATGGTTAAATAAGAATGCCAATTGCAAAATGAAGGGGAAACAATGTTTAAACCATACCTAATGCAACATTAATCTATTATAAATTTTAAAAATTGTAAAAAGAAATACGGCAGCAACACGCAATCTGGCTTTCTGTTGTCAAAGTATGAGAAGTTTTCAAGAAGAATATTCTACTAACACATTACTCAATAATTTTATAATGTAAGTAAAATATTCCAAAAATGAGTTGTACATGCCTCATTTTATTATTTAACACTTGGGAAATGTGAACTTGGCTTAAAAGAACATGTTGGGAATTTATCTGTACGAAAAATTATCTCAAACATAGGTGAATTATCTAGAAAATTACCAAAAATTATGGTAATTTTCAAGGGGTGAGGCAAATTACAAAAAAATACCATGGAAATTTACGAAAATTACAGCGGTAATTTTCAAAGTGGCCCACCTCTAGCCACACCCTCTCCCTTTCTCCATCCTAGACCATCGCTAGTTCGAACCAGATACTCTCCATTTTCCTCCCGGCAGTCACGCGTCTCCCCCCCGACCACGCACAGTGTCCGACCGTGTCCCTTCTCAAGGACCTCCTCTGTGATGGAAAAATCATTGTCATCTCCCCCTAACCTTACACCCTCGCCACGAGCCATCGACAACCTCCCCCCGCCATCCTTCACACCCTACGCCACCCCTCCCACGACCCACCAGTCTGGCTGGACACGGAGGGCAAGAAGAGCAAGCAGGGTAATTAGGGTGTCAACAAGCAAAGGTTAAGGGAACCCCCTCCGCGGAAGAGATCTGCGGGAAAGCCGCACTGCCCCCGCATGCTGTTCGGGAGGACCCCTCGCTGCCCCCTTCCCAGTGCTCTTCCTACTGCCTATCCCCATGCGGAACAATAAACATTCCCATTGACGGGACCACAAGAAAAAACTTAATTCAATTTAATAATTTTTTTAACTGAGTAAGAGAACTTCCAATGTTTGTAACTCGTAATTGTAATAAAATGTCAGTTTACCAATATCACGGGTGAGAATCATTCCTTGTCTTCCCCCTCCCCCCCTCTATCCCTGAGATTGTCCACTACCACCCCCACCTCTCATTAACTAGCGGATCTGCGACCCGCCGACGCCTGCTTCCCCTTCCTGACAAAAAGAGGCAGCAGGAGGGGAAGGGAAAATAAAGGCCCTTCCTGAGGAGGCACGAATGTAGGATGTGTTATTTGACGCGTCCTGGGATTATGCCTCCTCAGGAAGGGCCTTTATTTTCCCTTCCCCTCCTGCTGCCTCCTCTGTGAGGAAGGTGATGTAGGCAGCAGTGGGGCACAGACCCGCTAATTGATGGAAGGCGGGGGAGTGGTAGTGGGTGATCTAAGTGATAGAAAGGGGGGAGGGGGAAGGTATGAAAAGATTCTCACCCACGATCTTAAGAACTGAAAATTTATTACCTATTAGGATTTTAACAAAATATAGGCAGCCAGCTCACTGAATTTAAAAAAATAACAATTAAATGGGTATAGGTTGCTTGGCCCCATCAAGGGGGTATATTTAAGTATCTTGACACACATACACACATATACAAATGTCTCTTGTCAATTTAGTAGACTGCAATAAAATTGATAGTTTTTTTCTTTTTGAAAAAAAAATCAGTCAAGTATTTAAATTTCTTATTCTGGTCCCAATAATGGGATCCGCCAAGTCTGGCACTAGCACACACAAAGGGTCTTCTTGTCAATTTAGAAGATCATGATTTGTAATCAAGGTCAAGGCCTTATCAAGGTGAAATAGTCACATTTTTAAATAAAGTGTGGAAAAGTACACAATTTTATCATTAAAATGGATTTGATTTAAACCTTAAGAAGCTTCTTAGAATTATAACAAACATAAAAGCTAATAAGATAACGAAAGTCAACACAGGGTCACTCATGCAATAATTTTCCAAAGATATGCATAAATTAATGAAGGCATATCATGCATGTTAAATATGTATTAGCTTTGGCAAAAACTACCTATATATCAACAGCCAGCACGTTTGAAGTACATGAAAGCTACAAACACAAACATAAGCAATCAAAAATATTACACACAGGGCCGTATTTACGGCAGGGCAAACCGGGCAACTGCTCAGGGCGGCACATTTTAGGGGGAGGCAAAATTACTGGAAAGCTGCACAAAAAAAAAGCATAGACATGAAACGTCAATTTCATTTAAAGTTCATTTAAATTTAAGTAATATATGTATTGCAAGTTGGGGGGGCAGCAAATGTTTTTCTGCCCAGGGGCGTCAGAGGTCCTAAATTCGGGCCTGATTACACACATAATTTTTAGCTGAATAACATTATGCTGAGAGCACTTAACCCTCATATGGATTTACGAATTTAGTTACGTAGTTGGATTTACGGCACTGTAGCATTTTTTGTAGTTATCTTTCAAACTTGGCCTTTCTTCGCATGTTTTCTGATTAATAATGCTAGTGACTTCTATTTTCTTTATTTTTAACAGTGTTTTGCTAGATTTTACCCATTATTACAGGAGTTGTAGCTAAAAATCTTTAACACTGCATTTTTCTCCATTTGTTGTCATAATAATATCTTTTTTTATCCCTTAGACTGTTATTTTCAAATGAAAGTTTTTAATTTCGTGTGTAATGGTTGTTTTAAATATTTTTTATGATATGCAATGCCGGATAAACTCCGCTTTATCATGTGCACATTGTTTTATTTTTTATGTATCCAAATACTAAAAATGAGGACCGAATAAAAGTCGGATGGGTCCATGTAAAATAATTTTGCTTCACTACACCCACCCACATGCTATATCTTTGTAGTGTGCGCAGAAGACTGAGTTCTTAAACGTTAATAATTGAAAAAGAGTAGGTGGAGTGAGAAGAGACGAGTGATACCGTTGTGATTTTTATGGGCTATATTCTGACGATCAAGGCAAATATAACAGACCGTCTGGGAGCTTATATCCTGCAATTTCTAAAAAAAGAAAGGATTAAAGTCAGATGGGTTGTGAAATATGAGGAATGTGGGACAATCAGCGACGTGTCAAAGAGTCCAGCGCTGCATTGGAGGGGGGGCTAGGAGAGCCGGTACTTTAGGCGCTGCGAGAGGGACTGATGGAAGACAAGCTAGTGTTCTGGGGTGACCTAAATACCCTCATTCTGGGAGGACCCCACTCACCTTTTCTTTCCGTAGCATTGCAATGACCCAAACATTGAGACCATCTGTACTGTCCCACTAAGCTTCCTTATTTGTCATCCTCTACCTACTTTCTTCCCCCCAAAAACACTGATTGAACTTCTCCCCACTTCCAATGACCCACCCGAGCTAGACCTTCTCGGAATGAAGGGAGGGCAACCCCAGGGTGCTTTGCGATAAGGCACGGATTCCCTGTCCCTCACGCAGCGATGGAAGGATGAAGAAAGAGCAGCCTATTGTGTCTAATTGCCTCCTTGCACTCTCAACCTTTCTTCACAATACAGATTTTCTACGCTTACCTGGCCTAACGATCCCGGTATTCCCTGATCCTTGGCAGTCGACCCACTACCATGTATCTCCACCCCTTCACCTTAAAACAACCTCTATGGAACTACCCACCTTTCTCCTCATCACTCACCCCTTCACGTTGATAAACATTGGACAACTAAAATCTCGGTGCATTTGAGTGCACAAAGAAACAAGAAATATATTTAGAAATCTTCACTATGTGGTAAATTGTCTATGTATTTGTTCATCGTGAAAAGATTTTTACCATGTCAATACTGAGCGAATATTTCCTACAAAATTAAAATATAAGCAAAAATTATGAAATATATCAGTGCCATGCACAAGTATTTGGGAAGATTTAATAATTCAATTTACTTTCAAATAAAACTGGTACAACGATATATTTCTATACATTTATTTGCATTCATTACAAAGAAATTTTGAATTGTCTTTGCATAAACTTTTTTCACAGGAGCTACAAATTTGATAAATCTGTCTTTTCACCACACATAAGAGACACTGTGAGCATTTAGTTTTTTTAGCATTGCCTACATTTTGCGATTTCACTGAATCTTCTTGAAAACCTGTCATTCTGCGCTTCAAATTCGTCTTTGCATTCTGTAGCCGTCTCAATATATGTGGACGAACTAATTCCTCTGCTAGTTGTTCCAAATACACTCTTCTTCTTTCTAGCTCCTTTTTATTCCAGATTGGGTATAAGGTTTAGTTAAAGCGAAGGCTTCCACAGTGGCTGATCATGCTGGATCTAGGTTTTCAAGAGCAGCTGTGTGTGTCAATTAACATGAAGACAGTTTCGCCTCCTGTAACGGGGGAGAAACTGTCGTAATGTTAATTGACACACGCAGCTGCTCCAGAAAACCTAGATCCAGCCAGTATAAGGTTGTAAATAAAATGAAGCCAGCAATGCCACTTACATTTAAAATATTCATAAAGAAGGCAAATGGCCACCGATTGGTTTTCCTTTGGCATGTATATGAATGTGCCATTTGGTCGATGAAATATGTACCCCCTTTCGTTTCATTATAATGCAACACGATTTTTCGTTTGCTGTGGCTTTCATCGCTAATGCTGCTATCATGATGCATTGATGACACCAGCATTACAGATATTCCTCTTTTGGGGGCATACGAAACTAATGTTAGGCTTTTTGTGAACCCAAATATGGAAGAAAGTTCCGGTCGAAATCGATTAGGTAAAAAATTAGATGGTATGTAGGATTGGTTTTCCTGAGTGTTCCCACGAGTGTTAGACCAATGTTTTTCAAATTCAGTGCTAGCTTCAAGGTCGTGAAGAAATTATCGCAGGTCACGTTCCAATTGGAGCCAAATTATGAGGCACAGAGCTTTACCACTACACGTTCACCTAGGTTAGGCGCTGCTATCACTCCATTCTTTCCTAGGTAAGGTAAATCCCCCAATGGGTAGCCTGTTGCCAAATCGTTAACCTAAACTATCTTCATACCATATTTATTGGGTTTTGATGGAATATATTGTTGGAAAGGACAACGCCCACGAAAGCCAATCAGTTGCTCATCAATAGTGAGTGCAAGTCCGGGGCGCAAAATAGTGTTGAAAATCACCATCGCAAACTTCTGAATTGTCTCCCGAGCTTCAGCTACTCATTCACCGGGAAATTTCCACACGAAAGTAAACAGGCATTATTGTATGAATTCTGAGAAATACTGTGGTTAAAGTTTCTTGGGATTGCTGCTTGGTATAATTCTATACATAGTAACCCTGGGATGTCCCCTAAGGTGACCATCACCACAGCAGGTACGCAGATGCAGAGGAGGGACGTGGAGCAGAGAAGGTACCCAAACAAAGTAATGCCGGAGGCCATGGGAAAAACACCCTTAGGCTAGCCATGAGTTTCTAAGAATTATTCTTTCAAATAGATGAAGTTTTGTCAATGAACATTATAAACAAGCAAACATTATCATTATTAGATAAAAGACAAAGCGAAATTGGCATGGTAAAATTTTCCCTTTGTTAAACAACTTAATTTTGTTTATAAAGTTTAAACATTTAAATGTTATGATTATAAATAGAAGATACCAATTCATACGAAATATAGGTAATAACTTTTAAATTAGTACTGAGAGTGCAGTCCCTGACATTGCGACGAGGAAACTCTCGGTGCCGCAGCAGCGCCGTAAATGCAACGACGTCACTTTTTTTATTTGAGGCCAATAAAATGAAAACTATGCACACTATAAATACAAAAATATAATTGTTGCCTAAGAAAGCAGAAAAAATAGACTACAGAAAGTTTCAGAAAGATCCATGAGAATGGAAAATTTTAAAATCATTTTTAAAACCACGAGCGCCACGAAGGCGCATAGAACCCATACAAGGGTTAAAAGGCCGACATGAAACCACAATTTTACCCAGTAATTCTCACATCTACCATGACCTTACAATGACAAAAAGTGGAGAGAAAAGTAGCTTAAAAAATCACAAACAGCATATTCATTCAACAACTATGACAGAAGAATAAAAAAAGTGAATGGAAATTATGCAAAAAAATATCAAAAACGTGAATCCAGTTAAAGAATGCCACGTTGCCTGTTTACCTAAACCATAGCTGCAAGGACTGAGCATCTCCAATGTGTACATACAGTAATGCCACACACACATAGTTGCCTCCTTCACCCCAGATAATCGTAGGAGAGGAGATTAAGTGCTGTGAGGGGCAGGATAATAGAACTGCACTAAAGCATCCTGTTGACAGATGAATGGTGTGAGGGGGATGAAGAGTCCCACCTTAAACACTCATATTTCTCTGGAAGCCAAAATTAAAGCCCCACAATGATATTTTTGGTGATTGAATGTTTGATCACTTAACCTCTGCAAAATGAGAATTATTACTGAATAAGAAATCACATCCCACAGGGCCCCAAGTATTTCAGACAAGTATGGAAACGGCTAGCACACAAAGCTATAAGGGAAAATTTAACATCATTGAAAGAAATCAACAAGTAATCAACGATGCACATCACTGACCAGTCAGCACTAAATGCCATGATCACGTAAAAAGTGAGCAAATTTTGGGAGGTAATGCATATGTAAACAATATCTCTCTGATAAAACTGATGATCTCAGGCCTGACCTCGTGGAAATTATGGATATCCATGATGAGAAAACCACCTTTGTTATTTCCACAAAACTTTATTACGCTGACACGACGTGTGTTTCACCACACTGTGGCATACTCATGGCACATGAGTAAGCACATGAGTGGCACATGAGTATGCCAGTGTGGTGAAACGCACGTTGTGCCAGCATAATAAAGTTTTGTGGAAATAACAAAGGTGGTTTTCTCATCATGAATATCTCTTGGTATTATTTACATTTAACGTTTTAAGATGTCTCATTACAAAGAAAAATCATGATTGCCGGTTCTCAGGTTTCCCCAGAATTTTTAAGTATGAGGCACTGCTTCCGGGATTCCTTTCACCTAGCATAGATGACGATAGTTTCTCCAGCCATCCAGCTGGCATCTTTAGGTCAGTCTTATGATTCAAGATATTTGGGGTAGACATCATATCGGTATCTAAGGTCCTCTCATGATAGGCATGCAATTCATTATTACTGCGCATGCTTCTCAGTAGATATTTGCATTTTTTTTAAATTCCTCATTGACATATTATACAGCTTTCATCATTGGACAACTGATTTCCTCCAGATTTTTTCCATCTCATGAATCTGAATTTCCATGTCCTAAATGCAGACAGCATTTTCGGCACGGTCTAACCAGAGGTGAATAGCATTTCATCTTTACTTTCTCATTCTTGTTCTTTTTCTGGAAATGCTTAACCTAAACCAACTTCAATGCAGCACATATTCTATTACATGAAGAGCTTCTCCAAGATAGCAGGGAAAATATTTTCAAGAGCAGTCATACTTTGTCAAAGCAAAGGATGGACTCCCTAAGAGTCTTTGCACCATTCAAGTCTGAGTGAAATGAGAGCATTTGAGCACGATGAGGATACGAATGCATTCCATGGACATTGAAAATTGATAAAAATAGTACAGTATAAACATTCCATTTGAAAGTTTGATTGTCTTATTTGTTTAAGACTTATGAATAGTTAGGTTAAAAGCAGAAAGAAAGCAAATGGCTACCGCAAATGCAATTCTTTTCACATCCATAATAAAATTCCCTGTCAGAGATCAGTTTTCTTTCAGTAATGACTGTCTGAGAATTCTAGCGGCAGTTGTCAGTACCATTTAATTGTAATATTTGCCATTGTTTGAATTCAAGGTGTGGCATATTAGCGTCAAAAATACAAAAAATCTCTAAATAAAAGAAATATATATTTACAACTATTTTTCATCCACGTCCCAACTAAATGATTTATTCATTGCATTCAGGATTTGAGAACACACAATTTGACTGACTGGCAATCTGTGACATAAATAATAGTGAAATGGCAGTAAGTTAACGCTACTTACACGATGAAGATCCCCATAACGAGCACCGGAAACCCACATAAATTACAGAAATGTCATCTAAATCTAGTGGAGATGTGGTAGGAGAGGTTGCAGGGGCACTTTGGCTAGCAACCCTATTTGCATCCCAGCCAAATTGCAATAAACAAACATGTACTAAATCTGGCATGACTTTATGTGGTATACAGTGGTTGTATTAAAAGTGATAGACAGTTTCTAAGTATGTGCTTGTTTTAACACCTCTGAGAGAATAATTAATGTTATTTTTGTATTTTGATTTTAAAATGTATATTTTTTTTACCCAGCTCTGGACCCCATTCAGTACACAATAATGTAGACTTATTTGTCCTTGAACAGGCCTCACTACGTAAGAAATCTACATATAATTGGCCTTTATTCTAAAATGGCCTCAGAGTGTTATCTCCGAAGACAATAATTACCAATATTAAGATTGTCAACTGCCAAATTTTGTCAACATCTGTATTTACAGCAGACTTAAATATGGTGTTGTAGCCTGGGGCCACTCCAGTCACACAATAAGGCTTTTTAAACTACAGAAGTGGGCGATGAGAATCCTGGTAAGAGTTGGAAAAAATTACAGCTGCAGGCCCCTTGTTAAGGATCATAACCTTCTAACGTTCCCCTGTATATATGTATATATTTTTCAATTATGTACATTAAGGAGCAATATTCAGCACTTGATCTAAAAGCTAATATGGATGTTCATAATCATGATACAAGACGGAAAAATGATTTTAGAACAGTTACTCACAATCTCCAGCTTTACTCAAAAGGTCCTAAATATGCAGGAGTGGTGTTCTGTAACTCCTTGCCTAATAAAATAAAAATATTAATTCTCTTTCAATTTTTACAAACAAGCTAAAAAGTATCTGGTAGAATACGCCTTTTATTTGGCGGATGAATTTCTTGAGTAGTTGAATTAACTGTACACTATAAATTTTTTTAGGTGCAATCTGTGTATATTTTCTATTTGTATACTTATTATACTTATGTACATACATTTTTTACTCTGCCTATCTGACTGACTTGCCCTATACATGTAAACACGTGTCCTGGGATGAATAAAGAATTTGAATATCTTTAGGCTGTTGTAGTAAATACAGATCATTCTATCTGCTGTACTCTAGTATAAGATGAGCTCACTGTATGCCTAAATCCTATTGTGAGAGAAATTTACACTTTAAGACGCCCAGTTCCTCTAACAATAATTATTTACCCAACTGTAAGTGGTCTCCCAGGAAGATCTGGATCCCAGAAAATCATACAGCTTGGGAGTAGTATGGCACGTCCAAGAAGCAAAACTTAATTTTCAACCAAGAAAACTCAAATTTAAGGGTTACCATGCCACCAGGTTATAGCAAATGTACCATTCATATGATCAATTAAATTTAAATTTCCACTTCTTCACAGAATAATTTACAAGCAAATACATACACATGTATAAGCAATATTACCATTAAACAAAAATGGAACATACAATACTTTCATATGCAGACTATACAGCTTAAGGGTTTAATACATAGAGACAACGCTAAAATTGAGCATCAAAATTATGATTGCCATATTTATTAAGAAAGTGCCCCTCAATGAATGTTGCCTTAAGAAGATCTCACACACCAGTGTCATTACACATCTATTATAATATCACATTCAAAGGCTGGTCCAATTCATGGCATACATGAGCATCATGCATCCTCTTACTCATTTAACTCCAAAAACTATTGTAAAACAAAGTGGCAATTATAGTTATTTCAGCCAGCAAGGAAAACTGCAAAAATTCACATTGACATAAACAATAGCAATAATAATATGCCATGCTTCTTGTGCTTAGACATTCGGAATTAGTTTAATATACATTGCACCAAATCTACAAATAAACATTTATATTAAGTCAACAGCCAAAAATCACAATACAGGGATAACTAGTAAGCAAAAATTTTACCACTACTACCCTTGATAAAATAGATTTAAGCCAATTGATTTTCCAGGATTCCAGTTATCATTTGCATATTTTTCACAAATTTATTTTTCTTATACAAGCAATCACCCTGTAAAGATTGGCTTAACCAAATTCTTAAACATTTTCCTAAGCAATAAAATATATCCATATGTGACAAGGAATTAAAATATATATATCTGGCTGGTGAACTAGATGTAACGTGCAAAAAAAGGAATTGATTTAATAGTAAAATTACAACAAATTTACTGCATGAATCATTAATAACTACAATGAGATATGAACATTTTAAAAAAATTCTCACACAAAGATAAAAAAGTCATAATTTACTCTATGTAGTTAACACTGGTGAAAATTTCAAGTTAAAACAAGTTGAATCGAGATGGACCTAAACTCAGATACTCTTTTAAATTTGTGTCAGCAACTCAAATTGGGTGTTTTGAACTCGTACGCCCTTAAAACATACATTCCACTTTGCATGCTTTCGCTGGGCAGACTAGTTACAGCTGCACACATCTTTTTCTATATGGCACTGGTGTCAACAGTGTTTAACTCATCCGTAGAGTAACTCAAACTGTCTTGATAATACGTGATATCTATGTCATGTATTTGATTTACTTCTTCATTTTATGTTAAATTGATACAAATAAAATTGATTATATGTGATATCCATGTGATGTAGTACTATGCTTCTTTTTATGTTTATTGATTCAATGAAAATTTATTTATCTTGACAAAGTGACAGATGCTGATACAGTTACACAGGGAGCAGACCAGACTGATAAAATTTATAATGTCTGTATAATATAAGTATAAATTGTATTGTTTCTGTGCAATGTATGAATGTATTCAAAAAGGGGAAATCCCATTAATAAATGATGATTATGAATTATGTAACTGATTCGTGTGGAACTCATTTCAACTGAATTGAGCTATTCCAAACATTAACTGTAATCACTTGTTAACTATTGTTTCACTTTCATATTTTTTATTCATCTCTTTTACTATGATGATAACTTTTTATGTGGCCTTATGGTCTGTGACATTAAGATATCTCCATTACTTTCAATGGTTATTTTTTGTAAAAATTTCCCCAAGGATGCATTTGAAGCAAAATTTCCTTCATACATGAGTCTTGTAAAGGCTAGATGATACTATTTATTCACATGCTAGGTAAAATAGGTTAGTGCAAGATGAAACGAGAATCATTTGGCACAGTTCAAACATGTTGATACGATGTGAAACAAATTGCCAATCATCGATATGAATGGAGTTAATACAACATAGGAAGAGTTGCCTATTGTCAAGGTGAATCAAGTTGATGCGAGAAGAGACAAGTTATAAAGGGGCAATGTAGAAACAGATGAAACGACAAAGAACTACTTGTAAACTACAAGTTAAAACAAAATGGTTCCCGTTATGATGAGTTATTTAACGAGTTAATACCAGATCGAAGCGGCCATAACCAAGATAAATGAGTTTTCCTGACAAGATAAAATGAGTTGAAAACATAAAAGCATGCGCGTTGGTTCTAACTAGTTTCAAATGGAATTTTCACCAGGGTAAACCTCAACCACGTCTAAAATTTAGTCCAGGTCTACACAACCACTGAGTTTTTATCAGGATATAACATGAGTTTTATCAAGATAAAGTTATGTATTATTTTAATCAAATGAAACAATTTCTTGAACAGCACCATTAAAAATAACCTTGAGAATCACAGATCACACATGCACAAAATCATTAACTTGAGCCTATACTATTGGGTGAGCCTGGGTGGCCACTCATTCTTAATCCTCATCTCAGAGACTCAATTATTCTGATGATCTAGATATGCATCTTTCTCCTGATAGTACCCATAAATTTTTAATCTCATACAAGGTCTGTTCCAAGAGTTCCAGGACTAATTTTTTATTAATTTATTTAAAAAAATTACAACTATTAATCATTCTACCCTTAAAATTACTACACTTTACAAGACACACTTCTCCTAATGGGGCTTCCACTGATGGAATCATGAAGACAGCACATTTTGCAAAGTGGGGATAGGAGGGGACCTTCCTTTGTTCCAAGCATTCATTGCTCTCCAGCACAGGGGCATGATTCTGACGAGTTGTCACATCATCATCGTCTCCAGACAGAGCAATTTTTTTACACAGAGCGGCAAGATTTTCTTTAAAAAGACTGTACATGAGCATATCTTGTCTAAACATCCCACATTAATGACAAAAAATTCTAGAGTTGAATTTAGGGCTTGAACTTTTCAAATAGGGTCACCATGAATTCGATAAGAGTCTGGACCAACTTCTTGAAATCTCATCATTATAGTAGATAATAAACTTCATAAAATTTCACAAGCCTTGTTTTATAGACATATAATAGGAGTAGGGTGTAACTGATGCAATGCAGCGACTGTAATGTAGTTTACATGGGTCAAATGTGTATTAAATCAAAGTGAGAGCAAAAGAGCACCGAAGATCCTATGTCACCAAGAATACAACACAGCATCATTGTGCAAAGCATCTGTGTGAGGTGGGTCACACAAGTGACCTCGTACCGGAGGTTCTCTGTTAGGGAGTAAAGGGCAGGAGGCTTGACACATTAGAACAATATAAATTAAGAAATATTTGGCCAATGTACATGTGGTGTATGACTGAGTGTATGCTGGACCTTCCTTCCTTCTAGATGTTGCCTCATAGTTAAAAATCATGCTTGACTTTGTCCACCTTCCCTTCCCCCCCATATCTCACCTCTCTCTGTCCCCAATAACCGCCTCTGACAATTTTTTTCTTCCCTTAAATTAACCTTGTGTAAATCTCCTTCCACACTTGCTGGCCATATGCCTCGTCCTGTTCCACCCTCCACTCCTACGCCTCACCCACAATCCAACACCCCCATCTCACGTTGCAAATACAGTGAAACCTCGCTTTTACGTTCCCCGAATTTTCGTTTTCCTATGATTTACAACATTTTCTTCCGGTCCGAAAAATGTTTGAACCATCCCAATGTATTTTCATCCCGCTATTTACACTTTCTAATCCCGCCAATTATGACATTTGAAGGCGTGAAAGATGGCGGCTGGCGCACTTCAACTGGTGACCCTGCGAATGTGATTAATGTTAAATACGAATAAAATACATGCTTAAACATGATGCATGAATGCTGATTTATTTGGTTTTCTAAAAAAACATAATCATCCCTTTGATGGTGGCACATTACATCGATAACATTGCTGAAAAGTATTAATGGCAAATATTGTAATGCTTGCGATCGGAATTGTTATAGAATGGAATGGAGAATGGTACTAAGGAGCTGAAATAGCTTTCTAAACAGTAATTTAAATAGTAGTGGATGCCATAAATATATTTAATTAAATTTTATTTGGCCAACTACCCCTGTCATTGTGGTGAAAAGGTTAAAATTTATGTTAACTCGTGTACTATTACTCCGCAGCGATCTTTTTCTTATTTATCGTAACTTATGCAGAAATGCCATTCACCTTGCATTTTTAGTAACTTCACCTTTTGTTTTATTTTATGTGCAATTACTTACGGCAGTCATGAGGAAACTTATTTTAAAATGGCAAACAAGCGTCCGAGATAATCGTTATCATTGGAAGAAAAATCAACATTTTACAAAGAGTTGACTCTAATACAGGCACTCACGTGTCCCTGGCAAAAGAACTTGATATACCAAGTTCAACGTGGAACACAATTGTAAAAACCTGTAAATGTACAGGGAAAAGTGCTAAGGACTACATCCCTATTGGTAAAAGGCATCAATACATTAAATATTTCAAACATGAAGAACTTGAAGAAATATTGAAGACATCATGGTTTCAGTCTTCCAGAGCAGTGGCGAATACATGGAGCCCCCCCCCCCTCCCTCCGAAGTAATGCCGCATAACCACTGCGAGAAGCGCTTGGCGAATTCGTGTATACCTAAACTACAGCCCGTCGCCGCTAGCTAGCCGCGGTCATGCAACGCGACCCTCCCTCCCCCCCGCCAAAGTGAATACTAGATATTCGCCACAGGCAGCAGGTACCTACCTATACCAATTAGTGGAGTTTTGTTAAAAGAAAATGCACTACATGCAGGAGCAAGACTAGGCATTGATGACTTCAAAACATCAAATGGCTGGATAGGCCATTTAAAAAGTCAATATATAAATATTGGCTATAAAACCATTTGTGGTGAATCTGAAAGTGTACGCTACATTGATACTGAAACAGTTTCTCACAGGCAGTGCACTACTTGGCATAATCATGTTGATGGCTATGCCTATGCGCTTTTAGACATTTTTAATGTGAACTAGATAGGTCTTTTTTTAAATAATGCCACACAAGACCCTATAGACTTCAAACGGGACCCTTGTCATGGGGCCAAGCACAGCAAAGGTCACCTTACTGTTTTATTAGGAGCTAATCCAGACTGCAGTCTCTCACTGCCATCTGTATCATTCATGAAGACCTTTGTTTTTTGAAAGTCCAAAAATCCATGTTGTTTTAAAAACATTAAGACCTTTCCTACAACCTATGCAGCCAACACAAAGGCATGGATGACAAACTATTGTTGAAGAACAAATCCATGCCCTTGATGCAAAGATAAATATCTGTAGGTAGGCAACACCTCCAATCAAGATGAGTAAAAATATGAGAATACTATTAATTTTTGTTAACTTTTGTCTATTCATTTATTTATGTATCTATTTGGTGACCCATCAAATATTAAACAACACCTGTTAAATAAAATAAAATAATTTAACATTAGGCTATGATTTTGCTTCTATTTCCTAAAAATTATTTTTTCCCTTGATTTACATTTTCCACCGACTTACACTTTTTTCCTCCGCCCACGTCAAAAGTGTAAAAGAGAGGTTTTACTGTACATAAATGAGAGAGAACTGTTCTCATAAGTACCTGATGATGAAATCAGCTATCTTAAAATATTTCAGAATTTCAGAAAGTTTTTATCTCTTACAATATTATGGGGTCACTATATTTTACTGTGGCAAACAATCATTTTTTCTACCCAAGGGGTCATCTGCTAACATGTTACACAGTGTACAAAAAAGAAAGAAACACCCTAGCTTGAGGTACCCTGACATTGTTCACCACCATATTTCCAGATTACCAGCCGACTCTTCCAATTCAAATAATTTTGACAGGAATATATGATACTTATATTTTTTGCTGACATTCCCTCAAATTTGGGGAGATTCAGGATATTCTCAAATTTTCTTCATTATCTGAGTGGCCACCCTGATAGCGCAATGGTACTTCATTCAAAGTGCAGCAAAATGCAAACATGCCTCAAGAAAAGGGCTTTTTCCACGTAATGGAGACTTGGTAAATTTTATCATCTAATATTATTTCGATGAAGATAATATCGACAGCCAAATTAATCATTTCAACCACCATCAATTGTAATCTCAATATATTAATAATCTCAAGTGGAAATACAATGCAACAATTAATAAAGTGGCTCTAAGAATGAATGAACAATTACTTCATCTTAAAGACTGCAACTAAGTAACTAAGTTTTAATATCAAAACAACATTTATGTGCAGGGAAAACAAAAAAATTTCTTTCACAGAAAACATTTTCATGCATTTAGAAACAGCTGATCTGATTTCAATGTCACCGTCCAATTGATAAAATCAACTTTAAACATTATATTATTATTGTTCATATTTATGTATCATATCTCTGATCAAATCAAGTAATTGTTATTATTATTATGAAACATACCTGCCGAAATATTAATTGAGCAGCATCAACAATTCCAGTATATATATGCTGTCCACTGACTTGAAATGCAAGTCTGGCTCTAATTGTGTCAAGAGGATAGGTGAGAGCCACAGCAGTAACCCCTGCCCCAGAACCAGCTAAGAACTTGGCAATATGTGAGTTTTCACCAAGAACTGATGTAAGTGCCTGGAAATGGATTTAATAGTTAGTTTCAGAAAAGAACACCTCCTCTAATGAACAACAAGGGGGATGGTTCAGCAGCATATTATTACACTTTTATTGACTTTACCCTTTAGATGCCAAAAGTGAGCATGAAAAAAAGTTCCACTCCGTGCCAGAAGTGCCTGTACAGGCATGCTAACTTTAGACAGTTCAAACTCTGGCATTTTTCTCTTTAGGGACGCAAAATTTGTTGACGAGTGCTGACAAAATTTGCCAAAAATAGAAGCCCCTGGCCAGGGGAGAGGGATCTGGAAAAACCAAGACTCTTCTTCCTCTCTCGGCTGCCTTTCCCAGTATGTGTGCGATAAAGTTAGTGTGAATGCAAGACACACCCCTTCAAATCACCAATATATTCACCATCTGCATTTCAAGTACAAAAACAAAACTTCATTATGTCTCAGTTTTCTGTCAAGTGCATTTTCTTGTCTGTTTGTCTACCAGATATTGGGAATTTCATAATTTCTGTGAGGTAGTAATTATCATAGCTATTGATATGTATTATATTTTCTGTTGTGTGCTTGTACATTTTAGGTCACTTTGTATTTGGTTTCCTTTTATTTGGCTGTCATCTGCTATTGTATTTAGTCAATCAATTGTCATGTGCTCAGTGGCGCCACTCTGTGCACGGTTGTGCATATTCTGACTTACCGGGGCTCTTACAATGGGCGCATTCAGGGGACGGAGCACTCCGGAGCCACTTCTGGGAAGTGGAAGGGGTGGACCATAAATTATATAAGAACAACTTTTTCTCCTCTACAGCCCTTTTAGACAACATCAAGGCAAAAAAAATGATGTTGTGGTATGGTGAGACAGAACCACAAAAGCATTTTAAAAAATATTATGAACCAGTGCGAACCACGGGATTGCTCTGAAAGTATACTTCAGTGCTACAGAGGCATTCAACGACCCAGAAAACCCCAGAAAAGTCACCCAGCATTGCCATATTGACCACTGGGGGTTTGTTCGACAGACATTGAAGAGTCATTTAAGAGAGGCTGGCGATCTACAATCATTCAAGCAGGTTGTGATTGGGAACAGGGTCATGATCGCCATCCACTTTCTACGATCACGACCCCTTAATTCATGAACTGGCATTCATGACAGAATCACTCAAGTGAATGGTGATCGTGATCACGGGAGTGACTGACTCAGCCCATAACTAATGCTGGTCAGTACGCTGAGTAAACCTGAGAAGTTAAGTGAAAATCTTCAGCCTTTTCCTCCATTAGTGTGATGTGAAGTGTTCCATGTATTACTGTTACAGTGGTTAGGAATTAGCAATTCTATATATTTTCAGTGGTTTGTACATATAGGGTTCCCATTGGGTTTTACATGAACTTTGGGAGTGATTTTTTAATTCGCTTTTAAAGCTGACATGTGCGAAATACTGAATGTTGTCCTCATTTGAGTAAAACGCCACACCAACTGACAACTATTACTTGTTTAAACCTTCCTTGATTCAATCGGCTTTTCATCATGTATGTTATTCTTTCAATAAATGTTTATTTTAAATTTAACATAATTACATTTCACATATACTACAATTACTTAGCAAATAACAATCATGCGTCCATGTTCCAGAAAATAAAATTCCGCTGAATGATAGCCCAATAAGTATAATAGTTCGTATTTCTGTACCGATGTTAAATAAGAATATACGTAAGTGTTGTAATGTAAATAAGACTTAAGTGCTAAGGAAACTCAAATCGTAACATCGGCATTACCTCTCTGACTCTAACAGCACAGCAGAGTGAAAGAAACATCGTAATCCTCATGGTGTTCACCAAAAAATACATTACAATTAGTTAAAAATATTATACCTTTCTATAGGACTCGAATGCTGTGAATTGGGTGGCAGCATAGGGAAAAATTCTAACCATCTGCGCACCATTCCCTTTGTACAAAGCCAGCCAAGATTCATTCTTGATGATTCTTTTAAAAGAGGACAAGACACCTGAAAAACAATATATTTACCCGTATAAAACCCACATCGTAAAATATCGCTCGACAAGCTATTGACCAATTCCGCAGGATTCTCACCTAAGTTTTCATAAAATTTATTATGTGCTTGCATCAAAATCTTAATTCTGTCGAGGGGCGCAACAGTTGTTTTGGAGCACATTCCTGCCACTCCTACAAAAGAAACATTAAACTAGGTCAGCAGACGACATGAACGTACTCAATACGGACCAAGAAAATGACTGAAAACTTTAAAATCACGCCAAGAACGTAAAGAGTAAAAGATGTAAATAGAGATAACCATACCTCCTGCCAGTAATGATTTCAAAACTGACAGAAACTTAGACTCCGTTCTGATATCTACTTGACTCATCGTGTAGGTTTGGCTACATTGGCTCGAAGACTAAATAACTGCAGCAACAGAGGCTGGAAATATAACAATCAGACAGATGAACTACGAAAATAAGCGCAACATGCAGGCAAAATGTTGAAACACAAATAATACAAAGTCCATACACTTCCACCAGTTCAATTTATCGGTATCTGATACGTGTACATTACGGACTTACCTGACATTCACGTCATATTCACGTCGGCGACTTGATCGATTTTTAATAACGATATTAATCGATTGCACTCGATTCATGATCGTCGAGATCGAGATGATTGTCGATCTATCGATACCAATTATGGGGGCAGGGATGGGGGATGGTGGGGGAAATTGGTTTGTTGTTGTTGTTCGTCGTGTTTAGTTGGAATCGTAATACATACATGTGAAATATTCACTCAGTTTTATGATTGAATGAATTTTTTGCACGACAGACACATTTTATAACCTTGTAGAAGTTCGTAGTGGAGTATACAGAATACGTCCGACGAAAGCTTAAGTGAAAAACGCAAGATATATTCTGTTCGAGGCCGGGTTATGAGAACTTTGATCGGATTTTCATTAGAAGGCTATATGAACGTCTTATGAAATGGGAATGGCTTTTTATTATGTTTTATTTATATTTTTTTGTTTTAATGTGGTTTGTCTTGGCAATGGAGATAAGGACTTCTATTCATTTACTGTGAAGGATATTAAAGGCGAGGAAGTTTATCTTGAAAAATACCGTGGAAAGGTACAAAATAGATAATGTAACCCACTGATCTAAGGGTCGATGCAGTACATTTTAACTCTTAACATTAGTATTAGGTTATGCCGTGTATGAGTTGTGAATGCGTTGTTAAGCAGTTCGCTATACCCTTGTTCTTGTTATGTCTAACGTTTTAATGCTGACATGCTGTTGATGTGAATGATTGTGTTTGGAAAGTTTTAAGGAGTGACCACTGATAAAATGTGTCTTGATGATGTAATTGATCGTATGAATTTCCAATATTTTCCTGTTTAGCATGCCACTGTGGCACTAATTGTTTTTTAAGCAAGGGTTCAGAGGCAAGAACTTGTGTCGTGTGGCGTCAGCTTAATCGCGCAAATACTTTTCATGGTGAAATGTAACATTTGCTTTGTCATTTGTAGGTTTCCTTGGTCGTGAATGTTGCTAGTGAATGTGGTTACACGGATTCCCATTACAGAGCTCTGAAAAGGCTTCATGATGTTTTAAGCTTCAGCCAAAAATTCAATATCTTCGCCTTTCCTTGTAATCAGTTTGGAGGACAAGAACCATCAGAAAACGATCAAATTGAAGAATTCGCTGTGAGTGAATATGGAGTGGAGTTCCCAATATTTTCAAAGATAGATGTTCTTGGGAAGAATGCCGACCCAGCATTCAAAAACTTGATAGGTTAGTACGATATTAATTTCATAATTATTGAATGAAAATAAATATATGCATACGACAATGACCTAGTGTGCTGTTAGGATTTGCAGTTGAATATGAATTATAAACCAGTGGAAACTAAGGAAGAGTGGTGATAGTTGTTTCTTCTAAATGGTATGAAACAAACAACTTCATAATAATAATGTCATATTCATCTGTAGCACAACAAGAATTGTGGTAGATGTTGTCAGTCATTACACTCCTCTTGCGAGGATATATAAAGGAAGAAATACACTGAATACAAAACTCAAATATACAGTAAGAAGCTGAAAGTAAATACAATCAGAATCAAAATGCAAGTATACAATTAAAAACTTATTGTGGAGAAATCAATTTCAAAGTATTCCTCCAGTGAATGCATAGGTTTAGAAATGAGCCATTTCTCTAGGGCCCTGCGGAAGACTTTGCTGTCGACCATTCTTGCTGAGTTGGGCAGCATGTTGAAACTCTTGATAGGCAAGTTTTCATAGTTAAAAGATTTAACCAGTCTACAGTGAGGCATATCTAGTTTTATGATTTGCTCTAGTGTCATGATTGTGGACATCAGCTCTTGTGGAGTACATTTGCAGATTTCCCTCCCTTGACGTACAACAGAGTATGAAATATCTATAGGCTGTATACAGTCATTATGCCTAATCTGACAAAAAGTTGTTTGCAATGTTCATTAAATCCAGAGTTAGAGATAACTCGAACCACCTTCTTTTGGAGTATTAATAACTGTTTTACATCTGATGCATGCCCCCAAAGTCTGATTCCATATGAAAGGTGAGATTGAAAAAAATGCATAATATGCATTAAGAAGATAGTCATTGGTCACACAGCACTTAAGCTTCCTGATTAAGTACAGGGATCTGGCAAGTTTTTTCCTAATGTTAAAAATATGCATACTCCAGGTTAGCTTAGGATCAAGGTAAAAGCCAAGAAGTTTAAAAACTTCATTGTCTGGTGTAATTTGTTGAAGGGAACAGGCTAAGAATTGGGTTTTCATTCACTGAAAACCAAATATTTGCTTGTGCCAGTGTGTCAGATATCAGCTTAGTAGTCTCAATGGGATTGGTACCTTGATGCAAGAAAGTTGTGTCATTAATGTGTAGGACACAGTCAGTGGATACATTCACAGGTAGGTCATTGATCATAATTAAGAAAAGGAGGGGACCAAGTACTGACCCTTGAGGTACCCCATGCTTAACCTTGAGGAATTCTGATGGAGTACCATTAACTTGCACTAGTTGCTTGCGATTACTCAGATAGGAGGACATAAATTCGAGTTCAGCCCCCTGGAACCCATAATAATTCAGCTTCTGCAGAAGCATTTTGTGATCCACACAGTCAAATGCTGATGACAGATCGCGTAGGGTAAGTGACAAACTTTGTTTTACTTCAAATGCATTGATAATATGCTTCATTATACTGTCAATTGCTTGAGTTGTATTTTTGCCAGCTCGGAACCCAAACTGGGATGATGTAATTATATTTTGAGATTCAAGGTGGTTCACAATTTGAGTGCAAGCAACACTCTCGAAAATTTTAGCGAAGACTGGAATGATGGAAATTGGAGGGTAGCTACTTGGCAAATTTCTATCACCATGCTTATAAGCTGGGATCACCTTTGTGTATTTGAGGGTGTCTGGAAAATTACCTGACTTTAAGCATGAGTTTATGACTATTGCAAGAGGGTATGCAATACAGTGGATAATGGACTTGATTAAGTTACTAGAAAGACCAAATATATCCTTACTGTTGGGAGTTATTAAAGGCTTTCACAGCTCTAATTATTTCTAACTGGGAAGGTTCCTTACACTGAAAGGGGATGCAGTTGGTATGGAAGTTCTGAAGGAGTTGGATAGAAGTTACAGTGCTGTTACAGGTACCAGCAAGGATGTTTTCCACAGAATTGATAAATGGTGCATTGAGAACATCAGCCTCGAGTGGGACAACCATGTGGTCAGTCGTCAAACCAGTTTCCCTCTTAATGACTGACCAAGCTGCTTTACATTTGTTAGTAGCATTAGCTATGAAATTATTATTGGAGTTAAATTTAGCCATGTTCAATTCATCATGATATTCCTTTTTAAGTTTAATGTACTGGTTTTTAAGATCATCAGTGCACTCTTATGTCTTATAAAGTTTATAAGCATTTTTTAAAGCTTTCCTCATTTCCTCATGCCTATTCGTGAACCATTTTTGCTGTGGGAATTTCTTAAATGGAATTTGAATTAATTTTTGGGGAAAAGTGTCCTCAAATAACAACATAAAATTTTCAAAGAAAGCAGTGAAATTTCTTTGACTATCACCTGGTTCAAACTGGGAATCCCAATCAGTTGTACTCAGAAGATCTTTGAACGTTTCAAGTTAGTGAGGAGTAAATTTCCTGATTAGCTTAGTTTTGGGGGTTTTCCTCATTAGGTCACCCCCAACTTTGATGCTAGTGGACATTGATATAGCACAATTGTCTGACAGCATTGGATCAAAGACACTTGTACTGAAATTACTTACATTTGGGCCAGTGATTACATTGTCAAGGCAAGCTAGCTTCCTTGTGGGTTCATAGTTGGCACAATACAAATTAAAAGACCTAAGGAGAAGACTTAGCCTAAGGCTGTTCTTTGATTGGCAGCTCATGTCAACATTTAAATCAGTGCCAATGCCAATGTTTGCGTTGAATTTCTGAAAGTGGCACAGTACTCTTTCCAGTCGTTCACAAAATATATCAAAAACACCATTGGGTGAGCGATAAATCCAGGCAACAATTATTCCCAGGTCCCTGAGATACACGGCCGCCACTTCAAAATACAGTTCTATACAAGACTTTACCACATCAATCACTTTGCACTTAAGGTTATGCCTTAGAAACAAACATGCTCCACCATTTTTACGTTCTTGCCGGCAGTAAATGGAGGCAAGATAAAAGCCTTGCAGCTGGTATAGCTGCTTTTCCAGTTCAAGTAACCAGTGCTCGGTGAAGCACAGAATGTCAAAGTTTTCAGCATTTAGAAACACGTCAAGGTCTAAGAATTTGTTCCATAGACACTGCAAGTTAAGAATTTAATTAACACAAAACCTGAGTTGTTATAACTTTCGTAATTCTTCGTCATTTATATTTCATAGGTAACATAAATTAGCGTAGAGCCAATGTTAAATAGATTGGTGTACTTGTTAATGAAATTACATTTTTCAATGTGGCTGTTTCCCCCAATTTTTTTTCAAACTTATTTTTGATTTGTGTCTTTCATTCCCTTCAGTCAATGAGTATTCCATCAAAATATATTTCATGTAGCCCCCACCCTTTCGAAGTTATTAGTAATTTTACCTTCCATGCCGGAGGGGTCATTTTTGACCCCCTTTACTTTTTCTACTTGGCTGTTTCCAGCAACTGGTGCTTTGCCACAAAAATCTCTCTGGTCTTCGAAACATGGCTTTCCTATTATTCAGAAAGACCTCGGGACTGCTTTGAAGGAATTCTGAGGTTCTCCCTATTTGACGTCAGGTCCACCAGACCCAACTGCTTGCAGAATGATAAGTTTGCTCTCATAATAATTATAATTGCGTCTTTATTTAATTTAGTGTATTTAGGAACATTAGGACCTCTCTTACAATAAACTTGAAGAATCACAAACATCCATGCTCTGGGCAGGTGAAACCGACCCAGGCAGGACTCAAACCTGCGACCTTGGGATTGGCAGGTGAGGACTTTACCCTGCCACCACCGAGGCCGGTACATGTCCGAGGTTTGGAACAAATTTATTGAAAATTGTCAAACCTGCTACATCCCAGGGCCTTACATAAGTGTTGATGAGCAATTATACCCTACAAAACCCGGTGCAGGTTTCTCCAGTTCATGCCCGTAAAATCTTACAAATATGGGAAAGCGATTTGGTTGTCTGTTGACAAAGACTCCAAGTACACGGTGAATGCGTTTCCTTACCTTGGCAAAGATGACATGCATGCCAACGACCAGCATCTGGGTGATTATGTTGTTGAGAAGTTGATGTCCCAGTATGTCAATAAGGGGCGTAACATGACCTGCGACAACTTCTTCAGGTCACTCACATTGATGAATAGCATGAAGGCCAAAGGCACGAGTCTTGTTGGAACGTTGAATCCCATTGGACATGAAGTCTAAAAGGTAACACTGCCTCTGCATAACACTTAAATTTTGAAGCATGGTGACCTAACAGTCACACTTTATCAAGGGGAAACCAAGAAAAAGTTACTTCTTTTGAGCTGACTCCACCCAGATGTTCAGATTGATGCAGATGAAAAGAAGAAACCTGAAACAGTTGTTAATTATAATGAGACCAAGTATGGCGTTGATGTTGTTGATCAGACGGCTCGAAAATAATTATTAAAACCATCCTGTAGACGTTGGCCCATGCATACCTTTTCAAACGTTTTTGATCTAGCTGGAATCAATGTCCATGTAATGTACAAGAAATTCAAACATTCTAGATTTTCTAGAAGGGAATTTTTGCTAAAACTTTGCAAGGAAATTATTCAGGAAAATGCTGATTCACTACAGGGTGGTCCTGTCTGACGATTCGGATGGTGCTTATCCTGAAACAGCAACAATTCGCAAGAAATGTCAGGTGAAATTGCAATGCAAGAAAGGTACTAAGGTTACTAAGTCATACAAGTTTTGCAAAAAATCCATCAGAGAAATGCATTGGCAAAGAAACATGGTTGTTCACTGCCTAAACAGCATCTCAGCTTGCAAATGTTAATGTTGCTCTTGAAAATTTAAAGGGCAAGGCTATTTTTATATAAAACAAGCAACAAATACCTCACTGTTAAAACTCTAATTTACTTGCCCGCAAAGTCTTGCAGAATTATTTGTAACTTCGGAAATAAATAGTTGTCTTCATATTTTTTGCTGTGTATTAGCCTAACCAAACTCTTTCCGAAAATTGTTATCATCCGTTAAAATATCAAAATGCATAATAAACTAAAGAACGACGCATTCACTGAGCAATACAGTCAAAAATGACCCCTTAGGCATCCAAGGGTGTGCGCAACCTTCAGGCATTCTAGTGTCAAATGAATTTAGTCTCTTTATGATAAAATTTAACCTCCATTATAGTTGAAGCACTGTACTTTTTATGGAGTGATGTTTCAAGTGATAGTAGCAGAGTATCAGATCAGTGGGTGAAACAGCCTTCTTCAGTTGTTTCGTACATAAGCATCAATAGTCAGGTTGAGAATGATACGGTTTGAGAAGAATTGGTATGGGTAACCTTCAGAGCCTGAGGCTATGTAAAATTCACATTTTAAGTAATTTATTCATTCTGCACAAATTCTAATGCCAGGAGAAAGGGTCCAAGCAGAAGTGACTGAACTGTTCACTTCAAAGACTTTTCCACTAGCCTATGATATTCACTATGCCTACTTGTCAAAAAGGAAGTTGAATTTTTGTGCCAAACTTGAAGGAGCTTAGAATATTGTTCACTGATTCAATGCCAATATTCATGTCAAAAACTCTGTAGTACAAAGTACGTTAGAAATGGATTAAGGGAGAAATGAATGGTTGATGGCAAGACGTAGTACTCACAGTATTTTTTAATCAATCATTTGAAATATGTAGTTTATTTGAAAGTGTGTTACCAAATGATGTCTCCAAGCTTTGCACAATTATACCTGCTACTAGTGAACCAATTAGTGACATAATTGTGCATCTGGAAGGTAAAAATGAAACATCTCCATGCTACGAATGTGTGAAATTCACAGTGAACAAATCATTTGCCTGGACTGGGATACTAACCCAGACCCCTCGAGAACACCTGTTAAGCTACCCATTGTCTTCCTCCGTGAATTTCATGGAAGCTTTAAATAGCGAGGTGTACCTACTCATGAGGCATGTGCATATGATGCCATTGTACCTACCCATGCACATTAGCTTAGCACCCCTTTCAACAAGGTAACTAAGCCAACTTTAAGCACAAAGGTGTTTGCTTTAGACAAATTCAAAGAACTGCGGAACACACCACGCATTAACTTTAATGGCATCATCTGCTAGTTTTCACACGAACGTGTGAAGCATGCCTATGATACTCGCATGAAAAAATGGCCCCGTTAATGAGGCCATGGCAAAAGCATGAACTTGTGGCAGCACCTATGCTTCCACCCTAGCAGAAAGCTGCTGAAAATGAGGATATTTTCGCTTATGATAATAAACATTTAAGCCGATCACAGGAAACATAAATATACATTCGCTTTGCCCAAATAAAATGCTCCTATGTTGCCGTAAGTCAAAAATATCAACTAATAATTTACTGCCAGTTATGGCAAATGTTGCTGAGGAGGTATACAGAATGGTGGAATGTCCTTGTCTCTTTAGCTTCATTCATCCTATCGGCATATGTTTTACCTCTATTTACCCCAGCCATAAAGCCTATTGTCTTTCTTCCAATTATTATTATTTATTAAAAAATATGCAAATTATTGGAAATGAAGTCATTATGTCCCAAGCAGCAATCAATATCCCTACAACATCCAGACAACATTGTCGGCGTTAACATATGACATCATGCAATATCCATGTTAATCCAATTAACGTTGTATGGATATCTGTCAAATATCCAAAGGACCCGCCAAACAACGTTGCAGCGATGTCCAATATGGGACATCGAGGTTCATATTACAACATCTCTTAGATATCTTCACAACATCTAATGAGTAGATAATGGGTGTGCTTATTATGGTTATTGTGCTTAACGTTCATGAGCCGGAATATCGTAATACCTCTCCCCTGCCTTCGCTGCTCTCTCAAAATAAAAAAAGATGTTTTGCCATTATTCATTTAGAATGTGCTATTGAGCAATGGCATGATGTAGTACGCCATATTATTTACCACGTATCTACTTGACGTTATGCTACCTGTATCGCATGAGTATCGACCTTACAACTCAACCCACCCATTCATGCATCTATTGCTAAACAATGGGTGTTGAGAAAGACGTATATATGTAGTCACTTCCGTGGATAAATGTGATTTCGAGAACTATAATTATTAAATGATAATTCCGTGATAGTTTGAGGAAATACCATAAAATCGTGATAAAAGTTATTTGCCATTAATTAATGCCAGATAACTGTTATTCTATATTGCCACATAGTTTGCATATAAATGCAATATTACTGCGAATAAACAAGATTTTTCCACTTCCCGCATGTAAGCTTCAGTGTCGTAGCTAGGGGCTGGCCAGGCGGGCGGCTTCCAGGGGCGCACTTTGCAGACCCACTGCCTACGGGCCATAAATCGAGGTAATATTACCTCGATTTATGTGGTATCAACCAGTAACTGTCGTTTATGGGCAGCTTGATTCTTCTTGAATACTCTTATCGGAAAGCACCGCTTCCGTACGTTTCGTGCACGCTAATGTGACCAGTCAAGGAAGCGGAACATTTTCGCCAGGGATACTCTTTGGAATAACAATTTTTTAAGGAAATAAGTGCCACTTCTTGAATTGATGGTAAAGGTGATAAAGAGGAAGGAAGATATATTGATTGTTTGCAACGTGATATACAGGATTCATTTTAATGATAATATCATATTTTTGAAAATTATTACATATTTTAAAATAATAATTATATTTTATTTATCTTTATCAGTTTAATATGTATGGACTATCTATTTAATGTCAATTAAGAATATCACGGATATTACAACTTGATATCTATGTAACGTTATTTTTACAACTCATCGTGGATGTTGCAAATAGTATATCTATGTAACGTTGTCAAAATATCCATCGTGTAATAACGTCTTTTGGATATATCAACCTTATTTAGATATCCGATGGATATCATCTGCTGCTTGGGGTTGGTATAGGCTGCCATTTTTAGACCTAATGACGTACAGGATCATGAAAGTCATGCCTGTGAAGATCTTTTATTTGTCATTATCTTTGGACACTAAACACCAAAATATGTACCTTAATAATGACATTTTATGTAGAAAACTTGGATGGCATAAATAAATGTGGAATGTACAAAGTGGTAATTCTTTTCAAGAATTAACTTCCTGGAAATACTGACCGGAGCAAACCTAGTGACACGGTAAACAAAGCTCACAATCGAAAGCTATAGGCAGGTAAAGAATGGGTGATGAGTAGATGGAAACCGCCCCTTCTTCTCGCTACTCCCAATAATAAAATACAAATTTGTCCCAGGAAAACCAAGACTCATGTACCAAGCACTCATCCACAAAATACTGTCATTCAGCAGCAAAAGATGGATAATGGCCACCAAATCTTCACAGCTGCTTGAGAGATTGAGATGAAAACATTGCGTAGAGTCTATGGGCCACTTTGCAATGAAGGAAACTGGAGAATTCGTTATAACAGAAAAATATAAAAAAAAATGCAAATTTAGTATTTCTACCCACTGTAAGCTTATAAAGGCTGTTTTACACGGTACATTTTTTTGTACAAACTCTTCCGTGAACTCTTGCATGAGGCAAAATGTATCGTGTAAAGCGGCAAATTATATGAACGCTTGTGCGCATGTCTCAATGCCTGAATAGAAAATAGAACTTGTTCTAATTTCGTTGGGACAAACGTACAATCTCACGCACATTTGTTTGTACAAAATCTTTCATCGTGTAAAACTGCCTTAAGACCCCGTTGGGCAGGGAATGTCCACTTGTCCAGTCCATATCAGAGTGACCAGTGGGAAAGCTAAAGGCTAGGTGATAAGACTGCATCAACAAAGATGCATGTGAACTACTTGGGCTGAGGAACTGTAGGAGACGGCAGACAATTAAGGATTTTCACCTTAAACTGACACAATAGATGTTGAAATCGATCTGTGAAATAAAGAAACATTTGTACAAAGTTATTTCTTTGCATCATATTTCACGTTGCAGAACTCCACAGAGTACTGTTTGCCTACCCCAATTCGCACAAGGATAGTTTATGACAAATCAACAGTTTAAAAAAATATAAATGGAAGTAGAAATCTGCAATAAATAATGTGTACATAATTAAGTGGACATGTGGGCCTGGAATGCTCATTAAACTATACTGAAATTTCTCTGCATAGTTATGTGTTTTGCTATAAAAGAACTTCACTGTAACTTAGTTAAGTTTTTAAATAAGGAAGGGAATAACAAAGACCAAAGACATTAGGATCCTTCTTATGGGATCTTTTGGGGCAGAGAAAAAGGATAAGTTCAAATTCGTTGAACCGTATCCCACATTGCATCCAGGAGCGACACAGCTTCTCGGCATCTTGCTTTCCTATAGGAAAGTTCAGAAAATGAACGTGCCCTCCTAAAAATAACTTCCTTATGAGTTAACAATGTAAAGTCACACAAGGAAGTCACGGAATTAGCTTGGGTGGATGTACTAATGGTGCCAGTAGTTTGCAAAAATCGGCAGCTTCAATAAGGAGAACAAATCACAACAAGGTGAGAATAGAGAGCTGCAGGGGCATGGTGTAAAGTTCTTAGAGAAAATAAATCTTTCGCCTGAATGTGGATACCAACCCCTCGCTATTACACTGCATGCTTTCCCAGTCCAGGTAAGTGATTTTTTTTGCTGAATTTCACAATCATGTGAAAACTAGCAGGTGACTCCATTAAAGTTGCTGCATGGCTAGTTTTGCAGTTCTTTGAAATTGCCATATTCTATTAAAAGAAGCAAACTCCCAAGTCCAGTTAGGATGCCTATATGAGTGCTCAAGGAACTAGCCCCACAAATCTCATCATTTCTAGCAACCATACTTATTAAATCATTACTATATGGTGAAGAACCACATGACTGGAAAGTAGCCTAATTCACTCCAATCTTTTAAAGTGCAAAAAATAAGATCCAGAAAATTGCCAGCCTATAAATGGTTGGTGTCCACTTCCTGCAAATTCTGAAGCATGTAAATGTTGGTAATAAAATGAGCTTTTGGGAAATTGGAAACTTTTTCCATCATGGTCAACACTGCTTCCAGAATCAAAAAAGCTACTAATGAATCTCAGAAAGCATGCTACTCAGCAATGCCATTCAGAAATCTAATGTTCAAACTGCAGTCATTTGGAATGACAGATAAGTGATTTTTGTCTATGCACATACACATGTGCATCTGACTCATCGGAAGCTAGAAGTTTAATCTACGGTTGTAGTTCCAACTTGAGGGTGGCAGTGCACCACAAAAAAGTGTGATCAGCCCTCTACTATTCCTCAGTTAACTCCAATATCCAGCAAAATTTTATTATTGGCTGATAATGGTGTAACAATATGGACTTCCATCAGAAATTAGTAACATTAATTCCTAGTTTGTTGAGTGCGAGTTCGAGCTAAATCTTAGAAAATGCACTTTAATACACTTATGGGGGAAGGAGTCACATTTTTTATAAAGTGATGGAGTGAACATGAATGTATCAGATGATATGACATCAAGTCAATTGTGGGGAAAACGATATTCCACAGAGGAAAAATGATTCGCCTTGACTGGTATTCGAACCCGGATCCCTCGATTTCCCGCCCAGTGCTTTAACCAGTTAAGCTACCGAGGCATCCTTCTCCCCTGTGGATTATTTAGTGGCTTTATAGGAACAAGGTGTTCCGGACGGCTAGACATATGATGTTAGTAGAAGTCCAAAGCATGCGCTTTGCGCCACAGTCCGCAAGGATAAAGCCATACATTGAACACGATGAGGTGTTCGCTCTTTTGACCAAGCGCACGCTTTGGACTGCTAACAGCATCATATGTCTAGCAGTCCGGAACACCTTGTTCCTATAAAGCCACTAAATAATCCAAAGAGGAGAAGGACACCTGGGTAGCTTAACTGGTTAAAGCTCTCAGCGTGAAATCGAGGGATCAGGGTTTGAATCCCGGTCAAGGCGAATGATTTTTCCCCTGTGGAATATCGCACTTATGTGCACTTGCGGGTGACTCCATAAAGGTAAATACCGTGACTAGTCCCGGTATCCTCAAAATTGATATCCAGAACATTTGCTCCACTGTATGAGAGAATGAATTCATCAATTGTATGGTTTGAAAGACCTCAGCCATTAAAAGTAAAACATGGATGTTATCTCACTTCTGTAGGGCCTCATCTCAAGTATGCTGAAAATATCTGGGACCCAGGACAGAAAGGTTGAATTTTCAAGTAGTAAGATTTACTAAGAGCCAAACATTTTGTTGAAAACTGCCATAAGCTAAGTACATATGACAAAACTGTTAGAACTGGGGTGTGAACCACGAGAGACTCTAAAGTTACAATCTAGACTAAGGTCATTTTAAAAATTCATATCCTGTAGTATCAGGTCAGCACAGCAGCATGGGCACCCATACATGGGGGCAAGGGAGGGCCATGGCCCCCCTCTAGTCTCCCGGAAAAAATAAAAAAAGGAAGGGAAAATTTAATTTATTTATTGTTTTTGCAGAATTAAATTTATATTTTATAAAACAAATTTAGGAAATTGTCATTCATTTAAGATGTTCCAATTATGTACTCCTGAAACCTCAAATTTACTAAACTTTCCGGGACCCGGGAGGGCTCCTCGGACCCCCCCTTCTTAAACCTATGTCTTGGCCCCCCTGGAAAATATTGTATGGGGGCCCATGCACAGCAGCCATAATTTTACCCAACTCTATTACTATAGGACAAACAAAGAAGACAAAATAAGATTAATTCACCGTTGAATGGATGTTTGAGTTTTTTTTCTTTCTGTGCATCAATGATTACCTCAAAAACAGATCAAGGCTGTGACCCATCGGAACACATATTACTTTTCAGCATGTCCCAAGTTCTCATTCCTTTTCGCTGGACCCCAACTTTTCTGAGATGGTATCCTATAACCCTCTGCCACACACTCTAGCAGCTAGTTACTGGGTGGTAAGTTGATTTTTTGTTGCTGACACCTATGTATGTACCTCCTCCCCAACACCCTTGCACCTTCCTTTCCTCATCCCCTACTATCTCCATTATCCATCTGTACATGAAATAACAATGCCATTTTTACTCATAAATTAGCCAAATCATCAAAACTAGAGGTGAAATTAAATCTCATTTATGTGGAAAATGGCTTGCTTTTCTTCACAAATATAGATTTTAATCAGAGTTGAAAGCCCTGTTTTAAAAAAAGAGCCCACCTGGTTCTCATTTTGGTATTTTTTTTGTTGGGGTTTAAGTAGGTACATAGTTGTCCATTGGGGTTTTGAGTTTGTTTTAATTTTTTATTCATTTCACTTTTCTTTTGGTGCTTACAACTATGCATAATATTTTGGATTAAAAGCTCCTTGGTCCTTATTTATTCATACATATATGAACTCATATTTTTTTATTTTCAATATGCCTGCTCAAAAATTTCTTAAGATGATAATTAATGTTATTCAAACCTGGATATCTCAATTATTGGTCCAGAGTGGTAGTCAGTTCGGCAATGATTGCAGACAATATCGTTTGTGTAACTTTTATTATCAGTATTCAGTAAGTATACATAAGAAACATGCTCACTCTTTAGCAACAAAGGTGGGTAACCCTCACACAGCTACAATGACACCGCGGATGACTACACCTCCTTGAAGACAGAAGGCCAGAACACCTATTTGTCGTTAACTCTCATGGAAACTCACCAAATGAAGATGGGTTGGTAGAGTTGTAGGCTTTCACACCTGGGGGTAAGTCTGTAACTTTTGATTACCATGGACAAACACCAATTATCTCCCATGCCGCCTTGATGGACATTGGCAAGTATAAAATACTTACTTGGGACAACATGGCAGCCACCTCTGAGCTCAATTCTAAGTTTTACAACTTTTTTGTGCAGTGAGTATAGATGTATGTGAACGTTTCTGTGGAAATGTTCGCCATTGTGTGAGAGAGTAGACATATAAAGTTCACAAACCTCAAGAGAAACCAAATGCTGCCAGAGCAATAATTCTGCTTGCACCTAATGTTCACTTTTACCCTTGCATTTCTATTATTGGATGACAATTTTAGGACTGGGATAAGTGGTTGTATGTAAGATAAGTGTTCAAAGTTAGTTGCTTGTACAATGGTCTGCATCTCCAAGATTGTCAACCAATAATAAAAATCAGGGTAGAAGTGTGCATTTATATACCTTTATAATGGGTTTAAATCTGCCCGTTCAATAAATAAATATATCATTATTAGGAGCACAGACTTTGGGCTCTACCTGTGTTAGTTTTTTCTTGAGGTTTCCAAAATTTTTTATTGTTTCACTATCACACTAGATCAGTGGTGGCCAACCTTATGCATACCATGCGCAAATTTTTTCACAGTCAAGTTCAGATGCGCCATACAACTCAAGCATGTTTTTTTACCTTCTTACTTCCACATTTGGGGGTGTAAAATAGGGATTGGGGTAGGATCTGCTTTGCTTAAGGGAAGAAAAGGAATAACTCACGCAATTCAATTAATTAATTTACGCCATTTCAAAGGACACATGTTTATTGGAGCACCAATCTACAATAGTTAGAAATTATCTCTTGGACGAGAGGGTGATCACTGTCGTGAACCCCAGTGGTGGTGTTAAAGCTGCCAGAGAGTCTCGTTTGGTCAGCCGACTTTGCTGACGCAAAGCCAATATTGGGCCAACATCGGGCCGATTGTTGATGCTGCCTGGGCTTATTTCATTTGCCTACTAATGTATTGCTGAAGTTGGAACTTGAGGGATGTGTAGGATGGAGGAATGAATGAAATTCCCTCAGGGTTGCTAAGTTATGTAAGAGTCAGGGCTCAGAAGAGTGTACTCAGCTTAATCTGTAACATTCATGCAAATGTCAATGGCAAAAAACTCCTCAGGAAAAGTTGGGAAGGCCATTTTAGCCTTAAGACTTATAAAAATAAAAGAGAAGAAGATGCCAGAAGACCACCCTGCGAACGTCGGCTTCATCAACTTAGAGAAAGCATTTGAAAATGTAGATTGGAATAGAATGCTGACTATAGTAAAGGGCATAAAAATATCAGTAAGTTGCAGAAGTTATTTTTACACATATAGCATGAGCATAGGTCAATAGTCAACCCATCAGACATAATACAGCCTAAAAATAATGTGTACATGCATCCATAAAAAATTAGAATAGCGGGTAGGATGACCAGATCAAAACTTTCAAAAGCAGGACATTTGAAGGAAATAAGCAGGACGTTTTGAAAAAAAAGTCTGACAACACATTAAATTCCCTTTCATTTGCTTTTCACTTGTATATCATGTGGCCAAAATGCCAATAGAGACGATGAGTAAACAAAAATTTGTTGCACTAAAAATCAGAAAATGTTGCATTTTTTGTCCTCCATGAAACATTTTGCAACTTTGTTATTTCAAGTTCAACATAGGTACATATTTTTCTAAGTCAAACATTTCTTTCAGTCAAAAGTGTCCAATAAAGATTCTTGGAATTATTTAGTAATACCTGTCTAATTGCATTCCTTCCTTCAATCTTTTCCCCACCCTGCGTGTTTTCGCGTTACAAAAAAAGCATGTGCTATCACGAAACAATGATAACTTGGTTAAAACAATGATATGTAAACTAGAGCAGGAAGCAGAAATTAAAAATGGCCCTCTCATCTGTAACTGGGGTGCATTTATGGACTTGTAAAAAAATCACCTTGGATGCCCCTAGGGTGGATAGCTATAATAATCATATCTTTATCCATCGAATCAATGAGATCTTAATTACTCGGCGTCAGACCGCTACACAAATGCTGGTTTTAACAGTGTTTACGGCTAGACCATTGTTAAAAAACCAACTTAGAACTTGTAAGAAATATTTTTTGATATATCATTATATCCATGGATGCTTATTAACGTGGTTTTATCATGAAATTTGCTTAAAATTCAATACCTTCCGCTTCTTCCTTACCCTCAGGATTAACTCATGAGTTACTGTGCAATCCCTCTAGGTAGAATTTATGAAACTGAAATAGGATTTTACCCCTGTACACAGTGATTTCCTACACGGCAGTGGTAGCTCAGTGGTGGTGGATTGAGGAGCGGAAGGTGAGGCATTCGATACTCTGGCATGGAAAATATTTTTTTTAAATAGTTTTTTACATTTATATCTTTAGAAGTTGTGTTTTTATCACCGTAACTCCCGTTACAAATATTTTTTTCAGAAAAATATTTTTTTTTTCAATAAAGAAGAGTACCCCAGTTCCATCCCAGCTGCTCTGCAACTAGGGTGTAACTCGGGTGGAGCTTGTTTCAATTCATTCCCAGTTCCATCCCAGTTACAGAGGTCTTAATACAGACCATTTACACCAGAGTTCCATCCCAGTTACAGAGCAGAAAATGTCTACCTGGGAACCCTGAGATGAATCCACAGTAATGAATGAAAATACTTAACCTACTATGTATAGTGAATTCAATCGACTCCTATTAGTGTTGGATTAAGGTCAATGTTTTGGGGGGGAGGGTGGATCGCTACTTTCTGCGGGGAATGGAATATCTTACGACCCCCATTTTCCCTATTGCACCAGGAATTAGGAGAGGGGCAACCAACCCCTTAATCCACCACTGACTTACATTAATGCATTTGCAAAAAATGCTTAATGAATGCTCCCTTAACCTCGGCTTTAAGCTTATTCACTTCCTATTCAGAAATCCTGATTCCCCTGAGTGAAATATTAACCAAGGTGCTCTACTTAGGAGTGGTGGGGCCTAAGACTAATTGGCCGGAGTACACTAGGCATGCACTTGAGCAGGTAGATGCTAGAATACATGCGTAAATGAATGCTCAGAATTGAATGGGATATTTTCCAAGCATTGTCGTGCATTTTTGCAGGTTGATTAGTTTTAAAAAGCCAAATTTTGAAGGCAGGAATTAATGACTACTTTCGGAGTAAGTTCATGTATGACAGTAACGAACCTTGCAGCTACATACAATTGTGACATAAGGTGTGAACTAGGGAGGCAGAGGAAATTACATGATAGACTGAAACACTGTAATAAAGAATGAAAAACAGATTAAATGCTGGTTAAAGTGACAATATTCAACTCTCAAAAACTAAGATAATGCATTCAGATTTGTAGAATTTTAAGGGAAAGATGCTTTTTAGCAAATTACTAGATGAAAACCAAGTATGTAGTATTTTGATTCTACATTTTAGAGCTCCTAGGAAAAGTTTCAACTGTTGAGTCATTGAGATGGACGTAAATGGCTTAGTAGCCACTAGCAGGGCTACCAAGCAAACATGTTAAACTGTTTCTTTGAAAGTTTGTACACCAAGGCTATGCCCACCACTTGCAAATATCTACACCATAAGGGAACTGATAATGTATGTTGAAAATATAATCAATTACCTACACTAGATAAAAAGTTACAAATACTAGAGTACAGATGCCTGTACAAGTGCTCAAGGAGCCTCATGATTTACTACAGGTAAGGAACTTCAGAGGATTACAAAAAATCATCAGTTTCCCCTAGTGTTGCCTAACATGAAGGGTTCTACATGTTGGTAGCATGTTACAGTGCCTGTGGCTGATAAGGCAAGTTTCCATAGTATACATTATATAAAAATGTGTGGCACCACCACTTATCGACATATTGAATTATTATGTCGGCCTCGGTTGTGGTGGGGTAATGTTCTTACCTACCAATCCGAAGGTCGCAGGTTCGAGTCCTGGGTGGATAGTTTTTCCCCATCCAGGGCATGGGTATGTGTTTTCAAAATATAATTAATAGTAATTGGCGAAAACTGTTACCTCTATTTATAGAAATTATTATCATTATTTTGCACAAGGTGTTTTCTAGTCATTTGGCATCAAATTGAGGGGTGACAAGAAAAATTTGTACTGATTTTTTTGGACCACCGTAATGATAAGAGGTTCATCTGGAATTTGAGTCGAATGAGAAGATGCTAATGTTGAGGCTGCTGTGACACAAACCTGTGTGTTGTACCAATTAATTTTGTTATTTACATGTTGCATCGCTCAACATAAGATGTGTTCCATGTTCTTGATTCATGAACTAATAAATAAATTATTATATCATTGCTAAAATACATCTAGATACGTATTATTTATATTTTCTGAAATTTTTGATGTTCCAATTTATTACTTTCCTACTTTTACTTTCAGATCAGTCAAAATTACAGCCAGATTGGAATTTTTACAAGTATCTTATTAGCCAAGATGGTGTTGTTTTAGATGCTTGGGACACAAAAACAAGTGTTGAAGATATATTCCCTGAAATAGAAAGAGCTGTGAAAATGGCTGAAAGTGCAAGCACAGATCAAGCTCCAAAGTCTACCAGCATACCAAAAGAAGACTTGTGACCCTGCTTTTGGGATACATATTTTGTATGGAAAATATTTAAACAAATGATGTAGTGAAGTGGCACCGCATGTGTTCTATTAGGTAAGAACAATGCCTACTATGCTAATCACATAAAGAGGTAAATCCTTTTGTGTATCAGGGCTTTCCCATTGGGGTATATCATTCCTTTTCCGTTAGCATTTTATAGAATATGTTTTGCAGACATCATGCATTATTTGTGGAAGATAAATGAAGGGTAAAGATAGGGTTGCCTTATATCTCAGAAAAATAGGATAATCCTGAATCATGACACATAAAACAACACATTCTAACTGATATTACTACGCTCAATATATTGTATCTTGTAGAACAACAAGTTTTTAGCTAACTTTATTTCATTTTGTATTTGAATATGCAAATATTAAATTTCAGAAAATGCATCTTAGTTACTTCTATGATTTGGTGATGCCTTGAATTTTTACCTCACCTTTATGGCCACCCTAGGTGAAGATGTATTTTACTTCTTAACTATTGCTGATACTTGAATTAGGCTACCCATGCCGGGGCAGATTAAGGTCGTCGTTTTGGGGGGGGGGGGGGCGGATTTTCACTACTTTCTGCGGCGCCTAGGGAGTATGCAATACCTCTCAACGAAACGGGGGTCTGGTCAGACCTCCCTCGGAAAGTTTAAAGAAATGAAGTGCTTGGAACGTAGTTTTGGTGTGGCTATATTATAAAGTAGATGTGATAAATTATTGAGTAAAGCTCTCTAATCACAGTTGAAAAACGTTTACAAACGATGTAAAGAATGCCATTCTTGTGAAGATGCAGGTCTCCCGGGTTTTACACCACATTCCAATTATATTTGCTGGTGAAATAAAAACTTCCATTGGAGAATCACCTTAATGATTACCATATTTTCTATTTTCCCGGGAATTACGGGGGGGCGGCCTCCCCCCCCCCCCCTTAATCCGCCCCTGTACCCATGCAATACATATGTTGCCTCCTGAGAAATGGAGGGGGGTCTGAGGGGAAGGGGTAGTGGAAAGGACACTACTGAATAATGATGAGACTATACCATGTGATGGATCAGGAAAAATCTCTCTGAATTTTGCTGATGAAGCTAGGCACGGCCAAATAAGTTCCTGTTATACTGTGTTCAGAAAAAATACTTGAAAAAGCTTGTTAATAATATGCAATGGCAGGTTTGATTGGAGTACTTTTTAGTGGTGTAAGTGAGGTATGGTGAAAATAAGGACTATATAAATTTGTGACATGAGGAAATTATGTCATAGAAGACAAAACGTGATATTTGGAATGCATCAAAAAAACAGCCTCCTGCCCAAAATTGCTTTCTTTGCTCCCCTAATTTGTTACCTGAAAAAATACTTGATGCTGACATGTTAAACTGGGTATGCACATCACAGGACAATGTGACTTTAAATGTGAATAAATTCTCAGGTGCCAACCTAGTAAGGTCATCCATCTCTACCAAAGCATCAGGGTGTGACTCCCTGATTGTTACTGTAGGACTTCTGCTGTGTGCCAAATTTTCATGCCATTGGTATTAGTTAAATCATCATAGCCTGTCTCACCGAGGCTTTACAATTACCTACATCATAATATTGGCACACTTGGAATTTGAGTAAACAATATATATATATATATATATATATATATATATATATATATATATATATAAAATTTGTATGAGATAAAAATTGATTAATAAATAATTATTATTTTTCTGGTGAAACATGAGTACTTCTCTTGTTATTCAGACACTAAAGAACTATGTAATGTAGAAAATACAAATGGTTGGCGAGTACCAACCATTTAGTGGTCTCCCAAATGTATTCCTACTATACCACTTAGAATATTCATCTTGGCTTTGTTCATTTGACTTAGTTCCATCCTCCTTACTAGTAGTAAAGGGAAGTTAGGGGAAGTTTCACTGTATTAAAATCCATGATGAGAATTTAAATGCCAAATTTTTTTAGCGTTGCAGTTAATGATAATATAATTAATGCCATTTAGTGTACTTTGAACTATGACTTACAAATGACAAAAACTGTATATTGTTATAAAGATTTTAAGCAGAACAGTAAGTCCCTGCGGCTTATGTGGTTAATGTGCTCCTAAAATTTTCATGGTAGTTAAAAACAAACTTCTTTACTAGTAGTATAGGTTTCCAAGGGTTGCTGAGACGGTATCCCAAGGCCCCATTGAAATTCTTCTTCACCTCCAATTTCAATGGTTTCCTTCAATGGAAGGACTGACGAAGGAAGCCAGAGAAATTCTGAGGAGAAGAATTGCAATCAGTACTCTGGATACCCTCTCAGCAACTCAAGGAAACCTATACTAATGAGGATCCAAGAGGTTAGAAATAGGCGGGAAGCAGCCAACCAATCAGGTGTATATTCATCCAGCAACTAATGCATATATGTATACCAGCCAACGTGACAATCGCAACATCCAGCCCTAATAATGACGACTCAACCATCAAAATGTCAGTAGCAATGCAGAGTTTGACCAATGGAGATCCCAAATAGACCTCAATAATAGCATTTTGATTGATTGTAAGGGTGGGCAAGAGCCTTCTGGCACTCTGACCTCTTGATCCATTGTGCCATCCCACATTTTACCTGCCTGCCACTAGCAAACAGGGGACAAGAGCACCACAGTAGTGGTATGAAGGAGGGGCCTCCCCCAAACTTCCCAGTACAGGTATGGAGGGTGTCCTCCCTCCGGCCTCCCGGTGGTCTGGGTACCTCTCTACCTAACCGGGAACCGGTGTTTCAACGTGGCTAGACCCTTGCCCTCAATAATAGCATACTTCAGGAAAGCCTCAGATCTTTCTTGATACTACAATGACCTTGATTTTACAAATATTCATATCTCATAAATTTGAATGTTTCCTCTTGCAACAATTCCCCTTCCCTGTTTCCATTCATATTTCCTCCAACAGCGTTAATTTAAAAAAACATCTAAGGTCTGTTTATAGCCAGCTCTCTACCCCCTCTGCAACTTAAGGATCTGGATAAGGCTTGCATCTGGGTTTTCCAGGCTCATTTTGAAGCACATTAACCTCTCCCATGTTAAGAGCAAGTACTATAAAGGAACATCCGGGATCTGCTCTAACCAATACCTAATTGTTGCACAAGTACAAAACCAGATGACATAACATACTCTTGAGAAGGGAATGATAAATAACCACTCACAGGAATTTAGGGTCTAGAAAAAATAAAAGCAAATAAAAAATTATTAAATTCTATTAGTTCTTCATTCATTACACACATGAATAAGGGCACTCGATGATTTGTACCCATAGGTGCTTTGCCATACTCTATGTAATAGTTTTACACTTTTAGCCAGCATTTACCAATTCAAGAGCCACAAGATTTCCCCAGATTGACACTGCATAGAACACAAAATCAATTTTAATCACAGAATTATGGTTGTATTTAGTCTCAAATACCTTACACCAGGGATGCTACAGACCAGAGGTTATAAAATCCCATGACTATTCTAGGCCAAAAGGTTCATTTTTCCCGGTGAAAATATCCCTCTTTGGTGTGCATTTTAAAAGAGGTGCAAGAATAGGATCACCACACATTAACACACGTTCTATGGGAGAACAAAGTTTCTCAACAAATGGCACACCACTACTATCGGTCAAGGGGGACAATCTGATTCCTTTCTGATGGCATGTTATTCTTGGGTCTTGGCCACAAATTACTTGTACAAAATGTGAGAAACCAATACTCAAAGCATGAGTTTAAGGATTTGAAAGCTTTTTTTAAGGGGAATGATTAATTGTTAAACATCGAATAAGAGCTCTACTGCCTCATTCAGGCAAGGTACCTACTACGAAGTACTTAAGGTACCTAAAATGGAACTCCTGAGTTTTTTAAAACAATCTGATTATAACTTGGAAAGGCAAATTTCCCATGACTTTTCCAGGCAAATTTTCAATGTCCATGACTTTCCCAGGCCTGTAGCAACCCTGTTACACTCTTCAGAAACAAACTCAAATGGAATACCCAAAAACTGCCAGGACATACCTACTACCATTGTGTTACTAAATTGCAGTTTTATCAAGAGTAAATGTAAATTTAGGCACATAAAATCAACATCTTACTCATCATCTCTTCAGATCTTCCACACACTCATCACTTATAAGGGCTTAGAACAGAACAAGGCATCAGATAAAAACAGCACAACCCTATCTTAGGACCTGAAAATAATTACATATTAGCAGTTTAAAACAATTTTTAATATAATATACAATGCTTCTCCCCAGACATTCCTCATTGATCTTTTGTCAACATTCTCTTAGGATATTTAAAAACAGATGCATCAAATGAAGGAATCAAATGAAACTTCCTTTCACTATGATGCCACACAATTAACTTCGTCAGACACAAATACTTCATAGTGTGGTAAATCAATGTACATACATCACAGATTTAGAATATAGTAGCAGTAAAAGAAAAAATATCACCATGTACTTAATTAGATCATATACGCCACAAGCCAGTGTTTAACCTAGGCATGTTTAGCAAGTACAACATTATTAGTAGTCAGGCCAATTGAGCACGTCATTTTGATAAAAATACTGCTGACAAAATGTAATTAAATTTCATACTATACAACTGGTTTTAAAGAATCTCATGCATGGAAAATAACCCATTAAAGGTAAACTAACTTTCAGTAACAAGGTTGCTACAGACTGAAGATTTATGAAATCCCAGGACTTGTCCAAGTTTCAATCCAGGCCAAATTTTTCATTATTCCAGATGAAAATATCCATTCTTTGGTGTGCATTTTAAGGAAGGCACAAGATTACGAGTAAAACACAATAATGTCACGTACCATGGGGGAATAGTTTCTGAACAAAGGGAGTACTACCACTATCGCTCTGGGGGGAAATCGGCTTCCTGTCTAATATCATATTATTCTTAGGCCTCATCCACAATGAGTGAAATTCAATAACAGTAAGGTAGTGGACTCATCGTCCAAGTCTGAGGTCGATTACTGGGATCTTGCCAGCCTCAAGAGTTATCAGCGCTGGCCAGAAGACAGAGGCATATTTCCACAACTGCATTGGTAATTACGAATCAACCTTTTACGAATTTAAGACATTCTATTTACCTCTCTCACATTCATGTCATACTTGCATAATTAATTGCTGAACACAACGTAAGAGCTCTAATGCCTAAATGTATGTTACTAAAAAGCACAAGTTCACACACCAACAGGCATTGCCTAAAGCAGTACTCCTGAAATAGTGAAAATAATAAGAATTTGACCGGTATAAGAGAATTTCCAGGATTATTTCCCATGACTTCTCCAGGTGTCCCAGGCCTGTAGCAACCCTGAGTAATGAAAACAGTATTTTCTGGCTTACATATTGCACTTTTTTCTCCTCTACAAACCCTTGGAGAAACCATTTTCAATTTTTATGGTTAATGTCAAATTTTTCCCAACGACCTCCTTGCTGAAATCAGCAGGACACATCTTACATTGAGATCTAAGTAAAAATAAGCATACTAATGTTCAAGGATTACAATATGTCACGATATTCGTTTCAGTATTTGGTAAAAGATTACTACAATACTATAGTTTTAACTGCATATTATGGTTAACAATACTGAAGGGTAATTGAAAAGTGAACTTTTTCAATTGCATCGCGGAAACTGGGGTGCTTCTTACATGGTCGCGCATCTTATCAGCCCGAAATTAAGGTTATTTTAAAATAAAATGTATTGAGAGTGAAAATAATAAAATAAAAAGGAATAAAAAATGAAATCATGCACAGGAGGAAAATTCCACATGTAACATTGCCCAAGTTCTTGATTTTGGTTGTAGTTCTCTTCACAATTTAACCATTCTACAGGAGCATTGGTATACTGAAGTTGACAACAGGTATGATAATAATCTTAGCAGGAGCTAATCCTTATTAAATTGTCCATAAGCTTCACATGACCAGATGTCTTGTACAGAAATGCATTTGAGTCTCTTAATGGTGAAATTGATGAGACCTTAAATTTTTCCATTTCACTATAAAGCATTTCCTGGCATCCTTAATCACAGTATCTCTAACATGACCCTGAAATGAATTAGGCTCTAACACTGATGGCATTTATGTAAATTAATGAATGCTGAAGATCCATTATTTTACAGACAGAGTATTTTACTTCACACATTCCTTTTCAAGTAAGCTTTTATATTTTTATCTCACAGATTCTTGGAAATATTGTTGTATACATTTGCAAAGTTGTCATTTTTTACAGGTCCTTCAGTTGTTCTCTCGTGTGGAAAAATATCAATGCTGTTGAATTTCTGGATGCATAAGACCATTACTGAGGTGCTTTGAGGCTGTTACAACATTGCCATGAAGAAAGATTAATAAAGCAATACTTAATTTTCATAGATTCTTAATTAATGAGAAGTTACCCACTGATATGAGCAATCTCTGCAATGACATTTTACTGTAATTTTGCACCATTAGCAATTATATTTCTGAGTAATTTTCTATTTGTGCTCAAAAATAGCCCTCACAGCAATTAAGAAAACCAATATTTGGCCAGAAACACAGGCTTACTTCGGACTCATACAGTAACTGCCAGCTCAGCCAAAATTGAATTTATCTATTAATGCTAATAATGCTAAAAGCAAATAACTACCTTGTCATGTAGAAGGTCAAAGCACAGGCTGTGTTAAACAAAGACAAAACAGATAATTTGAGCCAGTTTTGTATGTAACCTTGTATAATCAACAATTCACTGACCAAATGAATAGAGAAGTCTGCCATTTTGAAAAACCAAGAAAAATTTAAGGCACACATTTCACTACATCGTATATAATCTGAAATTTGGAACTGAAAAAAGTGATTTCACTACATCAATTACTTCTCCGTCTAATTTTTTAAACATGTAAAAGCCTATATTGATGGAAATCATGTTAACACAAAATACACGTTTCTCATATCACTGTAAACAGACTTTACTGTGTCTGCCAGGCTCTCAATCATTAAGCCAAAAACTCAAGAGAGCTAAAAGTTACAATCAATGCAATGATATTGTTAATCACCATGCATAGAAACATGTCCACATTAGGCTCTTATGCCATATAATACTAATAACACATTATATTTACTCCCACATAATTGGTATATACTTGAAGCTTGATTACAGCTCATTGCCATTGGGTATATTCCTACACAACTGGCGATTAATAACTGATATTTGCTCAGGAGGGAAGACAAAATGTGAATAAACATGCATATGAGCTACTAACCAAGCACTGGTCACAAATCAGGACATGCAAAGTAATGAAAGCAATCAATTTGAGCGGACTGCTACTTTAGCAGATTAAGCAAAAATGAGGGTCAAAAGCAATACCCACAAGTCATCTCCAAACCCTTCATTTACATTCCTAAATTACGGTACATCGCTGGCATCATTGCACACTATTTCCCAGCACTGAAATGCTAACCAATAGTACAACAAATCACAACCACCTCTCAATCAAATGGGTAAAAATTGATAGATGCAAACCAGTAAAATAATACTAATGCTCTGAGATATGCCATAGAAATTGTCACTTTCATCAAAAATAATATAGAAGTGAAAGATAATTTTTGGGATATACTTCAATGAATTGAGAATTTAACACACCGGCTTTGAAAAATATAAAACGTGCATGACTACCTACAGACAAAATTGCCTCAGGTAGTATATACGAGATGCATCAGGGATATTCACAGGTACGTAAGAAATAAGAGTGGCAAACCTAGTTTCCTGGCATCAATACAGACTCCCGTAAAATAAAAAAGGCCCAAATTCTGTACAACACATATCAAGTGATGAGAGACAATTTAAAATATGTACATTACATATTAAATTAAAATTATGCCAGGAGCAGGCACGTTGTACCAAAAATTCAAACATATTATTTACACGAGTTCAGTAAACAGAAATGTCACAAATCCTCATGGCGACTGTGGTACACACGAATGTGGGATAGAATAGATGGGAGGGTAGAGTGAGGGTGCCCTTCCTCTGTTATGTACTTCTTGACTCCAGCAGCCCTAAGTCTTCTATCAGAAAGTGTGAGCGGAATGATATAAAAGTTGTATTAGAGTCATATTTGTATGCTCAGCTTAAGAAAAAAGACCCCAGGCATTCTTTATCCACTAAAAAATGTAAATACTGAAATAACAATTCTCATTACAGTAAGTCTCTGACATGAGTGGATCCTAGTCACACAGATCCACAGTTACATTGATGGCCAGTCTTGTGGCATCAAGGTATTAAAATATTATCATAATTTGACCGTCATTCCCAAGTCAACAGTTTATCTGCTCAGGAAATGAAGCCTGACATCCATAACCAAGGACATAAATAACATGATATTATAATTTTAAAAACATACTATGTTAATAGTAGCATAATAAAGTTACCCTCATAATTTCATCCATGAAATTGGATTAACTTAACAAGTCCATGAAAGTCATCTCTTAAAATCATTGAGACATGTGCCTTAAGCATTGTTGGAATGCTAAAACTCAAAATGGCTAAGAAACAAAGGGTGGCGTGATATTTAGGATAGTCATTTTTGGGGTCTGAGAGGTGAGAGACCCAAACCCCTATAGGTAATTGCCACCCATGGTAGTGATAATAGCACAACTAACCACAATGGTTAAAATATGGGTAAAAAAAGATGCTTCAACCAAGTTTTTAACTACCATGAAAATGTTGGGAACACATTAACCACATACGTCAGAGACTTACTACACTGTTTAAAATCTTTATAACAAATAACAGATTTTGTCATTGATAATTCATGTATTATGTATGAACCAAAACGCACCACAGTAATTGTTAATCTAACTTTTCTCAAAGAAGTTCGTGCAAACACGTCATAATTATCAAATAAACCGCCTGCATGGAATTTTTTTATTCACTTTGGAGCGCAACCCTCATAATATTTCCATCAAAACAACTTTTCCTGCAAGGTGGTATAGTTGAGGAATGTAAACCCCATATTTGGGGAAGTTTCACTGTACTTAATCACCACCTGAAATCATTGTGCCTATACAGAAATTACAAACGAATGACATGCAGTAAATACAAAACACTGATGAGAGAGATTTTTTTAACTTTCACGGATGATTCTGGTGGTCCATATGTACCCATGATCCTGATAAGCCATTTTTGACTTGTAATCTGGGGCTGAACCACCAGAACTTGACAGAAAATGATATGTACAACATATGAGCAAACCATCAGGAATTACCGGGCTCATTAATTTATGAATTTTAATAAAGAAGCTGTGCAAAACAGCACCAAATAATTACCCTAATAATCACAGCTTTGAGTCATAACAAGATAATTCGCAAAAGATGCTAATATGAAGAAACTGACTGTTCAAAGTGAATGGAACAAGAATATAAGCGATCGAAACAGAATACTTTTAAAATATTTTACATAAAAATGGGTGCACAATCACATGCTTCATTATTATTCATTGTTTTTACATAAAAATGTATGTAAAGCATTGTGGGTGTGTTTCAAAAGACAGTAGCCAACGCTTTGGTTTAGTTTTTTTAAATTTAACTGCAAAAGCAATTTATCTTAAATGACAAGAGGGCAGTGAATTTTAACATCTCCATTCAGCCAAGATAATCAGCAAGATAGTTTGCACAAGATTTTTTCTCTGGTCATAAGTGATGACATTCAAATTTTATTTTTTTTTGAGGCAGTTGTGAGGAGTATGAAGAACATATAGTAATGTTAATGATCCAAAAACTTGGTTTTATGTTACTAAAATTCTCAGTGATTAACTAAATATGATTATTAGATGCTTTAGCTTATTTGTTTCACTAAGTATGCTGAAAATGCCATCACAACGCTAGGTTTTTTTTTGCAATTTTGTAAAAAATATCACCATGAGCAATACTTTTTTTTAATAGTTGTAAAAGCATACAAACTATACACCAAAAAATTTCTGACTATCTATGCATCAGAACCATCTCATTAAAAAAATCTCTCTAGAGCACACAGCCGTACTATAATCCCTGGAAAACTGCTTGTACTTTTTAGCAAGTATCTCGGGAAACTGTACGGTAAGTGGCTGGTATTTATCATTTTTTTCACCATAATGAGACTAAAGTAATTGAATTTTACGTGAAATCATATCTCGCTCCAAATTACTTAACTGATACACCCTTTCAGCAGATCTTTTTCTTCATTTAGCTGCAATACACCAGTTAGGCCACTTGTTTTCACAACAAAACTTGCGCTAGCAGGGACAATCGTCCGTTGTAAATAAACAACTTTTAACTGGTTAAAAGGTAATTTTACTTATGCAAGGTGAATGACACATAAGAGTTTAACTTCGGTACCATATGAGGCAATCTCCATATCACTTTCTTCAATACAATTTAGACTTGCAATGTAAAAAACAGGCACTACCCATTACATAACAGATGATGTTCAGGTAACTTCATATTAATTTCCTCTCACTACCAAAGGTCCCCATCTCTTTCTTTCGAAGGCACCTCAATAACACGAGGCTTCTCAATAATACGAGCAGATCGGCTTCCCTTTTCCACAATTCCTATAATCCATGCCTGGTAACCTTCCTTCTTCTCTATATCCTTGCAGTAAGCTGCAGCTTGCTCCCTTGGAAGGCAAATGAGCAGACCTCCTAGAGGATGAAATATTAAGTCAACATTAATAAGTTCAAAAGAAATTTGTAGAAATAAATGATTAAGTGCCACCACCCCATCTATCTGGTAAAACTGATCAAAGTGAGGAGCTGAGATTTCCAATGCCAGGTGGAAGCATACATCACTAACACACGAGACTGAACATGCAACCAGTAGTGCGGATAATCAACACCTGAGAAACCATTACTGAATCAAAATAGCATCTGTGCAGAATATGTATGAGGGCATGTATAACTCTCAAATGTAGCTGGGACATGTAATTTGCTAATTTTCAAGATTGGTAATTTTTACTCAATGGCTGGTCTTAAATGTATAAGCTTAAATTTAAAACCTCCTTAAGTTATTATGTACATTATTTTGCTCATGATTTTTGGCACACACTAAAATTGAAAGATGTAACTTAACTCACCCAACCAAAATTTAAATGCCCTGTTTTGTGCTCTTTTCTAATCTGAATGAAACCCCCCATTTGTTTTTAACCACTCGTTTCTAACTGGACTGAAACCAGCCAACATGCTTTGCTATGCTGAGGGCGATTCTTTGTGCCTTTCAAACATCAGTTTAATCTTGAAAGTTTTTAACACTGACTGTATGAATCCTTTTCTCTCACTCCATAGAGATGAAGTCAAATTCCATTTTACCTGTCACAATAACCCGCAGGATTTGAAGACCACAAAGGTGTTTAGGCTACTATAATATCACCAGGGAAGTTATGAGAGTAGATACTGGAGTCATTCTGATAGCTCCTTTGGTGGGAGCTTCTTTTGAAGACATATGATGGGAAATGATTTCTAGAATAAATAAACAGCTTCAGTTCATGCGACGTAGATAAAGAAAAAACACCAGACTCACTTTGGCTTGCAAGGAATGACTTGTGTAACTAATGAGGATATTTCTCATACAGTGTTCACCATCACTTAATCTTAGAACCTTCTCTCAAATGGTAGGGAGATAAAGTGCAGCCCAAATAAGAGAAAAAAATATTTTCCCAAACATCCCACAGTTTTACCATGACTTCTGGAGTGAGGATGTTATTGGAGAAGGAAGTGAACAGAGGTGATTTTTTTAGTAATTCAGATATTTCTAGTATTTTAAATTCAAGAGGATGATGCAGTGATAGTGAAGACTCAAGTGAAATTTAACTGGCCAAAAAATTAACTCCAAGTGCAAGTAATTTCCCAGTGGCAATTCAACTGTAAGACACATGAAGCAATACTTTGATTTATAAACCATCACGTGAACTGAAAGAAGATACATGTATACCTCGACTAACATCATTTCCAGTTACATCGATCCCGTAGTTATGTCAGTTTTTCTGGCTAATAAATGGATGAAATGGGTTAAGATAGGTTACATTACAGAGTTTGAAAGAAAATACTAAAATAAAAAATGATTAAAATATAAGGTATCACATCAAAATGAAGTAAACAAATCATTATAAACAAATAAGTAAAAGTAAATTACATATATAACAAATAAATTTAAACAAAGCATGATACCATAAGAATACTATAGACAGTCTTCTTGCGCAATACTTTTAAAAAGAACACAAAATGGATGACGGCGTGATGTTACTGAGTTCAAGAATAGTTTCATTTGCAGAAGTTATCGTGGATGCAAGAATTCTAAATTAGTTTGAAAGTATGTAACTGCATGCGTTAAACTTCTTCCCCGCAATTCCTGAAGATGGTAGCAAAGAGTTACAGCTGTAATGCTAATGTAGTGGGAATATGTGTAGGATTTTTATGTCGGTCCGTAAGGCTGTGGCGGAAATGGGGCACAAGTCTACTAGCGATCTGTTTTGAAGCGTGCTATCTAGTGCCGGCACGTTACGTACATGTGGGCTGCCTATTGCAGTCAGAGGTGGAAGCGGTAACACTCCAAACTTTCCATTCTAAGTGTTGAAATTAGCACAGATTAGAGCATATCAGCGCACACGAACTGCAATGAATGGAGCGATGTGCGCAGAAGAAACGCTTAGTAAACTGCTAGTGGCATTCTTAATGTTCACAATAGTCTTGGCCTAATTTTTGTGTATAATTATTAAAATGTGTTCCAAAACACACATAAAAACTTCAGCTTTTTACCACAGAGTAGGCAATTAAAAATTTTTCCGCATCCATGTTCGATGCCTTCTCTGAAAATAGGCACAAAAAACAATGTGGATGCGATTATTTTGAGGCGAAGTTTTTTTATTGTCTAGCGCTCATCAAGTCTAGTCCCGATTGTTAAACGAATTAGGCTGGGAGCCGCTAGAGACTCTGAGGCTGCACGCTAGGCTTAGATTACTTGAACAATTGAGAATAGATATCTTTTAGAGCGACACGGAGAACATCCTATTAGAACCCCACTATATTTCCAGGCCCGACAGAAACGATAAATTGAGAGAGATATTTTGCCGAACGGATAGGTATGGGAATTCGTTTTTCCCCCGAACAATAAGGGACTATAATAAATGCTAGGCGTAATTTCATTAGAGCATGTCCATTTTATATGTAAACGGCTGGTGTCCTAACACCCCCCGCCACACGCCTATTGAGACGGCTTGCGGGGTAATATGTAGATAGATAGATAGATAGATAGTTAGATTTGCTTTGAATTGCACTACTTAGAGCATAGGGTCTAAAACAAATTAAACGAAGCAGTGCGCTGTTGTGTTGTGATGTGAGCAGTGGACTAAAGCGAACAGAAATGCATTTGCAATGACATATTGAATAGGATCGCAATTACATTTTGTCATATTTCAAGTTAATATTATTTTACTTTTGCATTCAAGTACGCTAATATTTTACTAGTTTAAAAAGTTTTCAAAAACTAAGTCAGTCATGATGAATGATTTCAGGCTTTCCCGGCGAAGATTTATATCAGGAATCTTTCGGGGTTAGCACCGGGTAGTTAGGTCCATGGCGGCCAACTCACCTCTGCCCTGTGGACGATGCTCGACTCGAGCATCAAAACGTTGGCCTTCATGGACCTAACTACCCGGTGCAAACCCCAAAAGATCCCTGATATAAGTCAGTCATAATAATAATAACAGATACACTAAAGAACATTATTATCTCTAGCATTCATATGAGGTAAAATTATATATATGTATCTTATCAGTTTATAAATGTGCTGGAGCAATGCCAAAATTCGACTTACGTCGTTCCTCATGGAACCAATTAACGACACATAGCGAGGTATACCTTTATAGGGACAGTATAAAATTTAGCAGAAGGCAACAATACCTATTGTTTTTTTTTCCTGAAATACGTGCTAGGGACAGCAAATTTTTCTTTGGGAATCATCAACCTAAATATGCTGAACACCAACAATCCACAGGAAAGATTGATAAAGACTAAGTAATGTTACATATAATGAAATGGCAGCTAACATCAGTGTGCTTGTGTACGAGTGAATATTTTTTAAATTGCCTGAAAGTAGGAATTACAGGCAGTGCCAATATATTCACTGTGCAATTGTTTGTAATTGTATGAATTTTGTTAAGTACACAAAAATTTCTAAATATATCCATAGTGTTATAACTCAGGACCAGGGAGATGAGGGTCTTGATGTGGAGCAGAAATTTAGGCTAAGTAGCTCATGATGTAATGGGCTTTTTCCATAAAAAGTATAAGCCAGTTTAATTGATGGCGTAGGCTAGGGTTCCCATTCGTCCCGTTTTTCCCAGGACAGCCCCTTTTTTTGATAGAATGCCCCGGTGTCCTGACTTTTTTCTTTTCTAACAAGGAGACATCGCGTGAGTGATGTTAGGGACGCAAATGACGCAATTATTTTCTGAAACTAGAGAGAGAATGCGGGAAAAGTGTCACGGCTTTTTTCCATTTGAAGCCGGGTTCAAAAGAAAAACGCAACTAAAGAATTTCCCTCCGTATAAATCCTTTTAAATGCGAGCGAAAGGTAACAGAAGCCGTGGCCGAGTGGTTAGAGGCGTTGGATTTACAACCCTAGGACTATGGTGCGGGTTCGAATCCCAGTACTGTCAACTTTTTTTTCTTTCGAATATTTTACGGAGTCTCTGTACATTACCCATTCCCATACAGTTATGGCAGTAACGACAATGTTTTTTAATTTTCTACCTATTTTCTGGATTTTCAATCAGCCCCTTTGGGAGACTTTAGGAGCTAATTTCGGGATTCTTGTTTGGCCGAAAAGAGGTCACATGCCGAGAGTCCTAAAATGTGTAGATTTTGAAAATACAAGTATATTTCCGTGAATAGGATGGGCTTCGAATTGTCGTGGCTCTTTCTCAAGGCGGTAAACAATGAACGGATTATTATTTTTTAATATACAGCAATGCATGCACTTCATATTTCCCAGGAACTGCGTTCGAATTATGACTTTTGTGACTCAATTTTTCGTTCAATAGTTTCGTTCGCCCCCAAACAGCAGACAAATTAAAGAACATGCAAATTCTTTAAAAGTAAAGAATGCATGAAGACAAGGTGGAATTTTACCTACAACATGCTGGAGAGAATGTTGGAATAAAAAGAATCAGTTATGTCGCTGATAGCTATAGAATATCCATATGTTGAAACACCTCAAGCAGTGAAATAGCTTTGATTTCCAATTTCTGCCAGATTTTAAAACCATTCAAAGAAGTCACAGAAGAAATGAGTAGTGAGCAGCATGTCACAATTTCAAAATTTATTTGTCTCAACCATTCCATAAAAACTGGTGTAAAGAGTGGACGGAAAAAGAAGGCATTCCCAGCCAAGCTATCTTACTTACAAAAAAATTAATAGGAGGACTGAACAAAATATTTAAAACTGTGGAGGAAAATCCACGTTCAGCAGAAGCAACATTCCTGGACCCAAGATTGAAACAGTTTGGATGAGCATTGTCTCAATCGGAGCCAAATCAGAAATGATTCCAGCTTTTATGAAATTTCTTGCAAGCAGTTGAATAACAGCATTTAAAAATTTAAGTGACTGTGGCTCCATCTTACAGCATTCCTGAGTCAGTGAGTGAGTGACAAAGGCTTTCCTTATATAAATTTATTGAAAGTTTGTCTTTCTTTTTTTCCAATATTTGTCAATTTTTTCAATGTTCATCCCTGCGACTTAAATCGTTTGGCTTTTTTAAATCACAAAGCAAAAGCAATAAATAAATCAAAACAATTTTTACCACCCCAAATAAAAGATGCCAACTTATACTCAAGATATCAGATAAAATACACTTAACTTAATATAAGATAACACTGAATAATGATTCATGTTATACATATTCCACATAAGCCTTCATGGGAAAAGAGCAACCAAAATTAAGGTACAATACACCACCCCTAAATACAGCTAAACAAAAAAATATCAGCAATAGATCTTACCTGATGTTTCAACACAATGACCCTGAAGTAACTGAAACATGTTCCCACAAGCTTTAGCTACGGCAGTCATTTTTGCTATTACAGGTAAGTTGTGTATTACAAAAGACACTTCATTCTTCTGATGCTTGGCCAGATTCATAGCATGTCCCAATAACCCAAAACCAGTTACATCGGTGGCACCATGAGCATTGAATTTGTGCATTAAACGTGCGGCTGTGAAAAATAATTCAAGAAAATGAGCCATGATTTATTTATCAAATTAATTTTCTCACATTCATAACAACAGTGAAAAGCAACCATTCTCACCCATTCGATTTGGTCGCTCCATGGAGTCCATTGCTCTGTGATACGCTTTCTTAACATCTTCCTCAGTTACAACCAACTTTATTCGACTCCACCTCTCAGGATGCTCCAGCCATTGGTGGGCACAGATTGCAACTTGTGTACCAAGAGGTTTAGTAAGGACAAGAACATCACCGACAACAGCATTGTCAGGCCTATTAGGTAAGAGAAATTTGAGAAAATATCAGAAAATTAATTTCGAAATTAATCATCCATATATGTTTCAAAAAATGAGCTAAAATAACTTTAAAATGATAATGAGCAAAATAAAGAATCATTTTACAAGTAGGTTTTTAGCAGAAAACAAATCATGTGACCAAAATGATTTCATCGCCAAACAATGGTATGTTGTGAGGCAGAATATGTGGACATAGAAAAGAAATGCATTCAACCTTGTGGAGAGCAGAAGAGAATGGAATGGACAAAAGGAGAGGACTGGAAGATATCTGATGGCATCATGGTGGGCTACTTAACCCTCAAACTGTGACGTGAAAAAAGCTATGTGAACCGCGGAGCCGAATTTATTTCGTTCCCCTCAATTAGAGTTTCTAGATGGTGTCTTGGCTAAAGGTACACGTTTTGAATCCTGCTGCCTCTTTTACATTTATTTCCTCATCGTAAGGTCAGGGATTAGATGATTATCTCATTCAGTGATTTAACCCGAAGGTTGGTTTGGAAAGTTGAGGATAGAGCTCACCCCAAACTAAGCCACAGGCGTGTGAATTTCACACATTCAGGGTAGGGGTGCCAGTTCCTTTTCCTGGGCCACCTCGCACTCAAGAGGTTTTTTTTTGTTCAGTTCTGCGCCTATTTAAGTCACACATATTGAGTCAAAGAACTAAGGAAAGAGTATACCGAACTGTTCTTCGACCCATGGATCTATACGCCAGTGACACCTGGGTAATGAAAAGCCGGTAAGAGCAGCAGCTCAAAAAGTGGAAGAGGAAGATCCTGCAAAGAATCTATGGGCCAATAAATGAAAACAACGTGTGGTGCATCCGCACTAATGCCAAGCTATCAAGACTGCATGGTAAACCTAGTCTGGTCTGTGATGTCAAGTGTACCAGACTGAGGTGGCTTGGTCATCTGGAAAGAATGCCTGAAATTAGGGCAGAGCGGAGGACGTTCAGCCAGAGGGTCGAGGATTCCCGGGGCAACCACGCAAAAGGTGGCTGGATGATGTGGAGGGAAACCTTCAGCAAATAGGTGTAAGGAGGTGGTGACTTCGTGTTTTGGAGCAAGAGAACTGGAGAGGAGTGATTGAGGAGGCACAGGCTCTTCTAGGGCCGTAACACCAGTGGGTAAAGTAAGCAATGAATATTTCATGCAAAAACATTTACTCCCTGAATGTCCACCAGTCTATAATATGCTTAAGTTCACCTTCTCATTTTCCTAATTCTATTATACAGTAGAAGCTCCATATAACGAGTAGTGCATATAACGAGAAGCTCAAATTTGCGAGGGATGGCCAAAGAACAATTTATAACCCTATGATTTACATGTAAAACAAATTGGGATTAGCGAGGACAACAACCAGCCTCCACTGGGGTCGTTTACTATTACGAGTGCTAAATGTCTGCTTCAATCTCGGCAAACGTGCACAAACTTGTGCTCTGTCATCGGAATTATATGGCTAGCAGTAATTTTTCCGCACAATTTGACGTTCAAATGCTCATTTCAGACATTCACGACATGCCCGTATTCACACAAATAAATTTCTCATAAGTCGGTGCATTTTGTTGTTCTTTTGTCATCCTCCCACGTTTTTATTCAACTGTTCAGTCCAACTGACACAGCATCATGGCTGGGAAATGAAATTCATTGGATCTGAAAACTAAAATACAAATTATTAAAGAATTCGAAAGTGGTGATGGTACAAAAGTGAGATTGAGAGGCGATTTTGCATATCTTCCTCAACCTTATTCACAATTCTGAAGAATGAGGAAAAATTTGGCATGGTAATGCTTCCAGAAGAACGTCCAAGCGGCCAGGAGAACATATGCAGTTAGAATCTGCCCTTTTCTTGTGCTTTTGCCAGCAAAGAGCAGCCTGAATTGCGATAAATGGCCCATCGATGAAGGCAAAAGCGGAGTATCTAAGTGAGAGGCTCAGTATTGACAAGTTTAAATGTTCCGAAGTTCAATACGTTAATTGTTATGAATTCGGATTTCTTATCTCTTAGGGCAAATCATAAATGCTAATGATATTGGGCCCTATGATTCTGAAAAGCAAAAGTCAGCTGTTTTCTGAGGCGATCTTACAGACGTTGGAGTCCTCTTCTTTATGTCCACCTTTAAACTGGAGAAGATAGCAGCCCAGTGCTTGCGTGGAATGAAATCCCTGTAGGTCATATCTTGGTTATTAATTTATTTAGCATTTTCGCAAATTTTTATTAATAGAACTTTCTCCGAACCATATACAGTGTGTCCTCGTTTAACGTTGTTAACTCGTTCCTGAAAAAGTAGACGTTAAGTGAAACAACGTTAAACGATGCAGTATTTTCCATTTGAAACAATGTAAAAAATTAAGAGGTTCCAAGCTTAACAATTCTTTATTTCATAACAATAACGATTACCGCACTGCACAGCGATAAAAGGTTGGATATATGGCATTATTGAATGAAGAATTACAATTAATTTTATAAAACATTTTAATGGTGAAACTTTGATATTTTCACTCACAAAAGAAACTTTGGAATTATTCTCTATCCTGGCGGCACGAAAACTAGAGGTGATAGGAACTTACTGTTGATATTTAAAATTACAGGGGACTTGGTTGAAAGGCGTTATCAATGGATTAATGCACAAAAATTGCCAATTTCCTTAAAAATTTGTGTTTTTATGGACTACTTCGCGTCATCCTCCAACGACTTACGGCATATTTTAATTACGTGGGCAGTCGAACAGATGGCACCACTAGTCAGAGAGCTTCATATCTTAGATGAAACAAACTGAAAAGTGCTGCAGGGAATCTCATACACTCCGTATTCAAACCCGGGACATCAAGTTAACATCAATGACGCACGAGTCTTATGCCTGTTGCTCACGGTAAAATTTTCCATAAAACAGTTTTATAAAAATTTTTATTGAAAGTTTTATGAATCGTACGTAAAACGTACTAGCTTGCTCACGGTAAAACTCAAGAACCTTTTAAGAGGAAAATCGAAGCAGTACTAATATGAACCGCTATGCCGTAAATGGCGCTAGCATCGGGTATACCTTGAGGTTAAACCTTTCGCAATTCTCCAACACTCGTTGCGGGGCGAGTTTCAGTGGAAGGAGGGAAGAAACTGTGTAGGAGAGGTGTCTATATGCTAGAGAAGCAACTGCTCGATCGCTGCGCTACGTACAGTGGATAAGAGGAAACGGCATTTTTGCACAAGATGGCGGAGAGGAAAAATCGCACTTCTCAGGTTTGAAAGTTTCCCATTTCTAAAGTAGTTGATGCATTGTTGTGTTGTAAGTGTTAAACAAATTTGCAAAGTTGGCATAATAAGGGAGGTGAATTTGGTTCCGATATCTCTGTTTAAAGTGGGTGAAAATCGCGAAAAAATGTGCGAGACGAAAGCTCACCTTCGCGATGAGCGGAACATCTCATTGGTTGTTGCATAAAACGGTTTTATGGAAATAGAACCTGTCCTATTCCGTAAAACGTTTTATAAAACTCGGTTTTATAAAACGGTTTTATCGTTAGCAAGCTCATTTTTATAAAATTAGTCGGTTTTATAAAACGTTTTACCGAAAATTTTACCGTGAGCAACAGGCATTAGCCAAGGAAAAGTTTTATTTTCCTCGACTCATCAGGGAGGCTATTGAAATAGAGAAGGTAGAGGCTAATTTCAATAGGGATGACGGGCATAGACTCCACAACACCTGGAAGAGACTCCTGAGAAGAAACGCGCCAAAAGAAGGGTGCTCAACGCTGATTGGCTGTGCTAACGGAAGGCCCCTTGACGATATAAATGGTTAGAATGTTAATCATGCATTAAATGAGAATTCTCATCCCTTAGGCCCATCATGATGATTCCTCAAAATATCCTTCACAAATGGAATTAATGAGATCATATCTTACAACAAACCACCAATAAGTTAGGAATTGCTACAGTCACTTCATTCTAAAGATAACTATGGTTCTCCAATCACAAAAGCTGTAACCAACTCATAGTGCTTTTTCCAGCCAGTTAGAACTTCCATTTTGTACTGTGTCCACCTAAAAAACAAAAATTTCCGATGATGCCCCAGTTAAGGTGATTCGAAGATCTATTCATGTTAAAATCGAGACTTATACGCACTTTCTAAACTATTCCTCCCAAAATTAAGTATATCAAAATAGAAAAAAATCATAACCGGTTTTCAAGAAAAGAGAAATATCCTGCATTAAAAACTTAGGGGTGATTTCCCTTCAAATAATTTCTTGAAGTTTTTCTATTATTATTTAGAAAAAGGTTCGCCTCCTTTTAAACTGACAATTATACAGCCCAATACGGATTATTACAAGGAAAAAGTACAGAATTTGCGCCAGCAGGTTCATTGGGAATATTCTCACTGCCATGGATAATGATGAGTTTTCTATTGTTATATATTTATGGACCAAACAAGGGCTTTGTACACAGTTGATAATGGCATTCTCCTGATAAGACTGGTACATCACTAAATAAGAATTAATCATTAAATAAATGAGCAGCTTAAGACATAAATAACAAACAGAGAGCAATTAGTGGAAATAGCAGGTATGTACTTATCATGGTCAACTACTACATCAAAATCCCTTGCAAGGTTCATGAATGCCAGCTAAAATCTCCGAGAAAATAATAATAGAGATGTAATAAGTTCAAGTATTTGGGAGAGCTGGTAACAAAATATAATGAAATGAAAGAAGAAATAAAAGCTAGGATTGCAGCAGACAATAGGGCTTATCAAGCTTTGTTGAAGGTGCTCAATTCGAATATGGTCTCCATGACTAGGGAAATATCACGCCCAAACTACCTTAACCCATTAAGTGGGGAGGGCAGATATATCCGTTGATCGAAGTCACTTGAGAAATGGGGAGTGCGAATATATCCACCATGTAATCCTTTAATTCCAAGTACTCTTAAATAATTCCCCACCGCACAAGAGTTAGCAAAATTTAATTCCATCAGAGACAACTAGAAGCAGTCGTCACCAGTATTTATAAATGGGCTTTGCCATTGATCAAATATTTTTTAAAAACTAAGTTTCCAGAAACTTAAAGCAAGAGTTTCAAGAAACCATGCCAGATGTATTCACACACATAGTTGCATCCACTCTGTGTGTGATGTGATACAAAGGATGTGCGGAAACATTGTATGCTCAAGATGTAAAAAAATCTAGGAACTCTCTAAAATTTCTCTTTATTGTTGGAATAGATGACATTCCTTCATCAATCTTAAAAAAATGTTCTAAAGCTATTATTAAGCCCTTAACCTTAATAATATAGGAGTCCTTTAAAAAGGGTGAGTTTCCTAACTATTTAAAAATTGCAAAAATAAAGCTGATCCACAAAAAAGGTGATGTCGATAATATAGAAAATTACCGGCCGGTATCCTTGTTGACTAATGTATCTAAAATGTTTGAGCTATTGATGAGAGACAGGATTATGAACTATGTCATCCAATTCAAACTATTAAATATGGAACAATTTGGATTCCAAAAGGGGAGAAGCACCAATGATGCCATTGCTTGCTTTCTAAAAAAAATTATGACTTCTTGGGACAGGAATGAATTCTCGGCGAGTATATTCAATGACCTTTCACGGGCATTTGACACGGTAGATCACCAAATCCTTCTCAGTAAATGTGAGTGCTATGGGATCAGGGGTATTGCACATAAATGGTTACAATCATATCTTAAGGATAGGCAACAGATGGTAGAGGTTGAGCATACAGGCTTCAACAACATAGTTGGAAACTACTTATCACCCACAGAAATAATAAATGTAGGGGTACCACAGGGCAGTATTCTGGGGCCGCTCTTGTTCTTGTTGTACATCAATGATTTGCCGAGGTTTATCAAAAACAATGATATTGTATTATATGCTGATGATACATCTTTAGCAATGAGCCACAGGGATCCTAAGCTGCTGCAAACCAAGCTGGAAAGTTCATTATTACTCCTAGAAAAGTGGTTAGTTATAATAAACTCTCTGTAAATGTTAAGAAAACTAATTATATTCAATTTAAAAAAAGAAGGAAGTGCCACAGTTAGAGGTATTCTTAAACGGTCAGCCCATAGAGAGGGTAAATGGTACCAGGTTTCTAGGTTTAGCTATTGATGATTCCCTAAACTGGGAGACCCATACCAATGCCCTATGCTCGACCCTGGCTAAAAGTGGATATATTCTTAGGAATCTTGTGGATATTGTTGATTCAAATGCTCTGAAAATGGTCTTTTATGGTTATTTTCAAGTCCATTTGTCCTATGGAATTATTTTCTGGGGATCATCGCCTGGATTTCGTAGAGTTTTCTCTGTACAAAAAAGATGTATAAGGTACATAGCAAAGATACCCCCTTGGAAATCTTGTAAACCCTATTTTAAGTAATTAAAACTCCTAATGTTACCTTCAATGTATATATATCACTTGTGTATGTATGTCAAAGATAATATAAAAGACCTTACTACCAATGGTCAAGTGCATAGGTGTACCACTCGCCATAGTGGGGATGTACATATGTACTGCCAATCTACTGCCATGCACAATAAGAGCCCCTTTCACATGGCTACCAAGGTTTATAACGCTCAGCCTCCAAGCTCAAAAAATGCTCCTACGAGGGCAAATTTCAAGTTTAATCTGAAACTCTTTCTGGTAAACAAAGGCTATTATAGCACAAATCAGTTTCTGGAGGAATTTGCTTACCACAGAAGTGTATTTTGAATGTGTATGTATTTCTTGTTTTTGACTTGTCCTATATTTTACAGTGTAAAGTCCTGGGACTAATAAAAATTATTATTACATATCATATATGTTACAGTTGTAACATGTCCCTCCGAGTCCCCGGCAAGCAAAAGGTTTCATTGCCGTCATAATGGCCGGAGACTCAAGAGGGGTTGTGCAGTAATCGCAGCCACGTCCGACGCCCATTGGATGTGTGACTACGCTGTGGTCGGTTCATGCGTCCGCAGTAGACGGAGTGACCCCAAGATGACGGCCTTCTGAATGCGTGCAACTAGTGATTCCGCCTGTGCCACGCAGGACGGAATGCACTTGATGTTATTTATCAGCGAGTCCTTGACTCACTGATAAATAACATCAAGGAGGATCAACATAAACAACATGACCGAGCACACCTATGATGAGGACCACTAGTTTCACAGAGTGTCCGGGGTACATCTGTCGAAGTTCGAAAAGCAGGTCTTGATATTTTGTCCGTTTTTCCACCTCTTTTGCATCCATTTTAGTTTCAGCCGGAGCCGAAAACTCGATCATGAACATGGAGCGTGTGAGGTGGTCGAGGAGAACGATATCAGGCATGGCCGCCTCCAACTGCCTGGTGGTGGAAAAGGAGTAATTCCACCAGATTGTGCATTTATCGTTCTCCACGACGGACTCAATACCTGCAGGGGCATAGGGCAGCACAGGTGTTCTGTCGATGCCATAATGGTGTCGAAGATGAAAGTATAACACTCGTAGGGCCGCGTTGTGCCGAGCTAAATAAGCTGACTTGGCGTAACAACTACAGCCGGAGAGAAGGTGACTCAAAGTCTCCAGCTGGGCTCGGCACGCCCTACATCTCGTGTCCGCAACCTACGCCTTGAATATAATGCGGCGGTACACGAGTGTGTTTATGACACCATCCTGGCACGCGAGGACAAAACGCTCGGTCTCAGACTTCAGACTGGCGGAGCATAGGAAGGCCCATGCTTTTCGATGTTTCGATAGAAACCTCCATTCATGGGCTTATCGGTATGCACCTTGAGCAAGGCCTTCTGCTTGGCTTTTTTTATTTTGAGCTTGAGGACGTCTGCCTTCAATGACAAGATGGTCGTTTCACTGTTGCTTCCGTCCGATGACGGGTCGAAGTCGAGACCAGTTTCGTCCACTGCCCTCTTTGCCGCCTGGAAGAGAAACGCCCCTGCTCCCGCACTCTTGTGCTCTCTCACGAGATTGAGCTGGGGGTCCCTGCTTTTCAACACTCGGCAAGCTGTACCCAGAACAACTCTGTTGTGGAGACACTCCAGACTCAATAGTCCTCTACCACCTACATTGCGAGGGAGATACAATCTGGCGACGGAAGATTTCGGATGAAGACTTCTATAGATGGTCATCATCTTCCTCGTTCCCCTATCGAGGTTCTGCAACTCGTTGACGTTTCACTTCATGCATCCAAAGGTATACAGCAGTGTAGGAACCGTGAACATGTTCGTGGCAAGAACCTTGTTCTTGCCTGACAGCTCAGAACTCCAGATGTTCCTGAGAGTCTGTCTGTATTTGGCGGTGAGTCTTTCCTTCACAGCTGCAACCTCCTGCATTCGACACTGGGGGACGCCGAGATATTCATAGCTGTCATCGTCCTCGAGGTGACGAATGACGCTCCCGTCAACAAGTTGCACGTCTTCCTTGATCTCCGAAAACCTTCCTCTCGCCAGGTGGATGGATGCACACTTGTCCAATCCGAACTCCATCCCTATGGCCTCACTGTATTCCAGTACAGTGTCCAGGGCAGTGCGAAGGTCTTTTGCATTAGAAGCATAGAGCTTCAGGTCATCCATGTAGAACAAATGGTTGACCTTATGCTTCCTGTCACCTGGAACACCGCACATGTATCCTCTACCTCGTCTAAGCCTAAAGGACAGGGGTAGGAGGTAAATACAGAACAGTAAGGGGCTCAAGCTGTCGCCTTGAAAAACGCCACGGTGGTATGTTACCAACTCTGTGGAAACTGACTGTTTGCCTGAGGTCAGAACGAAGCGTGTTTTCCAGAGTGTTAACAGGCGTTGGATGCAGGACACTACCTCTGGGTGGACTTTCATCAACTCAGGGTGTCCGGTGAATCTCAATTTCTTTTTTCCCTGAGTTTTCCAGGCAAATTTTTTGCATTTTCCAGGGTCTTGTTGCACTTCGTTTCCAACATATTTTTAATGAACTTCTAATAAAATCGGCATATTTTGCCAACACTAAAAATGTTGGTACCTACTTGGAGTTAAATAATAGAGTATACAAGGAATGTGGAGTATTACAGATTTTATTTCATCAAACAAATAAACAAAAACAGTTAACTGACAACAAAATTTGAGTCAGATGCAATTTGAACACAATAATCTATAAGAATAAGACTAGTTTGATAAAGAACTTCAAAATAAAAGAAGATACTGATGTGATTTTTTTAATGAGTGCATTTCCGATTCAAATTCAACAACAAATTTCTCGACTTTTGAAAAAAAGAATTATGCAGCTCTTGAACCTTTTGCAGTATCTCTTTCTTATTATTTTCCCTTGAGGCTTTATCACCTTTCCTTTTCTCCGCTAAAGCTTCACTGCACTTTGCATGAGAATTTCGGAAACTATGAATTAATTGCTAGGTTATAGGTACGGATCTAACACCCCCCTGATCGCATCGTGAATGGTACGAAGAGCAACCAGAGAGGCTTCAGTTAAATTTTCAACAAGAAGTAAGGAGTTGTCAGAGAAACCTCTCTCAAGGCTGGCATTGCCATGGAATAGAATACAGACAAATTTAATAAATCTCTTTAAATTGTCATATCCACTTTTTTCTCCCATAGATTTCATCCAGAATTGGTCAAGACGGTCACGATCTTCATCAAACTCTTTGAGCATGTCCTTCACTGACCTAATCTCCAAAAGGTTCTTGAATTCTTTATCAATAGCATCAGCCTCATAGCCGCCAATATGGTCCAATTCTGTAAGATGAAGCAAAGCTGAGCCTAAACATCTCTTGGCAACTTCGGTGTCGATTGCCACTTTCGGATCCAAACATGTAATAGCCTTGAAGAGAATGGTCTTTCGGGTTTCCATCCGCGTTTATCCATTTTTGGTGGACAATATTTCGCCAGCGTTCCAGCTAGCTTCCTCAGGTCCGTTGGATAAAATGATAATGGATAAACGCGGATAATAAATAATAAATAAACGCGATAAACAAAAATGGATAAACGCGGATGGAAACCCGAAAGACCATTCTCTTCATCAACGAAACTCCGCGGAAGCCTTCACGAAAACTTTATGTAATAGCCTTTGTGAAGGAATAAGCCAGGGGCGATTTATTGATAATTTTCACCACCATATTCTTCATAAATGTTCGGCATTCATGCCGGAACACTAAGATATCCTTCTTAGTCACCTTACATTGACCCAGAGCTTTCTTGGTTCCGTAACCAATGTCAACTTTCTGAGGTAGCAGCAGATTGCCATCGTCAGTCAGATCTATTTGGAAGATGGTCTGACTCTTCATCACTTCAGGTACCACAAATTTAGTCATCAAATCTTTGATAAGAGATTGGAGGGAAGTATAAAGAAAAGGAACTAATGGGGCATCCGACTGAAATTTCGTTAGAAACGGCTCAACTATAGCAGCCATAGTCTCAAAGACGGCGAGACGAGCTCTCAGCATCTTGCACCTCAAACACTCACGCACTACCTGGTAGCTGTTACTATTAGGTATTCCAATTGTAAGCTTTGGTTTTGGTTTAACCTCCCTCTGTTCCTTCTTTACCCTTTCCACTTCCTATACATATGCTTCAACAGCTGGTAAGATTTGTTGTGCCCTGGCTGCCACTATTTTATTTTCGACCCACCGCACGGCACAAAACTTCAGCGGGAAAACGGAGGTACCCGTAATGTTGGTAAAATCAGCTCGCCGAGAAGGAACATTTTTGAATAGATTATATACAGCTCTCAGATATTGGACTAGGTTCCAGCCAGCACTAATGCAACCTGTCTTGAAGGCACCATGAATGGTATGTAAGCCACATGTCCCAAAGTCCAGAAGTACAGGATCCCCAGGGTCACCCTTGACTTTCAGCTGACTTTTTAGATCCTTTAAGAATGCCTTATTCACATTAGGGCCCTCCATGGAGACCTGAACAACTTGCCCTTTCAGCTTTACTTTGGACTGGGATGCACCTGCTTCAAATGCTGTTAGTAGATCTTTTGAGGAACTTTTGCCTAAAAACACTGACGTAAGATACCTGCTTGAAGCCAGACCCAATGCACTGTCCCAAAAACGTACAATGAGATCCATCTGCTGATTTTGGCTAACCTTATTCAGGCTTTCATCAAATCCTAGCGCAACCATGTCACAGGCAGCAACAGTATCCTGCAATTGTTGAGTAAAAAACGGTCCTAGTCCAAACACAAAGCCATAGTTCACTTTTGTCTTTTGAAGCTGCACTTTGGAGGCAATGTCACTATCCGGGAACATGTCAGGTAAGAGATCAACAAGGATGCCGATATCACGAGAGGATAAGTGTCTCATAGCAGCCAACATACACAGACGAATCTCTGCCTTCGTCACAGCATCCCTCTGCATGTAGGCAAGCATTGTAGACCGTCGTCCAGAACAAGTTGCTGCTGGTGCCTTATGCAATTGCTTCGGGTTCGGGGTAGGTACTGATTGCTGGGACACACCATGACCGCAAGACGCACTCTCTGCCTGAGCCGCAACAGACTGGATACAAAAGTTTAGGGCCCCATCAGGATTGCCCCTCTCATTGACGGAGTTGACGACCAACTGGGCGCGGCAAACAGTAGCGGGCGGCGCCGGCGCCGCGGGTGCTACGTCGGAGGCAGCAGCATTGGGGCCGCGACTTTTGGCGGCGATCAGCACTGAGATGGGGACTGTCGTCTTCCTAGCGGCCTCCAGCCCCAGGTGCTTCTTTCCCTTCGCATGGCTGGACAAGGCTTGCTTTCCCATATTGCTGAGGTAAATGCTCGTCTTGCAGAGCGTGCACCGCACACTGAACTTGTCGGACGGCTGCTCTGAGGCCCACCAAAGCGCTCGATCCTCTGTCCAGCGAGGATTGAACCCACACTTCCAGTTTTTAGAATGAGCCCTGAGTTAAAATAAAAATTGGACACAATCGTACCCAATTGTCATGGCGAGACGTGTCCAAGAGCTCACGATAACTGAAAAATCTCGCGGCGCGGGCAATGCGGGCATAGTGTACCGAGAGCAACCTAACCGTTCCTACTGCAGATGTTCATCAGAAGAACTTATCGGGGCAATCGGGGCGGTAACGGCGAGCATGCTAAAATAGTAATTTTGCAATCGATATCCAAAACAATCTATGATAAAGCAGCTTGCAGGCAGTCTGTATTTAATTGGTTGTAAGCCGACCCTCGTTTTCCCCATTATCCCACAAGGAAAAATATTTCTTGGGCAATGATCACTGGGCTATTGATTTCAAAAATACAAGTAGCTAGTACGTCATATATTTTCAATTCGTATTTCTAAAAATCGCGTCAAAAGCTGTAGAAATATAAATACACTTCATTCTCTTTAACGTCATACTATTATATAAAAGGGCAGCCCGTTTTTCGTTAGTTACCACTAACCGCGAAAACTACTGAACCAATCTTTACGAAATTTTAATTACCTACATTATCTTCATGGTCCCCGGAAGGATTCGCAATAATAAAATCTACCGATTTTTCATTAAAATGTTACTAAAAATGTGATAAATGATACGTGAACCCCCGTCGCATTGTAGTTTGAGAATCACCCATTAGATGGCAAGCGCCATTGCACAAGAGAGTGGCGTGTATACGTTATCGCGATGGCGTGACAAGCCGGCATCCTCTTCATCAGGGTTTTCCAACTGGCGGCCCGCGGTGCCATTTATTGTGGCCCGCGAAAGGTTATTAGACAAAAAATCAGAAATTTATTTTTAACCTTTGGTTGTTTCTTATTGTTACTTTAAAAAATATTTTTTTTACTATTTGCCCGCAACCATATTAAAGGTTAAGTTTGGCCCTTGCGGCATTGCAAGTTGGACAATCCTGTTCTAGATCGAGTCTAATCTGCAACACACCAAGTGATAGATGTACTTAGTTCCTTTGTATGCCCCTCTTCAAGATATATTTTCATAATTATATACATTGTAATTTACATTGAGTTTTCCCGTTTAAAAATGTCTAGTGATCTAGCGAACTTCAGAGAATGAGCAGCTCATTGAACCAATGTCCGGGCACCAAATTTTATGGAACATTGCCGTCGCTGATAGGAAAAACTAATTAAAGCAAGACAAAACGAAAAAATTAACAAGGAAGCATGAATGACTCGCAGATACTATAATTCTAACGTTACAATAATAATATAGCTATAATTTCTTTTAAATCATTAATATGTTCAGTTCTGTATAATTAACGGTAACTGTTTCCGGTAGTTACAGTCTTTCCGACAGCAGGTACTACCTACTCTTCCCCCTATAGTTCAGCGTCAAAATAATAATTATTTACCTAAAAAGTCTTTTTGAGCAGGAAACGCGCTGCATGTTACCTCCTTAAGCATTCCATCTTCAAATCACCCATCAGAAATCTCAGAATGCGAATACTTAAGTACATACTCTTCTTCAAAAGCTTACATAAGACAAATCAGAACTACCACCGTGCCATAACATTTATTTATTTATATCCCTCTCTCTTGAAATGCTTGGGATCTCCAATTTTAATGTAATTATCAGACATGAAACCAATCCCTACCTTTTTGACACCGGTTCTAAGCCGAGTGGTAATGTCTAAAAACAAGTTATTGTAAAAATCAAGGTCAGCTTACAATGAATTAAATACGGTATTAATGAATCAGAATACATACGTCGCGAGTTTCACAATACCTTCTCTAAATGGACACGTCTCTGTCAAAACTACGTGTTAGCAAACAAAAAAATACTTACATTTCAGAAGACGTAAACTACAAAGTCAACTTCTCCTGATCCGATGCACGTTGTCTTCACAGTTTATTTCTGATCACAGAACACAAATCTATCGCATGCGCCGTGCGAGTGAAATTACGAAAGTGTGGCAACCTCAACACGTGACGAAGCGATTCACACAAAATCTACAAAATGTTGCATTTTAGGACTACAAAGTTTGAAGAGCAGTCAGGAAACCGATGCTTTGAAGGAGGATCTTGCTTCTTTGCTGCTGCGAAGCCGACTAGCCTCGCCGGTGCACACTCATACATCCCCTTCTCCTTCCCTTCTTTAATTAATTTCGGAATAGCGCTGGACATCTAGGCGCCGTGATATCAGAGGACACGCTGCGCCATGATTCGGAAGCGTCCGCTCCGATATCACGGCGCCTAGATGTCCAGCGTTATTCCGAAATTAATTATAGGAGGGAAGAAGAAAGGGATGCAAGATTGTGCCCAGCGAGGCTAGTCGGCTTTCCGACGGTACCCCGATTCATAACGTCCGTCTTTTTCAAATATCTCCAACGAACTCACTGAAATAATTCTTCTGTCTTCAATTTAATTTCACAATCAAGATTGACAAAGCATTTCGCCATTACTGGAAGCAATCAGGAAAGTCATTTTACAATTATCCAAAATTTCGCGAAAGAATTCAATTAGGACAAAATTGTATTTGTTGGACAATACACGAATTATAATTAGCTGGGGTTGCCCCTGTACAGTAGCCCTTTCGGCTTCGAACCCGAGATCCATGATTTCAACACGCAGTGACAGCAAAATATATTTCCGCTCCTCCATTCCTAGTGGCCATTTTACATCGGAATTATTCCGTGTGGAATTTGCTTTGTTATACAATCTGCGACTGCGGACTGCGCGAATGGAGAGGGCTACTGTACTGTAAGGGTGGTGGGTTGACGAAGCACAGGCTGCGGGCGGATGCACAGCTACGAAAAGACTATGAAATGAACAGGGAGCGCAAGGCTACGCTGAGCCGAGCATAATGCAAGCAAAGGCGCTGGTCAAACCTCTCTCTCTCTGCCTTCATGGAAATCGGCTGCCGAGCATTTTCCAGGGTTTTTCGGAAAAATGCAAAAATTCCCTGAGTTTTCCAGGACAAAATATTTCCCTGAGTATTCCCGGTTTTCAAGGTTTTCCAGGGCGCCGGACACCCTGCAACTTCAGCATGGCGATCAAAAGCTCATGTGAAGTGGTGTCAAAAGCCTTCTTGTAGTAAACCCAGGCCATTGATAGGTTTCGCTTATACCAGATGGCATCCTGACATATGCACCTATCAATAAGCAGGTTGTCCTTGCATCCCGTGATTCCCCGCTTTGAGCCCATCTGCTTGTACACCTCCTCCCACACCGGCTGGATGTGGTGTAGGATAAGGTCGCTCAAGATCGAGGTGAACGCTTTATATACAGTGTTGAGGCAGGTTATAGGGCAGTAGTTCTTTGGATTGGACAAGTCTCTCTTCTTAGGTATTAGAACCGTGCGTCCCTCAGTCAGCCAAGGTGGAATTGGTTCTCTACCATTCAGAAAGGACGTGAAGATTCTGGCGAGGTATTGGTGGGTGGAAGTGAACTTCTTCCACCAGAAGTTATTCACGGCATCCATTCCTGGAGCCGAGAAATTCTTCTTGCCAGAGAAGACCTTCTTCACGTCACTTTCGGTGACTGAAAGAGGTCCATCCACATCTTGTAGGTGACAGTCACAAACCTCTTTAAAGAGGCCTACGGCCGGAGTGTCTTCGTTGAATGGCTTTGACGTTTCGTAGATTTCCTTCCAGAAACATTCAACCTCTTGGATGGGAGGCGGAGATTTAACGACAGGCGGAGGTGGTCGAAAGAGACGGGACGGGTGAAGGAGAAAGGTGGTATTTTCTCTTACGGCCCTACTCCTCTTGAGTTTTTTTCGGGCTGTGGTGAGTGCCCGTACTCTATCGACCGCATGCTGCTTAATGGTAAGCAGCAAGCTTTTATTCAGTGTGTGATGGTTGTACCTGAGACTGCGCGCTATGCGCCGAACTTTAGGAGTGAAAGTTTGCCCAGATAAGATGTATTCCATCACACACTGAATTCTCGACGCCTGTCGTCTCGCCTGCGTAATCTTGGCCTTCAACTGTTCAAGCCTCTTTGCTGTTTTGTCCTCCCAAGAGGTGTTCTTTTGGGAGTGAGCCATAATTTTGGCAGCAGCATAGACCACGCAATTTACCGTCCAAAGGTCCGACGTTTCCGTAGGGATTTCGTCGATAAGACCATTCAACTGGGGCAGGTGGTTACCCCGCACAGAGATCTTCCGATCTTATTATTATTATTATATTCTTCATCCCCATACCTTGAAGCAGATACTACACCATTCATTCAAAAATTATAACGAGGAATTCCATCCAACAAAAAAAATTTAAATTTCAGCAAGGCTTATGGGATTATTTATAAGAATATTACCCTGAAAAGATCTTCTTAGGAATAGACCCCATTTCATGTCAAGTATGTCAATGTTATTCCCAGTTAAGGAGATCTCCAACTTTTTGCTAACCAAATTTGTTCTACAACCAAATAATTCAACAATGACATTCTTCTCAGCACAGATCATCCATCATAAGACCACTGGGTCAAATGATTCAGCATTTAGGATTAGCTGAAAGGCCGTTTTACACGGTACATTTTTTTGTACAATCTATCGTGTGAACGCATGTATCAGGAAATTGTACCGTGTAAAGAGGCAAATTGTGCGAACGCTTGTGCGAATGTATGAATGACTGACCGGAAAATAGAACCTGTTCTAATTCCATTCAGACAATCATACAATTTCGATCCGGTTTTATTCAACAGATGGCGCAGATATGGCGATAAGTGTGCCTGTGTTACGATTGAAAATAAAGTTGTTTATAAAAAGGATTAACACTATCCCGTCGAATAATATGAGTAACTATTATCCTGTGTATATACTCTTTAATGAGTAAACTCTTCTCGGGCTCTCCACCAGTTTAAACTATTCATAATTTTCGACGTTACGAGAGACGACTCGTCACTTATTCTCAAGGCAAGAATTAATAATGTCGGGAATTATGAATAGTTTGAACCAGTGGATAAACCGAGAAGAGTTAACTCAAAGTTGCTCAAATATTTACATTGTCATTTCGTCATGTTATTTGGTGTTCTGCTTTTTTAGTGTAATCGCAATCTTTGCGTTTGTGTCCTTTTCCCCTAAAATTATGACTACGGTCGGGCATTCAAGTAGAGTTCTTGATATCCCGCGTGATATAATAATAACCATTTTATTTCTTTTGGTTAGTAAGTAACATAGAAATCATCAAAAAAAGACATTAAAACACTGGTACAAATACAAGGAAGGGAAGTTGGGAGGGACTAAAGAAACGTGTGCCGGAAACGAAAAGGTGCCAAGGTCGAATATAAAGCCAGAGAGAAGAGTCCAAGAGAGCTTTGCCTAAACCGGGAGAATAATCAGTAGGCAGATGTAGTCGAGGTTCCGAATTTCAGGTGATCAGCTTTTCAAGGTGCCAAATACGTGAGTGAAACATTTTCATGAGTGAAACCAAGAACACTGTATATATGCAGTGTTCTTGAGTGAAACATAAACATAATAAACATAACACTCGCTAATTCCGATCGATTTCTACTGCTAAATTGCACGGAAAATTGTGCGTTTGCACTCATCGTGTAAAGCGACATTCAGTCTGATTCAGTCGTTCGTACAATATTTTTCTTGCACACTTGTCTGTACATGCGTTCGCACGATAGATTGTACAAATAAATGTACCGTGTAAAACGACCTTAACAATTGTAAAAATGAAAATAGATTTACCATTAGACTACACTAATAAGGCAAAGTGCCGAATGTCACATATTTAGGTAAAAATAGTATTCAGTTCCTAAGGCCAAGTAGTAGATATATGATGTGATAACAAGGCATAACTGACCTCATTCATTAACTGAAGCAGTTAACCATTAAACAGGTTTTAATACCTCATTTTGTAATTTCACTACTGCACCATGTGTGAGATGAGTAGGACCCCTATCAAGAGTTCTTAAGCACATACTTCAAAAGTTAGACAATAGCTTACATTATTATTTCATCCAGCTGGCAGACAGCAGTAGCCACCCCACCGATCATACACCATGGATTAATTACTGTTTGGCCCCCTGTAACATTGCTGCCAGCTTCTAATGCAGCGTCCTGTAGATGAAATATTGTAAATAACATGTAACAAACAAGATGACAATGAATAGAGAAAGTAACCACAAACACAAAATACCTTAAACCCTCGCATCATCAAGGGCATCACTATGTCCCGCTCCTTATCAGACATCTTGGTCGACACTCCAAGGATCATCAATATATTATCACAATCAGTAACTCCCATGGCGTAGAGATCACTTAGCACGTTGGAGCATGCAATTTTACCTAAAAATTCCTCAAAATTATAGACACAACCAGGACATGATTCACAGGAAATAGAAAAAGTAAGAGTGCTCAGCCAAGATATTCCAAGCTAGAAAGAAACATATTCTGGCTATACTATACAAGAAAAAGAATATGGTAATGCAGGCAAATTGAAATTAGAAAGGGATATAGAACATAGGCAATGCAATCCAATATTGCTTGCTTGACAGTGAGTCAATTTTTGGCATATTCTTCAGGCTCTTTAAAAATAAATCTCAGGAAACAATACTTGGGGGAGGAGACAATCAAGAGGGGAAAATGGTCCTTAGAAGATATGCCAGAGCATTCCTATCACTCGTGAGTTTGCTACTCTTTGACATTACCCACTTCTTTGTCAAGTTCAATGACAGATAAACAGGTTGCACAGTATCCTCCCTTGGCATTAACATTCCACAGAGGTGAACTGATGAAATAACTAATTCATTCAGCAACAAAATAATTCCCCCTTCATCATACACAATTTTTAAAGTAAAATAACAAAAGTGCAATTCAGACATTTATGTGCTTCTGACATCAAGCATGGAAGGAAGCTCCCAGCATGTGACTTATGGAGATCCAATGAGAAATCAGGGGTTGGAGTGTACTCTTCTAAAATCTTCATTCACTCTAAAGTCTCAGACATGTTTACTTCAAGCTTCTGTGAAATGTGTTGCAGAGGTCGTCACCACTATAAGTTGACTTTGATGGTTGCAGGTAGACAAGTTTTTCTGTACCTTTTTGCTGTAAAAAGGCTGAATTTTGGTCATGAGAATCCAAATAAAAATTTGACCAACTCAAAAGGATTTAAAAATTCATTTTTCACTTGTTCATGTTACCTATTTCAAGTCATTAAATACTAATATAAAAGGTCCAAATATTAAGTAGAAACAGGTACTCCAAACAAAAGGGTCAAACTTTAAGTAGAAACTTAATGTTTTTGTGACCACAACACCCGTTGCCACTCAAAGTAAAAGGATGCTACTCAAAAAAGTTCATTTCAATAAAACTTCACCGAATGCGGCTTCAAATTTATGCAGATTCCAAACATACAAGCTTGGTCGACAGAGGGATGTGATTCTCTTTTAAGCAGGTGCCTTTGGTGACCATTTTCATAATTTTTTCCCTGGCAAGATTGAAACGAATGAAAAAATGACTCAACAATCTTAACTTTTGATTTTACTTCAACTTTGAGATTCATCACAGTTTTCCATCAATATCATACAAGAATTGATCACAACTGCCATTGATAAAATGCAGTTATTCTTAATGTCCACGTAGTTTTACTCAAGAATGGTTCTGATTGAATTCCCTTAACTATTCATAAGCTGGGTCCGCATTGGAAACATTTTCCATGTCACACGGAGCAAACAGTGGTGTGGTTGCACCATGTGATTTACCACAGCTCTATACTTTACATCACAACATTGTGCACTGCACTGAATATTTGGTGACACAATATATGCAGGATTTTATATGCCAATCATGCTGGATTAATGCATTTCTGAATAACTTTCTCATTCCAACAAGACAAAATTCACCACAAAGGTTGTCAAAGCTGAATAAATTTATATATTAGATATCCTGTAGAGTCAGCTCCTAGTAAGACTGATCGTGCTTCGAACATCAAGCATTTGACAAGTATGAACTAAGCACAATCTTCCCTGGCATTCCTCCATCCCAACTTCTAATGCCAAGAGGGGATGGATAAAGCCAAGGGCTTGCCTTGGGTGAGACAACCATAGCATATTATAACCTAGCCCATTTTCTCTACAACCTCGCAAAGCACTTCTTTTTCTTTATTCAAATAAAGTCTAGTTTGAAGAGCATCTGAAAGGAAAAGGGAATCCAGATAATCTGGCTTTATAAAGTTGGCTGGTAAAGAACCAAGAGATAGAAGTTCAGCTCCATCATTTGTATGGTAGTGCTGTGATAAATGAACGATAAAACCCATAAAGATTGCAGAGGAAAAAATTGTTCAAATGCTGTTGAATTGGATGTCAATGAAAATCGACATTTTTTAACACTTTGCAAATTTCCATTTCTTTGCAAGTGATTAATAGCTGTTAAAACACATATTTACCAGTTTCATCACTTTGAACAACAAATGTATTTCCTCTCCCATTCCCAGGTTGTGAGAGAGACCTATAACAATGAGTTGGTTTTATGTAAACTCTTGCATTTTTCCATCTACTTGAAATAATAAACTTTTTTTAAATATCAAAAGGTCCTGCAGAGATTGCTAATGAATTTTCTTTTTCAAACAAAGCCAAATATGTTACATATAATTATCCAAAAACCACCCTGCATGGCAGCATAATTACAGAATGTAATCCCCACATTCAGCTTAGTTTCCATAAGTATGGATCACCCACTAATCTTCTTTAGGCACTAAATAATAGAATGTGACCAAGGTATAAGGCACGAGTTACAGATGAATAACAAATATCTTAATAAGCACTTCAGATAAAAACTACACAACACCACTAAGATGTTATCTTCATCAAAAGAAAAGCCTAAAATGAACACAGACTTACATTTACCAATGCCTGCATTCTCTGCTGCTCTTGAAAAAAACATTTAACATCGATTTTAACACCAATGACCCAAAACATATTCCTAAGCAAGGAAATTATACATTACTGAATTTGAGCAGACCTGCTCCAATTAAGTAATTGTAACCGGTATTGGTAAAAAAGCTATCAGCCATTTTGTAAAATACCAATGAGGATGAAACAAAGGAAGAGACAACTGCAATCTTTCCACAGATAGTCATTCTTTGCCACACACCCCTTATGCCCCGTTTACATTACTAGCATTCTACCCTATTAGTTTACTAGGGTTGGCGCTGGTTACCGGCATTTGAAATGTGTGTGAATGGAAGTCAGTTAAAATACCAGTCACAAAATGGCCTCCAAAGTCACTTAGTAAAGCTGAAGAATCGGAGAGGAGGCAACAAATTCGTGGGGAAGAAATAGAGCTTATTCAGGGCATTTGGACATGAACCACCATCCAAAAATCCCACTTGCTCCGCAATATTCATCATCTTAAACCGTGAATATAATCTTTGTTCATCAACCAGCTATGCGAGCATCGGGCGCTTCAACTGTTTTTACTCTTCACCAGAGGTTATCACCATCTCTACTACAGAAAACTGAATAAGTGTGAACACAAGTTAGTCAAAGCCGCCATATTAACCATCATTCACACCTAGTAATGTAAACGGGGCATTAAGAAGCTTGTTGACAGTACAAAGAGGCTGATAAAAATCTCAAACATTTTATTGAGATTTTTAAGTGAGGCTTGCACATGAGGGATAGGTTTAAATAAAGAATATTATGATTAAAAAAGAATATGGAGTTTATATTCATAATCATTAAAGCCATTAAAAAATAAGTAAAAAATGGCCGAGAGGAAATAATTTATAAGTATACATATGTAATTTAGATGTTAACATCAATGAATATGCCAATCCAATAAAGGTATGACATCTGAACATGATAAATAGTTAATAATATTATTATTATTAGGTAATCTACCAGTTAAGGTAGGTTGAAATGGAAGGAAGTAAAACTCCTCTAGACTTTTACAAGTGCAGGGCCATGTTTACCAATAATATTTCTTTCTTCATCCCATTCATCAAACCTTTTATTTTTCTTTCCCCTTACCCAACATCCTCCCCTCTATCACAGCCTTAAGTAACCCTTCGGCCCTCACTACCCCTCCAACCACCAACCTTGCCTCTTCTTAATCTCATCCTGAAGTTTTCTTTCCTCACCCGTCATACAAAGCACTTAACTCCTTTTACTTCCCTTCCATTCATCGCACTTTTTTCCATTCTCTTCCACGCCCACACCTCGAATGCCTGCAGTCTATTCTCATCCAACTTTCTCAGTCCACGTTTCTCCCACATACAACGTTACACCCCATATCAAGCTCTTCACCATCCCCCTCTTTATATCCTTGCCCAAGGTCCTCGACATGGCAACACAAGTAAAAGTCGCAACTAGAAGAGATGATTCCTGGGCAAGAAAAACCTGATAGCAATTGGCGACTGGAATGCAGTGGTGGGAAAAAGGAGGACACATTTGAAGGGGGAAATAATGGGTTAGGAACAAGAAATGACTGCTTGGAGAAAGCAGTTGAATTTTGTAGAAGAAATAAATTAGTAGTAACAAGTACTTGGTTTATACATCACCCAAGGTGTAGGTACACATGGAAAATGCCTGGATATACAGGGAGATATCAAATTGATTGAACCATGGTAAGACCGATGTTTAGGAACAGTGTCAAAAACTCACGCAGCTCTTTGGGGATGGATGTGGACTCATTTCCCATGATCATAATTTAGTTACAATGAAATGTGACGTTTGAATCAAAAGGCTTTGTAAAAGTAGGAGGATGAATAGGTGGAATGTGGAAGCATTGAAAGAGTTGAAAAGGACAGATTACCAGGAGATGGTGGACAGGAACCTTGGTGAAGCATAGAAAATGGGAACAATCGAGGAAAGATAGGAAAGCATAAAAACAGTCATAGCAAGTGTGGCAGAGAAAACAATAAGTTCAATGGAAATGAGAAGGATAATGATGCAATGGGTCACATAAGAAAATATTAGGAAAATAAAAGTGAGAAGGATGTGGGAAAACGATGACACTGACCTATGCAAGAGGTTGTATAAGGATTTAACAATTAAACTTCAACAAGTAAAAAATCAGGCAAAGGGAAACTGGTGGAAAGGGATAGGCGAGGAAATAGAAAAGCTACAGGAAGAGATGGAAGTGGGTGTGCCTAATGCAAAAGTGAAAATATTATTGGGATGTAAGAGTGCAAATGATACCAAAGGTTAAGGACAAAACTGGGAAGATATTATTCGAACATGACAATATCCAGAATAGGTGGAGAGAATAAATGAGTTATATGACAGTGGTGATAGACCTGTGAACCTACTTAAAGAAGATGAGAGAACAATAGATAAGGACAACTTCGGACCAGAGATACTCTACAGTAAAACAGAGGTGGAATTACGAGATATGAAGGCAAGAAAAGCTGTAGGATTAGATAACATACTTCTGCCGTTTCTGAAGAATTGAGGTATTAAGGGAAGATAATCTTTTTTTAAATCATTCCTAGGGTCAACAAGGAAAGAGTTTGCACATAGGACTTTGTAAAAACAGTCTTCATTCCTATACCAAAGTATAAGACTGCATCAGAATGCTAGAATTACAGAAAAAATAACTTGATTTCACATACAGCAAAAAGTTTTGCTTAGAATAATAAATAAAAGGCTGGAGAAAGGAGCAAATTGCTAATTGGGTGATGACCAGTTTGGGATCTGGAAGGAGAGGACAACTCGGGATGTGACCGAGGTGATGAGAGCTCTTATAGAAAGAAACCGAGTAGAATCAGCATTTTTTTGGTTGCTTAGTTGATTTTGAAAAGGCATTTGACAGAGTTGATTAGGAAAACTAATGTATATACTGATAAAAATATGAATAGATTGGCAGGATAGGAGACTCACCTCAAAGTTAACTATGGCCCTGAGGGCACATGTGAGAGTGGCTGATGGTGAATCAGGGTAGGTACCTAGTAATAGCAGGGTGGCCACAAAGTTTTAATTTTGAAATTCCCTGACGTTTCCACGAAATTCCCTGACAAAATGTCTCCCTCAAACATAATGTACAGTGATTTTTTACGATTTTTTTGTTTTAATGATGGCACGGTATGTAGTAAAATGCATTGCTATATTTGAGATGAAGGTGCTATCAGTGCATTTCGAAATAAAACAAAAGTCAGTTCTATAAATTGTCATTATTTTATAAATATGTAAATGTTGAAAGTACAAAACGTAATAGTAACATATTACCACAGAACAAAATAAATTTAAAGGTCAATATTAAAACTCTAACCTGGAATAATAATATTGAGTAGCTAAGACAGAAGAAAGTGCTATGTATAAAGAATACTATGAAGAAAATATGGATGGTAGCCAGGCAGGTGGTGCGAGGGGCAAGGCACTTCCCTTCATCGTGTACACAGTATGACTTGAACGGCCACTGGACAAGTAGTGGAAATAATTCCAAAAGCATTGAAGAAATAGAAATGCATGGTTGATACAACATAGCTTTCAATGATTATTTTTCCCTTATTAATGACAAATAGGCTCATTTTCTGTGAATGTGCTGAGATATTCACAAAAGGATATCCAGTGCACAACCCGAACTTTGTACAACGAACAACCAAAGTAGCTCGCCCTGCGAGGCAGAGACTGCGTGCGACCAGGCAGTGCAAGGTGGCTTTGGCTGGCCATCTCTGGCAATAAGTCTATCGCAGTGAAATTATGAAAATTTTACCTGTGATTTGTTGGAAAGGACAAAAACAGCAATGCCGTAAGTAGACTCCTTGTCCTGGACTTTTTTCTGATCAATTTCTCCTGATACATGGCCGTCTGAGCAATCTCGAACCAAAAGTGTTCGATACGGAATTCAATATGCCCGATGTACCTTTGAAGAGGGGTGTGCAAGTGAGAGAGAAACCATGAATGGAAACTTGGCAACAGTGAGTGGGCAAACAAGAGAGGCAGGCGTAGCCTCCGACAATGTTGCAAATGACACACGATGGGGTATTTTTCTCCTCCAACGCTGGCCTGATAAGGGTTTCAAAGAAGCAAAGCACATCTCAGCAACATCATGTTCAAACTGCCTCTCTCACAGGCGGTTCCCCTCCCCCAGCAGCTGAGACTTTCGAACCATTCCGGAATTTCTTGAAAGGTACCCATCCCCACACATTTCAGGCCTACCTTTCCGCCAAGATATTTGAAAAGGTAGCCAGGCAAAGCCAAAGGGAGGAAGAAAGAACTGGTAAGGAGTGGCTCGGCATATATTGGATAGCAGCAGAGATGAAAGAAGTACATGGAACATGAGCTTAGCCACTTGAAGACACACGACCGCTACGAGTTTCCCTGACAGCTAACCACATTCACCTGACATGTGTTCACCCTGTAATAGGTCGTGGGGTAAGGCAAGGGTGTCTGCTGTTGCCTTTACTTTTTAATGTTTTTGCCAAGGAAATGGGAGAGGCATGGGAAGAATTAGGTGTGGGAATCAAAGTAGTAGGCCAGCTGATAAGTCTGTTAGATTCGTTGATGACCAGGCATTGGTTAGTTGATCATCAAAGGGATTGCAAGCTTCAGTATATGCATTGGAAAATCTGTGCAGGAAATATGGAATGAGGTGAAAACATTAAAAACTAATATAATGCGATTCCCAAGGAAAAAAAGCAAGGCTGGTCAAAAACATATGAGGGCACAAAATGGAGCAAGTAAAAGAAATTTAATTTCTTGGGCACTACACTAAAAGAAAATGGACTAGAAAGAATAGCTTTAGGAGGAGAATAGTGCTGGCAAAGGAAGCATTCAGTAATAGAAAGCAGCTGTCCAACATGGCAACACAAGAGAGCAGAGGACTTCAAAGAGGGCATGAACCATGCGGTTGCATCCTATATCAGCACTTATGCTGTGCTAGGCCACTTATGAATTTTCTTTGAAGTTCTCTGCTCCCTCGCGTTGCCATCTTTAATGGACCGCAAGGGCTTAAAATCTAGTTATCCCTTGTATCCTCCTAAATTGCCACAAGAATTAGGAAGCCTGGGTATCGTAGTGGTTTCTGCATAGGCCCAGCAAGCCAAAGGTCCGTGGTTCGATTCCCGGTCCAGGCTGATTCTTGTCTTGTTACATATTATCCCTGCTCTGCGAGCCTGAGATCCCCTTTCCAGGGTTTTGTGGAAGATATCAGTAGGAGGGAGGCACTATGAGGATGGACTGGTGCATGGCAGTACAGTAAGTCCTCAACTTACGCGGATCCGGAGTTACGCGGATGTTCAGTTAGGCTGGTGACATGCTTGCGCTTTCTCCTTTTTTCTGTTGCCGCGACAGATACACCGGGTGACGACCCGCTACTCATTTTCAAGCGCGCAAGAACTGATGCCAAACTACGGCCGTTCGGAACGCCCACTCTACTACCACGGCGCGATAAGCAGCGGCACATTTGCCAGTCCTCGGTATGGGGAGTGTACATCGATTATTTATCGTGTCGCGCCATAAACACGACATGCAGCGCTTTCGCCGCGACAAATACGCGGCGATAGTGCACCGAAAGTGAAACGCATAGAATAGCATTGGGTCGGTCAAGCTTGCGACCAGCGACTAGTGGCGAATTTTAAAACGCTGCATGTCGCGTTTTAGGCGCGTCACGACAAAACACTAATGAACAACGTTTCTTTTTCTTCAATACCAAGAAACAGCGAGCGGGATTAGTAGATCATCACTTTTCGAACTCATTACGCCGACGAGACAGCGTTCAGAACGCTCGCAGTTTGGCGTCACCTCCTCTGCGACAAAGTCGCAGACCCCCACCCGGAGTTTATGTTACAGCAACAGAAACTCGGAGGAAAAGCAAGCATGTCCATGGCCTTTGGCTCCATAAGAACCTGTGTTTGACCTTTTACTAGCTGTCGCCGCATATCTGTCACGGCGAAAGAAACGCGGAGAAAACGTGAGCCTGTCTCCGAGATTTCACGGCATCGACATCTTTTTTTCGGCTTAGTTTGGCCTTCCCGCGTAAGTCGACGCGTAGTTAATTTTCTACTCCGTAGGTGACGCCTGTTGTCCATCACAGCAAAAAAACACGTTCGAGCAGCAGATAGACGAACTTGTGTTTCCTTTGTGACTTGATCATTGGGATCGTTATTTATCAAGTTGTGACTTGATCGTTATTTATCAAGTTCGAGAAAATTTTCTCGTAAAATCATTAAAATCGTCTTCTGTGTTTATTATGGATGTAAACCCTCATAATGGCTAAGAAACGAAAGAGTGGTGAGATTTATACGAGTGTCAAAAAGAAAAGTAAGGATATAAGTTTGGAAACGAAACTGGAAATTATTAAGAGACATGACAAAGGTGATATGTTTGTTGAAATTGCTCAAGCTTATGGGACGAATGAGTCAACAGTTAGAACAATTGTACATGGTAAAAGTCGAATCAAAGAGCATATATGTATTTATTAAGATTTTTTACCAATTATGAACAGGCATTCACATGAGTATGATAATTTTAACAAATTTTCAGTTTTTTTAAATTTTGTGTAATAATACTTATTTTAGATTTAAATATCTGGTGAGATAAATATTGGATTTGTGTTACTCTCGGAATTTTCGTATCATGTTAACTTAATGGCCTCTCAAAAGATGGCGTTTTCTGTAAACGTCGCCGTTTGACGCCAATCGCAGTAAAAGTGGCACCGCTAATGGTTCAAAAATGGATATGCAAGTTGTTGTGTTTCGACTTACGTGGATTTCGACTTATGTGGAAATTTTTGGGACGAATTATCCGCGTAAGTCGAGGACTTACTGTATTGCTTTTGCATTTCTTTCGTTCTCAAAAGGTGCACATTCTTTCCACGCATAAACTAAACACAGCAGGATGCCAGGCTTTCATTAAAGCCTGGTGTGAATCAGCGACCAGAATAAACTGAGTTTACTTCTACATTCCAAATAGGTAAGCAATAGTCTTCCCATGATCAAATCTTTATTTAAGAATGCACAATTATGAAATTATTTCCTACAATGCAGGGCAACAAAATTTCGAGCTGAATTAAGCATTAGGTGTTGAGATTGAGGAACAAAACTATTCCGGATTATATTTGTTTCATACAGCACGATTTTACTAGACGTGACGATTTCAAGGAACCTAACCTCGTACCATGTGAGGGTTTACTGTAGAGAAAATTTGATTATGCTATGCCCCATATTATTGAGGAATAAATAAGCATTTGGGATACTGCATACAAGGACTGCACACCTGAACTAAAAAAATACAATGGAAAGCTTCACGCACTGTAAACAAATGCTGCACACACTGTAAACAAATGCTACAAGCAATCAGAGTGTAAGCCAAGAGATGTTCATACTTTTTTATCTCAAGTTATTGCACACCTTACTTTCTCAAAAAATGCAAGTGACAAAAGTGCCCAAAACAGAAGAATATTAACAGCTACCACTGGGAGACAATGAAATCAACTAGCTTTCATGACATGACATACTAGATTAGACGTACCCCATCAATCTACGTAACATTCAGTTGTGGACCTTAGTCTTGGATATATTATGCAACCCAGTATTATATCCCTACTTGTGGTATTTGTCTGGCAGTTAGTGTTTAAATCCATGATCGCAAAGTTTTACGCTCATCTTGAGGAATCCATGTTTGAAATGTCCATCAGAGTATTTGCATCACGTCTTTTGAACTTCTGAAACACAGGTCAAGGGAGCTGATGCATAGTTGCACAACTGCAGCCTGTCGGAGACTGATTTCTGTGACTCAAGTTATGTCTTTCCTTTCTCAGAGTTCTGAATCCCCTAACCATCCGTGCTTCTAATAAAAGTTGTTGTTTCAGGCTTAATTTTATGGAATAACATCATAAATCAGGTGACATCACCTGACCTGATGATGGTGTTGTACACCGAAACCGGTTGTTTTTAAAATATATTCTTGTGGAAAATTGCCAGTCATTTTCATTTATACATCCCTGCTTCTTTCAAAAACTACTTAAAATGATTTTGGATGTTTTTTGCCCCTTTCTCCTATGTAACTTGAGATTTTAAGAACTCCCCCCACCTAATATTAAGTTGTCATACATTTCGGGAAGGATGAGCATAGATAACTAATAGATGAATGAAATATGGTGCAATGTAGGCTTCCCATGGAAGTACCACGCACAAGATATTGAAGGTGCTGCGATGGATCCGAAGTCAGTCAGCCAATATGGGCCAATTTGGCAGCCAGGAGTGCGCAGATCAACTCACACTACTGACGATCACAGAATGTGGTCTTGGAAACTTCTTTAAAGGGAGGTTTTACTGTATATTAATTACAACAAAGAATGTTATCTATACAACTTAGTGAAATTAGAGCAATCAAAATATTTTAAGTTAACAATTAACATCAGAATACATACAATAATAAACAAGAAAGTGAGCTCTTATGGCTAACTGCACTAATTAAAGGTAATAACTCCAATAGCCGTAGACAATTTCCTCCCCTGAAAAAGGGGTTGCTGAGAGAATTACGGGGGATTATTCCACTTCAGGAATCAACTCAACAAGCAAAAAAGCACACCCACTAAAAACAGAGGTGGTACTCACTCACTCTTCACGAAGTCAGCGAACAAGATTAACAACCTTGTGAATCTCTCAGTGGAGACGGGTGTGCCTGTTGTAAGTTGGTCACTGGCACAGGATTAATTTCCCCCTAAACCAGTAACTTGATTGTGGTCTGTTAGTGTTTCTCTCTAAGAGATAGCTAACCCTCATCTGAGGAACACTAAAGGGTAGTGTGAGTTAGTACCATCTAGGTGTTAAGTGGGTATGCTTTATTGCCTGTTAAGTTGATCCCCAGTGTGGACTAATTCCCCATATATCTCTCAAAAACCCCATTATTAACCCCTTCTACGAGAAAGGTAAATGATTATGGCTGTTGGAGTTAACACCTTTAATTAACCATAATGCAAAAGTGAATTAGATCAAGATACATTAGAGCATTAACATTTCCTACACCAAATATAGTACAGTTAGCCCCTGACTCAAGTGGTCATTTGTTCCATTTGTTTCTTTCTAAGTTTCTGCCTAAGTTGGAAACCATTGAAATGTCACTACTGCCCACCCATTTTGTAACCAATGTACAGTGGAAGCCCGGTATAGTGAGTACGGCTTATTGCAAGAATCCCGTTTTAGCGAGTGATTGTCTTTGTACCGCCAAAAGGCCTATGTTTTACATGTAAAATAAAGTGGATATAGCGAGGCCAAAAAGTTCCTTCCACAGTATACGCTCGGTATTACGACAGATATCTCTCAAGGGCGATGCACCACCTAGCAAAAATTAACTATTTTGTTTTGTATTATCTGTTAATTAAACTAAATATTCAAGATGTGAGCATATCTGCAACACCTAAAGCCAGTTATGTCCAAACATTAGTGATTTACAGCCTTTAGTACTTTATGCGCGCTCCCATTTTACATTCTTCTTTTGTTAGGCCCAGTCATCAGTGAGAGGGGAGTGGGCGGACGACAAGCAAGTTGAGAGTAGAAGAGGGAACATTCAGCAGAATGAGAGCAATCTGTCGGAGCGATTGAAAAACTCAAACCATTCCGTCAACTCGATGCGCCCAATCACACAGAGAGTTGTGATGTAGGTAAGGGGCGGAGTTTACTCGGTCGGAGGGGCGGAGTTTACTCTGTCGGAGGGGCAGAGTTTACTCGGTCGGAGGGGCGGAGTTTACTCGGTCGGAGGGGCGGAGTTTACTCGGTCGGAGGGGCGGAGTTTACTCGGTCGGAGGGGCGGAGTTTACTCGGTCGGAGGGGCGGAGTTTACTCTGTCGGAGGGGCAGAGTTTACTCGGTCGGAAGGGCAGAGTTTACTCGGTCGGAGGGGCGGAGTTTACTCGGTCGGAAGGGCGGAGTGGTCTCATGTGGTTTGTGCGGCAGCATCATGTCCGCAAAACGTAAATCTTTGGACCTTAAAACCAAAATTAAAAATATAGACGAGTGCGAAAGTAACAGATCTTCAAAGACTGATATCGGGAGGCGGTTTGGTGTGTCATCATCTACATTGTTCACAATATTAAAGAACAAAGATAAAATTCGTGCAGCAGTGACCGAACTAGGACGACCTAGCAGACAAAAACATTTGCGGCATGGGGAACATCCTCAAATGGAATCTGCACTATTCAAGTGGTTTTGTCAGCAAAGGTCTGCAGGACTGCCCATAAATGGTCCGATGTTAAAGGTGTGCAGCAGTGACCGAACTAGGACGACCTAGCAGCCAAAAACATTTGCGGCATGGGGAACATCCTCAAATGGAATCTGCACTATTCAAGTGGTTTTGTCAGCAAAGGTCTGCAGGACTGCCCATAAACGGTCCGATGTTAAAGGCGAAAGCTGACTACACTTGCACGAAACATGATGTGCTAGCCAATCGACTGAGGTATTTTCTTTTCTAGTGTAAATAAATACTCGATGACACTAATTTGCGATAGGTAATTGAATTTGAATTATAGAAACTGCTAGGAATAGGTGACTATGCGAGAAATATCTTCGACCACCAGTGCATGCCGTATTTCAGTGAACCTTCAGGCCAATTTTCCCAAACTGATGGATGTACTATCGTTTTCAAAAGTCTTAGTGCATCCACTTTGCCCTATTCTACAAACCGTAGAATGGGGAATGTCCGGAAAGGTTTTGAAAATTGGCACCACCTGCGGACTGCGTCTTTTGCTGGGCTAGCTTCACTTGTCGTGAGACGACGGTGGAGTATGAGTTACTGAACGAAAGAATCGACGGGGACGGAGTAAAACACGGGAGAGGAAAACCCCATCGGAATGCACCGAAGGTTATTCGCGCTCATGCGGTTGCGACGCGATGATGAGGCCTCCGACTTGGGAGATTTTCGTTCTCGAAATTCACATTTGTGCTCACGAGTGACCCACTGTAAAAGCGGCGCGGTAGCCGCGTGGTTAAGACTGCCTCGAAAGGCGTATTTAAAACATTCTCAGGTTCGATGCTCAGTGGCTGTCTTTTTTTGCTCTCAAGTAATTTCAATATGACTGTGATAATGAACCTCGAGTACAGCCTCTTTATATCAACGGACCCGGTACAATTTATTATATTACAGGCATTCAATAATGATGGAGGACTACCTAATACCAAATTAAAAAATCCTTGAATCCTCATCTCTCCTTAAGCCAATCTATTCACAGTGAATAAATACTTACACGTCTCACTAGCTGAATATTTTTGGTGTAACACTGAGTATGGCAAAATCTCCCGAGAGGTAAAATCCCTATGCTTGAAATAAATCTCTCGTTTTACCACCAGGATATCAAGTCACATTCTAGGTATGATATTTTGGTGATCCGCGAGTGATACGTATCATCGAAATGTCTTAGATAGGCGTCTTATTCAAACTCCTGGGGCTCAAAGAAATAATATGCTGTGAAAAACAGTATTGATGCTATAGAAAGAGGGTTTCTCAGCAAGTGGGTGTACCAGCGAAAGTAAATCATACGTCTCGGGCTGAAAAAAGTATCCAGTTATTTATTTACCGTAATCTTCTGACGATTATTGTGTTCTGGACATATATTGAGAAGAGTAGCCAGGGGGGTGCAGTGGGTGTGAATGCCCCCCCCCCCCCCGACCCCTATGTTCTGCAAGGCTGCATTTTGCTAACGCTTACATGAATTTGCCTCAAGCTTTCTGGGACCTCACCATTTTTTCTGACCAGAAAACATTCAGGAGTTATTGCAGCGGCCGAATACATTTATGGCGTCCGCGAAATACACGATAAGTTTTCCGTTTGCATAATCTTCATCTTGAATTTATTCTGGCCTTAATCTGAATTACCTTTTAATCAACGCCTTCCTCTGTTTCTGTTGATATTTCCCTCAATCACAAAGTGCTTAAGTGTTAGACGAAGAAAGTTAGTTATTAGTGATAAATGCATATATTTTTAGCACTAGAAGTGCGTCGGTAAACTGCCACGAAGAGAGGTCAAACTGATTATTGATATTTATATTTATTATTGACGTAGAAAATTATCCGATCTCATTTACAATTAGACTAATGTAACGCAGCAGAAGACAATAGCTTAGTTTATAACTGCCAAATTTAAGAAATGAATTACATTTAACACACCTAATTAAAATGTAAAATATGTTTCTTAATGTATCTTCGAATAATTTTGTCTTTAAAGATACGAATCCAGCCATATTTTGAGAAAAAAAACATCTGGGCGTGTTATTGCAATCCCTTGGGGGGAAATGACCGCTTCTGGTCCTGGACTATTAGTGAGGACTTCGACTCGAATGAACGCGCTGGAGTACATTAACGTATTAGAAGATAATCTGATACCGTTCTCAAAAGAGGTTGCCCCGGACGTGGAATCGAATTTTGGACAGGACAACTGTCCTATACATACGGCCAGAACTGTGGAGGACTTTTTTCTAAATATACAGTTAGTGGTGTTACCTTGGCCGGCATGTTCACCATATTTAAATCCCATCGAAAACCTATGGAGACTTATCAGCGTCGTAGGGCTAGGGGACATGATCGCCCCTGGCAAGATTTGAATTTTGCGCCCCCCAAGACTTATTTTCTAGGAAGAGAAACAACACTATAACTTTGAAAGTGTAATTTAAGATTTGTATACATTTAAGCATAAAATTAGTTCTTACTATTATGTAGGAAGGGAAATAATAACATACGAGTTCATTCATTTAGACATAAAATCTCTTAAAAGTTTACTTTTCTGGCTTTTTCTGTGACCAATTTGACAATAATATCGTCCATATTAATGGTTTTTTGCAACGTCATACTCAATCGATAGTATAGCGAGATTACTCAAACGATCTCGAACAATCTGCGATCGTAAATATTTTTTTATTAATTTTTATTTGCTGAAAGATCTTTCAGAGCTGGCAGAAGTCACAGGTAACGTCAATGCTAGGCAAAGTGCAATCCCTATATTGGAATAACTTGTCACTAAGCCATATTCTTCATGGCAATTAAGACGTGCAATGTAATCTGCATTTTTTAAATCAGGTTAAAATGCAAACAGGCAATTTTGTTTGGTATTTGTACCTTTCAATTTCTAAACACAACTCGCTGGCATTTAAATCATCATTGAATTTTAATGCGAGGTCCGCTACGGATTTCTTTAGATCTTCAGTGGAGGTTTCATGCAGCAAAAGTCCTGTTAGGTGACCAAAATCAGAAGCTACGGCAGCTAAACTTTGAAATCTCCATCCCATTTACTGAATAAGTGGGTCTAGTGCACAGTAAAGTTGAAATTTATACTTTTGAAGAGGATTCTTTATAGCCGCATTCTTGACCCTTTCATCGAACATTGTATTAACCTTTCGTTTACTCTATTTAGAAAGTTATGGCTATATCGACAGCTCTTTTGGTAGATTATTTGCTGAATCAATACACAGCTATCTATTTGGCCTTTTCTGAAATAATTCAAAAATCCACAAGGCCCTGCAAGTGTTTTGATGCTGCCTCAATGGAAACAGTTTTTTCCTTTAAAATGATATTAACGTTCTCAATACTTCTATGAGGATATTCCCTAACGACCACAATACAACTAAATACGTATTTTATTATTTTTAAAATAATTTTAGCTAAAGATACAGAATCAGCTGTATATGTCCTCCTTTCATCAGTTACTTCTGCAATGGTATGTAATGTTTTCATTATTTGCGGTAGTTGAGTGTGCAATGCGTGAATTGAATTATAATTTGATGACCATCTCGTATCAGAATGACCCTTCAAAGTAAATTTTAAATTTGATAAAGGTTGCCAACGTTCAATCGATCCGGGAAAATAATTGAAAATATTTTTCAATGTGTCGAAAAACGTAGTCATTTCTAGTGTTACACAAAACGTATGCACTTCAAATAACTTTAGTTAGTATGCTCTACTAGTTTAAAATCTGGCAGGTTCATTCAGTTGTAAGATTCGCGCTTGAACGTATTGATATTTACCCACCATGTTTTACCCCTTATATTTAGGGTCTGGTACAAATTTTGTGAGTTAAGTTAGGGGCGCCACGTCGTTTCTAATCTGTGTTTTTCCCCCCGGAGTCGATTAGAAATGGCCTGTTGTAATCAAGTGTAAGTTTTTTTATGTGAGGTCAAATCATGTTCTAATTTTTTGTTTGTGTGCCCCAGCGGCCCGCAGGCTGTGGGCCTGCAAAGTGCGCCCCCTTGAGGGTTGCGCCCCTGGCAGCCGCCCGCCTGGCCTGCCCCTAGCTACAACGCTGGGACTTAAGGTTCAGGAGTGGAAATTGGTTGAAACAAAATCTGTGGAGGCATTAGAAGCCCATGTCCGGGAGTTATGGGATTCCATCCGCAGACGGCCTAAAATATGCGAAAACTTAGTCGCATTAGAGAATCGCCGGTTACAGGAAGTGGTGGATTCAGGGGGTTGACGAAACAAAACATAAAAAATGTAATGAATTTCATGTGTTTATTTTTTCACCCCTTTCCTCGATGCTGCATACAGAGACAATGACGAATCACAGTCCGTTGCAGCTAATAAACAATTGGTAGAATTATGTCAGCGCAAATATTATCACTGTCATATTCTGCAGACCATATTAATTTCACTAATAACATCCACTCATTTCCGAAGAAATGAAGAAAATATGAACTTTGGAAGCTAGTCTGGTGGTCTGACTATTGAATAAAATAGTGTAAAAGACAGGAAAGAAGAAAGGATTAACAACTCCCTTTTTAAATTCTCTTATCCTTTCCCATCCCAGAAATGCATACCCGCTGAAATTACTCGAGAAAGGGTTAACAGAGAAAGGTGACTTCGGTTTTCGAAAAACTATGCCACATCCAATGACATTTTAAAATAATATATACAGTGGCGTAGCCAGGTTTCGGGTCTAGGGTGCACCGGGGAGAGGGGGGGGGGTTAGGGGGCTCCGACTCATATATTCAGCAGTTTATTAAACAAACTGTTACATACTTGTTTTTCTCGTAATTTACTATCCCTACTTGTAGACTTTGTAGAATTTATTGTTGATAATGAAGTTATGAAATTGATTCACGCTCGTATTTGGGACTTTAGGGCGGAAACATACACAGGGTAGCCAGGACATAGGGAACGGGGGGGGCATTCGCCCCCACTGCTCCCCCCTGGCTACGCTTCTCAATATATGTCCAGAACACAATAATCGTCAGAAGACTACGGTAAATAAATAACTGGATACTTTTTTCGGCCCGAGCCGTATGATTTACTTTCGCTCGTACACCCACTTGCCGAGAAACCCTCTTTCTATAGCATCAATACTGTTTTTCACAGCATATTATTTCTTTGAGCCCTAGGAGTTTGAATAAGAGGCCTATCTAAGACATTTCGATGATACGTATCACTCGCAGATCACCAAAATACCATACCTAGAATGTGACTTGATATCCTGGTATAAATATATAAAGTAATCGATGTACTACGTCCACTTTATTTAAAAATACACTACACGTGTTTCAGCTTTATACTAAGCCATCTTCAGGTATGATTACAATCCAGTATATTTTTAAATAAAGTGGACGTACTACATCGATTACTTTATATATTACGATGTTCCACCAAATCTCGCCTGACACCGTTGATTTGATATCCTGGTGGTAAAACGAGAGATTTGTTTCGAGCATAGGGATTTTACCTCTCGAGAGATTTTGCCATACTCAGTGTTACACCAAAAATATTCAGCTAGTGAGACGTGTAAGTATTTATTCACTGTGAATAGATTGGCTTAAGGAGAGATAAGGATTCAAGGATTCTAATTTGGTATTAGGTAGTCCTCCATCATTATTGAATGCCTGTAATATAATAAACTGTACCGGGTCCGTTGATATAAAGAGGCTGTACTCGAGGTTGATTATCACAGTCGTATTGAAATTACTTGAGAGAAAAAAAAGACAGCCACTGAGCATCGAACCTGGGAATGTTTTAAATACGCCTTTCGAGGCAGTCTTAACCACGCGGCTACCGCGCCGCTTTTACAGTGGGTCACTCGTGAGCACAAATGTGAATTTCGAGAACGAAAATCTCCCAAGTCGGAGGCCTCATCATCGCGTCGCAACCGCATGAGCGCGAATAACCTTCGGTGCATTCCGATGGGGTTTTCCTCTCCCGTGTTTTACTCCGTCCCCGTCGATTCTTTCGTTCAGTAACTCATACTCCACCGTCGTCTCACGACAAGTGAAGCTAGCCCAGCAAAAGACGCAGTCCGCAGGTGGTGCCAATTTTCAAAACCTTTCCGGACATGCCCCATTCTACGGTTTGTAGAATAGGGCAAAGTGGATGCACTAAGACATTTGAAAACGATAGTACTGGTTAAAATTCGAAAACTCGACAAAGTTGATATTATCGTCATGACATATTCGCAAAATTATCCAAAAACTACAGTATACCTAATATTTTAATTCCGATTAGTTACGGTGTCTTTACAGCTTTCTTCGGCGATCGAAAAATAGAAGAACTGGAAGAAAAACACCGAAACTAGAGGAATTAATATTTTATGTAATGGAAAATGTCCTGTTTATTTCTTAAAATTAGTTGATATTCCACCAGATTGTGCCCGAAACAACTTTTTTTGCTGTTTACCTTCGTCAAATACCATGGAAACAAAAGAAAAACAGTAAATACGAACGACTATGAGAATTAGGTGGCTTTATTCAACACTTTTGGATACAACGAGCGCTCGATTTAGTGAGTGATTTCCGAGGGATTATGAGCACTCGTTAAACTGGGCTTCCACTGTAGTTAGCTGCATTATTATCACTACAATTGTATACAGTAGGCAGGCAAGTAGGCACATGCCTCCTATAGGGTGGTTACTAACTTCTATCACTCAAACTCGTTTGAACAGCATTTTCAAATATTTTGCATGAAAGTCCACTAGCACCTATGTTCATTATTTTTAAACACAGTTGAAAAATTATTCTTCAATTCTAAACATCCCACATCCTGAGGAATTCCAACTAACAGAAGTTTAACAGCAATTTGACTTCTGAAAGCTGTATAAATGTAATGGTTATTTCATAGAAGCTAAAATCAGGAGAACTTTAGCAGGGTGGCCACAAAGTTTTAATATTTAAATTCCCTGACATTTCCACAAAGTTCCCTGACAAAATGTCTCCCTGAAACATAGTGTACTGAGTTTTTTTACTATTTTTTTTGTTTTAATGATGGAACGATACATAATAAAATGCATTGCTACACTTGAGATGCAGGTGCTATCAGTGCACTTCGAAAGAAAACAAAAATTAGTTCTATAAATTGTCATTAGGGGGCCTATACCTGAAAACATTCGTGTGTGTATCCCACGCCGTGAAACTCGTCTGAGGGATCTTGCACCACGTGCATTTGATACAGAATTCGATATGCCCGATGCATCTTCGAAGAGGGACGTGCGAGTGAGAGAGGAACCGCAAGTGGAAACTTGGCAACAGAGAGTGGGCAAGCAGAGAGACAGGCGTAGCCTCCGACAATGTTGCAAATGACAAATTGTATTTTTCTCATCCAACGCTGGCCCAATAAGAGTCTCAAAGAAGCAAAGTGTATCTCGGCAACGTCGTGTTCCAACCACCCCTCTCGGATGTAGCTCCCCTCCCCCGCTGCAGCGGAGACTTACTAACTGTTCCACGGTTTCCCGAAAGGTACCCACCCCTACACATTTCAGGCCTGCTTTTCAGCCAAGATATTTGAAAAGGTAGCCGGGAACGGCCGGGCAGAGCCAAAGGGAGGAAGAAAGAACTGGTAATGAGTGGCCTGGCATATATCGGACAGTGGAGGAGATGAAAGAAGTATATGGAACATAAGCCGAGCCACTTGTAGAGGTGCGACTGCTGTAAGTTTCCCTGACAAGACATGAGAATTCCTGACATTTCCCCAACTCTCTGACAGCCAACCTCTTTTACCTGACATTTCCCAGACTTCAATAACTTCCCTGACATGTGACCACCCTGTTTAGGCATCAAGAAATATAAACTATATTACAAACATCACCCCCACACTAGCACCAGTACAAAACTGAAATACATTGTTCATACATATTAGCAGATTGAGCAGAGGATCATGGCATGTCATTACTATTACAAATTATCCCTTTTCTCATCTTTAATTTTCAGGGTGTCCGGTGAATCTCAATTTCTTTTTTCCCCGAGTTTTCCAGGCAAATTTTTTTCATTTTCTAGGGTCTTGCTGCACTTTGTTTCTGACATATTTTTAATGAATTTCTAATAAAATCGGCATAATTTTGCCAACATGAAAAAATGAGAAAATTCGGTCCCTACTTTGAGTTAAAAACGTAAGAGTATACAAGGAATGTGGAGTATTACGGGTTTTATTTCAACCAACAAATAAACAAAAACGGTTAACTGACAACAAAATTCTGAGTCAGGTGCAATTTGAACACAATAAAGTAGATTCAGACTAGTTTGATAAAGAACATGTATAAAAAGAAACTGGTGAGACATTTTTCAGTGAGTGCATTTCCGATTCAATTTCAGCAACAAATTTCTCGCCTTTTCAAGAAATTACGTTATTTTGGTTTGCAGCTCTTGAAACTTTTGCAGTATGTACCTCTTTCTTATACTTTTCCTCTTGAGGCCTTGGTACCTTTCCTCTTCTCCCAAAAGGCTTCACTGTACTTTACATGAACATTTCGGAAACTGAATTAATTGCTTTGTGATAGGTACGGATCTAACGCCCAAAAGCATTCAATTATGTAAAACAAAATTGTATTTGTTGGACAATTCACGAATTTTAATTAGGTTGGATTGCCCCTGCACAGTGGTCCTGTCGACCATGAACCCGAGGGCCGTGATTTCCATACGCAGTGACCGCAAAATGTATTTCCGCTCCTTCAAAAACATTTCTGCAAACATTAAAACGAGGAGGGTGGAGATTATTTGGAAAGGATTATCAATTACATATATAACAATACCCAATTATCCATTTAGGTTGCCGGCTGAATGGTTTTCGTATGATGCGGGAAATGCCACTGCGCATGCTCAGACGTCTAGATTTCTCGTAAATTTGGCCACACTAAGAATTAATTCCATTCGTACGGCTCTTCGAACAGAATCTTGATTTCCGCGTGAAATTCTGTTTCCGGTGACAGATTTTGGCATCAATTCCGATTCCATTCGTAGCGGCCATTTTACATGGGAATTATTCCGTGTGGAATTTGCCTTGTTATGCAATCGGCCCCTTAGACTGCGCATAGGGAGAGTGGGGTGGGGTGACGAAGCACAAGCTGAGAGCGGGCGCACAGCTATGAAAAGAGTAGTCAATGAACAGGGAGCGCAAGGCTACGCTGAGCCGAGTAAAATGCATGCAAAGGCGCAGGTGAAACCTCTCTCTCTGCCTTAATGGAAATAGGCTGCCATGCATTTTCCAGGGTTTTTCGGAAAAATACAAAAATTCCCTGAGTTTTCCAGAACAAAATATTTCCCTGAGTTTTCCCGGTTTTCAAGGTTTTCCAGGTCGCCGGACACCCTGATTTTTTAACAGGGAATAGCATCACTGACAGCTTTGAATAGTTTAGAGAAACAATTGGAGTTGAAGTCCTTCACCTTTCAGCTCTCTCAAATACCTACCACAGAAATCCCACCACTCTTATAAGTTACTCAGCAATTAAGAGGCTTTGCACAGAACTCATGAAGTAAATTAAGTAATTAGAAAGTTGGATGAAGTGTTTCTATGATTTTAAGAGGAAGATTTTGCAGACTTATTAAATTATGTATATCCACAAAACAGTGGAAATAGCAACAGTAACTCTGTATCCAAGTGCTACTGCCCCTGACATGATCATGCTATGTTGTCCTCTGTAATAGATAGCAGATGATGCACCAAGTACAAAATGATCTATGCATCAACTTATAAGGGAGGGTCAAGTTATGCTGATATACTGCACATATATAATTCACATGTATTCGATCCATTCAAGTTCGGGACTAACTGTACCATCGTTTGGTTTGGAGTTCTTGAGAGTAAAATATGGCTCATGACATATTCAACAGCTGTGAGGTAAGCAGCCGATTTTCATAACCATTGATTTATCTGCTTACAGCATAGTAATAGAGTATTTTTTAAATAATATACAGCACAAGATATTACTCAACACCATATAAACAACACACCTCTAGGTAAAATAAGTGTAGGAGCACTCCAGATTAAGAAAATTAGCACAATTATGATGGTGAATTTCAAATAATTACCTCTTAATATAGTATGGTTCAATGGAATAAGCATACTCACCCATTATATAAGGATCGTCGACTAAAGCATACAAAACGTCCGTTGTCTGAACCAAAGAAAGCCCATTTTGGCGCAAAGGAGTTATGGAGGAATCCAAACCAATACCTGAAAATAAAAGAAATACTGTTTGAAACTTTCCATCACATTAAGGCATTATGGTACGGACGACTGAGAGCAGTTCTAGGCGACTGCCTAAGGCCTTCTTTTCACTCTGTCCGTGTTTACATATCATTCAATTATGGAATAACTCTTAAAGGTAGAGACTTGAGGTTTTCTTTATTTGATTCAGAAGATGTCATTTCACATTAAGATTGGAAAGAAATATTTTTATTCATAGAGGCTATTGAGAAAACCTAGCTGAACTTTGGCTAAGAAAAACTTACTTCAAAGTTAGAAATTAGAAAATCAGAAAAGATGAAACCCTAGCTGCATCTTTCTTTTACAAGTTCCTATGAACGCATAGATCATTATTTGTTTCCGAGGCTGCAATCACTCAAACGGTGGACCCCTGCACGCCTAAAATCTAATCTTTTTCGACAACTACGTCAGTGAACCGGGCCGTTACGAGTTTTGTTCCCTCCTGCGGTACTCCTCCCACTGCCTCTGCGGCAACGTGGCAGTAGGTGGAGGGAGTGAGTGCATTTGTCGTGCATTTAAGGGTGCCTAAACGTTTTCTACTCCCTTTGTTCCTCCAGTCAGACTTCTAGCATTTGTGAGGTACAGTAAGGAGGGGGTAGTCGTATTGAGAGCTAGCTACCCACGCCTGTAGCAGGTCGCGTTGTCTTAGTGAGGACTTACTTTTTAGTGGTGCGGACTCAAGAAATGGGAAAAAGGAAGAGTGACTACAACAAGAGGAGGAGAAGGTCTATAGGAATAAGGAAGTAAGTCATCCAGTCATATTGTACGCTAGTGCATCTATATCTCAGCGTAATATATTACACGCCAACCTTGGTGTAGGGGGAGAATTTTGCTACCATAAAGTGGTGCTTATTATCGGCTCAATTTTTTCTTATATAATGCAAAATTTGATCACTTTCTTTCACTGGAAAGTAATTGGTATGTTCGCGTATAGCTCCAGGCGATATAAATACTTCAATTATGATGCTAAAGAATTACTGTGACAATAATAATTTCACATGATATTAAGAGAGAAGCAATCAGAAACATTTGATATCCGTAGTAAAAAGCAAAAGGTGTGTAAAATGCAGTTATCCGTTCGATACCTCTCCTTTTCCTCTACGTTCACCGTACATTATAGCAGCGAGATGGGGGAAATGCACGGGACCTTATTGTAACTATTCCACCAAAGATTTTTATCTTATGGCATAAAAATATCCAGCTCACTTTGAATGGGTAGGGGGGGGGGAGATTTCCGAATTTAACCTCTTTTAGGGGAGAGGGTGGTCCAAGGTGCCATGCAATAATACCGTATTTACTCGTGTAAGCCGCGCACCTTTTTTCCGAAAATGCCGGTGAAAAAATGGGGGTGCGCGGCTTACACGAATTCTCTAAATTTTCATGTAAGCCGTGCACCATTTTATCTTAAATGCCTGCCATTAGTTTCTCCAAAGTGAATACAGTAAGTCCTCGCCTTACGATCATCTGACTTACGATCATACATATCCAATCAAAAAATTCAAACGTGTGAAGTAATGTCAAATTTGACGCCACCGGATAAGTTATTTTGCCGTTGCAGCTTGCGGTGTGGCGTGCAGCAACTCGCGGATTGGTTCTACCCCTCTTTGCCGCGATGAATTTTAACAATATTATCTTGATATATCAATTTGCAATGTTAATTGTTTACTTGCGTCATACATTTTTACGGATGATTCGGAAGTAAGACGAAAGCCGAAAGATGCCCTGCAAGTAGTGATATATTTCGAGATATTGCTACTCTTTACATTTCAATGGAAATCGACTTCATGTGTCAAGCTACCTTTGCATCAAATAGAGGCATGAGGCATTCACTCATTCGTTTTGTGATGACAAATAATTATTACCTGCAATACGAGGCTCTACGAGGTTATCGTGACGAATGGTAAAATATCCTTCCCAGGATTTGTGGAAATTGCCTTACAGGCAGTCCTTCCATCCAGCTATCCCTCTCAATCACTCACTTGTCAGCTGGAAACAATAAAGCTGTCAGATTTGAAGGTGATACCTCAGTCAGATCTGAACAATTGGCGTGCCCAAACCGGTTTTTCCCAGAAAATCCCTCAAGAATAAAGTTCGTCGTTTCTTGTTTCTGGGCGCGACGACATTCATCTGCGAGGGACTCATTCAGCGAGAAAGAAAAGGGGGTAACCCGAGAGGATCACTCCTTCACCTTATCTGTTATTACCTACCCTCGCCCAGTTTCGCTTTTACCCAGGTGGCTTTCACTAGTGGGGGAGGGGTTGGAACTCCTTTCAGGGGCCTCGGCAGCCAACACTACATCTACAAAATACCCTGCAAGCCACCTCAGGGGTGTGTGGCAGGGGGTGAGTAATCACCAACATGCATTACACTATACCCTAAAGTTAGTGATTGATACGGCCGATGCTCGAACGAGGGAGCCATTATTTCAGTCAATTCAAATTGTAACCTTACCCCGGTGGTAGCTGGGAGGTTGACTTCGCACTCCTTCATGTTTTTTCCACAACCTGAAATTATGTTGCGTAGCGCCCGAGTGAGCTTTGAAACGCATCGCCACATCAATGGGATAAATAACGTAGTGCATCGGCGCATGCAAAGAGAGAATCGGAACTCTAATCTGTTTTTACTTCCTTTTATAGGAAGCATCATTCACTCATGGAAGTGGATACCACGCCAGGAAATCCATTTTGAGACCGTTAACTTTTACATCGCCATGCTAATAGATAAAGAAATTCTGCTTTCACCGTTTGGCGCAGGAAGGATGTTGCTAGAACTTATTTCATAGGGCTTGATACATACTTGTGCGTACTTGATATCAATCACATCAGAGAAAAAATTAGTTAACTTGTCTAAAATCGATCATTTCGCGGAAATGCTACTCGGCTATGAGAAGTGATACGAAAATGAGCTTTGATATAAGTTCTAGCTGCATCGTTTATCTTTCAATGCGGATAATCCTCAAGTTGGCACGTAAGTTTAATACAATTACTATAGTCGTGTAAAGCAAAGAGGATGTCCAGCACTTTTTTCCACAGGCCTTCACGCCGAGCGCTGGCGCTTCCGGCAGTCCAGCGACCGGCTACGCGTCCTTGGCCGTGACCGAGATACTCGGTGTATCTCGGTGGTCACGCCTTGGCCCTCCTCCACTCTCTCTCTCCCCCCACCCTCGCCTCGGCGCTCATAGTTAGGGGGTCGGAGTAAAGCGATATTTTTTCTTGAGTCAGCATCACATTTCATCAAAAGTATCACATTTCACTCATCGCTTTCCCACGCCCTAACTTCGCAGGTGGCTTCCAAAAGTAAGGGGGAGGGGGGGGGGGCGTATCCCGCTGGGAGTAACTTATCAGCTATGACGACGAACCAAACGTATCACATTTCAGGCATCTATCAGTTACGGACGGCATTCTGCTTTTATTTGATGATTCGCCGATGGTTTTCCGTAATCGAATGATCATGGGTTGAAATTGTATATAATACCGCAATTATTTTAGCTTGATATTTCATTTCGAACAGATGCCATTTTTAGAGCTGGATGATGTGATTGTATACAACTGTGATTATTGTGTGATGTTAGGAGAAAAATATGCACCATACAACGGGCTGTTTCGTGACGATATTAAAGCGTAACGCAATAAATTCATGAGAAAGATGTACTTCGACGTTTACCTTTGGCACAGAATTTCTATTAAAGAACGTGCATTCATGTTATGACAAAATGATGCAGGCTCAAGGGAATAAAATTGTTTTTATGAAAAAAATAATTTTTTTCCTCACGAGCCTACCCGAAAATGGGGGTGCGCGGGATACACGAGGGCGCGGCTTACACGAGTAAATACGGTACTAGGTGCTATTACGTTTTCAGTTTCGTTCAAAGGTAAAAATACCAACAACCAACTTATTAATCAATTTTTCAGAAACCTTGTCGTTCATATTTTTTTTGCTTGATTTCAAATAATTTTCATTTGAACTTTTAAATTTTAAGATTTATCATAAGAAATATGTCGACTTTTTAAGCAATAGTTTTTTCTTTTGAAATATTTGTTCAAATTCGCTCCTATTTCTTTAATTATATTGCTTTATTTTCTCCAAATTTCCTTTAAAATATTTATTTGCGGAGACAGTTTCACATGCTAAAGAGCAGAAAATACTTCATACCTAATTAATATTGCATTGAAGTTAGAAATTGTAAACAGATATAGCGTTCAGAAAGGATGATGGGAGGATAGAGAAGAATGAATAAAACAAGGAGTATCATAAAAATATAGTAAACCTGGATTAAATGTAAATTAGGTAAACTTCTGTTCAATTACTAAGTATGCGACTAAGGTAATTTTTTCAAGTTTTTGTTTGGTTCTAGTCTTTTGTCTGTGGAACGTCGCGAAGCATTGCATGACAAAAAGGGTTCCAACTACGGCCCTGCCCTGATTAATGACGATCACATTATTAATTAATACCTGGGTGACAACCAACTCGGGTTTGAGGGACGGGAACGCGAGATGCTATAGCGGTGATGAGGACGCTAGTAGACAGAAACCTAGTGTATGGGCAGGATGTTTTTGCATGCTTCATAGATTTCGAGAAGGCGTTTGATCGAGTGGAATGGACGAAATTAATGGGAGTGTTAAAGAAATTAGGGGTCGATTGGACGGACAGGCGTCTGATTCAGAATTTTTATATGAACCAGACGGCGCAGGTTAGGGTAGCCAATGGAGAATGGAGATGGGCCACAATAGGACAGGGAGTGCAGCAGGGGTGCCCACTATCGCCTTTGCTTTTTAACGTTCAGAAGAAATGGTAAGGGAGGCATGGGGGGAGGAGGAGGTAGGAATAAAAGTAGGAGTGCAGCTGATAAAATCAGTGAGAGTCGCAGATGATCAAGCATTGGTTAGTCAGTCTGCCAAGGGGTTACAGTCAATGGTGAACGCATTAGAGGTGCAGTGCGAATAGTATGGGATGAAGATCAATCACAAGAAAACAAAAGTAATGAGATTTTCTAGAAGTAAGTTGGCAGGGCTAAATATAAAGGAAGGAGGGCAGAAGATAGAGCAGGTCGAGCATTTTACATATCTGGGTAGTATTTTGGAGGAGAATGGGTTAAGTGGTAAGGACATCACATGCAGAATTGTGCTAGCTAAAGAAGCATTTTCGAAGAGAAGGGAATTGATGAGGGGGGGTCTGAGAAGAGACGTATAGAAGAGGCTGGTGAAAACTTTAATATGGAGCATGGTGCTATATGGGTCGGAAACTTGGTCATTGCGAAGGGAGGATGTGCGTAGACTTGAGGCGTTCGAGATATGGATTTGGAGAAGGATGGAGAAGGTTAGCTGGATGGCGAGAAAGACGAGCGAGGAGGTATTGGATATGGTCGGAGAGGAGAGGGAGGTTGATGCAGAGGCAGAAGAGATGGCTGGAGGAGGTTTTGAGAGGAGAGGGCATGTTGAAGAGAGTGATAGAGGGTGTGAACACTGGGGAAGCGTGGAAGAGGAAGGAAGAGGATAGGAATTCTGGACGAAATAAGAGGAGGTAGAAGATATGAAGAGGGATCTAATAACGGGCCATCCTTATGAGGGAAAGCGAGACAATGTCTATAAAGTTAGGATGCAGAATGGGGTTGTCCAAGAACCTACCAATCAGCTGGTAGAATACTTGAATGAAAAAGGTGGACCGATATTTACTAGTGCGCTGAGGATTGCTGAATGTAAGCGATAAGTAACAAGCGAATAAAGCTGAAGTTATTTTTTTGATGGAGAAAGTGAAATACATAATTCGAAGTAGCCAGAAACAAACTCTAAACATTTACTTTTGAGGAGATAAGTCTCGAGAGAAATATGAGAGGTGTTTCGAAATGACAGGAGAAAAAATTCATTTCTAAGTTAGTTACTTAGTTTTATTTTTTATTTTTATGCCATTTGTATGTTGAGGGCATTATACCCGTTTACTGGTTATATAAATAAATTAACTTAACAAGATGGGAGCGCCTACGATGAGTTATTATCATTACTTCACATCTTTTATCTTTCTATTACAATTAGTACTTTGAGTGTAGCAGGAGAAACTTTCATTATATATATATATATATATATATATATATATACACACACACACACAACCATTCATTCAAACCGCTCACAGGCGTAAATAATAAATATTTCATTCAAACAGACGGTGAAAGAAAGAGGATAGGAAACATATAAAAGTTGACAACACAATGGTGATGTGAAGATGGAATGATGACCAATTCCAAGTGAAAAAAATTCAACTAGGCCGGGAATCAAACCACGGACCTTTCAATGTCGCCCCGAATGCTCCAGTCTGACCACCTCAGACCAGTCTTATAAGAAACACTGGAAGGAATAATCACATTGATGTTGTTAAGGTGTTGCAGCAGTATGACACTCAGTAAAGACCTTATGCAACCCACATTGAAACAGCCAAATTATTTTCTGCTCAAACTGAAGTACCCATCAACAATTGACGAGAAGCTTTGCTCATATATTCAATGATATTCTAAGAATTTAGGAAGTATTTTCATAAACTTATTTATTTCCCATCATGATGATGTTTCTATAGACCTACAATGGTGTGGAAAAGTCTATGTATATGCAACCCACAATAACATCTACATACTACCCCGCAAGCCGCCTCAATAGGCGTGTGGCGGGGGATGTTAGGACACCAGCCGTTTACATATGAAAAGGAAACGCTCTAGTGAAAATACGCCTTGCATTTATTAAAGTCCCTTATTGTTTGGGTGAAAAACGAATCCCCATACCTATCCGTTCGGTAAAATATCTCTCTTAATTTGTCGTCTCTGTCGGACCTGGAAATATAGTGGGGTTCTAATAAGATGTTCTCCGTGTCACTCTGAAAGATATCTATTCTCAATTGTTCAAGTAATCTGAGCCTAGCGCGTAGCCTCCGAGTCTCTAGCGGCTCCCAGCCTAATTCGTTTAACATCTGCGTAACGCTGTCTGTACGCCCGTAGCAGTTTTTGACGAATCGCGCAGCTTTCCTTTATATTTTATTAAGTTCCCGAATTAAGTCTTTCTGCGCAGGATCCCATATGCTTGCTGCATATTCAAGGTGTGGCCGGACGAGTGCGAAATAGCACCTCTCTTTTACTTTTTCAACTGAGAATCTTCCCACAATACGCTTGACGAATCCTAGCTTCTTCAGAGCTCTGCCACAAATATTTCTTGTATGTGTTCCCCATGATAGGTTTGAGGTAATCTTAACTCCCAGATACTTAACTTCATCTGCCGCCTTTATCTTAACGCCATCCACAGCATATACACGGGGATAGTTGGACGACCTCCGCAAGAAATGTACCGCCGTACATTTGCTCAGATTAAGTTCGAGTCCCCACTCTTGGCTCCACACATGAAGGTTGTTTAAATCCGATGATAGAATTTCAAAGTCAGAGTGATCACTAATTTCGCGATAGATGACAGCGTCATCAGCAAATAAACGTATTTTACTGCTAATTCGAAAGCATAGGTCATTTATGTATATAATGAACAAAAGGGGGCCGATTACGCTTCCTTGTGGCACACCTGATGTCACTTTAACTACATCAGAGCTAATTCCGTCAAGAACTACTTTTTGCTTACGATCACTCAGAAAGTCGCGTATCCAGTTTACTACTGTTTCGTTCAGCCCGCATGACTGTAATTTGTATAAAAGTTTGTTGTGAGGTACCCTGTCGAAAGCTTTCTTAAAATCTAGGAATAATGTGTCCACTTGTGTTTTCGATTCACCAGATTTGAGAACGTCATGAAGAAAGAGCGCGAGCTGTGTTTCACATGATCTACCTTTCCGAAAGCCGTGCTGACAGCCATGAAGGAAGTTACGACTGTCCAGGAACGTCATGATATTACTAACGACGATATGTTCGAGTATCTTGCCTATAATCGACGTTAATGAAATTGGTCGATAGTTCCCTGGGTCATGTCTGTTTCCCTTTTTGAATATCGGTGTAACGTTTGCAATTTTCCAGTCAATTGGTATCTTTCCTTCAGACAATGACTTCTTGAATATTATGTCTAAGAATGGTACAATCTGTGGCGCTAATTCCTTGATGACACGCGCGGGTATTCCCTCCGGACCCGGAGATTTACTATTTTTATCGACTGTAGCTGTTTAGTTATCCCATGACATTGAATAGTGATTTCCTTCATCGGTTCCTCAGTGAATGAAATGTCAAAATTACATGCAGTATCGTCTGTAGTGTATACACTTTCGAAGTGGGAATTTAACGTGTTAGCT